>QLNU02015360.1:259134766-259153697 GCA_006491805.2 Dysdera silvatica | reverse complement strand
CGAGAATTTAGCGCTCCTTTATTTCAGCCTTTCACTTTTGCGCCTCCTTTATACGTATATATGTATGCAGATATCCGCCACTTTAAGCAATTCCAATACGATGGAGATAGCCTAATTTTTCTCTTCTGAACCGTCTGGTTGGATGATCGCCCGAATTTGGGTGGTGGTAGGAAAAAACACCAAAAACTAAAACGAGTCTCTCTGCTCGAAGGCATGCTAAATTCAATGAGCTATGCACATCGCTTCAACTTTACGAATTCACAAATTCGTAGTGCTATTTTTTTTTCAGAAGTTAGTCTTGTGTGTTTTCATGAATAATAATGAAGCCATAAAACAATGAGTACTAATAATCCCGTTCTTTTTTTTTTTTTACTTTATAAAACGCACGAAATTCTTTAAAACATAAGAATCAAACTTTCTTACAAAAAAATCTAATCATACACAAGTATTCTTCCTTCTTTCAACTGCAGAAATTTAATCATGGAATCAACCTTCGAAACTACCAACTCTGTTTTCAAAATTCTTTTTTCCACTTTTCTATCATCCTAGCCGATCTAAAAATATCCCCCAATAAACATCGATTTTTACCAAGTCACGTGACCCTTCGTGATTGCGAGTGGTTTTTGATTTTCCCGCTGTTCGTTACAATGGGAAAAACATATGATCAGGGCTAGCCAGCGAACCTCTATGCCACTTCGTTCATTGCTTGGACCAATTTCACTGCTTCTTTAAACTAGCCAGTTTTAAAACTTTCAGCATCGTTTAGCACCGTTGCCACAAATTTCCACCGCTTGTTTATCCCTCTACCTCTTTCTAGTCATTTGAATAAAGCCGAAAACTGCAATTAATCAACCTCACTTTGCTGCCGTAAATGGTTATTGTATTTTAAGGTACCCCCAACGACCCACTTGTGGATACAGTAACTCATTTCTGCTTTTCCGTTCCTCTGTTTGCTAGAAATTACTTTCACACAGCACCGGAAAACGGCCGTTTTCTTCTTCGTTCGCATCAGAAAGAGTTTTCGGAGAGGGCATACATTTACATCAGGTAAATAAAAAAAGTGTGTGGCTGATGAGCATTAGCAGTACTTATAGGATGATGGGAAGATGAGAAAAAGATGGAAAAAAATTCCAAACATCTAAAAATTGTGGTGGACAGAATATGGAAAAGGAAAATTACAGTTGTTCCAGCTATAGTGGGTGCTGCACTACCTCAACGCTAAAACGAGATGAAAAGTTCTGTCACCAAATTAAAGTTATAAAAGTAGGGAAAGCCGTTATTACACGAATATATATCTTTAACCATCCACGGGTATTGGGAAGGCCTTGACAATTATGTGGAAGAAATGATCCATATTCAACAGAGACTGTGAAATTATGCAATAATGCTGAAATAAGTGAATAGCGTGAGAATTTTTAAATACCGGAACCTACTAATAAAGGTAAATAAATAAAATTATTGATTTATTTAATTAATTAACTTTAACTGAATCAATCTAACAGCGTTTCGGTATGTTCCGGGCCAATTCCAGCACTGATGAGCTTTAAACAAATAGCTTCTCTACTCGTGCTAATTTATTCCTCCAAAATATCTGACATTTGAAATCGTTATACATCGCAACCGAGTATCGTTCATAAAGGCCGAAAAACTATTTACTTAAAATGACGATTTGGCAAGTATTCGTGAATTCGATAACTTAACGATTTCTAAAGATACTTAATTTTTCGCGCGTTTTCGTCTTAGTCAGGAACTAAAGACGTGAGTGTAAATTTTGGGGAAAAAGCATGACGTCACAAGAGCTCAACGATTTTCGATTGCGTCACTTCGTCACGTGGCTCTCCATCGGAGTCAGATGTTCTTCGAAATTTTTCCGCAGTGTGTCAATAAATATTCCTCTCTAGCTAACCGGCCGATATCTCCGGATGCAACCGCGCGAAAAATTTGAATATTTTTCCGGATAAGATTCCCGTTCACGATTCCGGAGAGAGGAATCGGTTCTATATATTCTCGTGAAATTTGTATTTTGCAAATTTTTACACTTCGTCCTGAATTTTCTGACCGGAAAGAAAACGACAGCACCTTCGGAAGAAATGTATTTTGTTTTTTGTTTTATGAAAGGTGGAGAATTTAATTCCGCCTTACAATAGCTGGGCCCCCGCGTGTAGTCGATGGATTCGACAACCGCTATAAAGCACTTGAAATCTGCATCTCAAATCACTTTCAAATTATGGAAGAGGAATTCTTTCTCGTGTAAGTAATTTTCCCTTTTCCGTAAAATACAGTATTTCGTAATTAGACAACGTGCGCGAATTGTGTAATTGAAAGTTTTATATCCGGTAAAAACTCCCTATCTTTCTAGACTTGTCCTTATAAAACTAATTATACGTGTTTCTTTGTACTTCCTTCGTGCTAATTAAAATGGAAATAAGGACTAATTAAGAAGTGATTAAATCTCAGATAAAACCTGCTTCCTTTTAACTATCAATCGTTGATTATTTTAAAGTTACTATGCTGCATTCTCACTGGGTCTAATAACCGTATCTTTTCGTTCATTAAGGGTTGGGGCGAAAAAATATTATTTAAAAATATCCCAGCGTCCCTCACGCCCTACACAGTAAAGTTTATCTTTCCTTTTAAAAATAAAATAATTTTTTCAATCTTATTCTATTAATTTGTTTGCAGTGTGTGTGTATAAATGCTTTATAACTAATGACAAGAACTGTTAGGCTTCGTGTAGGCCGGTGCTCAAAATTAACCATAGTCAAGGCTTAAATTGTGCGAGTGCCCACCGGAGCCCGGCTCCAGTAATTTTTCATTTTTCTAATTATTTAAAAATTAGCCAGAGCCCCTAAATAGACGCTATTATGAAAAGTAATGAATTTGTGTGGTCATGCATTTTGTTGTCCAGAAAAATGGATATAAATAATTGATGTGATTTATCGATTCTTTTGCAGCCATTCAATTATTTAATCAATCTTTCATAATATTAGGGCTCCTTCATTTTTATTGTTAGAAATTAAGCCCTGACCATAGTCTACAAAAAATTCATAAGGCATAGCAAAGGAAAAGAAGTCTGATTAAATTTAATTATTGTGCGAATACATCAACTTCAAAGAAAAACAAAAATCTAGTCAATGGAAGTAGGAAGCATTGAGAGACTTGTATAACTGTCGATAGCTCTTACGCGTGAATTAATGTTTCAGTAATTCTATGTAAAATAGTTTACGGTCCTTGTAATCCCATCTGCATACTGCATGCAAATTTCGGTAACAGTACAGATGAATCCCAAGATTTGTCGCCAATTCCTTCCGGCGACGTTGCCAAAACTCGTGCTGTACTCTTAAAATGGACTAGAGATTTTTTCGAGCTTAGACGGTATGCGCGGTAGTTGTGTTGTAGCGTTATAGCGTCCGTTCAGCCATCATGTCTAATTAAGTAACCGAAAGGGTACAGGGCACCGCTACACGATCCATCAAATTTTTTTGGGGGGGCTCGCCAGCTGTGTGATTATTATTTTTAATAATAAACAATAAAAAATTAATGTATTAGTATTATATCTAAGTAACCGAAAGGTATAATACAAATAGCAGTTCATTTGTAAACAATCATGGCGGTCAGAAATAAAGCAAACGCTCAAAACAACAAATCATGATGACGTAATCCGGGAAGGAGGTTGCTACGCCTTGGCGACTAATTAAATATGAGATTCATCTGTACTGTGGCCCAAATTTCATATTAATGGTGGTATGTCAGGTTGAATTTCTGAAATGATGTAATGATAAACAGCTTGATGCGTCGCGTGATGAAATCGCAATGTTATGGTGAGTTAAAATGGTGCTGAGCTAAAACACTGCTAAGAAATCTCAATATTGGCTTAAGTTAAAACATTGCTGAATTAAAACGCTGCTAAGAAATCACAATATTGTGATAATTTAAAACAGTACCGAACTAAAACGCTGTTAAGAAAACGCAATATTTCGGATAGTTAAACCAGTACTGAATTAAAACTCGGCTAAGACATCTTAGTATTGTAATGAATGAAAACGGTGCTACGCTGAAATACTGCTAAGAAAACGCCATATTGTTATAAGTTAAAGCGATGCAGAGTTAAAGCACTGCAAAGAAATCACCATATTGTTGTAAGTTAAAACGATGTAGAGTTAAACCATCAGCATGGAGTTCTCAAACTTATTGTGAGGGCCCAAGCACATGTTATGTACGTTTATACATTACAGTATATGTAAAATCGCAATTTATTTCAGATTATTGGGGGCTCCCACAGGCCCACCACTCTACGCCTATGGTTAAAACACTGCAAAGAAATCATCGTATTGTTATAAGTTAAAATGATGCAAATTTAAAACACTGCAAAGAAATCGCAATATTGTAATTTTTCGGCAGCGCTGTACATCATGTTCATTTTACTAGATCAGTGGTTTCCAACTCGTGGTCCGCGAGACGGGTCATTATTTAAAAAGAAATAATAATTAATAAAAACGCTTATAAAAATTATTAAATATTAAAATTAAATATAAAAATGAAATTGATGGTATATTTGTAGTATTTTACAATCTGACGGAACTTCAGAAAACGGTTCGTATTAAAAGTAATTCGTCTTAAGCGTGTTCATCTTAACGAGGTTCGACTGCATTATAATTGGATTTTTTTTAATTACCAAAGAAAGATTGTACAAACACATTTTCCCCAAAAAAGACCCAGCTCCCTTTTTTATTAAGGTCTTGAAGCCAACTCTTGAGAATTTTTCAAAGTGGTCCGCGAGTCCAATTGAAGTGGAAAAATGGTCCGCGAGCACAATTGAAGTGAAAAAGTGGTCCGCGAGCACAATTGAAGTGAAAAAGTGGTCCGCGAGCACAATTGAAGTGAAAAAGTGGTCCGCTAGCACAATTGAAGTGAAAAAGTGGTCCTCGAGCACAATTGAAGTGAAAAAGTGGTCCTCGAGCACAATTGAAGTGAAAAAGTGGTCCGCGGCTTAAATTGAGTTAGGAACCGCTGTCCTAGATCATTCGTTAATTTTGAATATCAATGTATGGCATTTCGACTACCGTCGTATGTTTCAAAATAAGAATAAAGGATTTTAGAGGACTATACTCTCAAAGACTGAGATATGAAAATAAAAATTCATTTGCACAGAATCATTTTTCTCGTATTTAAGAGACATTATTTTAAACCTTTGAGCAACAAGGCTATGTCAGTGTCAGTAAGATTGGAAAGGGATAAAAAAAAAATATGCGATTATAGAAGAAAGAAAGGAGAAAATTTTACAAATAATTGCCATTTTCTTGGAGATACCTGAAATGCCTCCCGAAATAATTGAAAATATCTTATAATATAAAAATAAAATATTTCATTTAAAGGCAATATTCGTCACAGAAACGTTCCAATATACCTATAAACCTGAAACCAAGTTTGTATTAAAATTATAGTGCCATACAGTACACTTCAGGAAAATAAGCAAAAAAGTGTTGTTTCGTTAAAAGATTATTTTATTATTTCATAACGGTTTCCCTAAAAAGTTCCATTTCAAAATCTTACGAAACGTACTGATATACAATAATGAATGACGAGAATTTTTTTCAACTTACATTAGTACAATAAAAACAAATCTCTTCCAAAACAAACGCCAACTAAATGGCGCTTTTTGTGCAAAATTTCATATCGGTCATTGAAAACACTCCAAATAAGTGCCACACGACTTAAAGTAAGTTTTCTTTTTTTTTTACGCCATCCTATTTGCTTATTCGTTTTTATTTTTATGCCGCAATGGCAGCTAATATCATGATGCGGCAAGGCATGCGGTTTTCCGAATTTTCGTCGGCTAAATAATCAAATCCTAGACTACGGATCAGTAAAAAAACGCAAGTGCATGCGATAATTGAGTAATTAATTGATAAATACTATGCATTTTCAAGTGGATGATCATATTATCACTTTACATGCAACCATTATTTTATATTGCTTTACTATTATCAAATATTATGTAAATTATTCTGTATTATTTGATTGCTTTAACATTGCAATTTGTATTTCTTTAGTATTTCACTGTTGCGCCTTAGAGTTTATATATATATATATATTCAACCATTATCTATCCACTGCTGGATGAAGGTCTCTCCAAATGCTTTCCACACAAGTTCGCTTCCACGTCACCCCAACCTGTTTTCTTATTTTCTTATTTCATCCACCCATCTAGTTTGAGGACGTTTTCTAGGTCTTCGGTGGTCTCTTGGAATCCAGTTCAGAATTTCTGTTGTCCATCGTTGATCAGTTCTTCTTGCAATATGCCCAGCCCATCGCCATTTCAGCCCTTTTACTTTAACAATGATGTCCTCTACTCTAGTTTGCTCTCTCACCCAAGTGTTTCTTTTTCGATCTCTCCTAGTTATTCCAAGCATGCACCTCTCCATGCTCCTTTGCGTTGTCTGTAACTTTCGTATTGCTCCAACTGTTAGACTCCATGTCTCTGATCCATAAGAGAGGACTGGCAATACGCATTGGTTGAAGACCTTTCTTTTTAGACATAAAGGTAATTTCCCCTTCAGGATAAAACCGTTTCTTCCAAATACACTCCAGCCAAGTTTAATATGTCTGTTGAGTTCTTTCATAATGTTGCCATCCATTGAAATCAGCTGGCCAAGGTAAATATATGAATCAGCAATTTCTAGCTCAATGTTGTCAACTTGTATTTTTGTTTCCTCTACAAAATTATTGAACATGATCTTAGTTTTTTGTAGGTTCATCTTGAGTCCAACTTCTTCACTTCTAGTTGAGAGCTCTTGTACCATGTCTTGGAGTTCCAATGGGTCCGTTGAAAAAATAACAATGTCATCAGCAAACCGCAGATGATTTAAATATTCACCATTTATTTTTATTCCCTTGTTATTCCAGATTATCAGCTGAAAAACCATCTGTAAAGCAAAAGTAAAAAATTTTGCAGAAATGGTATCTCCCTGCCTCACCCCTTTGCCAAGTTTGATAGTTTTGGTATCTTTATGTAACCGAAATTTTGCACTTGCATTTTTATACTTTGTTCTTTCAATTAATTCTCTTAATACTTGAATATGGTCCACTGTACTGAATCCACTTCGAAATCCAGCTTGTTCTCTTGGTTGAGCTGCATCTAATTTTTTCTGCAGGCGATGTGTTAGCACTTTTGTGAAGATTTTATAAATAGCAGGTAACAAGCTAATTGGTCGGTAATTTTTTAAATCCTCTTTATCACCTTTTTTATGCAAAAGAATTACTGTTGCAGAATCCCATTGGTTTGGTATGTTACCACTGTTGAGGCATTTGGTAAAGAATTTTGCGAGTATGTCTTCTACATGTTCTCCAGCTTCTTTTAAGATATCTAATGTAATGCCATCATCGCCAGGGGATCTTCCTTTCTTCATACTTTTTATTGCAAATGCTACTTCTTCTTTTAAGATTTTAGGAGCTGTTCCTTCGACTATCTCAGAGTCTTCGTTTAATCCACTGTTTCCCTCATACAGCTTTCTGTAGAATTCTTCAACTCTTCTAAGTATTTCTTCCCTATTTCTTGTTACGGTGCCATCCTCTCCTTTTAATGCAATGATGTGTTTCTTCCCAACAGATAAACTTCCTTTAACAACCCTAAGGCTCTTGTTATTTTCAATGGCTTTCCTTACTAGCTCACAGTTGAATTTTCTTATGTCTTCTTTCATGCTTTTGCGCAGAGTTTTACAAAGTTCTATGTACTCAATCCTGGAACTGGTATTTCGATTGTCCACCTTCATATCTCTTCGCCTTTTCATGAGCTGTTTCGTCTTCTCAGATAATTTGCTATTGTGCTTTTTACAGGTTACACCACCAATTTCCCCAGCAGTTTCAACTATTGTCTTAACAATGTTTTCATTTGCTTCTGAGATATCACTTTCATCAATAAGTCCTTCCAGTGCAGAAAAGCGATTTTTTAATTCCAACTTGAATGCCTCGGTATTTACTTTCAGTTTCATTAGATCCACCCTCTTACTTACTTGTTTCCTAATGAGCTTCTGTCGTTCTAATTTAGTATTTAAGTGCACTTTACATCTCACCATTCGATGATCACTTCCAGTATTAAATCTGTTCAGTACACTGCAATCTTCAATAATTGATTTCTTGTTTGCCAGGATATAGTCAATTTCACTAGTTCCCCCATTTGGGTGTTTCCATGTCCATTTTCTTTGCGGTTTCTTCTTAAAAAATGAATTCATGATGCTAAGGTTTTCAGCTTCTGCAAATTCGATGAGTTGATCGCCACGTTCATTCCTTTCCCCATATCCGTATTTACCAACCGATGTCTCTCCTTGTTCCTGTTGTCCAATTCTTGCATTGAAATCCCCCATGATGAGCTTGATATGTTGTTTCCCTTTGGTGTGTAACTCTTTGATTTCTTCATAAAATTCTTCAACCTCTTCGTCGGTATGGCTTGATGTTGGTGCATATACCTGTACTATTTGAAGTTGGTATCGCTGGGTTAGTTGAACAACAAGCCTCGCTGCTCGATCTGATGTACTTTCAACTTCCAGAAGACAGTCTTTAATTCTTTTGTTGATTAAGAAGCCAACACCACTTGTTCTTCCAGTTTCCGTTCCTCTATAGTAAAACAAATGTCCGCTTTTCAGTTCCACCAACTCTTCACCTTTTCTTCTAATTTCACTGAGTCCTACAATGTCCCATTTGATCTTGTCTAGTTCCTCTTCCAATTCCTGAAGTTTTGCTTCAGAAGCAAGGGATCGTCCATTAAACGTAGCCAAGGTCAATAACAAACGGCAGCCTGGGCCATTCCAGTGATTCTTAGCACCCCCTGCTTTCATGCCACACTGACCGCTGCCTTGATCAGGAGCACTCCAGCACCTGGAGACTAGGGGCCATGGTTTCTGGTGTGTCAACATAATGGAGGAATTAGCCATAATTTCACCACGCTGGCTAAACGGGTTGGTGAATTAGCCCTCCCCTTCCGCCTTTCTATCCGTGTAGCAAATATTAATTTGCCACATAAATAGAAAGCTCAGCCTGCACCACTTGAAGGCGGGGTAGGACACTAGGTTACTGGCCTGGCCGGTTCCACACATCGTCACATACGTTCAGCGTGTGGGTCTCCTTCCAGTTAGATACCAGCAACCCTTTTGCAGGCCATATATATATATATGTTAGAGAGCTGTTTATGCATAGGGAGTATTTGCATGAGGATTTAGAGAGAATTTCATTCATTCCATTATCGTAATACTTAAAATCGGATAATGCTCATACAAAAATGAATATTTTTTTTTTATTTCATATACTTCAATTATTATCCTTGCTTTCAGTTCTTCAAAATTTGAAAAGTTATTTTATGAAGAAAATTTCGAGTTTTATCTGTGGATGCGATTTCCTGCGAAAAGAATATTGTCATTTATCGTCAAATTAAATAAAGTCAGCAGTATGTTTAAAAGAGCAGCAAAATTGCTCTCAAGTTTTGAAGAATTTTTTTTTTTATAAAAAAAAAGGGGAAAAAAGTTCGCCATAATATTTGAAAAAAAAAAATCCAGGTAGAACATAAATATTTTATCAAAGGAATGATTTTATAAAAGAGCATCATATAGTATATGAAAGTAAATATCCTAGCAACAGGGTTTAAGCTGGCTCAAAACATGCTGTCGCAAAAATGTTAAAATGGGAAAATAATTTGTAGCAAAATGCTAAAAAATATTAGTTGCTTTCGTTGCTAGAAAAATCGTACCAACGAGCTTATTTATATCAACGATGCTTACTTAAAAGGTGCTGTTAAGAATTATGAACAGGAAACGAAAAAGGAACAAAAAAGGACCGCTGAAGTGCAAAACGAATATTCTGGAATTGGGGAATCCTTTTTTTTAGAGTATAAAATGTGGTTAAAAATGCCTGTCGCATTTTCGCGATGGGCAATAATTTTTTCTTCGCATTTTCGAGCAACTCGTCGCATTTTGCGAAAAATGCGACTGCAGCTTAAACCCTGCCTAGCACAGAAAGCTTTTATGACAACATAATATAAAGGTTATTCGGCAAGTTAAAATGTAGAGTAAGAAAGATAAAGAAAACCGACAAGAGAGGAATGAGCTACCAATGGCTAACCTCAGGCCAACAATGGATGACTGACCTTGACCTGACTCCGAATGATGCTTTAGTTCGGAAATAATGGAAGCATCGATGTTAGTGACCCTAAATTTAAGGAACTTGCGAGTAAGAAGAAGATTAATTGTGGATATATCAAAGACAGAAGGAAAAGAAGTAAATAATAAGGGAAAAATGGGATAAAGATAAAGGGATTAAAGGATGCTTTGAAGATTAAAGGATATTTAAGAGAAAAAAGTAATGAAAAAGTCGAGACAAAAAATATAATTACAGAACGGAAAAGTGAAAGAGTTAGTAACAAAGTGTAAATAATTTGATTTATTGTGTACTGCATCTTGAAGAGATGTGTTTTATTGAATAAAGTATAGGATAGTTCTCGAAACATTATAAAACTTTTCTTAAGTTCTGAAGTTTTTGCTCTTCCATTGCTTAATTTCTCATTTAATTTTTTACATTATCTTTCTGTGTTCTTTTCTCTTTATTTCTGCCTTTTTATTGATTTAGATTTTTACCTTCGATAAGTTTTTATTTTGAGTTTTCGGCTTTTTATTTTGCTTCTCTCGTTTTTCCTATGGATTTTCTTCCGTTTTTTATAAGAGTTTCTCCCGTTTTTATTTCGTGTCCTTCCATTTCCTTCCCTTTTATCTTCCGTCCCTATTAAAGAAGCTCTTAATGCTTTTATCAAATCTCATTAATAATTAAGTCTTATTAATTAACTTTATTAACTCTTTATCAGTAAATTGATGTATGAAGACATATAGCGTGTGATATGTCTCTCATTTATTTTAAACTATTGCAACTTAATAATAACATTTTTTATTCAATCCATATATTTTGCATGTTACGTGTTATAAACGACATAAGAAATAAATATAGAATAAGAAAAATTTAGGTCTTGTATTTTAAGATTTGGTTTAAAATGGGGGGAGAATATAAAGTTGAAGCTTGTTACGAAATTCTCTTCCAAAATTGAGATGATGATTTTTAAGTGATATTTTATTTCGTATTTTCCTAAATGTAACACGCTGCTTTTTAAATATTTGCGTTATTAAATAGGTTCTATGGTGGTTGTCTTGTTATTTATATTCACAAATGGTAATACTTAGCTCAACCATAGTTTACACGCATTATGTTGAGTGGTCTATGTTACTTTTTAAATAACTTCTTTCAATTCCTCAGCGTTCGTGATTTGTTGAAAACGTACGAAATTTCAGCAATTTTCGCATAAAACGTATCATTCTTAATCTAGAGTTAAAATATCGATAATTTTTTCGCTTATGTAACGGGATAGTTATTTTAATCTCCAATTTTCTCTTTTTAATAAATTATGCTTTTTCCAATTCATGCCACAGCACTATTTACTATTTTTAGCAGCAATGGTAAATGTTTTTATACTTGGTAATACAAGCCTTAGATAGGTAAAAACAAGTATTCAAGTCCTTTTGCCATACTTGCTGTTTTATAATTATTTATTGTATTATTATTATTAGTAGTAGTAATTGGAAATATTTACGTAATAACAAACATGTCATAAAGATTTAAAATGGGTGCTTTGGAGAAATTTCTAGAATTTCGGTGTTTCTATTATGTTGCAAAAATTATATCTATAGTCGAACCTGGCTATAGCTCTTTGCATACCAACATCCCCTGCATGGAAAGCCTCCACACTAAACTGTAATGGCCGACGCCGTGGACCAACGCCCTACTCCCATATCTTTTATATTGAGGGCATTTCTACGCGCATAGTGTAGTTTGCATAAGAGTTAAGCTGGCTTAAAAAATGCTATCGCAAAAACTCCAAAGAAGATAAGTTGCTTTTGTCGCTCGAAAAGTCGTATCAATAAAATTATTTACAACAACGATGCTTTGAATTACTGTAGGAAACATACTTTAAGTTTAAGAAAAAATAACAGTGAAACATAATCAAAGTTTTATAAGTGTAAAGACAACGTTATAAGCGTAATAAGGTGTAACGTTGTCTTTACTTATAAATCTAATCTGCGTAATGCTACTTTAGATTATCTTACATAAATCAAAGTGATTAAAAAAAAGGCAAAGTTTGTTGCCTGGATATTAAACAACTGTTGTTTTTTGCGACGGACACAATTTTCTTTCTCGCATTTTAGATTAATTCGTCGCATTTTGCTTAAAAAGCGACCGTAGTTTAAATCCTAGTTTGCATGGAAATTGTATCTACAGAATCTATTACTGCCTTTAGAATATTTTTAGCCGTTAAACCCTCATTTCCCTCGAGAAAAAGCATTATTTTCAGAAATTTTGTTAAAAAAGACAAAAACAAAACAAACACTTGTACAATAAAATAAAACCATAATCTCACAAAGGTAAATTTTTATTTTATGTAAAATATAACCATTTTTAGCACACATCAGGTTTAATAGTTAGAATATATAGAAAATATGAAGCCGCCTATTTTCACATGTGCTATATTGTTTTTTTACATTTAAATAAATCTCAATTAAATTATTGGTCAATAGAAAAATGTCTACGTGCTGAATGTACCATAACACAGTATTGAAAAAAAAATCCTATAAAAATATTATGTATATATTCTAATGGATGCAAAAATTTTTATTTAAATATTGACTCACTATTATCCCACAGAGTATACATAATTGTGAACAACTAATAATTTTCATACATCAAACTGCTTAGAAGAAGCATATAATGACTCAACGAAGTTGAAGTTTGAAGCAAAAAGTCTAGCTAGCGTAATTTTTTATATAAATCTGAAGTTGAATGAGAGATTAATTCTTTCATATGTTTTATTCACGTTTTTTAAATTATTCAACAATTATCCAAATTTTTTTAAATTAAAGATACCCAAGTATATATATATATGTTTGTGTGCATTAATATAATAACTTATAATACACCATAAAACATTCAATCAATAGGCATTTAATCTTTATATCTACATAAAGACACATTATATACCCATACACACATATGTATATGTATATACATACACACATATACATACATCTATACACACACACATAGGCCCATGTGTGTGTATTAATATAAAAACTTACAATACGCCATAAGCACTCAGTTATAGACATTATTTATATTTGTGTATTATATATGTATATATGTGTGTGTGTGTGTTATATATGTGTGTGTAACCACAAAGATCTTACACAAAAGACATAGCTGCGATTTTTAGATCAAAACTTAGTCCATACAGATGTTTCAACAAACGTTGAATGACTAATTTAGTAACACTACATAACCAACTCATGTATAATACACATACTTTAACAATTATAACCATCAATTATTAATTAATTAAATGATTGACGATAAAAAAAATTTAAACCATAGTTTTTAACTCTCAATACATTAAAACACTCAAGCAAAAAAAAAATAATAATAAATTGTCAAGCAACAAATTTATATTTTTCTTGGGTGATTTAAAATGGATTCACCCATAAACGTAAGGGAACCACTACGGTACATACTAATATTAGCTAACTACTTTTTTAATGTTCCAGGATTTCTTTTCGTATTTTCCAATTTCTTTACATCATTTCTTTCCTTGCAGTAACTTATTTAAAAATGTATTTGTGGCAACCATAATAATATACTTAGTTACAACAGTGGCAGAATGACCATCAGGGAAATCTTCTTGAAGAAAATTTCCTTTTCCCTTAAAACAGAAACTGCTAAACTAACTACTAAGTGTTGTTGATTGCTAACATTTAAGAAAAACTTTTCAAAAGGAATGGAGACCAATTTTTGAACAAGTATATATACATGAATTATAATGCACAAAATTTCAAGGTGAGGGTATACTAATCCACCTCTATCCATCTTTTATATAAATGAACTTTCACAAGGAACTAAATTTGATTTACAAAAAGTACATTTATGAGGTTTTTAATAACAGCAAACACACAATATCCTGCTACATAAGCTATCACAGGGATTTTATCAGTTATGCCAAAAATATCATCATCTGAAATGGTAATGCTTTGAGTAAAAGTTGGAAATTCATTGGGCATTTGGGAGGTTTCTAATTCTATTTCATTATTATTTAAAATTACTAGGGATTCACCATATTTAAAAGATTTTAGTTTTAAAGGACAAATGCTTTGAAGGCGTAGTTTATTTTCCGTTTCAAATACTTGTCGCAAAGATATCAAATATTGAGAACCTGCAAGTTGTCTAAACCTGCCAAACCTTCGCTCTAAAGCATCCGTTGGATTTTTCCAGTCAAAATATATGAGAATCCTAAGTTATTTACACAGTAAGTAACAAGTTTCAATACACAGTGAGTTGTAGTTTTCAAAGCAGTATATGTTTCTTTGGTCAATACACCAGTTTTATAATTCAATTTTTCCATTTTTCTAACCAGCTTAAGAATTTATTCAAAAAAATATTCTTCTTATCAGTTTCACACATATTAAGTGGTCCTTGAAATACATTTCTTTTGCACTGTCCTTTAAAGAAACTTTTGACATTCATAATAGACCACCAAGTATATATCAGGCGAATGTAATCACTTGTATCTTGATAATGTTGCAAGTCATTGTTTTCACTAAACTGATATAAACCCTCAACAACATGATCATTAAAAATTTGTAAAACAAACTTCATATTCTGCCGCTCAAGGTTCGTTGGCATTAATTCTTTTAAGGTTATTCCATAAGAAAATTTCAACAAATGTGCCGTTTCAATTGAATGCAGCTTTTTTAGTATTATGATTTTCAAAATCAGGATAATACATACACTGACCTACGTTCTTTTGGTTTAACCAATTATTTCTGATGCATTTTAAAATAATTACAGGCAGGGTCATAGATAAAAAATAATGGAATACTAATATCTGATGGGCGTTTATAAATAAAGTTAGGTTTAGGAGGAACGTTGAAAAAGGACATAGTTCTACCATTAATTGCATTATTATCAGAACTCACACACATTGTTTTGAAACCAATTTCTTCCAAGCCTAGTATTATTTTTTAATCACAATAAATACACTTTCAGCATTTATTTTTTGTATTGGCAATATGTGTGTAACATCTTTGTGTGTTGATAAAAACTTTACATCCTGAAAACATATGCACTAGTTGCATATTTTTCACTATCGTGTGCATGGCCAACAATATTCCCTCCCTTTAAAACCATGACAGGTTTAATGTGAATTTCATCAATCATTAAATAAATAGTTAAATCTTGGGACTGCAATGTTTAATAATGTTGCTTAACGTAAGATAAAAAAAAATTATGCTCAAATTGTTCAATATCTGGGTTTAAGAGAAATGAAGAACATATTCTAGATATTGTGTACGGATGTGGCAAAATAATATGATTAGAATTTCTTAGAAACTTATAAGCATGTGGAGATATAGAATAAAGTAAGCTTGAGAAAATTAAAAATCAAGTATTGTAGCTAAATTGGTGTTTCCCATTAATGGTCAATGATAGTTGTTCAAGCAAAAAATCTAAATTTTCATTTAAAGATAACAATGTTTTTAAAGAAAGTACCGTATCTTGTATTGCATTGAATATTGATTAGATTGAATTAGTTTCGACATTTCGATTAACCGACTCTACTTTTTGCAATAATTCAGTCGCGTCATTGACATTATGTAACAAAAAAAGGAAAATTAAATTGTTTTACCTTTGTTAGTGGTATATCCAGATAGTTTGTAGTTGCATTTATTAAACTGCTGACAATAACATATTTGTGAATGGGTGGAGCTAGAATAAGTTCTGTCATTAAAAACACCAAGTTATCTAATGTTACTGTACATCCTTTTGGGATACTGATGAGATCGAGTTTATTTTTAAGTTCTTTAAAAGTTTCAAATGATAGCTCTTCATCATATGAGGCCTTGCTCTCCATGCTTTGCTTAATTGCTTCTTCTACATTTTCAAATTCAAGTCGCCTTCGTTTGTTATTTGGAGCTTCACGTGAAGTACTTGGCTTGGAAAGGTATTGTGGACAACCAGGTAAAGAGGGAATAGAACCTTCTTTTAACTTGGGGGCTGCTAAGGGAAGAGTTACTGCTGAGCCAATTTTCTCATCGTAATAAGTATTCTCCCTTATTTCCTCTGATACAAAATGTTGTTCACAAAGCTAAATAAGAATGAGAAAAAAAATTCTTATATATATGTACACACACAACTCCTACTTCAAAAGTGGGCACATGCTGGCATGTTTCGTTCAATGATCACCAAAAAATTATAGTAGAACGGAATTTGCCTTACATCATCCGTTTCAGCATATAAACAAATAGCATTTAAATATATGCCTATGATGAAAAGTTTGTGGTTTTTTATTTATAAAATAATCATTTATTTCTTGTTTTAAAAACTTCTAAAATTGCATAAATAAATAAATACATATAAGGAGAAAATAATATCAAATGAACTAAAATTGGAATTAAAATACTTGATTCAAATTTCCATTTATTTAAAAAATATAAACACATCTAATCTTTTAGTGAACCAAGATTTTGGAAAGGAAGAGGAAGAATTCAGTTCATAAGGAAAGGACTTATTTATGCATATATTTGATAGATATCAATAATTAAAAAAAAATGTTAATTTAAATTAACGAACCCTGCTGTAAAGGGAGGGATACATTTAAACAAATTCTGAATATATATATATATATATAAAATAATTTTAAATGAAATAGATGAAATAAGTTTAAATATTCACTACATTTGAAAAAAATATAAATATTCATTATCATAAAAATTCATCACTACATCATGATAGGCACCGCATATTCATGTGCAGTGAAATATATATATTAAATCACTAAAGCTTTATGAAATAGTAAAGTGTAGAGTAGAATACTAAGATATACAATATATTAAATGTTGACTAACATTACGAGCTAGTAATGAGGTTTGAAGTAATTTTTATAACCGGTTAACATTCACCTCCAACTATATTGTATAAAGACCAGGGCATTTTTTCTTATACAAAATATAAGCATCCACCAAAAATTTTTAAGCGTATAAATGGATTTGAAAGAGTGAAAGCACTGTATGTTCCATATGACATAACAAAATTAACAGCAATACAAATTTCAGAAAACATTTTAAAATCTAAAAATGCAAAATGAATATATCAATACTAAACCATAGTACTCACCATACAACAATGCTGAATCTCACCATGATGCAATGCATAAGCAACCGTATATTAAAATAGTTTTAAAATGTATTTTATGGTGCATCATGATTAGATTTATCATTCTAACCAGAAGGTGTATGTTACAGACTAAGGTTCGACTCCCAATACGGACAAAAAAAAATTTGAAAGAGATGAAAAAATGGCTCAACACAAAGGCATCTGTCTAGTGCAACTTGAAAACTTTAAAAATCTCAAAAAGCAAGAGAAATAAATAAATCAGCAATAATGCACCTCTGGCTCCATGTAATGATCAGAAAAAGTACTAATAACCAATGAAATATACCACTAGGCTGCTAAAAGCCCAATTTGTAGCCAGCTGATGCCGCAACAGCATCCAGAATGTCGTTGGAATACCACCCGGTACCCCGGCGGAGTGAAAAAGGCTATCTCAGACTCTGATGATATGAACCATAATGAAAATATGAATGGAGCATCGGTTGTCTCGCTCTTAAATCAGAACCGCGTTCGAGTTTTAAGCAGAGGAGCTCGTTCGAAAAATATGCAACAGTCTCTCCTTGGAGGTGTCGGCGGTTGTAGCGGCGCCTCCAACTGTACGGCTACTAGAACTCAACCCAAAGTGCTTTGCAGCCTAATATAGGTGCAACCACCAGGGCTGAAAGACCACGCCAGCGCATGTCATGGACAATAGATATGAACACCTACATCATGCGCACCTACTATACGATTACAAAGCTGGAAACAGACATGACAAATTACAGACCCACACCTGGACATCAGTATAGAAAGGATAACAACACAACGCAGGAACATAATAACCAGAAACCTCTTAGCTGAGCCCATACTACAAAGGTTAAGAGATGAAGTCGCCAATGACCTAGCAAACACTCCAACCAGTGTGGCCAACCCTGAAGCACCAACTAGCGCAAGAGAACCGCTCCAAACAAGCATAGAACAAGAAGAAAGGAGGGACGTGGAGAAAATGGAAGAAGGTTTCCAATGTGCCCTGGCGGAATATGAAGGCTCGGATGCCGCAACAAGGCCAAGAATACCACGCCAACCGGCATCTTGGAAACTGTGCAAAGCAACCAAGATCCTCAATGAACATACTCTACCACTACACCTACAGAACCACAACTCCCTACAGGAAATACACACCGCCATATACTGTGCAGCAGTAGCGGCATCACGCGCCAATGGGTACGAAGTAAGGAACGAAGGCCGAAGTAATAGAGGAAACAAAGCCCAACCACCATGGCAAGTGAGACTGCAAAAAAGAATAGAAGAGCTCCGCAGCAGCATAGGGCGAATAACCCAGTACATGCAGGGAAATAGGAGTAAGAAATTAGTGAGGAAAGTGAAGATGGCCCTTAAGAGAAATAGGATTCATACAAGACACGAAGAGCCCAATAAACACATCAGCGAATATCTGGATACCCTCAAACAAAAACTGAGTGTATACGCCAGAAGACTCCGAAGATACAAAGACTATACCAACAGAAAACAACAGAATATTCAATTTTAAGAAAACCAGAAGGCCATCTACAGGAAGCGTCGAGAGACACCAGCGAACCAAGACAAGTACGAAGCCCCAAAGCCAGCAGAAATAGAGACCTTCTGGAAGACACTATGGTCCAATGAAGTACAGCACAAAAGCGCCCCCTGGATTCAGCAAGAAATGGAGGCT
>QLNU02015360.1:259120174-259134666 GCA_006491805.2 Dysdera silvatica | reverse complement strand
GCTCGCCTGCGGAATTTGTTTGTGTGGGGGGCAGAGTGCTCGTCGGGCCTTTTATTAAGCCTTTTCTCGCTGTCTCCCTCCGCAGGTCATGTGTCCTGTTGAAAAATAAATTTAATAATAATAATAATGTAGGACTGAAATAAGCAAACGAGCGTCAGTTTATATGCCTCGCTAATTAGACTTAATTACAATATAAAACTCGAATTAAAGATTCTAATAGAAGCAAAAGTGGGCCCCTAAAAGGAAATGTCAGGAATTGGTATACATAATAATAAACAGCGTTCGTACTCCTATTGGAATGGGAAAGATATTTTTTCTATTATTTTTGCACAACATTACACGACACTAATTATCTATATTAAAATTAATTCGAAATCTACCACTTTGTTAAGTTTTGGCAGGGTCTATGGATAAGAGGTGATACACGGTTGCAATGCGTTGTAACTTTATGGATGAGGATATAATTAGCCATTAGATGGCAGTATATACCAGTTTTTAAAAATTAATTCAAAACGTACCACTAGGCGGCGCTTCTAAACGGTCCACTGATATATGGTCCGAGTACGGAGGACCGCATAGGATGATCACGCGAGATGGGGTTAAGGAGTGGGGAGATAAGGGACCGAGGCTCGGCTAGGCAAGATGGCGGCGATGGCGTCACTTCCGTGACCAGATCTGCGCCAACACTACTACTCCGAGATGGGATCGATGTCTAAACGTAACACCCAAATGACAACACGTTTACACATAGTCAAGCTCGCTTAGGACCGAATTTCGACCAGCAGGTCTAAACCGCAGTCCCGACCACTGTGACATATGATATTTTGCAATTTTTTATAAGCAAAATTGTCTGAAAGCCTTCTAAGTTTTTGAAAGTCAGTCAAGATTCTCGTGGTTGTGTTTAGTAAATCGCCATCACACTTGCGAAATGTCTTTAAACTAAAATGTTTCAGCGTTTAAAATAATTTTTAATAAATGACGTGTAAAGTTTTTTGTTAGTTTCGTTGTTTTAGTAATGATATTTCTGGAGTGAGGATGCAATACATGTATGTATATCAATTGTAGCCTTTGAACCAATTGTTTGCGTGTTAACAGTTGGTTTATCTGCAGTCCGCCATGCCTCTTCTTCCAAAGATGTCGGAATCACTTGTCAGAAAGCGTTGGCGCCTAATTTACTATAACTTGGCGCCTTAATTGCCATCTGGAATTGAAAGAATAAGAAAAAAGTCTCCAACTTTTCTCTGCACACACTAAGCATTGTCCTTATGGCGGTAACGAAAGGGAAGTAAGCAGCAGAAAAGTAGGGGTGCTGTCCACATGTGTGTGCTTGCATATTTCACGCTATCATATCGTGTTGGGAGAAGGGGTAGTGAGCGCATTTATCGCCATATGCATCGCTTTATTATTTCTCTACTCTCTGGCTCTCTACTGTCCACTGCGCCCTCTGGTGTCATCCTTTTGCCCTTCAAGTCCATTTAGAATGCACCCGCGCTTTTATATCTCAACCCATTTGAGTTCAGATGCTGTCATTCTAGCTCGTTGCCGGATACACCGAACTTATGTAAAAGATAAATTTAGCATCGCGGAAGGATACTGCACCAGTCTTATTCGGTCAAGTGCGCGGAGGATTAAATGATTGTGCGATAGATTGCAGTGATTTGATTTATTATCTGATATCGTTAAGCAGGTTTTATTGCGTTAATTATTTAATAATTACTGACCTTAAAAGAAGTTTAAAGGATGAAAAAAAAAGAACTTGCATGGTTTGAGGAACTTGACTTCTCGTTCGATAAGGACTAAATTAGCATATCTCGTCTATCTGACTTACAAATCCAAAAATAAATAAATAAATAAAATGAATTACCTCGAGGGGATGTTTCGTTTCGAGCAACACAAAAGAAAAACTTAATTTGTGTAACGTCCTCTTGAATATGAAGGCTACAATTTTAGACGCTGTTCTCTACTTATCCACTGGAAATTATTAAAACGTTTAAAAACTCCTCACAAATTATGTCCTAATTTAGGACTCGAAAAGAATATCTCGAAAGCGGACTTGGATAGACAATGAGCCGTAGGAGGTGAGGATGTTCTTCAAGAATGACAAATTTATACATTTTTATGTTTTAGTGCAATAATAATGCATATAGAATTCTTTTGGATATAATACAGAAGTTTTAATTATATAATGTCAGTCTTAGAACAGAACAAACACATTGCTCATAGAAATGAACATTTTATTATCCTTTCCTAGTACGAACAATACTAAACTTGAGAATTTCAAACTGTGTTTTAAATGAAGCACATTAATTTCACGCATACTTTCGAATAGCTATGGCTTATAAGTGTGAATAAAAATCGTATTTCTTCTATTATTATTATTATTAATTATTGAATAAAATAAGGCTATGTTGGTTATATAACAGGAACAGGGAGTTTACAATAATTTTAAAAGTTTCATAAAATTCACTATATTTTATTTTCGTGATTATTATAATTTTTTTAATGCACATAGCACTCAAACGCTGGAGGATAGGGTATAGCTGAAGACCTTAACGGGGGCGGGAGACAAAGGTCGATTAATTAGTTTAATTTCTCAAGGTCTGGGGCTAAAGACTTAAAATATTTAATGGGAGGGGTAGAGCCCCTTAGCTCCCACCTGGCGACGTGCTGGATTGGAGAAATCTCTTGTGATGCTGTAAAATAATGGGAGAGGTTACTTCTTTGAATGCCAATGAGCAAATGGAATGGTGACAAAGGGGACAGTGGATTGAAAAGTGTTAAAGTTTTGGGCGCCTGCTTGGAAATTCTTTTATAGCGAAAAGCTATTTATGCACGACTAATGGAAGAGCAAAAGGTATTGACATACGTATATCTAAACTTTAAATTTCTCAATATGTTTAAAAAATTCTTAATTTAATTTAGAAAATCTTTAAATTTAAAATTAGGCTTTAATTAAGTCCGTCAAAGAAGATTTAATTTAAATTTATACCGGCCAATTAAAATGAGTTAGAATGCACGTCCAATTAAGGAAAAAGTAAATAAACAAACAGACTGTAAATATTAAATGAAAAAATAAATATAAGAAAAGAAAAAAGAAATTTGGTATTAACAAAAACTTAGTTTAGAATTTCTCTCTTCTGTCATTGCAACTGACAAGGAAATAAATTACTAAGCGAAGTGACAGTTCTTAATGGCGACACGAACGTGACTTAGAAAATAGAAGAAAAGAAAAAACAATAAATCAAAACAAAAAGAAAAAGAAGAGACCAGACATGAAACCCACAGATTAAGGGATTAAAACTTTAGTGATAAAATGAAATATATTTTGCTTGGATTTAATAGTGATCACATAGAAATATCAACAAATAAGGTATATTTCATCAGTTATCTTTTCTTTCTATCTTTAATTTTTAATTAGTTAATTTCATTAATTATTTAATTATACACTCCTCCAATAGAGTAAAAACTGAAATTTTCCACACGATGTAAAGAGACACATTAATTATAGAAATTAAAATGAAACGGAATTTTTGCGCCCAAAATTTTCTGAGTATGATGTAAACCATTTGCGCTTATTAATTAGCAAAAGTTAATTAATTTAATCGCTGGAGAGATTCCTATATCGCGAAAAGATTCGAGAACGCCTTTGAAAATTTTATAAGCTTTAGTTTATGAATGAATTGCTGTTGCGTGTTCAAATACTCAATTTACGAAATTAAACAATCCCGTCCAAGCTCTAACGAAAGCAATTAATGCATCAATAAACCTATTGAAGTCAATGCCAATAGATTAATCTGTTGAATAATTAATAACTTTATCAATTCTATTGAGGTTAAAAATAGTTTCGTATTCCTCTACAGTTTGAGCTATAGATGTGAAGACGAAATTTATTATTTCAGACTTATCTTTTAATGAAATAAAAACAATGTCCTTCGTCTGTCGATGCATCTTGTTTTTATTATTATCTTTAATTATTTTATCTTTAATTATTTTATCTTTATTATAATGTGTTTTTTTTTTAATGATACTGTGTAGTTTTATTTTTATTCCCCAAGGAAAATTCGGAAGAGGCACTTGGTAAAACTGGAGTGTTCGAGTGAATCCATGTCCTTTTATAGCTGCATATATAAAATTAATCATTTTCAAGAACTTCAATTATTGCATTTATGAACATTAACATTTCTTTCGGGCGTTAACATTTTTTTATATATGATATGAAGCTTTAACTATTGTGAATTTGAGAAGAAGATTGATGCTTATTTTTGATAAAAGTTTTGGTGAATTTTTTGATAATTGCGGGAATGATTACATCAGCTAAATAATGTGTTTTGAAGCACGTTTATTTCATGGCATTATTATAAACATTATGATAATTTCTTTACTTAAATAATATGCATTTTTTACAGAATAACGTTTGTTATTATTTTAAAACGTATTATAACGTTAATATTTCTTTCACGTTACTTTGATATACGTTATTATTTTTAATTTATTTCGACACTTATTATACACTATCCTTATTCTGAAATTTTTTTCCTTTAATTTCCAAAATTAAAACCACCCTCCTAGCAATGTGGATGTTACATCTGAAATGCATCAATCCACACATTTAGCCACTAAACCCTCTTAGAAGATCGTTCTGTACTTCGCATGACGCATATCTTCAACAGAAAAAGGCCATAAAATAATTATAATATTATTATAAAAATAGTAATATTAACTTTTATACGCCCCCTCAATCCAAAACATGTCAATTAGTAAAATTTGCGTCTCATTGAATTAGAGTGAAATAATTTTACCCCGTAGCTTTTCATGAAAAATTCGCTAAGATGTTGATAATTGAAAATTTGGGGTTGCCACTTTTTCTGAGAAAAAAAAATTAAAGTTGCCCTTACGAGCTACTTGTCCTGTGTACAGCTCTGCGCACAGAAGTATATCATTTAGGGGAAAATCTCCTCCTATATGTATAGCTATATGCACGAGAAGTATCGTGTAGGGGCCAATTTTGTTTCCTCTATGTGTGCACAGATGGATACAGAAAAAGTAGGATGTCAGGACCCCCAAAATTTTATTCCTAACTTCCCCGACAATTCGACACTGATTGTAGAATTTCGATTTGATTCTTATACAGACAATGCACATTTTATGTATGAGAGGCATGGCAAAATTTATTTTACTAATACATATTTCCATTTGTCTCTCTCTCTATATATATATATATACATGTTTTACATTGTCTGTATAAGAATGAAATCAAACTCCTATAACCAGTGTCGAAGTGACCGGGGAAGTTAGGGGTAAAATTTTGGGGGGTCCTGACACCCTACTTTTTCTGTATACATCTGTGCACACACAGAGGAAAAAAAATCGGCTCCTACACGATACTTCTCCTGTGTACAGCTATGCATATAGGAGAAGTATCGTCCCTAAATGATATACTTCTCCTGTGCGCACAGATGTATATAGGACAAGTAGCTAGTAGGGACAACTTTATTTTTTTTTCTCAGAAAAGGTGGCAACCCCCTAAATTTTCAGTTACCAATATCTCAGCGAATTTTTCATGGAAAGCTATGAAGTAAAATTCCTTCACTCTAATTTAATGAGGCTCAAATTTTATTAATTGACATTTTTTGGATTTGGGGTACAAAAATTAATATTAATATTTTTTTATGAAATTATTATTTCCTGGGATGAAACTATTATAGCTAAATTCTCCTCTATTTGCTGATTATTTATCGTATATAATTTTATTTTTACGACCAACCGTTGATTTTATATTCCTTTCTGACACTCTTTGTGAAACAGGGGGTATGAACTTTTTTCAAGCTAGATAATTCAAAACGAATTACAGAAATAGACAATATAGTAGAAATAACATAACTTATAGATAAAACAGTTGCCTCGCACTATCTGCTCTTAGTTTCATAATTATAGGGCACACTTTACGTTGATTAGTAAAATGCTTTTGGTTTATTTCAAACGTCAATTCTTATTCTAGTTAATGGTCTCATTTGAGAAACTGTGATATTGATGGTACAGGCCTGTAGCCAAGCCGGGGCCTGGCTCCAGTTGCCCCATTGAGCTATTCGCATATATATATAGAACAATCACCGCACGCCCCGTTCCCCATATGCCCTTTGCATTGCTTCAGTTGCGCCTTCATCATGGCTATAGGTCTGCGATGAGGTAATGATAGAGTTCGTTTGTATCTCATTTTCTTAGAAGACAACGATAGCAGATCGGATTCCAAGAGATTACAGCGCTTTAAAATATCAATTTGGTATGTTAAGAGAATTAGCGATGTGCAATTTTAGACATCTATTCGGTCGTTAATGAGTAATGAAAAAAATAGGACCGGGGCGGGGGACATTATCCAGGGAGTATCGCAGTTTTGCTTAGGAAAAAATACACAACAGTACGGTCGATTTTTTTAATCACTCTTTTACGTCTGGAGAAAGCCATGCTAAAACAAATTTCAGAGTATATTGATGATTGAAAAACTAGCGTTAATTGTGATTTGAGTTAATTGTTATCCTTCGCAAAATTGCGTTTTTTAGAGTACTGTCCTTATCTAATTCGTGTTGATCTGAAGAGCGATGCTTAGATAGTATTTAGTAAATATTCTTTTGGCAACCATGCAAGTTGATATATGGTGTCACATGGCGTCAAGTGGCAGTCTAATGTTCTTCTGCGTCAGCTTCTGCCAGATGTTTTGCTATTGTTGACCAAGTTTGTTCACGTTTCTTGTTCGTTGCAACTGTTTTTCCAGTACTAGGGGGTGAAAGCTCTGGAGATCTGACTGTGGCTATGGGAGGTTATGAACACTTACGAAGGCATAGTTGGGAGAGTCTCACTGCATGAGGTTTGGCATTATCATGCTGACGAATAGTTCCTGGTGAGCATGACCGCATAGGTAATACGATTGGCTGCAGAATATCGTCAACATGTAGGCGTGCTATCAAAATATCTTTAGCAAATCTTATGACGATAGGTTGCCAAAGGCAACGGCTATACGGACTGTAACACCCAGGCGATGGCCAGGTCATCATCCAAATACTGAATTTAGATGACTTATCCAAGGCTGTAGCCAGAATTTTAATTTTGAGGTGGGGGCGGGTCAAAATTTGCATAGCATGTATAGATACAGTCACAGCATGCAAAGGCTGCAGCTGTCCCATTAAAAATTTAGTTTCGGGAGACCTGTCCCGAAGATCCCCCCCTCTGATAATACGGGCATGACCACATCTTATCCATGCACGGATATGGCGATCATTTGCGCCAAGAAAGAAACGCGATTTCTCGCTAAACAAAACATGACTCTAACTGAATAGCGTGTAGGATTCTGAGGTTCGATACAGTTTTAAACGGTGCTGTTTATGTTGGGTAGTCAGTGGTAGACGTTTAAGTAAACGTCAAGAGAACGAAATTCCGCTCCTGCCAGTCATTGACTAATGGTGTTCTGTGAAGATAGATGGTGCCTAGAGGAAGGTATGTGCCTTTGGATGGAGGACAGGAACACCACCGGTGTCCTTATGGTGGTTCTCATGATCGAACAATCCCCTCGAGCACTATTTCCCCGTTATAAGAAGAAAACCAATTAGATTTGTTCGTCCGGGCGAACAGCGCTCCTTACATTGGCTCTGGGATGCGCCTTTTACATGGGCCCTAGAAACGTTGGTGCGCTCATTGGCGTGTTAAAATTTCAATCCTTTATATTTTATCTAGCCGTAAGCCATTTACACCTAATATTTTGTAACTCTTGCTCTGAGTTTTAGTGGTGCGTCGATTTTTTTTCCAATGGCGTGTATATAGCCCTTAAAAAACTAGTATTATTTAATTGGAAGAGAAAAACTCACGCTCCAAACAGTAGTAAAGGTAAGTGCCATCAACTGTGCTAGTAATCCATTTTTCCTACCCGGCTTTGTGAGCAGAATTTGAAAAAAATTGAAAAACGAAGTAAGTAGGTGGGAGGGGGAGGAGTAATAAAAGGAAAATTTTCTTTTATAAGGAATTTTATTTTATAGCTAATAATATTGTTCAAGTGGAAAGAGTTTACCCCCACTTTGCGCGCGTCCTCGATCCCACCTTGTTTCCAAGTTAGTACAGGTCAGGGGCGTTGCAATTCAAAACTTATGGGGAGGCTAATGTAGCTTTAAAAAAGGTCAGATGATTCAGCGGTAAAGAGAAAAATCTGCCTTGATATACAAGGGGGCTTCGGGACCCCATTACTGCGCTACTAGTGCAGGTCAGTGGCGGATTGGCGGGTTGGTGCACCAGGTGCCCCCAATCCTATATGGGCCCCAGAGCTCGAGAGAGATCTACAAACTGCCACAACACAAAAAGCGAAAATATGCAATATTTAATATTATTCCACCATTCTAGGTATATATAAGTACAAAACGTTCTTTTTTTAAATTAAAGTTAATTAAAAATCATATTAGTTGAACTAATAGTTCAACGATGAGTGCCATAATAATTAAATGCTACTGCCATAACTGTAGTTTCGCCACGTTGATTTGATTAAATAAGCGAAATGAGAATAAATAAAATAAAATTATTATGGCGGAAACCCTGTTTCTCAATGACGCCATTTTCCTTATAAAAAGCCGAGGAGAGAATGACTTTGATTTGACTTCTAGGCACGCGTATTAATACTTATCCCGTATATATATATATAAAAGTTTTCCTCGCCCATTCTTGGCGGAAACAGGCTTTGGGACGGGCAGAGCGCCATGTTCCCAAGCCTCTTTTTACATCACTTCTTAATGTGCCATGTCTAGAAACTTCCTGACAATGTGACACGTGTTTAGGATTGTGGCTTTTTGTATTTCAATGTAGGTGTTTGGGTCAATGTTGAGTATCTCCAAATTCGTCGCAAGCGTTTTTGGTACTATCCCTGTTGCTGAGATGACTAACGGGATGATGAGGATCTTTTCCATACCCCATATATCTCGTACTTCATGTCTGAGATCTTGGTACTTGGTGATTTTCGTTGTGTAGGTTGTCTGTATGTTATTGGTGTTGGGTACTGCTATGTCGATTAAGTACGTGGTCTTATTCGATTTATCGACGAGGGTTATGTCAGGACGGTTATGTGGGACTGTCTTGTCTGTTATGATTGCTCTATCCCAGTAAAGCTTGTGTGTTTCGTTCTCATGCACGGTCTCTGGCTCATATTTGTAGTACGGGCATTTTTCTGTCAGAAAGCCAGCATTCGCTGCCAATTTCTGGTGGACTATTTTCGCTACTTGATCGTGTCTATGTTTGTAGTCTGACTGCGCAAGGATCTTGCATCCTGCCATCACGTGTTGGATTGTCTCCGATGCCGCATGACAGTGTCTGCATTTGTCGCTTTCTATGTCTTTTCTCTGGATGAATTTCTGATTGTTCCTTGTTGCGATCACTTGGTCTTGGATGGCTAGCATGAATCCTTCTGTCTCTGGCTGGAGAGTGCCTTTGGCCAGCCAAGAATTTGATGCCTTTTTGTCAACGTGTGGTTGTTGCAGGTCATTGTAGTGCCTGCCATGTAATGGTTTTCCGGCCCAAGTTCTTAGTTTCTGTTCATTGGCTGTTTCAGGCATACTGCTGACGCAGGCTTATGTAATTGCATTCGCTTAACGGCATTGGCTGGCGGCGATCGGGGACTCTTCAACTGGAAGTATTGCCTCATGCTCTGGATCTGCTTGTCATGTAAGTCTTTGAGGTCCGCTTGTCCGCGTCCTCCTTCTTCCCGGGGTAGTGTTTGCCGTTCAATTGCCGTTGCAGGGTGTAGTTGTCCGGCTCTTCTCTGGATGGTTCTCATTTTCCGCTGGAGTTGTTCTAGTTCAGTGTTGGACCATTTGATGATCCCGAAGGAGTAGGTGAGCACTGGTACCGCATATGCGTTAATTGCTTGCGTGGTGTTCTTCCCGCTCAGTTTCGTCTTCACAATGCTTCTAAGTCTTTCTTGGAATGCTTGCGTGAGCTGGACTTTGACTTTCTTGTGCTCCTGCTGCCGTTTTTGCATTATCCCTAGGTATTTGTAGGTTTCGCCCTCGTCCAAGGTCTTCAGTAGTCTCCCGTCTTCGAGTTCGATGCCTGGTAAATCTTCTTTGCTATTCTTCTGTATTTTGCACTTATCGAGGCCGAATTCCATTCCTATGTCCTTGGAGAATGTCTCTGTTATACTGATGAGTTGTCGGAGTTGGGTGATTGTTGGCGCGTATAGCTTGATGTCATCTACGTACATGAGGTGGGAGACTTTATGTAGGTTTCTCTTGTCTTTCTTCAGCATGTATCCGTATTTACTTGTGTTCAGCATCCTTGACAAGGGGTTTAACGCCAAGCAGAACCACTGGGGGCTTAGTGCGTCTCCTTGAAAGATTCCGCGGCGGATGGGGATCTCGGCCGTTTCTATTTTACTGTCTGGCGTGTTTAGCTGTAACCGGGTTCTCCATTGTTTCATGCTGCTCTGTAGGAATCGGATGATTGAGGGATGCACTTTGTATATGCTGAGTATTTCAAGGAGCCACGAGTGCGGAACAGAGTCGAAAGCCTTCTTGTAGTCTATGTATGCGGTGTTGAGTTTTCGCTTTTGTTTTCTTGCTTGTTCCAGGATAACTGAGTCGATGGTAAGCTGCTCTTTACATCCCAGAGTCCCTTTCTGGCATCCCTTTTGTTCTTCCGTCATTAAGTTGTTGCTTTCGCTGTGCCGGCTTATTTTTTCAGAGATGCACCCCGTGAGTATCTTGTACAGGGTGTTAAGGCACGTAATGGGTCGGTATTTCGCTGGGTTACTGGTATCCTGGTCCTTCGGTAGGAGGTAAGTTATTCCCTTGCAGAGGAATTCAGGCATTTTGCTGGGGTCTTCAATTATCGCCGTAAGTTCCTTGGCTAATGGGCCATGGGCGCTGGTAAATTTCTTGTACCAGAAGTTGTGTATGCCGTCAATACCGGGTGCTTTCCAGTTGTGCGTACGTTGGATTACCTGCTGGAGTTCCTCTATCGTGATGCCCGTGTACTCCATCTCCTCTATTCCTCTCGTAGCCTCCATTTCTTGCTGAATCCAGGGGGCGCTTTTGTGCTGTACTTCATTGGACCATAGTGTCTTCCAGAAGGTCTCTATTTCTGCTGGCTTTGGGGTTTCGTACTTGTCTTTGTTCGCTGGGGTCTCTCGAAGCTTCCTGTAGAAGGCCTTCTGGTTTGTTTGGAATTGCATGTTCTGTTGTTTTTTGTTGGTACAGTCTTTGTATCTTCGGAGTCTTCTGGCGTATACACCCAGTTTTTGTTTGAGGGTATCCAGATATTCGCTGATGTGTTTATTGGGCTCTTCGTGTCTTGTATGAATCCTATTTCTCTTAAGGGCCATCTTCACTTTCCTCACTAATTTCTTACCCCTATTTCCCTGCATGTACTGGGTTATTCGCCCTATGCTGCTGCGGAGCTCTTCTATTCTTTTTTGCAGTCTCACTTGCCATGGTGGTTGGGTTTTGCTTCCTCTGTTATTTCGGTCTTCGTTGCGTACTTCATACCCATTGACGCGTGATGCCGCTACAGTTGCACAGTATATGGCAGTATGTATTTCCCGTAGGAAGTTGTGGTTCTATAGGTTCACTGGTAGGGTATGCTCGTTAAGGATCTTGGTTGTGCATAAGGATCTTGCAGAGTTTCCAAGATGCCGGTTGGCGTGGTATTCTTGGCCTTGTTGCGGCATCCGAGCCTTCATATTCCGCCAGGGCACATTGGAAACCTTCCATTTTCTCCACGTCCCTCCTCTTCATCCTCCATGCTCGGTTGGGGCAGTTCCTTTACGCTAGTTGGTGCTTCTGGGTTGGCCTCGTTAGTTAGAGTGTTTGCTAGGTTATTGGCAACTTTGTCTCTTAACTTTTGTAGTAGGGGCTCCGCTAAGAGGTTTTTGGTTACTATATTCCTGCGCTGAACGGTTATTCTTTCTATACTGATGTCCAGGTGTGGGTACTGTTGTGCGAATTTGGCGTGAAGTGTGGGTCTGTAATTTGTCATGTCTGTTTCTAGCTTTGTAATCGTATAGTAGGTGCGCATGATGTAGGTGTTCATATCTATTGTCCATGACATGCGCTGGCGTGGTCTTTCAGCCCTAGTGGTTGTACCTATATTAGGCTGCAAAGCACTTTGGGCTGTGTTGGTTCTAGTAGCCGTACAGTTGGAGGCGCCGCTACAACCGCCGACACCTCCAAGGAGAGACTGTTGCATATTTTTCGAACTGGCCCCTCTGCTTAAAGTCCGAACGCGGTTCTGATTCAAGAGCACGACAACCGATGCTCCATTCATATTTTGATTATGGTTCATATCATCATAGTCTGAGATGGCCCTTTTCACGTCGCTGGGTTACCGAGTGGTACTTTAATGGCATTCCGGATGCTGCTGCGGCGTCAGCTGGCTACATATCCGGTTTTTCATGGTCCAATGGTATTTTCATTAGTTATTAGTGCCTTTTCCGATCACTAGATGGCGCTAGCAGCGCACCATTGCTTTCCCCCTTCTGTGTTTTTTTTTTCCCCCTGTTTTTTGAGATTTTTGAACTTTTCACATTACACTAGACAGATGACATTGTGCTTTCCGTTAAGCAGTTTTTTCAGCTCTTTCTTTCTTATATATATATATATACCATTTTTGTAAAAGGGGGCCTTAAAAAAATTATTGCGGGGGCCCCGAGATTTTCCGTTACACCACTGTCTAAGGGCCTCGAAATTTTTACTGCCAGGGGCCTCCAATAGGCTTAATCCGCCTCTGGTGCAGATTGGAATCTTTCCACCCATGGAACAAATTTTATATTTAAACTGTAGACAGAAGGACGAAAAGAAAGCTCTCAGCCATAACAAAACGGTCTGACTAGCGCGGTGACTGTACAGTGTGTTAATACTGTCAGGCTTTCAAGATAAAAGAATCTAAAAGAGACTTTTATCCAGATTAAGCTGGTAAATATGGAATACGATATATAATATGTCATCAGGGCTTAATTTCTAACAAAAAATGTGCAGGAGCCCTAATATTATGATAAATCGATTAAAAAATAGAATGGCTGCAAAAGAATCGATAAATCATATCAATTGGTTATGTCCATTTTTCTGGACAACAAAATTCATGACCTTAATCTCAAATTCATTACTTTTTCATGACATTCATGACCTTTTTTGGCAATCGTTGACCCTGGAGTGGCTCCGGCTAATATTTAAATAATCGCCAAAAATGAAGAAGTACCGGAGCCGGGCTCCGATGGGCTCCCGCCCAATTTAAGCCCTGGATGTCATACAGTTTTAAATTTGTATTCTGCTAAATTCTGAAACGATGAGAAATGGATATTCCGTTCTCCGCTGTAATGCTGTGGTAGAAGCAAGCCTGTGGCCAAGCCGGTGCCCCATCAAGCAATTTAATTATATACATAAAAATCCCCGGGTGCCCTATGCCCCATATGACTTTTGCCTTGCCCCAGTTGCCCCTTCATCCTGGCGACAGACCTGGGTAGAAGAAACGTAATATAATGAGATATAAATTTCTGGTAACTATATTATAATGAGAACTCGATAATTTACTGTGAAATCGCTTCATATTGGGCCGAACAGTATGTAACTTTATCCATATAGCATTTTCGGGAAAACATTTACTTCTTCATCTGAGAGCGTGGGTGAGTTGTGGGGAGAGAAGCCAGATAGAGATCTTCGTTAGAAATCGCGTTCAGTTATCCAAAAATTGAAAGTTGCCGGAGACAGCCTTCAGAGGATTCATCCCCCCACGGTTCATTGTAGGTTGAGTCACTATTCCCTTTGGGGTTGCGTAGATGGGGGTGGGGGGGGAGATAACTAGAGATAGGTATTCGGATCTATCTGTTGATAGCATTTTGCCTCCCATTGACTTTTCTGCTGATTTTTATTCAGCTAAGGGGAAGGGGTGGCGTGATTGGATTTGAGGGTAGGGGGCGGTAGTGGGAGGAGTGGAGAGTATTTGATTGGGTTCAAAAGGTTGAGTACAGTTGTCGACTTCTTTTGTTCTGAAGTAATCACAGGTATTAAAGAGTGTTCACTCTGTTTTAACAACCATTTAGATTTCAGGCTTTTATTTGGTTTTTCGCTTAAAGTTAACTAAAATAATCGGTCAGCTAGGAACCAAGGAAGGTACCAAGCTTGGTTATGAAATCAGTGGCAGATGCAGGAACTTCCCATAGGGGGGGGGGGTTAAAAGCAAAGTTAGCTATCGAGACTTCGATATATAACGTGTTAACACTCCATCAAACTATAATTTTATCTAGTGTAAACAAATAAGTATATAAAAATAAACAAAATAAGATATTTTACTAGTAATATCGAAAAATTTCTCCATACACTTTTCACGAAAAACCTAATATTAGAGTGATTCAAAAGCCATCGCCATTTTGAAGAATCGCCTGTGTTAGGCAATTACTTGGTATGCATACGTGGGTCAGGTAAGAATAACTCTTGATCAGAAAATCTGAATCGTCTAGTTGCTATAAAGAAGAG
>QLNU02015360.1:259092884-259111263 GCA_006491805.2 Dysdera silvatica | reverse complement strand
TTAGTTTTTTGTTGTAACCGTGAAGGTTCGCCGTGAAGGTCGAAGGTCAAAAATATTTTCTCCGTACGGGGGTTCTAATGAATTGGATCATGAAAATAGTGCCCGCGTCCGTATCTGAGGGTGACTGCTAAGCAGGAGTTTGAAATACATTATTGTAAATCAGTTTCTGCCGGGGGAATTTTTATCTGACAGTAAAAGCTGGGTGTCCGTTAAGGGCGGGTTTCACTGCAGTGTAGAAGATGCGTAAAACTGATGTGAGGCCTCAGTGGTGATATGAGGTGTGATGTGAAGGGGGAAAAACGATAGTGTAAATCGTCCTTAGATGATTAGTAAACAAAGGTTTGAAATTAACGATTATTTATGCAAGTATATTTTTATTATAGTGCTTTAATGTACGTGATTGTATAAAACAACCAACAACCAAAAACGGGGTTAACAACAATCCATCAATTGATGGGGGTTTAACAACATCCATCAACCAAAAACGGGCAAATTAGAAACGCATGTTAAATACGAATTTGAGATGCAGTCGAAGTTTCACAGTTTTTGAAGCGTAGATAAACATCCAGAAAAACGCAAAATATTCAATACTGAAAATAAGTATACTATGTGCAGTGATCATTGACCCCGGTATACGTAGTACATTAATTATATTGATGTATTGAAGAAAATCCCAAGTGCTTTAAGGCGACATGAGTGTATGTCTGTGAGTGGTTATAAAAATATTTTTAGTACCCATCAAAGATGCTGTATTTAAGAGAAAGAGAGAGAGAGAGAGATGTCTGGAACATTGAGGATTTTATTGCGTTTGTTTTTCTTTTCTGGAGGAAAAAAAATCATAGTTTTGTGAAGCAAAGAGACCAAAGTGCGATGTTCATGTTATAGACAAGCATAGAGAGACACTCTATATCTTTTTTGAGGACTACAGTACAGAGGGGCCCATCACAATACTTTTCTAGGAACTATACTCAATTTCAAAATGTTTAGCATTGACTAGCACATAAGATGATATTTATAAGTCATGGTGAGGGACACATGTTGTAAATATCACAGAAGTATATCAAATCACCGAAGTTGTATACCAAAATAATGAAAGGTTTATTTGGGAAAAGGGGAACATGGGACTTCTTAGTGCCCGGAACTCTTATTAAGTTGCTAATGTCAATTTCGTTTAAACAGCGGTAAATGAAATATAATTTTAAGTAGTTCATAAATTTGCTCTGGAGGCAATGTTATGAAAAATTCCACACACACCTACAACTGCTTTCAGTCATAGTGTGAAAAGTAGATGCTGCATTGTAAGAAATGAACCGATTTTATTCCAGGGACTATTACTATGCAACCAATCTCATGTAACAAATCAAAATATTTAATATACACGAAAGTCCATTTATCCGTTAACGCTGCCAGGGGTAAGATTGCTTGAACAACACATTTCCATAAAGCCCCTTTAGTTTGCAGACGGGGTAAAAAAAGTAAAAAGCCATTTGCTTTGACGCACGGACTTTTAATCGAACCCTTAAAAGACTATGTGAGCAGATTCTAAAAACGTTAGATGACAAGCCCACTATAGTCTAATTATGCGAAAATTTCTATTTTATTATATAAATATGTTAATAAAAATGTTAGATTCAACGTATATATAGTTAGGTCTCTTTTTATGCAGTAGATGATACGTTCTTTAGAAAATCGCACATAAAAGAAGACAATACATTGAAAAATTAGAAATACGTTCCGTAATTCTCTAAAATAGCATAAAACCTAAGCAATGAGTTAAAATTGGCCTAAACCGCATAAAAAATTTATGAAAGTTTAAGAAAATAGAAGTACTTAACAAATTCCTTCAAAAAGCTGGAAAAAATTGATATGAAATTTAAAATTGTTTTCAAATTTTATTAGACGGAAAAAAATAGTTTTACATTTTTTCATCAAAATTATTTCCGCTGTCTGATAATAGTCTGCACCTCCTGCGAAGTGCTGCTAAATCAATTCAAAACAATTCATTCGAGACAATTTCCGCATCAGATCCGCACAGTAAAGGCAATGGATTTGTACAAATCTCGTTCTGTTTAGTTTTTTTTCTTTTCTAACAATGTAATCATTAATTAAACTTTGCGATGATGATTCTACACATTTTTAGAGAGTTCGGGCTGTCTGGTTTGTTTGTTTGTTTGGATGTTTTATGGCGCAAGAGCATCTGGGCTATACTGCGCCATAGGGATGTCTGAACATACGATTTCTCAGCTCTTGTGGGAAACGGTGACGTGATAATACGTGGGTTCACTTCAGAAAAGAGAGTAAAAACATGGCATATATATAAATCTCCTTTCGTCGGTGAGTATTGCCATGAGAAAGTATTGAATCGTGAGCAGAATTGTTTTTTAATTGTAATCTACATATGTATATTAACAAAATAAAAAAATAAAATTCGAATGAAATAGAACGCACAACTTAAAAATTGCGTAACAAAGATCCGCATAAAAAGGGACTCGACCGTATGTACGTTTATAAAAATGTAGTAAAAAAGAGGAGGAAGGGATTTGATACACTAATTATTAAAAATAAAGGTTTTAGAGCTGATATTATACTTTTGTTTATTTTCTTTGGAAGTGGGGGGGTAACGCTCAATCCTTCCTGACCCCACCGATTTGGGAAATGTAGTTGCAATTGACAACAACAATTACTACGTTAATTTCGCCATATTTATACACGTCTATACCTATAAACTTATCAATATTCTGCATTTATAAGTAGTGTCACATATGTAAGTATAATTTCATTAGAATAAATTTAAAGCAGGGAGGAGAGAGAGTTTTTAAATGGTATGTATTTTCAGAAAAAAAAAAATACATTGAACTGTATCACAAAATACCAAACTTTTGTCCCTCTAAGTTTCTTGCATTCTATATCTAACGATGTTAATAACTAATAGTATAGTGTTATAATCGTATTAATAATTCTTTAATTTTTTTTTCACATTCCGGTCATTGTGAAACATTTTAGTGTGCATAGTTGCAGTAATATTATTCACATAGAACTAATCTGACGAATACTGTGTATTCGAGTATTTTTTTTTTGACAGTGCAACTAAATATCGCAGTATATGTACATAAATCTGATTTTTCAGATATTCCCGTTTATGTTATTTGCGGCATGCAAACCTTAAGTATATTAATTTTCTCTAATTCGCAAAATGTATTCAAATTTTGATACCCAATTTTTGGGCTGCATTCTCCAAATTAAGATAGAGAAGCAGAACTATATCTTATACGCAATAAGTGGACAGAGACAGGTGAATTTCACCAGAGATAGTCGCATAACGTCAAATGATCCACTCCGTGTGCATAGGCATCCCATTCAGAAGAAGGGTGCAACCAACCCTCAAATGACTCCCCCGGGAAGAGGGGAGAAACTGACTGAGCAAAACGTGTTGCATTTTCGCACACGTAATATCGGTCCGTTTCACCCTGCTTGGTGAGTTGAACCGTTACGAACCGATTCTGCACCGCTGTCTGACTCACTAGCAGATTTAAACGATTCAATAGTGAGTTGTTTAGACATGTCTTTTGCTGTAGGAGCGCGGTTACGTCATAGGTAATTTGAATAATATCCGCGAGCTGTGGTCTATTTAAAAAACCGTTGTATAGGCACATGGGCGTACCCAGGAAGTTCATATGGGGGTTGTAGGTTCAATGGGAGCTACAACTCATATATTCCTATGTTAAATATACAAAATTTCATTGCAATGGGGGGTTACAACCCCCATCAACACCCCCTGCGTACGCCAGTGTACAGGCACCATTAGGGTAACCGGACAATTTGATTATTTTAATCAGACTATAGTTATTTCAAAACGATTCTATCACGTTCGATATACACATTTAATTTTACGGGGAGTTTCGGCTAGTACTGCGAAAGTCTTCATCGAAGATTAGATTGAAAATGCGGGTTATCATATTCCTTTACGCACGCTTTTACTGCTACTTCAGCAGGAACTTCGATGTCTACCCGCACAGTACGGTTTGAAACGTCAAGTAAAATAAATATGTTAGTGGAGAAAATGCACGCTAATTTTTCCTTTCCGCGAAATACTTCGATCATGTCAAAATACTTTCTGCAATCAAATTCAGATACGCTGTTTAATAGCTACAGAGTCCATATTTTCAAATGTATATTTTGAAGAAACAGTAGTCAATATTCCAAGAATAATTTAAAGTTTTATCCCCACAGTATTGCTAAATATCTAAATATCTCTCAATCAGTACAATGATTATTCGTTAGGTGACGAAAATAAATTTATTTCCGTCTCTTGCACCCTGGGTCTAAAACAAAGCACCACTTCTATAGTTTAGTTGGAAATTTCACTCCAAAATGTCCAAAAAGGCAAAACGAAAACAAACCCACTAACATATTACACCCGAGCAAGAAGACCGTGAGAGGATTGGCCCATTTCAGCCAATCTATCTGTCTGGGATTTTCTGATAAAGACGAGAAATTGTTCATGCCCACAACGGCCTTTGCAATAGGAAATGGCCCAGTGGTCAACGGTGACAAATTGATACAATTTCTACAGCTATGCTACGACTTTATGAAACGCCCGAAGTTTTTAAACGAGGAGAAGTTGGCCGAAATTAGTCACTTCATCAAAGGAAAGGGATCATGTTGTGTGAATTTGACATTGAAATAAAGCGAGAATTGATGATTAAAAATGCAATGTTTGTTAAAGCAAATAGCATCTGGAGACCGTAGAATTATAACAGGAAATGATATTTATCAGAACATGATTGTTTTCAAGTATATTAAAGAAACAATTTTCATTACTATTATTATGCTTGGAATACAGCATTTTAAACTTGTCTATTTCACGTATTTCCAGGTAATATGTATTTATCACGATACATAACATCTGACAAGGGAACTACTTTTGGTGTCCCCCGTACTTTGCATCGAGACCATAGGCGTACGCAGAAAGTTCATAAAGGTTACAGAGTTACAACTCATATATTCCTATGTTGAATATACAAAATTTCTTTGCAATGGGGGGTTGCAACCCCCTCAACAAACCTCCGCGTACGCCAGTGATCGAGACCTAATTAATTTTAAAGGCCTTGGCCTCCTTATTACAAATATGAAGTCAAATTTCTGCTAAACTCATGATTTCATTTTTTATAAGCACTCAAAATTTTAAAATAGTGCCATATTTGGCGACTTTTAGCTGAAATAGAAAAATAAAGGAAAAAGTAAATGCTCGCCTTGAACAATCCAAACTCATAAAAGTTGGAAATTTTCCAAGTAAATTAACAATGGCAATGATATTGAATGTAGACATGGTTAAAATATAGTGGTTTATGACAATGTGTGCACTTCAAAAATGAACATTCTGTGCAATTATTGATTCCGCAGTTGAAATCACCAACATCGAAAGATGTTTCATAAACGCCAGTAAATTTTATCGGTTTAATATCTGTGTTATTATATTGGAACCAAGGATATTATAGAATTGAGCGACATGCCTCAGACTGAAAATGAGTGTATACTAAATAATACATTTTAATAATTCCATTTCGCTTTGTAATAGGTATGTCTATTTCATCAATTGTGATCCTATTTATAGTTTGCTTGGCAAATATTTTATATTGCCTAAAAAGAGTAAATATTTAACGATTGAATAAGCGGAGTTGTGTTTCTAGGTATTTGTAACCTCATGCAATGTCCAGGGACATTGTTATGTTTATTGGGATAAAGATCTGTCCTGTCTAAGAACGTAGTAATAATATATTGAAAGATAATTTGAATTTTCAAGTATACAGTTGTCAACCCATTCATTCATTTTAACTTTATCCATTTTTCCTGATTTTGAACAAGTTATATATAAATTGGAAGCCTAAAATATATTCCTTTTTTCATAAATGGTCCAAATTTTCCATTTTCCCTTTTAAGCACAAAAGCATCTTACCTTTAGTTCGCCGTTCATTGCAAAAGTGGGCATTATTGTATGGGCGTGCGTTCTGGCAAAAGCTGATAAAGTAGCGTTCCTCTCACTCTTATTTGTAAGTGTCCTGTCATTTGATATTAAATAATTAAACCCACTTTGATCGCTTTTTAAAATTTGTTCTAGGCAGTAACCCGTTGATATTAAATTACGTGTAGGCAAAGTAAATTCAATAGCACTATTTTCAGTATTTTCATCGTTTTTGATATTATTTATAATGACATACTTGATCACTTTTCGGGCAACCATTCTAAGCTTTTTCTTTAGAGATTGTATATAATTTTCTGAACATTACAACTTATGAAACCACTGTCCCTTTGATTTCATAATGGCCCAGCTGCTTATATCGATGTCATGAACTGGCAGATATCGTTCTCTTACGCGTACGATTTTTTAATACAAATTGTGTAATCATATTATATTTCGTTTAATTTGTTCCACTGCCAGATATATCTGTTTTGGGTCCAAGATTTTTTTTTAATTTTTTTACACAAGTCGTAAAATTCAACAATATTGTTTAACACTTCGATGGGGATTAATATTTTTTTTGTTTAACCTTATCTGAACTTTCCTCGTATTCTGCATAAGTAGAATTAATTGTCTACTGCAATATCTTCCCTCAAAATAACTTCATTTCCATAGGAATCAGTGATATTAAGACTATTTTTAAAATCCAAGTCAATTTCTTCCCTTACAATGGTTTTTAAAAATCAATTTTTCAACTACAGAAAAAAAAATTCTTTGCTTTTTGTAAATTCTTCTTCAGTGATTACCGAAGGTTCTGTGCCGTATTTGGCTATTACTAAATTTAATATGGAATTAGTACTGTTAATAGCATTCATTTCACTTTAAAAACAGATCTATGTTTCAACAGATTGCAAACGAAATGCAAAGCGCTAGCATAATGAATGATCCGAAATCAGTTCCTTACACAGCAGAAAAAAAATCACTAAATTCTAAAAAGACGCCAAGGTTGCCATAACAGCCAAAATTTCGATTTTACTTGAAAATTTGAAAACAACTTCATTCGCAACTATGCAAATTTTATCAATTCATTTACTTCCATATTTTTTTTTTTTTAATATTAAACCTGCCTTATTCTTTATTTCTGAAATTTTTTGGTTTGAAATTAGGCGAAAATAAAACCCGTACAAAATTATAATTATTCCTCAAAATGGAACATTTTAAAATTTTCAGTGATTATAAAGAATGAAATCATGAATTTAGCAGAAATTTGATTTCATATAAGGAGGCCAAGTTCTTTAAAATGTACTAGGTATCGATGCAAAGGACCAGGGGGTAAAAAGTAGTCCCCTTGTGAGAAACTTTATCCAGAATAAACTTACGTTCGTCGATCCCTGTTATGAGTGATTCCGTGAAAGCAAACGATTCGTGTTAAAGTAATAATTACAAAGTAATAATTACCAAACTGACCATGACACTTTACCATAGATACGATATGATAACTATTTTTCCTTTTAAGCACCACTTTCGTACTTAGTGTACAATGTGCGTCAAAAATCACATAATACCTCACGAGTTTATTTTTAAAGAGTGAAATATTAGACATTCCTACCTAGTGGATATTTTTTTCCCCTTTTTGCGGAACAGAGGCCGGTTTCTTGTCGACTGGGATGCAACGGCATGCTCATTCACTTGCCCCCTCACCCATCCCGCAACATGATTCACACTTTTCGCAATTCCATAATAAAACTTATCCCCCGCCCTCAATCCATCTGGCTTATCCAACACGAACTAATCCCCTTAGTAGGTGAAGGATTTTTAGAACAGTAACTGTATACGTTGACCGCAACTTGGCTAAGTTTTGGCGCAAATTAACCAAAAAAGTACTGAACAATTAGGAGAAGTAATTGATAGATTTTAAAATGAAAGAAGATGGAAAATTATTACGGATTTCACACGATTATGTGAAATAATCATAGTTACAGAGAAGAAAAGAAATTCAAGTTTTTATACATTGAATGCGTGCTTCTATTATAAATATTAATGACACAAGATTCTAGGATCCTATATGCTTTTGGCCACCCCCTATACCACCATTTGGTTGATTACTTCCATTAATCACTGGCGTACGCGGGGGGGGTGTTGTTTAGGGTTGTAACCCCCATTGAAATGAAATTTTGTATATTTAACATAGGAATATGTGAGTTGTAACTCTGTACCCCCCCCCCATTGAGTCTATAACCCCCACTTACGAAAGTTTTGCGTACGCCTATGCCATTAATATAGAATATAAACTATCTATAAACGTATGTGTAACTTGGCTCAATAAATACGTTATTATTATTCAATTTATGAATATGTAATACAAGACCGTAGCCAGGATTTAATTTCGGGGGTCAAAAATTTTTACAGCATGTATCGATACAATCACAGCATGCAAGTCCGTAGCCAAGTCCCATTAAAAAATTAGTTTCGGGAGGGGGGGGGACCGGTCCCGAAGATCCTCGCCCCCTCTGAATACGGGCATGGGCTGCGGTAGTCTAAATTCGCCATTTCTTATTGAAATTAGGTTGTTATATTTCGTCTTGCTTTTGGCGTTATTTTAACTTCGCAAGAAAGAAAAATACGCGTCGTGTTTTCAAAATAAAATTTAAAAAGTTAGTGTATTTGTTAACTCAAAAGGTCAGTGGCGGTTCTAGGAAATATTTTCAGAGGAGAAGAGGGATACGCACAGTGCAAAATTATATGCATTGGTTACAGGGGAGAATTTAAAACATATTTCAGGGAAGATGGGGCGCAAAGTTCGAAAATCAATGTAAAAAAGTGAATTTGTTATTCAAGGGGGATGGGGAGGGGCGCCTACTGAGTTTGCCCTTCATGGAATATGAATACACACATATATACACTTTTTTGACCGTAATATACATATCTTCAGTTAGTTTATTTGTTTGTTTGTTTCCTTTTTTTTTTAACTTCTGACACAGCTTAGCCGTTTTCGTAGCATAAAATAAAAATAAACGATAGTTAAGAAAAAAAAGAAAGATAAAATATTAATTCTAAGTGAAGTTCCATTTTATAGCCAAGCTGAAAGTTATTTTGCCAATTTACTCTAATGTCTGAAATAAAAATTATTTCTTATCACAACTTATAACATTTTTATCTTATTTAAGGGAGAAGAGGAAAAAGGCGCGCGCGTATGGATAAATCGCCTATAAAGATAACCCTCCCACTCCTTAGTAAATAGATGACTTCGGGTTGTTTGGAGGAGAAAAGCGGGGGAGGTGCTTAGTGAGCGAGTGTTGGTCCGAAAGCAATATGTCACAGAATTTTTCCACTGGTCGCCTTTTTCAAGGATAACACTATAGGGGGCGACAAACGGCGAACGGACTGTGTGTGTGTGTGTGTGTACAGGGGGTCCTTCAGGGAAATGTTTGCCAAAACTATAAAATGGCCATGGATTTACCTTCCCTTTCCCACTTTTTTATCTTCGTCAACCACAAATCCTAGGCTCCATTTATTATCCACTTTAGCTGTCTGCTGACGCGTTGTTCTAACGTAATATAAGAAAATATAGGTGATATATGGAAACAGAATAAAGCCGCGACTGCAACTTGATGAACAGATACAAATGGGAGATGCGGGGACTGAATTCATTTCCGATTGAAAAGAAGTAGTTTGTTCTGTGAAAATCAATCCTAAAACCTAATTAACAGCTTCCTCCTCACTAATTGGCGAATGGCTCGCCTAAGCATGTATTTAAAGTTCCAATTAGTAATTGGATGTTGCGCTTCTTTAGAACTTATATACATTATTAAAGGGAGGATGAAGTCAACTAATTAAGATTTTTTTTTTAGCGATCCATTGAGGAAGGGGAAAAATGCTGCATTGTGTGGTGATGTCCTGTCACAAGTGACCATAGGCGTACATAGAAAATTCGTAAAGGGAGTTATAGGCTCAATGGGGGAATTACAGAACTACAACTCCATAAATTCATATGTATGAATACAAAATTTCATGGCAATGGGGGGGGAGTTACAGCCCCCATGAACCCCCCCCGTGTACGCCAGTGACTAAACGTAAGTCGCTAAATATTATCACCAGAATGGATGAATGGGTGGGGCGGGGGGGTATGTAAAAAAATTTAGGATTTTTAATAGGGGCATTTGTTTTGTTTGTTTGTTTGGATTTTTTATGGCGCAAGAGCATCTGGGCTATACTGCGCCAAACATGGTAAAAGGGCATTTGTAACAGTTCTACTACTTTGCGCAAAAAACGATAATTTACATTTCACAAAAATTTGCACGCATGGCGGCAATAATTTTCTAGAAAAATTTTATATCCCTTCGTTCATAGGCGTAGGCAGAAAGTTCATAAGGGGGTTATAGGCTCAATGAGGGGGGGTTACAGAGCTACAACTCATATATTCCTATGTTAAATATACAAAATTTCATTGCAATGGGGGGTTACACCCTCCCTGGCTACGCCTATTCTTCGTTGAGGGTAATTCCACCCCCTCACATTCATTAATTTGAAAGTTTCAAGTCGTTCATTTGTACATTTACGTCCTGATACTGTATGGCGAATCCTGCGAAGGACAAGATGAATGGTTTACGGTGACCTTTGAACCATGGTAAGTTTACACTTAGCCAAGTTCACCAGGATTCGCATGCAGCCCGGTAAGTTCGATCCTGGTAGTAGCTGTGAGATGCCTGGGGGGTTCACATTTATTTATTATAAAATATGGCTACTATACAAATCCAGTTGGTTACAAAAAGCTTTCGAGGTTTTAAGATTCAAAGAAATAAAAATAAACAACTATATATCCGTAATAGCATAGATTATCGCCTGTGAGTTTACCTGCATAATACATACATAATTCTTCTCTCAGCAGTGAATAGCTCAATTTTTTTTTATCATGTTTAATATTTGTCAGGAGTACTTCGTTTACCGATGTCTAAACCGTCCCAAGTACCGAATTCGTCAGTGACTTGACTGAATCGATCCGGAAGAGGAATTCAGTTCGTCAATGACTTGCAGTCCTCTATCCAAAGTCCTCTATCCAATCACCTCGATCCACAATATGTATATGTATATAATAATATATATACTGGAATTGACGTTACTTATACGTACGTATACTTTGTCGACCATGGTAAAGGTTGGTATGCTTGTTTGATATGCATAATCTAGGGCTTTTACATTGAAGAGCGCTATTTAGCCAAATTACATTTCTTTTTCGAGCTTTACATTTCTTTCCATGTTTTTCTCTTTTTTCTTCGGTTTAATTCTTACAATTCTCTCTCCTATGTTTCTTGGTCTGCCCCATTTTCTCTTCCCCTTTGGGGTTCCAGCATAGTCTTGTTTACAAAAACGGTTCGAATTCTTTTGAGTGTGGGTCCTAGACAGCCACATTTCTCTTTTTAATTGCTTTTGACAGATTTTTGGCCCCAGACATTTCATAATTTTTTGTTTGTTATTTGTTTTGGCAACTTTACGGAGACAACAATACTCCGTTGAAAAAAAAAAAAAAAAAAGCGGACGCATCACTAAAAGTGGCTTGGCGTAAGTGCCAAATTAACTAGGCGGTAAAATGCCTTCCGTCTAAATATGCAAATGATTAAAATTTCATTACTAGTAAACGCACCGGACGCTTCTAAAGCGCATGAGGGCATATCATTGGACCAATTTAAGGAGTATTGTTCACACGGACGAACAAATCTGGCTGGTTTTAACGTTTCGTTACGTTACGTAATTTGCGATGACGTCTCTGCGACGCGCAAGGCAATAATACGAGTAATTGAAGAGCTTGAAAGAGATCACACCATAAGAGAGTAAGTTGGTCATGCAGATTTATCAATCATCATTTTGGACACAGCGATGTGGGAGTAAGATGATGTTGGAGGCAGTGGTTCCAGGACGGACACGCATAATTCATACGAAGAATATGAAAGTCCAAGGCAAGGAAGTGCTCGAAGGAATCGTGCGATCATTTGAGCAGCCATAACGACGCCAATAGCATTCCTGTCCTGCTTTCAAAGACGGCTACTTTCCTCTACGCATCCTGTATATATTATCAAGAGACAGTATTCGGGGTGACGACTGACAAAGATGGGACTTTATTCTCGGAGTTCCTTAAAACTTTCGTTATTCACCAACTAATATCAGGGTCTCCACTCACTTCCGAGAAATGAAATTCCCTGACTTTTCCAAGTTTTTTCCTTGACTTTTCCAGATTTTCCCTTGACCCCCCCCCCTGACTTTTCCAGGCTTTTTCCGACTTTTCCATGTTTCCCCCTGACTTTTCCAGGCTTTCCCTTACTTTTCCAGGTTTCCCATGGCCTTTCTAGGGTTTTTCTAACTTTTCTTGGTTTTCCCTAACATTTCCAAGTTTTTCCTGACTTTTCCAGGTTTTCTTCTGACTTTTCTAGCAAAATTCCCTGACCAATCACAAGCAACTTCCAAATAAATTTTGGTTTCGGAGAAAATGGTTTCACTTTCGCGGGAGATTTAGCCATTCAAAACAGAAGCTAAGATGGTTTTCCCTGACTTTTCGAGATTTGACAGAAAATCTCGTTTTCTCTGACTTTTCCCTGACCTTTAAGAATGATTTCAAATTCCCTGACAATTCCAGATGGCGTAGGAACCCTGTAACATGGGTTAGCACATTTCGTTTAAAGTAGCGTCGAGCCCGGGAATCCTGGGCGGTGTCTAATTTTAGTCATTTTGAGTTCAGCGACAACTCCCGCTTCTCTCTTGGAGAATATGATCTTCATCATATCCATGTATGAGTTGTCGTTGCTCCAGTCAGGGCCGTGCCAAGAGTGTAGCAAATGGGCAATTACCTCAGATTAAAAGTTTAAAGGTGGGGGGAAGAGGAAATGGGGGGCGTATTGTGGCTCCAAATTTCGTTTGTTATTTCTTTGATTATTTTTCGTGTTTGGCATGCGTAAGAAAGTACTAATTTTACGTTATTTATTCATTTATGTATTTTACATTTGGCTATCCTTCTTACTTAGTCCTTGCATATTTCAAATATTGTTTAGCTATACAAAAACCTTCGGCTTTTCGAATTCTGTGTCTCACGTTCTCTTCTGTTCTTCCTTCACTGCTATTTTATGATAAAAGAACACCAATTTATTGGGATTTTTCTACTTGTTCAACACTTTTATCGTTGTTTTTCAATTGTATCTATCATTCATTTACGATTTCTAGGTTTTTCGAGCACGGACAATTAGCTCCCCTTCTTCCAGAGATACATGTTAAATTTAATGTTAATTTCAGACAAAAAAGCAAACAATTTTACACATTTTTGTGTTTACATCCGTTTGAACAAGACTTTTGCCAATAACATCAAGCGTGTTCCTTCTCCCCGCCCATCCACCCCGTAGGAAATAGACAAGGTTCGTACACGTGGGTGGCACGTGTCAAATTCCTCCTTTTCACTTCACCTCCCTTTGGATCTTCCGTTTATCCCTCGCCGTTGTTTTTAGTTCTGTTTTCCAAGATAGGCTGTCCGTGTGTCGCCAAGAGACGCAATTTTCGGCTCGGGAACCCCTGTCCCCTTTCTAGGCGGCACGGAATACAGGGTGTACTTCGCAGTAAATCAACAGCTGGCAACGAATGTCAAGAATTCCTGTCCTAGGTTTCCGGCAATAATTATGTTTTCCGCTATCCTGTTTCAATTTTCACGAAGTCCATTCCTGACGTAATAAAAATATATTCTTCTTATCAACGAAAAATTTTAGGAAAAGATCGATATAAATAAAATTCTGTTATTTCTCCCAATTTATTCCTATCCCCCTTATTTGTGTATTATACCGGTTACAGGTATCGGCTTCGATTCTATGATTTTTTATTTTGATCATACGAGTGATTATATTATGCCAAAAGAGTTGATTTTTATATCCTATCTGACTAGATTGTATATTCCATTATGCAAGGTGTTTACGAAACCTATCTTGAAACTTCCACGGTCTTCTACCGTGAGTAACAACGAACAAGTCCCACGACTGGAAGTATGCTTAATATAATAATTAAGTGGTTAGTTAATATCATATTAAATTTTTATTAAATCTTCAACGAATATAAAACTTAAATAATAAAATCCTATTACTAAAAGGTGAACCCCTTTTTTGATGCATTTGCCTCATTGAATATTTCCTTTTGCATTAAAATCGGACCCTTGCTGTCCTTGCGCCATAAAAATACAACCACCCAATCATTACAATCGATGTGCGTTGGAGCATTTCCTATTCTGAGTTATAAAAAAAAAACATCGGAGTGGAAAAGGAGAGGTTTTATGTACAAAACAGTCCGTTAGCTTTAAAAAAATTGTTGTACATTGTGTTTTTAATAATGTGGACAATTGAATTGTTTGTAATGGCGTCTGTCTTGTTTGAAGCAAATAAATAAATATATGTAAATTGAAATTCACGATAGGCAGAGTTAAAAATACTTTATTTGACTTGAAGCTTTTCAATGGAATTGTATCCATCTTCTTCAGAAGTACAGCATTAAAAAAAACATTTATTTATTTATTTATTTTTTATGCTGTACTTCTGAAAAAGATGGATATAATTCCATTGAAATGCTTCCAAGTCAAAGTATTTTTAACTGTATCTATTGTGAATTTCAATTTAAATATTTACACAATGAGTCACTCTTCATTGTTATAAATAAAGATATTATTAGAAAAAAAACCCACACGTTCTGTTCAATTAAAAAAATACGAAAACAAATTTGCAAACCGCAGTTAAAAAATATAAATCTGTTTAGCATTTTGAGCGACTGGGTCTATTTTTCACAAAATTCAGAATAAAATTACATTCCAAAGAAAATAATAATTTCTAAATAAATAAATAAAGAAAGAATTTTTCTTTCAAAGGAGGTAGACTGAATCTATCGAAAGCATTCAGTAGATTGATATTTTTGAAACTGCGATTTGGATGAATTTATTCATTGTTTTTATTACAATTTGCGCAGCGCATCAGCGTTTTTCGTATGCACACAAAACATTTAATATTTGCAGTATCGTAACGTATATCAATGATAATTACGTTACATCTTCTTTTCCAATTCTCGCGCTCTCTTCAGACAAAATTAATAATAGTGCAGCAAGCGAGCTAGTAAATGAAAAAATGGTGGACCTAAAGCTTGGAACGATGGAAACAGGGAAATAAAAAGATCCGAGCTGATCTAATAAACTAGAAATCTGTTCGTTTATCCTAGTGTTTTGAAAGTGCATTGGGGAGGGATCTGTGGATTTTTATTTTTCCTCTGGACGGGAAAGGTTGTTTTGGAGAGAGGTATTGGAAGAAATAAGACAAGGGCAGGCAAGAAAATATATTTTATAAATTCTTTATTCTCTTTAAAACCCGTTTACTTTAAGAAATTTAAAGTGAATAATTAAATAAAATAATGAGAACAACGAGAGAGAAAATCGTTTAAGAAAACATAATAAACATAGTTACTTGAGGAACGAAAAATAGAACGAGTCTTAAACTTTAATACTTAAAATATTTTGTAAACTTCAAATAAAAAAACTAATCTGTATTTTATACCTGAAGACCGCATTAAATAAATACGATTATTACAAATTTTATAATTTAAGAGGGTACTTATACTGTAATAAGACCACACACAGTACATTTTTTTTTTCTTTTTGAGAGAGAGAGGTGACGAGATAGCGCATTTGGCATCCACACAGGGTTTAAGCTGGCTCAAAACATGCTGTCGCAAAAATGCTAAAATGGGAAAAAAGTTGTAGCAAAATGCTAAAAAATATTAGTTGCTTTCGTTGCTCGAAAAATCGTATCAATGAAATTATTTATATCAACAATGCTTAACAGGTGCTGTTAAGAATTTTGAAGAGGAAACAAAAAGGAACAAGAAAAGATCGCTGAAGTGCAAAACGGATATTCTGGAATCGAGGAATCCTGTTTTCAGAGAATAAACTGTGGTTAAAAATGCCTGTCGCATTTTCGCGATGGGCAATAATTTTTTCTTCGCATTTTCGAGCAATTCGTCGCATTTTGCGAAAAATGCGACTGCAGCTTAAACCCTGCATCCACACCGTTTACTCACCACCCATTATAAACCGATTACTTAAGTTTCGTCTTCAACATTTTATTCACAAATAATAATTCCACCGAAAATATTGTCCCACATTTGGACAGTTAAAATACCATTGATAGTTTAACGACAAAATGCAAAACTAATTTTAAACTTCGGCCCTTTATTTCCTTTGGCAGAAAACCATCGATATTTGCAGCTTTCTAAATGTTTCGGCATAATTGTGGATGCACTAACGTTGCCAATTGTTCGAATAGAAAAAAGAGAAAGTTTGCAATTGGACGCCAGTTGGGAAAAGAGTGATTGGTAATTTAACCAGTTTAATACATCGTCCTGGAGTTTTCGCGAGCTTCGTTTCCAAATTCACTTCGTAGCTGCTTCTAGCCAGAAATGGCCAAAATGGGGAAGCTGTTAAAATGCATTCTATCTTGGCCTCCCTCTCTCGACTTTGGCTATTTTTAGCCGAAAACGTGGATAAGAAAATTAGAAAAGGGCGAGTTTGGAGTAAACCGTTTGGAGCAGCGGTAGCGCAAAGGTATTCTCCCATGGTCCTTCTTAGGAGTCTGGGATTGCAATACATTAACCGTGGGAAACGCTATTCCAGTTTGAGCGCAATACTTGCTGGTACACAATGATAATTGTACAGTATACTGGTTGGGAAACTGTTGGGAGAGTAGGTTTTTTAAGCTTTTCTTTGCAAATGCTTTTACGGGTATCATTAGTACTTTACGCGTGGATCGAGTTAGGAGATCAGACCTTAAGGAGAAAATCTAAATAGGATACTTTTTATATTAAAAAGGGGTATTTTTATAGCTTATAGGGAAACGAGGTCTTGGTGATGATCAGGAAGCCGTTAAGTTTGGATTGCATTTTTAAAATATAAAGCGTATTAAGGTAATCTGAGCAAATGCAGTTAACAAGCTTTTAGGTTTGCCATTAGTAAGATTGATAGTCGGCGAATAGTATGAGTTGAAATGGACAAAGAATGCTATGTTGAAGGACAATATGCAAATCCATCAACATCAGAAATACTTTTTTGGTATTGATTAACATTGGGAAAGGATATATATATATATATATGTGTGTGTGTGTGTGTTTTAAAAAACTGGGATTTATTTATTTAGTTTTATATTTTGCGTAAATCATATTTTTCAAATTAAATGCCTCAGATTTTTTTTTTGATGTTACTTATGCTGTTCTGTTATTGTACTGGGAAAAAAAAAAAAACTTTTGAAACTGACACTTGATTTTTCTAGCGAGTTTCAATAAATATTGAACTCGCTATTGTTTTTGGTCAGTCTGTCTGTTGACAATAAAAAGGGTAAGGTAAAGGTTTTCCGTAAATACAACAATGGTAGCCATCATTTATTGTCATAGAGACCTTATATGTTTAGAATTACATATTAGAGATCATGTACATATTGCATTTTGCATTAAGAACAGTGTACATATTGACTTAGGTATTAAATCAGTCGAATTATTATGGCTCAAGGACAGCGAGTGCCATGCTGCGCTAATAATGTATAAGGGGCTGTTCACATTGTTAAATTATGTAATAGGCTCTGATCAAAAGTTATATAATATACTAGATATACTGAATTAGGCGCTAGGGATCGTTCCCATATTGCATCATGTTCTACGGGCTGTTCACACATTGGATTATGTATTAGGGTCCATTCATATATTGCGTTTTGTACTATATTTATTGAATTAGGTATTGTGGACCATTCACATATTGCATTTTGCACTATATGTATTGAATTAAGCATTGGGGACCATTCACATTCAAAACCGTAGACAGTCTGGGGCTAGAGGTAGGCTGAGGGAATGCTCAGCCCCGGAAAATTGTTTTGAAAATAAAGTACCTTAGAAATTTATTTTAAATTTTTTGTTTTGCATAAAATTGTACATGACAGTGGAAATATTCAAAATAGATTTCTACGGTAGATCTTGTATACATCATGCATTTTACAGAGGTTTGAGTCTTCATGTACTCTATAATAAAGATAAGGGAAATTCTAAATATTAGTATACCTCTCTAAATTTTCAATGCAAAATTTAGGTTAAGAAATTTATTCATTGATGTTAAATATATTAGCCTACTTAGATATTTAGTATTATTAAATATATTAATAAAATACATCAAAACATTAATTTAAGCCTCTTGTAGCATTCTATTTATTGTAATCTTTAAGAGCCTCCCTGTAACAAGCGTCTAGCTGAGGGGCCTGCGCATGTGCATTCTAGCTGTGGGTTTATTGACTTGAACCACTGGGGATTGTTACCCATATTGCATTATATACTAGCGGATGTTCACATATTACGTTTTGTGCTAGGTGTATTGAATTAGGA
>QLNU02015360.1:259061022-259083775 GCA_006491805.2 Dysdera silvatica | reverse complement strand
AAATTAACGTTTTTCCTAGCTGGGCGTATCTACACGTGTGGCTATTGGATCTCTGCGTTTACTTATTTCAAGCCTTACTTTATTCGCAACTGAAGTTGTTTCCGTCAGGTTAAGTTCAATTTTACCATACCTCAATTTTTTAATAAAAAAAACCGTAATGACAAACGGCAGTTCGACTCTTATGACGTGTTTTCGATAACAATCTACGGCGTAACGACAGCAAGGGTCATGCTGCGCCGGGATCTACAGTTTTCCTAGGTTTCCGAATCCCTAAAGGCCTAGAGAACCAACCCTCGTAGTGCAGTGGGCAGTTAAGTGGTAAGCGTTCTACTTTAGCACGGATGGAAGTCTAACCCGGGATAATGGCGGGCTGGGCGAACGCGTTACCACTGCAGGGCTCTATAATGGGTGTTAACGTGTTAGGGGCGTTTATATATTTTTCCAAATTTCTTTAGACTTCTGGATACTTAAAATTAATACAAAGGTAGGCTGCCTTTTCTCTTAAATATTCTCCAAAAATTGCACCCGCAACGGTCAACTCAAAATTCATTTTCAATTTTCTACTGTTTTCGTTTCTCATACTTCTTTTCCCTGTCCTGATTCCAAAAACAAACAAACAATCTTTGCAGCACACAAAGACTCCACCTTTGTACCACTCTTCAGCCTTCACTTGTAACGCCTTCGAGTCAAGACTGTGCTCATAAACTCCGTAAATGTGATATTCATCAGCGAATGTAAATCTCTTAATAACAATGCGGATTTGTACGCGCGAATCAATATCTTTGTTGTTTTTTGCAGAATACGAGAAATCCCTTGCTTTTTTTACCGGAAAGAGAGCCCCGTTACTAGCATCGCTACTGTTCTCTTTCCATTTCCCAAGCAAATCGTTTGTATAGTCTCCTGCGGTATAAAATAAGGAATAAAGTATTATTATTATTATTATAATATAGTTATAAGAAGCAGCAGCGTAGGAAAATGGGCCCTGAGTCCTCGATGGGGTGTCAAAACACATTTTACCTAACGTCTCATCATACACGCGTGTGTGTGTATGAGGGAGAGCTAACTTTAAACTCACTTCAGCCTTTCATAAATTTTTAATTGCTGCGCCACTGATGAGCAGCATGTAAAACAGGGGGTCTTTAGAACAGGCATTTAGGCATAGAGACGCGGCAGGTTATTCAACTCACTTTTTGAAACGTTATATTTCCCTTGTTGCACTTACGATTGAAAAAGCTAATTTAGTATAATAAAGCGAGGTGGACGACGGCGAATATGTACTTTATTTTTATAATTTTATATCGTTATTTGCGTCAATAATGAAAGGAAATCGAGAATTAAATCATCCTAAGCGGAAGTTAAAAATACAGTAGAATTACGATTATCCGGAACACCGAATTATCCAGATCTCAATCCGTCAATAAAAGGCCACTTGACCTTGAGGTGACCGCATAAATACCCTACGTAACGTTATACCGGACGACGCCTATGTTCGCATCTTTGTATTAAATAGTTATAATGGATATCATAGGTTATCCGGATTTTCGACTCGATCCCGGTATGTCCGGATAAATGGAATGATATTGTATTTACATTGCCTGTGTTTTACGGCGCGAGGATAGCTAAGGTCATGCTCCGCTAGGACCTACAATTTTATGGAGAATCCGAACTTCCGTTGACTAAGAAACCAAACACTGGGCTACGGTGGACACAATAACAATAGGTGTTTTACGGTACCATGGGCATCGAACCCGGATTTACGGCACGATAGACGGGTGCGTTACCACCATTCCTACCCTAAAACGTACTTATAGTGTACGCCTTTTTTAACAGTATGAAACTGAATTCAGCACATGTCCTTTAACCGAGGATTTAACGGTTTGTTTTTTATCCCACTCCACTTATAAACTCATTGTTTACACCAGGGGTGGGGAACCTGAGGCCTTAAGGATGCACATGACCTTTTTATGCCTGTAAGTGTGGCTTTTCGGATAAATGCAAATTTTGCAATACAAATCCTTTTATTTTTATTAATATGATTTTGTCCATCTTATTTTTTATTTATTTACTTTATTATTATTATCTTTAATAAACTTTGATAAAAATATTAAAATGCAAAAGGTAAAAGTAGTATAATAAACATAATCAAAAAAATTATTTCTTGGAGTAAAAGTGCAAATAAATTAAAATATTTGGCGCAAGTGTATAGTTCATCACCTAGTTTTCTCTTCTCCTACAAAAATGCTCTTTTATTTCAATAGATCGGCTTGTGACGTCATGCCTAGGCGTCTCTTCAGCTTTTACAACGCCATTTGCACGAGCTCTGTTTTTCCCAAGCATTCAACATTTTTAAGATTCAGGCATAACTCGAATGTGATCTAAACGGACAGCAAGGATGCATCCTAAAGCGGGGGGGGGGTCTCCCCACTACACCTTCGCTGATACATTCCCTTCACTAATTCAGGAAAATTACATGGCCCAAAACCCAAACAACATGGCTGCATATCAGTTGCCATGTTGCCAGCCGGTTTGGAAACATTTAAAAATAAATAGGTGACGGACTGTGCACTTTTACCAAATATTTATCCAAAAACACGTTTAATTACATATTATTAAACAAATATATTGATAGTAAAGAACGCCACAAATATATGTATGCTTTAATTGGGATATTAACTCTTTTGTAAGTTGTCCAATATCTTTGTATATACCCGATATATATTAAAGAATATAAACATATTTTATATGTTCAAAATCTACCATTTTATTGGTTTATCACTTACGGCTGGATTACATTAGAAAGTGAACATGAACGTTTTTATCGAAAGCATTGAACGAGTACTTACCAAAACAATAAGTGCAATTGTCCCCTTTAGTTGACCAGAGTTCGAAAAATCGGGGTTCTACTGTATATTTAATCAGTGGCGTAGTAAAGTGGGGCTCAAGCATCCCCTGGTCGAATTGAAATGTCTTGAATGCTGCCTCCTTCGAATATAACTTAGTGCGGCCTTCTTCGATTATAGCTTATTGCGGAATTCCAACATGAAAGGATTCCCCAACCCTTATTTACACGGAGCTTGGGTTTAAACAAAATATATTCTTAATGACCAAATTAAGCAAACTAGTTTTAAAAAACTAAGAAAGTTGGTTTTAATCTATAAATCTCCTGGTCCTCCTGTCGCAGAACCAAAGCCGTATTTCAGACGAAGAATAAGTCTTTGTTTGGGAAAAATTCCGCCAAAATCTTTCTAAATTCTTAATGGAATTTTTTTTTAAAAATATGTTTTATCGTTTTCGTAAAAATTTTACCATAGAGCGATTCCTTTGACTAAAAAATTTGGTAGGGGAACTTCCCGTTGTTATTACAAGTAAGCGGTTGCCACGATCAATTACGAGAAAATTTCTGTCCCTTTCAAAACTTTCATCACGGGATGAATCAGCTTCAGTTTACTGTGGGAGATGCCTTAATTTATGGCCGCGATGAACCACTTCCCATGCACTGAACGCTGATAAATTGTCTCGAACTTCATAAAATGAGTTCGAAAATTAGTGCTCTCCAAGCGCGTCGCGAAAAACTTGTTAGCATACTGCAAATAGGGCGCTGAAGGTATAAAGATTTATACCTCAATTCTTGCTAATTAGACTTAAGATAGGATACATTCAATGTAAAAACAATTATGAAAGAGAATTGCGACAAGAGTTTTCCGTTCTTAAATTTGCATTACGCGATAAAAACGTCCATTCTTCAAGAAAATGAAGGAGTGTAAAATTGGGGATAGTAGATCATCATGTGAGAAACAAAGAAGATTAACTATTTCCTGACAAAAACGCTGGAGCACTCTGGAATAAAATTTAAAATTCTCAAATTATTTAAAAACGAAAGAAGTTTTAAAGTTCTCCGTACATTTCAAAGGGTTTTTTAAATATCTCGGACGAACGGTATAGAATTATTTTTTAAACTGAGATTTCTCTCAGGATTTCTAGAGATCTGTAATTCGCAAGTTCCTAGTATAATTCAAGACTCGATTGAATTACATTGAATGACACCGGATTATTTATAACAAATTGAGGTCCAGAGCGTAGCAAACTGATGTAACCATTTCCTCTTCACATACTCGCGCGTATACGTGCATATATTAAGGACTTACCTAAAAAACATTCAATACAGCAGTCACACATTAAAAAGAACGTTACGCGTGGAAAAGATTACTATTTGGGATCCACGGTTCACTCAAGAGCAGTGGTCCTCATTTTTTTTTTGTCCCGAGGAACCCTTTTCTTACCACAAGCCTTAAGTACGGAACCCTCTATAAGAATTATTTAAGGGAAACCTAAAAGGCTATTATATATCATTGATTGGACATAAACGTAAGCCAGATAACAAAGATCGCCCTTGGGACGTCCTGAGGACGTTCTGGACATCCTCAGGTTGTCCTTAGGACGATCTTTGCTATCTGGGCACAAGTAATAAATCAGTATGAAAAGGCAATACTTTTCTATCGTTGAGATACGGTCAGTTCTCTTTAAAGTGTTAATAATTGGGGTGGGGGGCTCACTGAATTTATTAATTTTCTTGAAAAATTCCGCGATGTTTTACAAACCGCTTGAGGCCCTGCGGTGGCGCAGTGTGGTAACGCGTTCTCCTATTGCGCGGCTAATCCGGGTTCGACTCCCAGCAGTGCAAAAAGAACGCTTACTCAGAGATCTCATAAAAGATCGCACTGCTCACTGTAGTCCGGGGTTTGGTTCCCCAGGCCTTAAGAGGTTCGGATTCCTCGGAAAACAGTAGGTCCCGGCGCAGCATGACCACTGTAGTCTTTGAGCCGTAAAACCAAAAAACAAACAAACAAACCGCTTGCAGAACCCCAGAATTCCGCAAGAGACATTTTGGTAAACACTGCTCTAGAGCGTTAGGTTAGGCTAAAGATCAGTAGGCCAAGGAGTGAAAATTGCTAAGCAGGGAATGAATGTGATCGTCACTTCCATGATGTTTTCCTTTAAATGTTATTGCAGTAATTATCGTTTTGCACTTTCGACAGAATAGAAATTGACACGAAAATGATAATTATCGCTTTCTGCTCAATGCACTGCTGAGTACTAACAGCCCAAGCTTCTAAGAAGTAAAATTCAATATATGTGAACATACCTTTTCAGGTAGATGTTCAGCCAGCAAGAACTTTTAGCATATTATCAAATGCACCGAAAGCTCCAATCTTTCATAGAGAAGCCTGTTACTTATTTAATATAATGACAAAATTCCATTTTTAGGCGCGATCAAACCTTCAACCGTATGGTAATCTTCTACCAATGCTAGTAGGGGAATAACAGAGGCGGCTCCAGGACGGGCAATCCGAGGCCCGCGCCGGCCCTTTTATGATCGATGCACTTGCAATGTAAAATGTTTGTCATTACATTGTAGACCCCTATTCATTATAAAACGTAAACGTAATTTATTTGAATTTCAATAACGCTAAAATGATATTTATTGTTCTTACAATTCATTTGTTATACTTTTATCAAATTAAGATTATTGTTATTAACAACGGATCAGAAGAAGACAAAACTATTCTTTTACCTCCTCCCGTCAAATGGCCTTTGCACCCGCACGGTCTGTCCCTTCCCTTCCTCCCTTTCCTGCCTCATCAGCTATTAACAGAAAAGGCGCACCAGGTATCTTTCTGGCTAGCATTTTGATAAACAGATAATTTCACAAAAATTATCCAGGTGTGCATCGCAATTTTCTCAAATGAGGCCCACCAAAAGTCCTAAATAAAATTAATACTTTATATTCATCAATTCGTAAAAACGACGCTCAGTCAGTTCTTAAGTTATTACAAGTTTTCCACGTCCCTCTGCTAAAGATATACAACAACTGAACTCTTTAAAATAAGCATAATTCAGAAAAGGGAGCTGGTGCATTTTGATGCCATCGTATCACGTGATCTCATTCACCGCCATGTAAAATGGAGCGATTTACAAGTGTGTTATTTTCAATAAAATAGGGTGAAATGGGTGCTTATGCCGCTGTAAATTGTTAAATCACTCGAGGAATGAACATAGAAGATTTATATTTGCAATATATCCTATAAGAAGAAAATGCACTATTAATTTTCCAATGTTAAACAGTGTGTTATGAAACCGGAAGTGCGCAACAAAATGGCGGATGATGCGTCGGCCTACCACTCTAGGTACAGACGCAGCGTGATCTCAGCTGTCCTTGCGCCATAAAACACGCGCATTGCATATAACGTGACCTTTACTTTCCAGACGGACGTTACATATCATGTGTTAAGCTGTGTGCAATATTTCCTTTACCCACCGTCTTTACAAAGTTACCACCCAGGCCTGTAGCCAGAATGAAGGGGCAAGTGGGGCAAGACAAAGGGCACAGGGCACCCGAGCATTGTTTTATGTATATAAATAATTCGATGGGGCAACTGGGGCCACGCCCCTGCTGGCCCAGGTTTGGCTACAGGCCTGTTACCTCCGAAGAGACAAAGTTATAGCCATCTTTGTAGCCATAGATCGCAGCTGATTTACCAGCAAATATGGCGCAAAAAAGAACAGAAGTGCGACTTTTTCCTTATTTTTAGAAAAGTATCACGCAAAGTCGAATTTCACTGTGTCATACCATCCGTAAATTGGGGGAACGTCTCTATAAACTTCACAGATCACATGTTTACCAAGCCCGCTCTGGTGATTGATTTTCCCCTCCCAAGGCTATATAATGGATCATTTAAACGAGACACCGGGAATTTATTGAAACAGGTCACTGAAGTAGCTGAACGTGAGTTATGCATGAATCACAATACGTTTACCAGAAGTGGGAGTCCCCCAAATTAATTAGAAATAATGGGGGGGATTAATTATTCTAAAAATTTCTTTGACTCTTTGTGATTTTAGCTTCAAATTAGAACCTATGTAGGTTGAGCCGGAAAAGACCTGCAGTAGCATTGTGATGACGCGTTTGTTTAACGTGTGGGAAACCTGGGTTTAAATCTAAATGCTAAGGAACCCTTGCTCAGTAGTAACGCGTTTGGCTGCCATACGAAGAAACCGGGTTTGTCTCCAGAAAGTTCTCCGGTATTGCCGTTTTTTCTACGGCTCTCTAGTCCGGGGTTTGGATTTCATAGGAGACCATGCGGTGGTGCAGTGGTAACGCATTCGCTAGCGTGCAATTACCCAGAGTCCGACGCCCAATTGTGCTAAAAAAGAGAAACGATTACAGACTAACATCACCGTAGTCCAAGGGTTAGTTCTCCAGGCCTTAAAAGGTTCGGATTCCTCGGAAAACAAGGTCCCGACGTAGCATCGTCCTTGCGCCGTTAAACTCACACAAACAACTGAGTTCCTAGGCCAAAGGGATTCCGGGTCCTCCTACTATTTTAGGCTCAGGCGTGGCCTGACCTTAGATGCCCTTGCACCAAAACACGCACAACTGGCCACTTATAATTAAAATTTAACACAACATTTGTGCCCAGTGGTTATGCCCACCTTCTTCAGGCAAACTGGACTGGGTTCGAATCCCAGTAAACTTAGCTGTTGCAAATGCATCGTGGCTCGGAGATCAGGTTAAGCCGTCTATCCTCTCCCAGATGGCGCTGTTGTGAAACGTAAAATATACAAACCATGACTCGAAAAGTGTTTCCTTTGCATGGGAGTGCCAAGTTAAACACTTTCGAGCTAGATTATTGGTGAAACGATGCTAAATTAGCTACGCTAAATATTCTGCTAGAAAAGTAGAAAATGCGTTCGAAAATTAAGAGTGTTTTTGAAAAAGTGACTGACCTAAGCTTAACTAAACAATTAGATTAACTTTTTAAAAAAAAAAAGGCATTTTTGCCAACTATGTAATTATCCGTTCTTCGCATTTTCTTTTCTTTGCAAACGAGCCCGTATTTCCGCCATTTGTGACTGTCAAGACAGCAATTAAGGACAATTAAAAACGTCTGAAAACACAGAGTTAATGGACTTTGAATCGCAAACTCGGGGAACTTAACATATTCCGTTTTCTCAGGGCCTACAGCACCTATTAAAGTTTTTTTTTAACGTTTTTGTTGTTGTTTCGTTCGTTATGTTTTTTCTGCGCAGAAAATACGCCGTAAGCACAAATTATAAGCCAAATAACTTTTCAGTTGTGTGGCTATCCTAATAATTCCTCACAATTCATCTTTGATACCTTTTTATTGATTAGACACTGCTCTATGCGATCAAGGAATCAATGTCCTCACTGTCTGCTACCAGAATTCCGCTAAGTCTACTCCTCTCTATTCTTATAAAAATGAATCGTAACCATTTTAAATACAGGATGCTTGAAAAAATGCATTCATATTTTAGCATCCCCGTATTGAAAACGGGCAACGGCTTACTTTTATGGCAGCATAGAGGAGGTCTTTTGGTAGACAGCCTATATCTTCATTTTTATGAATGATTTAGGTCAGACCCTTGAATCGTTGCAACAGTGGACATTATACGTGGGGACTACTGGTACCAAACAAGCACATTCTAGCACTTGTATATAAGTACCAACCGTCGCGGATCGATTTGGATTACGTCTCAAAACTAATTACTAAAATAAATAGCCTTAGCCGCTGAACCACCCCAGTTTTCATTTGAAAAAGGTTTAAACCTACACCAGAAAGAGCTCTTACCGCGTCTTTTACCTCACTCACTACGCCAACGCGTCGGCCAAACAGTCTCAAACGAAACCATGAACCGTCTTGTGACTTCTTACTCTAATAAGGGAAGGGCCCGAGCTGGACGACGCCAATTTTAATGGGAGTGGTCTCATTTGAAAGCTCTCAAAAAATTGTTAGACACGTATTTGAGCGTTTTTCAGCGTGGGCCTTAATATAGATGTCAGGTGCCAAAGAAGGGCAAAATTAGGGGCATTTTCGAAGATTTCAAACGGCTGTATCTCGGTTAAAATTTAGAGCTAAAAATTAAGTTTTGATGCAGATTAAGTTTTGATGAAATTGCATCTTTCAAATATATCGAATACATGTTTCAGGATTTTTCTTATAAAACATTTATTAAATGGAATTTCGCAATTCTGAACATCGCCTCTATTATTGATATCCATTAAAAGACTTCTTGCCAAATCAAAAGACTTCTGCCACTGCTCCCCCCCCCACTTCGGAGAATTCTGAGTGGTCCGCTGTTCTGATGCAAGGTAGTTTTTGGGGTATTACGAATGCAAGTTATTGAACGAAGATTTTAATCTTCGCAAGAAAAGATATTAAATGATTACAAACAATAAATTCACGATATTTCCCATGAGCAGTAAGATCTTCCATTATTAATTTGTATCCTTAATGCATAAATTTATATTTCAACCTCCTTTTATATGTTTCATGCATATTCAATAATACAAACGCAAACAGCCAGCTTTCTAGAAAGATCGCCATTGATTTCACCAAACTGCCAAGAAGTCTTTCGATAAATAGCAGTAATAGAGGCGATATCCAAAATTACAAAATAACATTTAATAATGTCTTATCCTAAAAATCCTGAGACAAGTATTCGATATATTTGAAAGATGCATACAATGCATCAAAACTTAATTTTTAGCTCTAAATTTTAACCGAGATACGGCCGTTTGAAATCTTCGAAAATGCCCCGAATTTTGCCCTTCTTTGGGCCCCGACATCTATATTAAGGCCCACGCTGAAAAGCGCTCGAATACGAGAGTGGTCTCATTTGACAGCTTTCAAATGAGACCACTCTCATTAAAATTGGCGTCGTCCAGCTCGGGCCCTCCCTTGTAAGACAATCCATAAATCTGACTGTCTTGAGAAGGAAGGAAGCGTGGCGTTACTTTTTTTTTTTCCTCCAAATTTCATTTCGATCGAACATAAGATAATCACCAAATCAGTCAACTGAAATCCACGTAGTGTAAGTTTTCTTCGGACCGACGTGTTAAAGAAAATTTAGACTTCCTGGATTTGGGCTCCTTTTCTTCTAAGCTAGCTATTCCAGTTAAATAAGTTGTCTCCAAGGGTGAAATAGGAACGGGAAAAGGTTAAAAAAAAAGGTTATTCTTGTCAGCATCACCGGAAACGGGGATAAAATCTACTCTTCTTCGGTGGAACTCTCTCCCCAAAGATGAGCTTCGTCGAGAAAGGATTGCTCGCAGACATATTGCTCTGCAGGTGACGGATCAATTGAAAGCTGAACCACGACAAAAAACTACGTCGTGTTAGTTTTACAGTTAAAATCTCGTATTTTATAACAGAGAAAACGCGGGAATATTACTTCCCAAAACGATATATTAAAAAAAGTATTGTTCGTTTTCAAACAGACTCGTTCTGTATTTGTTTGAAACAAATATTTTAAAGTCCTGTAATAACTCATTGCCCTGACCATACATACAATCCATTCCAAACTATCTCGAGGACTTTTCCATTAAATCTGATTTCCCTTAGCCTTCATGAGGGTGTTCTCCACATTCCGCTCTAACGTGTAAACCTTTGTTTCAGTAGCATCTGGCGATTAAATGCAAAACGAGTCTCATTTAAAAATAATTAGGAAGTGCTGTCACGCAACATTGCTTCAAATTAATCTTTTTAAGTTTTAATGGAAAATGATTTATTTTCTAAAATAAATTGTTACAAAATTTTGGATATTAGAATTTTAAAAATTGAAGTCGGTGTAATCATTTATCCTCAGTCAAGTTCCTGCAGCAAAGTTCTTTTTATAAATAGGAGTAAATGTGTTTTCACTTACGGGCAATTGATTTTCATTTAATTATTATAAAAAAGCTACAAATGTAATACACATAATAAAGTGATGTTTATATTAATTCTCTGAACTCTTTGAAGTTCTCTAGCTCTATTTATTCAAGAAGCTCTGATGAAGTGAAGTATATTTAGAATCGATTGTGCTGGACGAATACGAAGTATTCGTTCAGTACAATTTAATATCTATTCATTGATTGGTTATATGCGGCACAAGGACAGCAAGTGTCGTTTTGCGCCAGAGGAGATCATTCGTTAATTATTTCGCAGTGTTATGACTCAATAAAATATTTTACGAAACTTTTTAATTTTAATGGGGATAAAATAGTTCAGGAAATATAAACTGCTTCGAATACTCAGTTAGGCCTAACTCGTATTGTTTTCAGTATATATATATATAATACTTCTGCATACGTAATGTTTCATTTGTATATCATAATTTCCAACAGCTATATTAATTCGCTTTACACACACACACACATACATATAACGAAACAATAATTTTTTCACCAGGAGATTCCATAACAAACAGTTATTTCGACACTGGCGTAAGGTTTAAAAACACGACGTTTCGGGAGCCAACTGCTCCCTTTGTCAAGTGAAGGCAGAATGAAGAGTTCGTGAAAGTCCTAAGCTTATATACCCGCATGTTGGGAATCCCCATCTGACGTCATCTGGTGCGGAGCATTTCCAGCTGGGGAAACCCCAATCGGGGAAACCCTCGCCGGGAAAGCCCCCGCACCCGACGATGTCAGATGAACACCCCCAACTCGAGGTTTTGCAAAAATCCTGTAAGGTTCTGGTAGAGGTTTTGCGATGTTTATTGCACGACTCCTCAAACCGTAGGTTTCCCATGATTCCAGAAAAAGTCTACTCCCCAGATTCGTCACATTCTGATGTAATATTTTCATCGAATGCCAATCTGGTTCGTGACCCTCCCTGAAGACATGTTCAGCCAACTGGTTTGAATCGTCTCCCCTAGCTACCGCACGCATATGCTCCTTCCCTCGTAGACGTATCGATCTTCCCGTCTGTCCAACATACACCTTGTCACAGTCTCCACACGGTATTTGGTAAATAGCACCAGATTTTTCCTCCTCAGGGACGCGATCCTTAACTTTAAGTAATAGATCACGCAGGGTGTAGACAGGTTTGTAGTAGGTCTTAACATTCACACAACTGAGAATTCGAGACAGCTTTTCTGAGACACCCGCCACATATGGCAAAACCACTGATGTCTTCCTAGTCTCATCCTCTACATTCCTGTTTCCACCACTAACACCACATTGGTTACGAGCGATAAATTTAGTCGGGTAACCGTTCTTTTTCAACACGCTTTTGTTGCGTCGTAATTCAACATTGCGAAGGTCATCATTACAACAATGTGTAAAGGCTCGTCGGTGCAAGGCTCTAATGACAGATGCTTTGTGTGATGCCGGGTGATGAGAACGAAAGTCAAGATACCTATCAGTATGTGTTGGTTTCCTAAACACCGTAGTCAACAGTCGCCCATCCACATCTCTATTTATCCGAACATCTAAGAAGGGTAATGAACCTCTATCTTCTTCCTATAACGTAAATTGAATATGAGGGTTCAAGCTGTTCAAATAGAGATGAAAATCAGCAACTGAAGACCTTGGCTGCCGATGATGCTATGGTGCCTTTTAGTGTTGTTTCACTTTTCACCTGTATTCCAACAAATTTGGCGGTATCAACAGCATTGGAGCGACTGAGGCATGATGGAAGCCTGGAAGAAAGAACTAGCCTTAGTCCGGAGGAGAGATGTGGCTTGTTAGAGTTATTTTAAGTAGACTTTCACAGCGCATTATAACAATCAACAACGAATTATCAGGTAGTAACAATAAATAATCGTTTTGCTACACAGCTGACTACCTAAAAATTTGTTGTTGATTATTGTTAAGTTCTATTGAATTGGCTCCCGAAACGTCGTGTTTTAAACCTTAGGCCAGTATCATTCTAGATCGTTGGTCTGGAGGCGTCTTTTTTCTTTTTTTTAATGTTGGATGTCTAACCCGTGTTAACGGCTGGTTAAGGGAACGCGTTACCACTACACCACCACAAAGCCGCAAATTAATACGCAAGAAAATAAAGGATGACCATGGCCGTGTCGCGGTAACGCGTTCGCCTAGCGTGCGGTTATCCCGGATTCGACGCCAAACTGCGCCAAAAAAAGGACGCCTACCGATTAACTGCTTATCGTAGGCCAGGGGCCTGTTTTCTAGGCTTTAAGAGGTTCGGATTCTTCAGAAAACCATAGGTGCCGGCGCAGCATGACCTTTACGTCGTAATAAATAAATAAATAAAAATTACCGAATTCTAAACTAGTTTTACGTAACCAGTTAAAATAAAAAATACCCTCGAAACCAAGAAACATAATGCAGTGTGGTAACGTGTTCACCTAGTGCGCCGTTAATCCAGGTTTGACTCCCAACTGTGCAAAGAACACTTATTCAGAGATCTCGTAAAGATCGCACTGCTCACTGTAGTCCGGGGTTTGGTACCCTAGGCCTTAAGAGGTTCGGATTCCTCGGAAAACAGTAGGTCCCGGCGCAGCATGACCATTGTAGTCCTTGAGCCGTAAAACCACAAACAAACAAAAAACATAATGGGTTAATAGATAAATCCCCCGTATCTGTATAAATAGGCCTATGATATTTTATATAGTACTTAATTTTTCACAACATGAGATAATTCTGCGTAAAACCAGCTTAATTTACGCATTTTTTCCATGCTAGTTGATTGCTGTATGCATTTCATTGTGTCTCCAAGTCGAAACGAAAAATTAAAATTCGCTTAATTAAATTATTTAAATCACAGCAACGTGGGGGGTGAGGGGGGGGGGGCGGCTTTGGGCAGCTTTGTCTGTAGAATAGGTTTTACCGAGCTGGCTGCTCTGTTTAATCTTGTCAGTGTGCGTTTAATTCTCAAGATAAAATCTCAGTTCTTCCAAGATTGATCGTTGGACTTAAGTTGTTCCCCATAGCAACGGAAGTTACTTTTAAACTTGGGTGGAAATTCGTGTTTCACTCTTACGTTGGGAAACGTTGCGCAAAATTAAAAGCATTTTACAATATTTGTTGCATCGCAAAATGCTGCTCTCTGCGTTTCGAAGTAACGTCGCCAAGTAATCACTGTTGGAAATAAAACGTTACTTTTCGGAGCGCCGTATGGATTGTAAATTTGAAATAAGACTTGTGAATACATGATGGTATTTTTTATTTAGTTTCAAAGGAAGTCAAGTCAACGGGGTTTTAGCATTTTACCAACATTTAGCTTATTTTTATTGGCTTAGCACTCGTTAGTGACATGAACGGCAAATCTACTCATGCATACGAAACAGAATAGATTTACAATCATGTCTTTTATCTTTAAATCTTGTGCATAAAGTGAGAAATGTATGCAGAATGTATATACATTATTCTAATGCGATAACTTGCATTTTTCCTCTGCGGGTGCATATACACAAATTACATTTCACGGCAGGGCTTTTTATATGACGGGAAAGTGGCGACATAACGGTCCAACGTGAATACATCGTAAATCTGCCTCTGGCGGCGATATAGATCAATATATCATCAAAAGAGAAACGGGATTTGACGCTGAAAACAACATGATTCCAGTTGGAAATTGTCCAGAAGTCCCGGACTTGACACCACTCCAGACAGTGCTGACTATTTTGGGTGGTCGGTCGAGGGTCGTTCATCACCAAATGGTGTCCCTTGATGCTACATGATACTTAGAGGATAGTATGTGCCTTTTGATGGAAGACATGGACGCCATTGATGTCATTGTACTCTCACGATCTCATCGAGCAGTTATTTTCCTGGGACGTTCATGTGTGCACGCTCTTGGACCCACTACTGTCAACATCGTCTTACTGCCTCATTGCTGCGACAAAAATGGCGGCCAGTATGCCTGATGGGTATGCGTAACCACCATGCTTCCCTTTAGTCTATGATGCAACCTCTCTTAAAATCGCACAGTAGCTCGTACTACCGACATGTACATCGTAGAGGCATCTTTACAAAGTGTTTAACGAAGCAACAAAACTAGTCGAATTTGTACGTCCGTGCAAACGACGTTCCTTAAATTGATCCCAAAATACGTCCATTCTATGCACTCCGCTAATGGCTAGAAAATTGATTGGCAATGAATGTTAAACATTTGCATATGTTGGTTGGTTGTAGTTTTATGGCGCAAGGACAGCAATGGCCATTCTGCGCCAATCAAGGTATTTGCATATGTAGCTTAACAAATTTACATACCCAGTTTCACGGCTCTCGCTCTATTTTTTTAACGTCCACCGCTTTTTTTTAGGGGGATGGACAACAGAAACGGGTATATATATGGGGATGCAGAGAATTATTATACTAACTATTAATATGTTATTATTTATTAAGACAAAGGATGTCTATATGTGTGCACACTCACACATGTAATTTAAATCTGTATAAATTTTAATTTTTTAAAAAAAGGTGTTCTACGCATGACTATTTTCGACGTAAATATAATAATTAAATAAAATTTTGGTGTTGTGCCTGGCTGTTGGTTTTTCTCATTCCTCTCTCAAGAAATTTAATTAATATTTTAAAGCATCAATTAATTTGAAAAACACGTGATATTTTGTGACCATTCCTTACCTACCAAGCCGAAGTAAACGTGTTACTAATAAATTAGTGTTCAATTAGAACCTTGTTATTATACCATTTATTTTGCATCAGCACAAATATTAAGTTTTCATTTTGTTTATGAATGTAGGTCTATACAGATTGGGCCAATCACTATTTGGTGAGAAGTCGTAATAAAAGGAATATTGAAGATCTCCAGGAAGACATTAAAGATGGAGTTCTTCTAGCTGATGTTATAGAAGCAGTTAGTAAGTACTGCACAAATATTCTTAACAATAATTTTTTTTTAACCTAAACATCCTCCTGAAATATTGTCGATAAATTTAAATTATATTTTAAAATTTAAAACGTCAGGAATAAGCTTTCTCCTGTTAATTTAATATCTCTTTTTTTAGTTATAAAATTGATAAATTTCCTTACTAATCGAAAAATATAAATATTCAATTTTTTGTGTGTTTTTAATTTATGAATGCTAAGAGTGAGAGAAATAGGGCTGAAGAAAGGAGGCTGCAGGGGCTGCAGCCCGGGGGCCCGGATGAAGTCTAGGGGTCCGCTCTGGCAAGGATCTATGCTGTGGGGGCCCCATCCCCCCTGCCAATCGGAATCCCTGCCAGAAAAAATTGTTCTCTAAATCCAGATTAATAAGATTTTGTACATTTTTAATGTACAGTTTTTTAATTATTCTTCATTATCCTGACTCGATTATTAAAAAAATAATAATAACAACCAGTAGCTTACGTTAGTTTCTTTTTTCAGCAGTGATCTTGTAAAATAATTAAGTAATAAGTAAGTAAGTAAAAAAAAATGCTTTCTTATTTCATACTTTTTGTTCATTTGGGGCTCAATTCTCTCCCAGAAAGAAAAAATATCGATGCTACTGCCCAGGGAAAGGGTCGTGGGGGGCCCATCGAAGTGAGCCTGAGAGGCCCGCGTTGGCTCTCGGCGCGGCGCCCATGAAGAAAGAGTATATTTATTACACTACATTTTATATTCACGAGTTGCTATATATGATTTAAAAACATAGTTTTGTTTGTAAGCTTCTCTAACATCACATTGTGTACGAGAGTGGCTTAATGGCTATGTGGCTAAATACAGAACCTTCAGCTATGATTTATTATATTAAATACAGATATTTGTATTATAATAAAGAATATCTCTATTGTGACTTCATTTTGATTAAATTTATTTGTATTTTAATGCTCGTCTAATATCTCTATCTTTCGTAAGTACAGTAGTACCCACTCATAATGAGCCCGCATTTAGCGAATTTCAGGATTTAGCTTTGAAAATATGGATTTGCTTTGTATAACGATCGAGTATAATATATAATTTAATTGGTTTGATATAGCGAAAAAACATTTGCTGCTCCCAGGTGTAACGAGCAAAAAATGGCCACATTTATTTTTTGAACGAAATGTAGAAAATTAAAAATAATATGAAAATTCGAAAAAAAAAAAAAAAAAAAAAAAAAAAAAAAAAAAAAAAAAAAAAAAACCAGTGACCGAGGATGTCTGTTCTTGTTCTTCTTGTTCTTCTTCTTCTTCTTCTTCTTCTTCTTCTTCTCTTTTTTTATTGTGGCGAAGATGGTGAAAAAACTTCCCAGCAGCCAAACCGGAAAAACTTTTTGGAACTCTGATCCCATTCAAAATGCATGATAAGGAGTTTACAATAAACGCTTGTTTGAAGCAATTTTGAGGCACCAGATGACTATGTATTTAATACGCTAAATATTTTATGGCAAAACTATAACGACCGTAGGTACCGCAAAACAAAGCAAAGAGCCATAGACCTTTTTTAAGCACCTCCAAATAGGGATTACTTTGGAAACGGTTTCTAATGTAAGTTCTTTATATCATAGTTTTGTTGAGTTTTGTTTTAAAGTAATTATACTGATAATGAAAGTGATAATATAATACATTGTTTATTAAATTTCAAAACTAAGTATCATTATAATCACGTTGCATGTATATATGTTTATCTCTACACACTGTACATTTAAAATTTAAAATTTTAAATTCTAAAATGGATTTGGCGAGCGATCGGATTCAACGAGCATTTTCGTTGTTTCCGAACTACCAGTTATATATATACAGAGCATACCGTATATGATATATAGTCTATAGATAAGTAAATTTATAATAGATACGGGCACATATAAATTAACACGCTAATTTATTTTCCCCCATTTTTTTCGACAAGGAAATAGGACATTCTAAGCAAAAAAAAAGTCCCTATTTAAACAGAAAAGAAAAAATACGATGCTAAAATAAATTACGATGCGTCTTTTCCCCGGGCCCAGATTTCCATAAAATAATCGCAGCACCTCGAAATGAATTTACTCCATCAGTGGAACGAATATGTTTGTTTAAACAAAGCGAAATTGAGCGATTTCTCGCAGCACTCTCTTGCCGTTAAAAGCGGAAACTTTCAATTACCGCATTTCCACCTGAACGCAGGGCGATAAAGGAATTGTCCATTTGTCTAATATCGCCTTCGAGGGAAGGAATGCTCTTTGAAAATGGAATATTCCAGTGAAGATTATTCTATTCAGATACGATTTGGTACGCCCATCACGTCTGCGAAAGAAAATGTGTTCGTATAACATGATAATATTAATTTTAAATCACATATAAACTTATCGCATGTTCGAAAATTCCACTTAATTATTAAAGCTTACAACGTGAAGCGCACAGCTCATTTGACATATAAAATCATGTTTCATTCCAATGAATTTAAATTCAGCTCATTAAATAAATGAATCATAAAGTAAGCACTCTTTTCTTTTTATTTTTTAACATCTTAATTGAAAAAGAAGTTGTGCTCTAATATTTAGATAGATGCATAAGCACCCATATGGGGGACAGAGGGGTTCAGATTCTCAGCTTTTAAAAATTGAACCTGAACTGTTGAAGTACATTTACTAAAAAAAACTTTACAGTCACATTTTAAAATAAGGTACTTTTTAGCTCATTACTAATTGTCAAGCAGTATCAATTATTTTTGTAGCGTTTTGGTATCTTGTATATTCAAAATTCTCGGAGAATTTGAGGTAATAATTTTCTCAGACCCCTATTCGTTAATTTTCTTCTAGCCCCACCAAAAGCATATATATGTGGGCTCCCTGTTTAGTCAGTCGATTTGACTTTCCTTTTTCTAGTTTTGTTTTTCTATTTTTCTGGTTTGCTGATCTTTTGATTGAGCATGATACTGATGTCTTTTATCCGGAAATAGTTACATATATATATACTGATATCCGGGTCTTATTTTCGGCTTGAATCATGCTCCCAAATTCGGGGAATCAAATTATATTCCATTTACGTAGACTCCATTTCTTTTTGTTGCCGAATGGCGAGATTATATCTACTTAGAAGCGGAAACTAGATCCTTTGAAACACTCGTGCAATATATTATGAAGGGGCACGGAAGGGGGGGTCAATTTTATATCAACGACCGAGGCGGAACTGTACTAAAAGATTCTAAATCACATTTTTTTACTTAAAGCACTGAAAATCTTTTCTATACCATTATATCGGAATTGCTTAGTTATATTTTTGAGGAGTTTAAACCTTTTCCCCCCTTGCTGATATTCGACAATTAATTTTAATAAAAATTATTAATGAATTTAATAAGTTCTGCAATGTAATGGCAACTCCTAAGCCTTTTCTACTCATCAGATCTGATAGTTACAGGCAAAATTCTAAGCGTGCTACTACAGGGCTCTGTATAATATAATCTCACACAATACACATAAATCAGGCATTGCGATGATGCATCATAGCGTGATTTGTATAAATGAAATCGTTTTTCTTTTAAATTACAAAGCATCGTTCCAAATAAAATTTACAGCATCTCAAAAGCATCGCTCTTATAATAAATATTCGATCGGCCAATGAAGATACGCCATAAACGTTCTGTTAATATTATAATGAATCATGCTTTTTGCTTTCCAATTCCTATAAAGTTATCTCAAAGTTGAACTTGGGTGTAAGCGTGGAGCTATAATATTAGAAAATGAATGTTTGTAGCGCAAGTTGAAAAGTATAAAAAAATAATAAAATATTAGTAGTAAATGATACAAATATTATTAGTGAGCGAAAAGTTGCTACATTGTATTATCACACAATAGTAGTTAATATGCAGTGAAATCTTTTTATAACTATTCTCGAGGAACTGGGAAAAGATATAGTTATAGCTAAGGTTGAACACTGTTCACTCTATAACCGTCGGGATATGGTTATAGGCAGGTTATAAACAATAGCTTATAAATATATCATATATATATTACAGCAATAAACAGCATATATATATATATATTACAGCAATAAACAGCATATATATATATATATATATATATATATATTACAGCAATAAACAAATATATATCGTTATAAACAGATTTTACTGTAGATAATTCTTTTCATATTTTCTTACTAGCATGTTAAAATCACTTTATTAGTATTTTTACTGATCGGCATACATGGTCGCATTCCGACCAGTGCTAAAAATTTTATTAGTTTTTAATTTTAACTAAGAAAATTTTTACTAAATTTAACCTTTAAGTTTTTGATAGTTTTTTCAAAAACTAGCAAAAATAGGTTTAACTAATTTTTGACAAACAGTTTAGATAGAAAAATTTTAAACTGTTGAAAATTCTGAATAAAAGTCGTAAATGAAAATGTACTTTTTTAGTAAAATGGCGTCCATGCTATAAATGATACTTTAACACTTTCTCCACTAACTGCTTTATCGTCATTCAGTAATGATGCTTCTTCCCAGTTTGTAGTTGATCACTGATAATGAACGTTGTATATCACTAATGAAGAATATACAGCTTTTTAAAAAATGTACGACTACAAACCTCGTTTTTATAAAACTGAACATTTTGTCAATAATCACTATTAAAAATAAAAATAGCATTACTTGATAAAATAATAAAATATGTCCTATGCCAAGGATATGCAATAAATTCTTGTAAATGGAAATTATTTGCATTTAATAAAAATAGTATTTAAATTCATTTGGGATCTTTCCTTAACCATTTATCGGCTTAAAGGATTAATGGAGAGTTCATTTATAATACGCATTGGCAAATCCAAAGAATTTTTCGCAATAAATGGTTTAACGGTTTTCAAATATCATCAGTTCTCTGATGTTAAATACTTAATGTGTTATTTAAAATATTCTTACAAATGAATTATTAAAACTTTAAATGTTTATATCATTTCGAAAAGATAAATACTAATTATAATACGAAAGAAAGAAAACAAAAGAATTTCCGAAATGTTATAGATGTAGAGATTAAACATGGTGGTTTAATTTAAGGATTTTTTTAATGTAAAATACTCGAAATTTATTCGAGGAGTATTAAACGTATGTGCTTTCTGCAAGTAAGGATTACCTCAGATAAGGTAGTTTAATCAGCATGTTCATTTTCTGAGGTAGGTTTATGGAGTCAGTGGATTTTTTGGCTCATACATTTTTTTAAGAACACACATGATTTAATTTTCTTCACTTCATTAAACGTAATGAATAAAAGTAAATTCAAAACGGAAAGATTTCTACTGTTTTGCATTATTGCTATTCTTCGGAATTTACAAGTTAGTTTACTGAAACAATAATATGTAAGAATATATTAGTGTCAAATTCAATTTATTTATTTATATTAAAAATTAAATTAATTTAATTAATTTTTGGAAGGCATCATACGAACAAAGTAACAGAACAGATTGCAATAAGCTATATTATACATGATCTAATCCACAATTGTAAACATATTAAATACAGAAATCCAAAAATCTGCAGTATGAAACTATTTAAATATAATTTGTTAGTGACGTCCCGCCAGGGCAGCGAAGAGAAAAGATTTTTATGTCTGACAAAGCCGCCGCTGCCTCAGAGGTGCCAATACAATGGCCACCTTACAGCAAATATAGCAAAGTAATTAATATAAGCGATCATATTATCTACTGCATATTACATGTCAGTTAAAAAATCATAAAGTAGTGATTTCAAAAGTGTTATTGTACATATACCAGTATTTGCATTTTGTATCTCCTCTAGTAATATATTCCAGATTCTTGGCGCAAGTGCATCAATACGGAACATGCTTAGATTTATTCTCGCATAACCTGGCCTCAGTTATCCCGGCTTCGTGTATTGCTCCAATGAACGGAATGATCAAAAGAAGGAATATCGAGAATTACATCTCTGTGGAGGAGATAGTACATAAGACGTGCAGTCCTCTAATTAAGTAACACGTCACTCTCCATCAATCTACATTACCGAGAAATATTTGCCAGTGTGTTAGAACTATTAGAATTATGGAGAGATGGGAAGATGGAATAGGAAGTAAAGATTAAAACTTACGCATCAAAACAATGGAAAAAGCCTGTTAGAAACACTATTGCAGGTAAACTAAGTATCTTGGATACCATAGAGACTTTTTTTGAAACTTAAATCCATAAAATGAAGAAAAACCTTAATGAAAAATAACATTTGCAGACACTGTTTTGAATGAAAGAGAAAAATTTGATCCTAACATTTACCTCTCTAAAAGCCGCTAAACGAAACCTTGCATTTTATTTTTTCTTCAACCAGAAGGCAGGAAAAGATGCGAGAAAAATGTAGTTGAATAATAACATTCAAATTGAACCGCAAACGCATTCCGCGTATGAGTGCAGCAACGTTTTTCTTTTTTCTTCGTCCTCTTCATAATTCAACATGTGAAAGCTAAAAGGGCGAGCGCCCGAGCGAAGACGTTATCCAAAAACAGGCATTTTATAATTCTTTTCATTTTTTTATTCCCTGTTTCATTTTAAGGTTGAAATATTTCGTCATTTTTGCGTTGTCAATTCGCGATTTAATATGATTTTTTTTAGTCCTGGCTCACTCGATTTGCATTCTGTCACACATCTCGGCGACAATCTCTGTTATTTTAAAGTGCTTACTCAAGAAAGAAATTTTAAAATTTGGTTAACTCTGTTTGTTACAAAAATTAATCCTATTTAGAAATAGACGTCCGTCATGACAATTTCTCTAGCCTATTTCAGAAATGGCTAAATATATATTATAAAATATAAGAAATTAAAAAAGAAGAAACTTTAACATTTTTATAATAATATACTGCTTACTAGCACCTGAGAATAATAAAACGCCATTCTCTGGCGACATACATATATATCATCATCATATTCAACCATTATCTATCCACTGCTGGATGAAGGTCTCTCCAAATGCTTTCCACACAAGTCTATCCTGGGCCATTCGTTTCCACGTCACCCCAACCTCTTTTCTTATTTCATCCACCCATCTAGTTTGAGGACGTTTTCTAGGTCTTCGGTGGTCTCTTGGAATCCAGTTCAGAATTTCTGT
>QLNU02015360.1:259049665-259060922 GCA_006491805.2 Dysdera silvatica | reverse complement strand
ATTTTAATATCACCTTCAGAAATCGACCAGGAAAAGCCAAACTAACAAATATATATAAAAAAATTAGCCGTTTACCTCCAATCGTCAAACAAAATCACGTGACCTTATCACATCGTAGATGCGTATGCTAAAAATACAATGCACGTAATCGGGCGAGAGGAAATGGGAAACGTTTAGCACGCAATGTGTCGTCTTTGGCTTCGAAACGTCGCCTTTATCTGCGTCGTCAATTGAATAATTACTTTTGGTATATTTTGTTTTCAATTCGTGATTGAAAGAACTTTGGATTTGATGTTGCGTATAATAGCTGCACGAAAGAAGACAAGTATTTACAAACGTGCATTCAGAGATGGGTATCTCCGAAATAACATTCGCACGTTGCCAGTGAAATCGGGCAATCAAGTGGCTGCTTTGCAAGTCGGCTGACTTTTGTTATTTTTAGCTATTTTTGAAGACCTCATAGCTGAAATTTAGCTATTTTTGAAGACCTCATAGCTGAAATTTAGCTATTTTTGAAGACCTCATAGCTGAAATTTAGCTATATGATGGCTTCATTTTATATTCGAACTAGTAAATTTAAATGCAATCGCGGAGAACAATGTAAAAATGTATATTTTTTATTTATAACCGGTAACATTATATAAGTGAAATACGAAAGTAGTTAATTATATATCGTGTACCACAGAGAGAATGAAGAAATAAAATTATTAAACAAAAGTACTAAAGAAGGAAATATACTAATTTCGTAGAATACATTAGGCAATAGTATTATAAAATAACAACTTGCACAATGGTGTTTTTATTACGCCATATTTGATTTCAATCATGGATGATTTACGAAAGTTAACAAGTGATTAATGATAAATTAAACTTCATGCAAGTTAATTAAATGTGGCTGACGAGAACCAGGCGTCTCAGATATACATTTTATGGGTAAGCTGTAGGCTTATTTCTGTAGTATCTCTAAAGTACAATGTGTTTCCAAAATCGTGGTGGCAATTTTCAACCCCATCATGACTTCAGACACTGCATATAATTTGTAGATTTTATAGAAGTCTATAACATTTCGGTTTACTCAGAATATAGCTGTTCTCTACTCGTCGAAAATCTAATTTCATGGAAAGTCTAACAGAAGAGGAAAGAGAGACAAGCGACGATGTGATATTGTATTCAAATAAAACGGAACACAGTCGATTCCACTTAACTGGGCTAAATTTCAAGGAACGGAACCCAAACCAAGAAACTAATAGTAATTTACATTGCTTAACTGGGAAAACACTTAGCTTAATTGGAATAAAGATTCAAGATTACAGTTAATTTGTTCTCACCTTGATTGACGCAGAATGGCCATTGTTGTCCTTGCGCCATAAAGCAACCAGCAGTCAATTTGTATATATATATATATATTATGTTATACCTAGTCTAAAAAAATGTACAATTTAATGTGATATGATCTTATACAGGGCGTCCACAAAGTCTGACCCAGGGTCATTTATTCGGAAACGGTTGGGTAGATGGAAAAATTGGTGAACACGTATCCCATTATTTTTGGGGCACACTTTTTGAGTGAAAAATTTTTGGTGTGTGATCCCTTGGGGGTTGGGAGTGGGGATCAACTCAAAAATTTCAAATGGAAAGGTATGTCAAGTTGCATGCCGTTCGAAAAATCTGAATAAAAAACAATTATTAACGTTGGTCCCAGGTCAATACACCTCACAAGTCATGAATGGCGAGCGTTTAAAATTTTCGTATAAAATCCCCTTCTTTACCAAAATTCCCCACACATAGGTACTTAAAATCCCGTTCTATACTTGTTTCTGTAGAGAGTGCGCTTCTGAGCATGTGTAGATGCAGAGGAGATTTTATAGGTGGTGGGGGGGATCTCCTCAGCCCCAATAGGATCAAATTCCTATTCAAATTACACGGCGTACTACTAGATTGAACTTTATATCAATAACTGCTCAAAATGCGCACCATTCACCTCCTGACAATAAAACAAACGATTTTCAAATTTCTGATGCACATGCTTAAATGTAAGTAATGGTATCTCCCAACAAGCTGTAGTAATTAAGGTGTGTCCCACCGAAATAAAGCCACCGTGATTGTGTGCCATGACTGGCAACGAAACAAACCAATAAGAACGTAGCAAATATATTAAGAAAGTCTATATACAAATACATATTTACAAGGAGTAACTCACTCCCTGCCCCACCTGGGCAGGAAAAAAAATGAACGTGTAAAAAAAGAGGGGAAAAAGTGTCCCGCCGAAATAAAGCCACTACTGTTAATAGCCAATATATCCGCCATGATTATATATGACTTGGAAAACACGATGTGGCATACCATTTACCAATCCCTGGAGGACAATGGCATCAATATTATCCCAGACTTCAATGATGGCAGCCTTCAATTCTGCCACAGACTGAAACTGTCTGCCATTGGCATATACAGCCCTACTGAGGTTACCCCCACACATTTTCTTGGGAAATAAGATCAAGGGAAAGGGCGAGTCATTCCATGACATGTACCCCATTATGCAAAAAACATTCACAAGAGGGTTTTGCAACGTGAATGGGGGCGTTGTCCTGCTGGAAAATCCAACTTGGGCCACCAATTCTCTCTGCAAATGGCAGTAACTGGATTTCTAGCATTTCTTGGTAATCGGTAGCCTTTATGCGGCCTAAGGGGAAAGCCAGGTTAAGTTTACCACCATAGCCGAAGCCTCCCCACACCATTAATGAGCCTCCACCTTATTATCTTTTGGAGAAGATTTCCTCTTCTTCCCTCATGTCACGCCAACAGAGTGCAAGGCCGTCTGGGCCATACAAATTAAGTTTTTTCTCATCTGAGAATATAACACGATGCCACTGGTCTTTCCAGGTTTGATGATATTTGGCCCAATCTACTATCCTTTGCTTGTGGATAGCTTTCAACATGGGCTGCTGTTTCCTTTTTTATATTGGAAGTTTTTTGTATATTTTACAATCCGTGACAGAGTTGATTTTGTCACAGGGATGTTATCCTCTTTGGCCAATTGTCTGAGAGAAATACCACCTTGTGAAAGACGATGCACAATATCTCTTTCCTGCCTGGAAGTCATTTTTCTGCCTGTACACCTCCTTTTTTTATACCTGTACGCATTGCCCTGATTCACAAAATTGTCTATTACGGTTTTAGATCGTTTGATTTGCTTAGATATTTGTCTATATGAAAGACTTTGTTCCTTAAAAGCTGTTAGCTGGCCTTTCTCGAACTCTGATAGCTGGGTTCGTTTTCCCATTGCAATACTGCAGGAGAAATAGAAAATACAACCTTCTGAAGTCAACATTCGACTGGGATAGAACAGGTAAGTTATTTGACAACTTCCTGACGTCATAAACCTGTTTACCTGTAATAGCTCGAATATTGAGAGTTACCTAAAACACTAATAGGGATGGTGGCTTTATTTCGGCGGGACACTTTTTCCCCCTCTTTTTTACACATTCATTTTTTTTTCCTGCCCAAGTGGGGCAGGGAGTGAGTTACTCCTTGCAAATATGTATTTGTATACAGACTTTCTTAATATATTTGTTTCGTTCTTATTGGTTTGTTTCGTGTCCAGTTACGGCATATAATCACGGTGGCTTTATTTCGGTGGGACACACCTTATGTTCCTTAATTCGAGTAACGAAGGTGGTTGGGTTCTATAGACTACAGTTTTCAGGTGTCCCTATAAGAAAAAATCATTCATAACCAAATCTGGGGATCAGGCCGGCCATTCAATCGGCCCTCGCCTACCAATCCATTTGTTTGGGAATCTGTTATCCAGATACTGACGCACAGCGCGCTCATAACGTGCCAGGCGACCATCTTGTTGAAATACAATTCCATCTACATCAAATTCTAGCTCTCCTTCTTCAGTCATAGCTTTTTCAACAACCTCTGTAATTAGAGGGTCTACTAAATTTTCTAGCAGATCTAAATAACGTTTCCCGGTTTAAGTGCCATCAATGAAAGGAGGCCCTATGATATGGTTGCCTAAAATTCCCGCCCATACATTTAATTTTTGTGATCGTTGAGTATGTTCTTCTCTTAAAATATGGGGATTTTCATCGCTCCAGTGACGAACGTTTTGGGTATTCACATGTCCATTAAGAAAGAATGTGCTTTTATCGCTGAAACAAATGTTTTGTAAAAACTGATTATTTTCAGCGATTTCTGCGTTTATTATTTCACACAACTCAAGGAGATGATCATAGTCATCCTCACTGAGCTCTTGAGTAAAGTGCATTTTATACGGATAAAACGAATGTTTTTTAAGGATTTTGCCGATTGTGGATTTGGGAATGTTCGTGCAGTCACTCATTTCACTCAAGGATTGCAGGGGTGTTACACTAGCATTGCCGATAACTTCCAGCACTGTGTGCTTCAGCCACCTTAGATCGACCAGAGCGTGGCCGATATTTTACACTTTGTGTTTCGCGAAATTTTTTTACTAAATCGGACACGCACTTACGATCGATTGATCGGTCAGAAAATAATTCATTGAACCTTCTAGAGGTTGCCCTGCAGTTTCGACCACATTCCCCATAAAGAAAAATTATTTCCACTTTGTCTTCCACTGAGCATACCATTGTATGGCCGTTAAATGATAAAACAAAGAGAGTAATTGAATAAGAAATGAAAGTTTAATAAAGATTTATTTAAACTTCCATTGCTTTGAACGAAGTCAAACACGCCAAGTAACACGTACAAGTAATTTTTTTACTGCCGCATCTGTCGATGTTTCTAACTAACACGTAAAACGAAGCACAGTGGCTACACATGCACAGAAGCACACTCTCTTCAGAAACAAGCACAGAATGGGATTTTAAGTACCTGTGTGTGGGGGAATTTTGGTAAAGAAAGGGATTTTATACCCAAATTTTAAGCTCTCGCCATTCATGACGGGTTGGGTGTATTGACCTGGGACCAACGTTAATAATCGTTTTTCATTCAGATCTTTCGAACGACATACAACTTGACATATTTTTCCATTTGAAATTTTTGAATTGACCCCGCCCCCAACCCCCAGAGGGCACACACCAAAAATTTTCCGCCCAAAAATAATGGGATACGTGTTCGCCGATTTTTCCATCTACCCAAACGTTTCCGAATAAATGACCCGGGGTCAGACTTTGTGAACGCCTTGTATACAGTACAACAAGACTTTAGATACATAGCACTTTATGTTTGCCATCGGTGTGGTGACGCAGCACTGGCACGCACGTGACGCACATGTCTCGTCATAGGTCTCGATTTGGGTGAAACTGACGGAGCGATCAGTTCCAACTACATATTTTACTTTAGAATTTATTATTTTTTCTTATATATATTATATTCTTCGTATTTTTTATATGCAGTGTATATTATGTATGTACTATTGAAAAACATTCATTGTTTAATTTTATGTGAAATTCTCCTGTTTGGGGTAAGCGCTTTATTGGTCCAAAATGTCCAATCCGATATGTCCTGATAAAGCGGGAATCTACTGTACGTAAAAATATCCACGCAGGAAAAAATAGGAGGAGGACAAGAAAGGGAAATATGTGGTTTTTAATTTTATATTAGAGGCTATTTTGACCTTTTGCATGCAATTAAGATAACGCGACCGATATGTTTACCCAAAAGCTGGACGGTGTAGCAGGGTAGTGGGGCATTAAAAATTCGAACAGGCGAAGTTTTAAACTTTTATTTTACATTCAAATTGGCCAATTTTAATATGTACATTTTTTTTTTTTAAATTTTTCTTTGGTATCCTCACCTTTACGTTCTTGAAGTATTGACGAGACTGCAGCATTGCATAAAAATCTTAATTTTAAATCAAATTAATTCTTATGATCGATATTGATTTTAAATTGCTAACTCTAAGTTGGGTCTCTCTGCTTTTCGCCTTTTGTTCACTCTGCAGCAGCGCTGCTTTAACTTTTCTAGACAGCGGACCCCCCTCCCTCCTTCATAGGTCACTCGACCTCGCGGACCCCCAAGAATTAACTCAAAGTTTAAAGCCCGGAATTTGCATCATATGTATTTATTTCTAGTGTTTTATCACTAATTTTCACTATTTAAGGAAGGAATTTTTCGTCCCCTCATAATTTATTCTTAGCATTAAAGAACAAATGCTCTTGTCTTAATATTTTTCTGAACTTTTGTAGAACACCGGGAGGGTTTCACGCACTGGCGTACGCAGGGGGTGTTCATGGGGGTTGTAATCCCCATTTATGGAATTTTGTATTAATATAGAATATGTGAGTTGCAGTTTGCAACTCCCCCCCCATTGAGTCTATAATCCCTTATGAACTCTCTGAGTAATGCTTATGGCCTCACGGACCCCTGATAGGGTTCCGCGAACCACAGTTAAAGAACCGCTGCTCTTGAAAAAAAACAAAAACACATTTGATTGCTGCATTACTTTCTGGCGATGACAATACATATTCCAAGGTTTTGGTGATGCTCATTGAAATTTTCTCGGAAAGATTAAAAATTTGGACCCAGCGTTTTTCACTTTCAAAGTTAGTCATTTCAGTCCAAAATCTGACTTAGCATGCTAACACAAGCCACATGCTAACACAGTGGCAAATTTCCGAGTCTCTAGGCATATGCCTAGGGGCGGCCACAGAAATATTAGTTTCTAAATTAAAAAAAAAGTATCATATTTGTCATAATAAATATAAAAAAAATTGAAATACTATTTATTAAAATATTAGTTAATTGCTTAACAAGCAAGACGGATAACCATCCAAATTTTTATATATGTTTTAAAAGTAATTTGCGCGCACTTGTCAATAATACATTCATGAGTATTTCTAGCTTTTCGTAAATGAACTTCAATTAAAAGTTACACACGAAGAGCACCTAAATGTATTAAAACAGGTTATTCTTTTACTATATAGCTCGAGAGATCTTGAAAGACTGTATTCTTCCGCCGTTCTTCGTTGCAGACAAATAACTTTTTCAGGCTCTCTACGCATTTCCACAAAAGACGAGTAACCTAAAGCTTCAACGCTATTAACACGAATGCTATTTAAGAAAATTGCTATTTTTCTTGGCAACGAATTTTGGCCCGGTTGGAGTATCATAATCTAGTTTTCACCCTTAAAGAGAGGATACAGTAATCGGTCATGCTCATCATTTAGTAATTTATAATTCTCGTCATTTTTGTTTGTCCCTTTTTCTTTGAAATTTGCAAAGTTTCTCTGAAAAGTTAGTCTCTGATTTTTTAAGATAACGAGAATTTAGTACTTCGGTATTCATTAAGTCTTTTTCTTTTCGTTTCAAGAAAGAGAGAAAAAGTTAAAATATTTGGGGGCAGATGCCCCTCGGGTCCCATTGTCAGGGCGCTTCCGAGTCCAGTCCCTGCTAAAATTCAGAAATGGCGATGATAATGAACATTGTTTATGAAGGCATTATAGAAGCTCAGGTGGGATCTAATGCTCCAAGGTTTATAAAGGCATTTCCATGCTCTAGGATCGATCTTGGAGGGGTCGAAACGTAACGATATATCTCCCGTGGGTATTCCAAGCAATTTCTATAGGATTGTGATCGACCTGGCTTTTCTCTCCCGAGGATAGTATTTAACTCTGAGTAATAGACCCCACTTTTATTCGAAACCCAAGGTTATGATCTTACAAGGCCAAGATATAGCTATGCTTATGGATATATAAACGGCTTAGATAGTTGAATATATATTTGAGCCGTCTAAACGTCCTCTGATACAAAATACAGAGGATGAACAGCGGTCGTTTAGGTCGATGCATGGATTTTACCCTGAGTGTCTTTTACAGTGAATGGTGATGTGAAAGATGATAAAAAGTATTAGTCTGATATACAAAGTATACAAAGCAGTATTTTTCTTAAAGCAGACGATATAATCTGTCCACTTACGAAACTAACGGTTATATACAGAGTGATATAAATTATAACAGAAATTCGTGACGCCATTAAGAGCTGTCTCACTTTATATACAGGGTGTCTCACTACTAGGGTTTCAAACTTTAAGGGGTCATAGCACTTATCAAGGTGAACGATAATTGTGTTAGAACCTAAGGTCGCAAACTACCCATAGCGCCAGTTCTAAAACCGTCCAGCATATGGGCGGGTTTACCATTTTGCCGCCGTAGGACATCTTTTTGCCGCCCCTTTATACTCGTCCGTCCCCTTCCCAATCAGTGGTAGGAACATAAAAATTGTTACATTCAATATACGCCAAAAACTTTTGTATTGACAATAAATATGTTGAAAAACAAACTCATAAATTGAAACATAAACATTAAACAATATTAACTTATATTGAAGTATTATCTCTTCTTTGTATATAATAAATCAAATTCAATTTTATTGAAATAAATTTTAATTTTAGAAAAAAAAAAAAATATATTGAATGCTGGTATTTAAATGGAAAGCATGACGTCTGGCTTTCTTCTCGGCAAAACATCTGATTATATCATATGGTATTAAATTTTTTATATCAGACTCAATACACAAAATTTTGCCGCCCTAGTCTATAGCCTAGTATAGCCTATTGGGAAATACGGCACTGGTCCAGCATGCACAAATATTTACAACCACTGCATGAGAAGCGCAGCATGCGTTGTCCTAATCAGCTATGCACTTGATCAGCTGACCTGAGTAGTATCTGGCGCTTTTCACGCACTGGTTGTAAATATTTGTGCATGCTGGACGGTTTTAGAACTGGCGCTGTGGGTGGTTTGCGACTTTAGATTCTATGACATATTATCGTTCACCTTGATGAGTACTATGACCCCTTGAAGTTTGTAACCCTGGTGCTGAGGTACCCTGTATATAATAATTATTAAAAGTTTGGACTTAAGCATAGAAAAAGGTAAAGAAATAAATGTGACATTTATAATTATCTAAAGTATAGCACGCGAAGAGCTGCTATCATATAATAGATAAAAAACAGCACGTAATAGTAAATGCAGACGTATAGAATGCAGTGTATAAAAAACAGAGTTTGTATAACTACCTTTTTGTATTATGTATTTATATATGATTTGAAATTGAAATATTACTTTATTTATATTAATGTTTTCTTTTATATTTTATCAAAATCAAAGTATTTAACTTTGGCATGAAATATTTTTTCTCTATATTTTTCATTTAATCTTATGCCATCCGCATTTACTGTTATGTACTGTGTGATGTATACGTATCAGTGTCTAATTATCATTGACTTATGAAAACATGGTTGACACTAATACTAAGCATTTTAGCTTGGCTTACCGTACTGAATAATCAGTCAGGGGAATTCTTCACGATATTAACAATTCAAAGATCTAAATGGGGAAGAGATTAGTGAGTTTAGCTATATTACCTCGAAGTCACGCAACGCTAAATTTCTCCCATTATTGGTATATATAAATATATGATGTAATTTGAAGATAACATATAAACGTGAGAAAAAAGTAATCCGGGACATTTTCGTAATATGGCGAATGCTCTACAGCTTTCTGTTCTCCACTATTACTACCTAACCGCTAGTCAATTCTTTTAACCTCAAAGTCAAGAATATCAACGTAACATCAAGAATATCAAGAATGTATTACAAGAACAGTGATTAGGTTGAATAAAATTTATTCCTATTCTACCAACCAAGTGATAGTCTACGCTCAACTTTCCACATTAAGGTTTATATAGACACATATACAAGGACAACACACACTTTCAGCAAACATTGGTTATATGTTTGCTGCAATTCACATCACATATTAATACGTACGTATAAACAGCGGTATTGGTTGCCAGCGCCTGGGGCAAGTTAAGTATTGCGCCCGTTAAAACCCATTAGCATTCCCTTCCGCAAGTTAAATATTGAAATTTTTTTCGGAGACTTCTAAGAGTTCAGAGAATTCTAAGAATTTGGCGCCCACGGCTTTCGTCCCGGTGGCACCCCCACGCTACGCCACTGCGTATATACTCATATAACGTAAACTTTTATCGAAACATTCCTCTATTCCTCTTGGAAGTATTCGGCCACAACCATCGTAAAGGAGAGAGTTTTAAAAGAAGCTTTTCAATAGGAATGTCCATATACAAATCTATCGACTAATCGGGGAAACATCTTTGCACTCATTATGGCCAAAGGTGGGTTCATGATATGTGTCGATTTCAACTAAAAAATACTATTGCTTTAATTTTGATCCACGAATTAGCACACTTTTGTCCATGTAGTGTATACGCACACACATAGAAGCAATAAAATAATTTACGTCCCTTTCGTAAGGCTATATATTTTTCTGAAATAGTAATCCTGCGGGCGCTAGTCAGAGGCCCCTCAATACTATGCGACTCCAAAAGTATTTGATGATTGAGTTCAAATGAAAAAAGGTGGGAAAACAAATTTTAGAAATGTTAGGTAATATTGCAAAAATTTGAAAATATGGAGAAGATTTTTATATAAAAAAGTTTTCACTTGACCCATAGGCGTACGCAGTAGGGGGTCCTAATCCCCCATCACGGTGCAATTTTATGTATATATATATATTTGAATATATGGAGTTGTAGATTTGTAACCCCTTATGAAATTTCTGCGCATGTTAATGATTTGATCTTCAATTCAGAAGACTAATGGTGTTTCTCAGGAAGCAAGCACTGTTTAAGACTTAAAAACCTCATCTGTTCAAATCACAATGTACTCAACAATGCCTTCACGCAAGTTGATAATTAAATAAGGGACCTTCTATTAAACATGGGGAAAACGCTGGTGCCCTAAAAATTCTGATGCACTTTATTACAATGGGTCGCAGTGCTCACTCCCAGGGTTTTGTTTTTACTGTTTCCAAAGCATTGTTTTCAAAAACGAATTTTATGTATAAAAATAAAAAGTCCACAGCACTTGGCATTACACCAACATCCGAAGGAATAAATCGTTTACAAGAAGGGAAAACAGCTTATGAATATTGAAAAGGACATTTTCATGGAAAATATTTCATTGCAACAACATTACTAAACAACGAGATGATCCTCCTTCAATATCTTTTAAAAAGATTCAGAATGAGTTTGCAGAGAGAATTTCTGCTCTGCTGTCTTCAAATAAAAAGAACATTTTTACAGGATGAAGGGGAAATTAAAAATCCCTTTTCGCAATTTGAAAGACTAAATGCCATTAGAACGTATGGAAATGTTTCAGCTGATGTATTGTCTTTGTTTATAACAAAAGAAAAATTCGAGCAAGGAAATTTAGCCACTAAGATTAAATTAAAAAGATTAGAAAGAAGCC
>QLNU02015360.1:259025698-259040500 GCA_006491805.2 Dysdera silvatica | reverse complement strand
TACATATGACTTCAAACAAAACATACATATAGTGTTTTCTTGATTGATTTGTAAGAACATGGATGAAGCACCTGAAAAGAGACCGAGCCAATTACAAGAGCACTACGGTACGTTTTCGAAAACCAAAATTTACCAGTACTCGAACCTGAACCCGTACTTGGACAACCATGATTTTTGATTACTTTATGAATGAGTACAAACACTAGCATAAATCGGTGATTCAATATTTTTGTTAGTTAATTTCTACTTAAGATTAGGGGGCCGACCCTACCCATCTGTGATGAGGGGTGGACCCCTAATTCGCATTTACTCCTTAAAGAATTGGTACGGGGGGGCTTTTTTACGGGACTATGGGGCCCCCTCCTTGACTAACATAGCAGAACGGTTAAATATCCAGACGACGTTCGGCCGATATTCATAATGTCAAGCGTTGTTTTTTCTAGAAGCGTGTATTAGCGGCTGAGGAATATTTTAAGGCGGAAAAAAACCCCATGCCAAGGACCTTCAAGGCTTTGGTTGGCCACAGCCCAAGAACGCTGAACCTGTGAGGAAAAAAAAAGAAAAAAAATCGCGAACGCTAGGCGGGAAGAATCCATCATTCAACATTCTCGAAGATACTTTCTTTTCAAACTCCTTATACATTGGAATCTGTTTACAATGTTATTTTTCAACCAGAAAGTCGGAAAAACGATACTTTCGCAGAGTGCTTTAATAACCCTTTATAGATAAACGCACTCAAGGATCTGCTGACCTCATAACGCGATTTCTTCGGAACCTATATATCTCTCAAGGAGCAGTTATGTCGTATAATTGAAAGTTAATCTGCTTTCTTCGTTTAGGGCAGTCTCGTCAAAGGAGCGGAACTTCTTTAGCTTGTAATGGGAAGGACATCATTCGTTGATGATGGTACGAGGATAATAACATTAAGTGAATGAACTGTTTCCGAATTAAAGGGCGTTTCGCGTAATTACGGTTATGTCTCAGATTTATTCTTCCTATATCCTCAAAGATTTTCCAGAAGTTTCCTTAAAATTACTTCCTTTGCGCGTGTGGTTGAATTTAAATGGAACTATAGGTATGGCTGTGCACATTTTAGAAGAAAAATATTTGAAGGTATCTAGGTGTACGACAGCTCCAAAGAGAAATCAGAGCCAGACAAAGGAGGCTTGACCCTGCCCCCGCCCCCTGAAAGAACCCCTCCACTTGGAAGAAAATACTTCCGGTCTCTATGGTCCAATAGATTGGGGGCACACAAGAGTTTTAAACCATCTTTTTCTTACTTTACTTCCCCTCCCAATTTGAAGTGTCAAAATACGGTCCCTTAAATTGGTACGGGGTAAAATATAAGCTGCAAAATGTAGTCCTTTCTGATAATGTTCCGGTGACTGATTTGACATAGATGTTGTAGACTCTATGATAGGAGAGAATGCAATCGTATATTCTATCTATACTTCAATTTGTGAGAGTCCCCTCACAAGTTTTTGCTTTTTCGAAGGCATTTTACTGGAACCTTTTACACCCCTTAAGATGCACCCAAGTTTCACAGTACGTGCGTAGCTATATATTTAAGGGGTCTGCCTTTTTCCTTTCCTCTATATATCCTTATATATCCTGTCCCCTCCTCTTGCCATCTTTCATAGAGATTTTGTCTCTACCCATGCAACTACTATACCTGGCATCTGTTTCATGTTAGCTGCGCGTGTTTTTTTCTTTCAAGATTTTTTTTTTTTAGAGTGGAGGGTGATGGGAGGCGAGAATGCCGCGCGCATTGAAAGTGACTTGGGATATTTGTCACTTCGTCCAATGTCTTACCGTTTAAAATTCTGAAAGATCAGTTGTTTCATAAGCTTACGCAGAAACTTCATAAGGTGGTTACTGAGCGGCCCATCAATTCCCCTGCATACGTGCCAGTGGGTTTTAAGTAACTCACTGGCGTATGAGGGCGTACTAACAGTATGGTATGGTATGGCGTATTGGCGGGGGGAGTGGTGCATACGCCAGTGAGTTGTTCCAAGCAAAATTCGTTACTTATCAACCTGTTTTCTTCTCATTACCTCCATTTAACTTGACTGACGATATCTGCTGAGCCTATGATGGTTTTTGAGAACATAATTCCCACTTGACTATGTATATAAAGTAGATAAACGTAAATTTATTTAATACATTGTTACTTTATGCATACGTATTTTTTTTTTTTTTTTATATACATCATTTTTGTTTGGGAAGATTGCAAGATTTTCATTATCGTTCAGTCTGTGAAAAGAAAAAGGAAATAAAATGAGAAAAGCGAACGAAGAAAAATAGCGAGTGAAGACCTCATAAAGGAGACAGCGGCTCTCAAAACGTTGCAAAACCTGTTCTTTAAGTATTCACTCTTTCTGCTCTTGATTTTATTAATTTCAACTTATTTTTTGACTTCGTTGCCCTCTTTAACTTCTGTTTTACATTTCATGCTCCCTTTAGCTTTCAGCTTTCGTCTGTATGCTTTTGTGTATCTCTTCTATTTTCTCCATTTTCTTTGTATTCCCTTTGCCACTGTGACCCGTTAAAAATTCGATCGTGTGAAACAGGCTAATCCAGGGGCGCCGAGAGCTAACGCGGGCTCCCAGACTCACTTCGACCGGCCCCCATGACCCCTTCCATGGGCCGATCCCCCCCACAGCCTAGGTTCTTGCTAGCGTGGGCCCTAGACTTCATCTAGGCCCCCTGGGCTGCAGCCCCTGCTGCCTCCTCCTCTCTCGTCGGCTCTGGGCTAATCTACTATATATCGTTTCCCCCGAAATTTATGAAGAAAAATCTATAATCGCACCATTGCCTTCGTCATGTAACGTTCTAATTACGTAGAAAATTCAGTGACAAATATTAGCGCCTATTGTTTTTGTATTCTTTCAGGTGGACAAATTCGATAACATTCAGTCTATGAGTACTACTATTACTATATCCAGTCTATTCAGTACTATGTTCAGTAATACTCAGTATATTCAATACTATGTTCAGTAACGTTCAGTCTATTCAATACTATGTTCAGTAACGTTCAGTCTATTCAGTACTATGTTCAGTAACATTCAGTCCTATGTTCAGTAACATTCAGTCTATTCAGTAACATTCAGTCTATTCAGTACTATGTTCAGAAATATTCAGTCTACTGTATTCAGTAACATTCAGTCTGTTCAGTACTATGTTCAGAAATATTCAGTCTACAGTATTCAGTAACATTCAGTCTGTTCAGTACTATGTTCAGAAATATTCAGTCTACTGTATTCAGTAACATTCAGTCTGTTCAGTACTATGTTCAGAAATATTCAGTACTATGTTCAGAAATATTCAGTACTATGTTCAGAAATATTCAGTCTGTTCAGCACTGTGTTCAGAAATATTCAGTCTACTGTATTCAGAAATATTCAGTCTACTGTATTCAGTAACATTCATATCTATGCTATCCGGTATACCGAAATCTTAGAAATGTAAAAGCACCATTTGGTGTAAAAGCACCATTTGGTGCAGTAGATGGCGGATTGTTGAATCATGCATACAGAGTATTTGAAAATGTACTTAAGCAAATGGTGCATTAATAAGAAAGATTTGACAAATTCGATTGTTGTTGGGGTGACTAGATTTTTGCCGTTGAAGAATAGGGAATCTTTTCCTATTAGGCCTTCTTTGACGCGAGTTTTTCTTCCTAGGAGAGTATGGGTCGCCGCGATTTGTCGAATTCTGTTAATAACGATAATGACATGATGAAAATGGCAATTTGCAATGGACGTCATTCGTTTTTAAGTAAAAGAATAAAAATATCACAAAATACGCAATAAATATAACTATTTATTAAATTAGTTTCTTATTCAAAATGGAAAATGAGAAATAAAACTGTACATGCGTTTTTAATTAACTTAGAGAAAAAAAAATCAAATACCTAAACAGAACCTGAAATGTCATAATGTTAGGGAGTAATCCAATCAGTGGCGAGCTAAGAGTTTTTTTTCAGAGAGGGTCACATATCCCCTTTCTCTATTCATATTAATTGCTATTTTGCATAGTTCTTTAAAGTGAATAGTTAAATTATGTAAAACGTAGCACGAAAAGTCGACACACACACAAAAAAATTCATAAAAGCAGTTAACAAATTATAGGAAAATGCTACTACATATTGTTTTCCACATGTACGGAAGAACAACAATCTTGTATGCCGTAGATATTTGAAAGATTTAGCTTGCAAACAAAGCTCTTAATTGTTTTCTCTAATGTGAATTTTTCCGTTAAGAACTTATTATATTTGCCATTAGACTTGAAATATTATTTACGATACGGCTATTCGCTGTTCCTTTAAAAATTTCCTGTTTACTTTAGAGAAAACGCACTACAGTCAATGGAATTACGCATGAATGCACTCCGCTCTCATTTAGTTCAAAACTGGACGAAATGGGACTTTTTAGAAGTGTTTCCTGTTTTCGAAATCATACTTTGCTTATGTTATAGACACAACCATAAAGCTTTCAAGCATAAAATTTCCTTTTTGAACAGGACTCGTCATTTAAAAAATATTCAAGAGTTATCGTCCGTTAAAGCGGAGTTAAACACTCTTATATATATGGATCAAAAGAATGCAACGTTTATGAGCGGATCTTAGTGCAGTAATACCCCGATAATTCGTAATGCCAAGGGACCAAGGTCTCATTACGAAGTATTGAGATTTTCGATTTTGCGGGATTACGATTTATCAAGGGTAAAAAAAGTAAAATTTCGAATTAACGGGGTTTAAATAATAAAATTAGTATAGATAAAATAGTATATATCCATGACCACACACATAATATGAATTATATAAAGAGTACGTAGGTATATGTACCTTAAAAACCCCGAGCTAAAGCTTGAATTAATTTGAACACAAACAAAGTACTACTATGTAAAAAAAAAAATCTGATTTTTGTCTGATGACGGGAATCTTCACGATCAATAAACTCGTACGGTGTACTCGTACGGTGTTGGACCACGTGACTAGTTATGCGATATAATTTAGGAGAACTATAAGACAAGTGGTCAAAACTCTCCCATCCGCATTAGCAAATGGAAGAATTTTTCCCCTGTTTAAGAATGGGACAGCCGAAAGTCAAACGCCTTCCCTTCAGAGCTGTAGGGAAGGGGAAAAGTTTCATTTCGAATAAACGGGATTGTTGACATGAAATATTACGATTTGTAAGACGTTTTTGTTCCTCGAATGAGAAAATACTTACGAATAAGCGAGGGGACCGAAATGCACTGCTATTTTACGAATTACCGCGAGTTTTCCAAGGGACTAGGAGTTTATTACGAATAAGTGGGATTTACGAAATAACGGGATGCAAATTACCGATATTGTACTGCATTTTAATAAATATTATTACGTTTTTAGAAAGTATAAAATACGAAAAAATGTCACTTGAACCAGGATTGGCGTTAAGCATGCTTGGGATAATTCGCCATTTTCTTTCTTTAAGAGTGTACTAACCCAATATTAGGAAGAGATGTTATTGGAACTGCTATGTGAAAGTAAAATTAACGCTGCATTGCGTAAAGTACATTAAATATTAGTAACGTTATTAAACGTGTTTTTTTTTAATTTTGGTCGAGCGTTTCGACGCGTTTCAGGCAGAGGTCGCTGTCCGCCGTCGGGAATCGATTGGAACGAACTCCTAGAGTGAATACGGAGTTGCGAGTGTTGCCTTTTTATGGTATTGATTGTCGACGGTAGCGCCCCTAATCGGCAGAAAATAGTTTGGACGCGCGAATGCGTTCAGAATCGGAAAAGTGGGAGAGTAGTATTAATATGAATGGTTTAGTATGGCCTTTCGCGCGTTGCTGAAGTTAGGAGTCTTGAGTTATCATCTTGAGTTGACAGAATAGAGTAAATTGCTTAAAAAAAAAAAAATAGATGTAATATATATATTTTCTGGTGATGGCAGTATCAGTCATTTAAATATGAAAATTAATAAAAAATTATAATAGAAATTTGGCAATATTAGGGAAAGTCTAACATTCGCAAAATTGTTGAAAAAATCTTAAAATTTGCGAAATCGTTGAAAAAACTTCGAATTTCGTGGAAAACATCATGGAAATTCACCATTCAATAAAATTACTACCGTACTTACGATTCATAAAATATGATTTAGTTTTTATGCGAAATTGTAAAACAGTAAACAGCGACACTTTTACCATTCTAAACAATATATTGACTCTGGCTTTATAATACAGTAAGAGCACTTTAATCCGGCACGTTCGGAACCACGGCCTTGCCGGATTATCGAACGTTAATATGGTTTTAACGGGAATACCAAAGAAAAATTAATACAGTAATTAATAAGCTGTTCAATGGCAAGAAAAAATACACATCAGCGTTACTGTTTAAAAAGTCTGTGATATCACGTTGTCTCCGTAATTCGGATCTTTTCTTAAAAACAATCGTTACAGATTATGCATAAATGTATCTGTTCTGAGGAGTTATAACTTTTGTTGGGTTCGGTAAATTTTATAAATGCATTTAATGTATCAGAAGCCTGTTTCCTCGAGACTTTAGTTTCATCTGCCATGTCTCCTTCTTCTTCATCCGAGCTGGCGGTCAAGGACAACAAACGGCTGAATCCAACCGAAAAAACCGAACGCGAGCAGCTCGATCGATGCCGGATTATAGAATGTGCCGAACCAATGAATATCGGATTGAAGAGCTTCCACTGTATAGGCCACACTCTGTCAGCAATCGCATAATACATATCATATAATTTGTAAAGTAAAAATAAAAATAATCGGATACAGTAAAACCCCAATTTATCAAAATAAAAGGGGCGGACGTCATTTCGGATGAGCAAAATTTCGGATTATGAGGAAATTCAAAAGAAATCACATTTATATCTAAAAACACGTTTATTTATATACACTTCTCAAAACAATTAGGGATATAGTGATTTTGGATATAAACTGTGGATGAAGAAACGTTTTGTTAGCTGTTGTTTGATCCTTAGGTATTGTAAGCTGTGAGGAAAGAAAATTGCTCATGGAACAAGAAATAATTAAATGTTATTCACGTTGTTTATCGAAAAAAAAGCACATTTTGTACATGTCATAAAAACGAACAAAAATGTCATTTCTCGAATAAAAACGAGTTTTAATAAGAGGTGTGATTTCCCCTGACCGAAAGCAATTTTACGCACCTGTGAGGCATGGAGTCAGTGAGGTTATCAAAAAGGCACTGGGGTATTCTCTTCCACTGCTGCAGAAGAGCGGTTTCCAGCTGCAAAACTTTTTCTGGGGGTGATAAGTGACCAGCAACCTTTCTTCCTAGAATGTTCCAAACATGTTCGATTGGGTTCATGTCTGGGGAATATGCTTGCCAATCCATTCGAAGGATTCCTTCGTCGAAAAGGAAGTCGTTCGCTAGCCGAGCACGATGTGAAGTAACGTTATCATTCATGAGGATGAATTCAACTCCAATTGCTGAAGCGTAAGGGATCACAAAAGGTCTGAGGATCTCACTCTTATATCATCGAGCCATCAGAGATGCTCCTATGCCCATCTTCTGTGGGCAGGCAGCACGGTGGCCCGCTGTTAAAGAAACACAAACTATGGGTCTGCGATCATACAAACTAATACGATGGAGTGGGTTTCGAACAGTTTGAGTTGAAACTCTGGTGCCAGTAGCCCTCAGAATGTGCTTTTGCGAAAGAGTGGCGTTCATACTTCAGTTTCTTCTGACCGTTAGTGTTAAATACTTGTCCTCATTTTGTAGTGCTGCATACCTGCAACCTCGTCCTGGTCTTCGGTTGGCAATCCCAGTTTCCAAAAACAGATTTCATGGACTAGAAATGACCCTTTGGGACACTCCATGGGCTTCTGCTACAACGACTTGCATTTGCCCCGCCTGTAAACGACCGATGACCCTCCAGGCTACTGATTCGGCTAAAAAATATCATTGAGACATCATATTCACTGTTATGAAGCATTCAGTGCATGACATTTGTTTCCAATCTCCTCCTTTATGACGAATGCTGCAGGTCGCTTTTCACTTCTTATCAGAAACAAGTAATTTTCGATGTCACAGAAAAAAATGTGCATATTCCAAAGTTTGTAAACGTAAATATCTTCCTTTTTAATCTATTTTCTTTCCTTTTTATTAAAAACCTAGGCGATTATATGGTTGTTTCACACCGAACTCGCAATATCCTCTAATTGTTTTGAGCAGTGTACTACTAAACTATCATATTAATAGCAAAAAAAGTTACAATGTATATCTACGCATTAATTAGATTTTAATTTTTACTCCTATGGAAATAGTTCGATATCTTTGTTTGCATTTTTTTCCAAGGCTTTTTTAGGATGCTCCTCCATCGTTTAATCAAAAGCACGTTCGCGGGTGAAGACTCTTGGCGTTTTTCAACAAAACGTGAGGTAATCTACGGTGACGAACTCTAATTTCACTAAAGGCAGGCTGCTTAAAAATAAATACCCTTTACTTTTCTGAGCAGTAAAAAAAGGGAGAACTTCTTACCTCTATAACTTTGAAGTAAAGAGAAATAAAAACAAAATAAATTGAACATATGTGTAAAAAGAAGTTCACATTCTTCTTCTACCCTAGATTGTTCTGTTTCGTCCCTTTACAGGTATCAAGGACCGAGCCCGACCTTTGACCCAAATTCAGTGAAATTTTCAGGATTAAAGACAGTTCTAATGCCCCCTCAAACAGATCTGTTTCACGTAGACAGGTCTGGTAACTTCGGCGTCGCAGTTGACTCATAATTTTGCGGTTTTTAATGTTCAAAGTTAGGGATTTCCCAACCCGTGCCTTTACTTAACTTAAAATTAACGGACTGGTGTTCAGCCAAGTGGTGAAAAGCAGGGGGCGGGCATGTTACGATCTGAAATAAAACTTAGAATTCACAGCTGCATAAAGTTTCTTTGTAGATCAGTTCAGGGGCGGACTGGGTCACCGGTGTGCCCTCATGGGCAATAGGACTTGCGCCTTCGAATAGGCAAGGACTCGTGCCCTCCGAAAATCCAAGGTATGCGCCCTTTGAGAGGACCCAGTCCGCCCCTGTATCAATTGAAAATATACATGAAGGTTTTTGCCAAAAGCATGAGTGTCAACTTAAAAAAAAAAAAAAATAGCAGGCTATTTCGGTTAAACGAAGTTCGGTTAATCCGGGTTTTACTGTATTTACAAAAGTGAATAGGACTACTGATGTCAGATGTCATTTTTGGGTCGTTGTTGGTCGCGACCGTTAGGAATTGTAACCTTGCAATTGGACGAGGCCAAGACGTTGTCCAACTACGTCGTGCACGTTCAGGTTTTTACTCAGACGAATGGACACATCGCATTTTCTGCCGTAGTGTCCGCTGTTTATTAACATGAACAGACGGACACACACACGATTCTTCTTCAGTGGTAGTATCCGTTGTTTGTTCAGACAAACGAATGAGCATCCACAATTATTCTTTAGTGGTAGTGTCCGCTATAGTCTTTTGTTTGGATGAGTCGACGCTGAGGTCCGTCGTCATAGTTTAAGTTCCCAATGGTGGAGTGCATATCAATTTCATTAATTGTAATACAGTGTACTTGAGTGTATATATATTACTGCCTTTTCTACGGCCAGCACAATTGACCATGCGCAGTAAAGCACTGATCAGCAAACTGGACCGTTCAAGGAAGCAGTACAGCACACGGGTCCATGGCAAACAACAACAGTTAGGCACCCCGAATGAATTCTTAACCACTTTAGGACTATATGTGGAAAACAAACATACAACACTATCTAAAGCACTTACACTTGATAAGAACGAAAGAAATGGAATGAAAGCATTAAGGAGGGAGGTGAAAAATATTCGGTTTTTCGATTTCCCATGGGGAAATTAATTTTCGACAAATGGAAAGACCAGGTATTGATTTATACCTACAGAAATATTATCAAAAACAACGAGGAAAAGCACATTTCTTTCGATAGGCGGGTCTGAAAATATTTCTTCTGCACGTAGTACATTACAAGTTGCCGTAATTTTTTGTTTTTGTTTCGATTGATACATAGGAATTATGCTAAAATAAATGTTCGACTTGAAACATTCTACGAAAAGTAACGCTAGTCACGCGATGTGTTTTTATTCGACGTGTGTAGTCTTATTTTTTTTGCAGCTTTCTCAGTTCCGTTGGATTAAATTTAAAAGTTTTCCAGCTATGAATGCGTTCTGTCACGCACGGGAACGGACCAAAAACTACGTTGCACGTGTGTTGTACATTTATTTGTTTATTTATTCATCATTGTTCGCCTTTGCATGCTCCGAACAAGTTTTGCAAAATATTTTGTAATAGTCCGCATTTCGTTTGCATGCAAATACGGTTTTATAAACATGTTAATGACCGATTCCGTAATCGATGGTGCAGAGCTCACAGTAGCAATTTAGTTTTAGATTCTTAAAATTTAAAATTTTATACATAAATGGATTTAATGGATTCGTGAATTTTAATGAATTATATACTCATCAATAAACCCATCAAAAGTACAAGAAAGATAACACCTATATTCATAGCATATCAAACGATGTTAGGATTGCTCAGGGGTGGATTTGGAGGTGGGCACAAAAGAACATGGGCACCCCCTATCTTTAGTTATCTGTTCTTTTAAATAAAACTGTTAATATTCGGAAGTACGTCCGTGAAAGTACGGAGCAGTGTTTCTTAAAATGTGGCCCGTGGCAACCTGTTACGTGGTCCGCAGGACCTACAGAAAATTTCAGAAGTAAAAATGAGGAAACACTGTATTTAACACCACGGTTTGAAAAAGTTTTCATCGACCGTGAGTAAAAATTTGGTATCCACGGCAACATTTTTAAAAGTGATATACTCGTAGATATCTAATTACTAGTAATTTAAAAACTTGATATTGGGACGCAAGAGCATAATATCGGATGCTTTTTAGGCTTTGCCAGTGATGCACAGATTAAAATTATTTATAATTGATAGTGAAGTCAATAAGACACGATATTATTAACCAGAGTTATTTTGGTTTAAAGCAATATATTTTCCACTTTTGTCTCGGGGAGGTCCCTAGACCCCCCTTTCCTATCCTGGTGGTTTGCAATGAGTAAAAGATTGCATAGAACGGTGCTTGAGCAATCGAACTTTGAGAAACACCGATAGAGAGAACAGTCGAATGTCCGTAGTAAAAAATTCTCCACGGTTTTCAGGGACTAGTAATAACCGTGAAGGAGAGCAATGGAGCCTTTAATTCTTTCGTTAAAATCCATCGACACTTCATAACAAGTTTTGAACTTATAAATGCTTCCCAAATCCGTGTACAGGAGGAGAAATACACAATACTTATGAATTAAACGTAGTTTTAAACGAAATGAATGTTAACAATGCCGTTTCATCTGTATGTGGAGTTTATAAAGGGATAGTGGTTGACCTTATCTTCAGAGGTGCATTACTACTAACCTTGGAAATCCAAATTGGAGCAGGAAAGCAAACATTATATATATATATATACACCGTGTGTAACTTACGTAGAAATTTGAAGGGGAAAAACACGTCAATTTTTATTTCCGGGGGGGGGGAGCCCAAAATTATTATGAAAGAGTGTTTTTATTCAATTCTTGACCCCTAGGCCCCCCAACTTTGAATTTTGAAATAGCATCCCCTATCTTGTGATCTATCATTTTAAACAGCGTAAAAAAAAAATATTTCTATGGAAAAAAATTAAATTGTTTCATGCATTCGGGAGAAAGAGCTAAAAAAATCGTACTTTTGACCTATTCAAACAATACGAGAGAGAGAGAGAGCGAGAGCGCGCGCTTTGACTTATCTTTGGTTTGAACGAACTAATGAGATATGAATTTTCACGCCGTCTGCGCAGAAAATCAGGTTTCTTTTGCGTATTGGTCATGCGCAATGATACTCGTTCGTTATTTCTATCGCGATATCAGTACGAATAACACAGAGGAACGATTTTATTTTTAGCTATTTCTCCCGAATACATGAACCAATTTAATTTTTCTCAGACATACTTTATTTTTTACGCTATTTAAAATGATATATCACAAGATAGGGGTTGCCATTTGAAAATTAAAGTTCGAGGGACGTAGGGGTCGAGGGGTTGAATAATAAATTCTTTGATATTAATTTTGGGCTTCCCTCAGAAACATAAATTGACGTGTTTTTTATTTTTATTTTTTTCAAATTTCTACTCGGCTCCTGTCAAGAGATATAAAGGGTGCTAACTTTTCAACTGAACACACGGTATATACATATATGTACATACACACAAAGTTTGAATTCATTGTGGTATTAGCTTTCTAATAGAAAACCAGTCTTTGTTGCAATTGATTTCAGCGCAAGTTGTTCGTTTAAAGAATGCTCGAAAGTTTTTGAGAGAGAAATAGTATCAGTAAAAGTGTTCCAACATTGTTTTTGATGGAGATCTCAACCGATAGAAGTAAACGCGTAGACTAAACCTCATCTTAACTCGTGGAAGAGATGAGGGTTGTGGCGACGATTCATCGAATAACGCCAGCATCTCTGGAGACAGGAAAAAGCCCTCCACAACGCCCATCTAAGTGGAGAGACCCATCCAAAGAGAAAAAGGAAGAAAAATTCAGTGGACACTATATATCAGCGTTTATAAACACAATACTGGGAGAGTTTACAACATACTCAGGAAGTACTAGTACCTGAGAGTAGAGAGTGCTGTTAAAGAGGTGGAGAAACTGCAATCCGTCATTTTTAATCTATCCACCACCACCAACTCTCGCTGGTCTGCGAACAAAGTTGAGCAATTTATCACGAAGCGCAATTCTGTCTGAATACTTACCGTCAAAAAGGAGAGAATATTGCAGCTAACAAAATTAGATGCTCGTCCTTAAGAAGCGTTTATTTGAGAAACTTAGAAACATAAAATTAGTCTAGTTTGACAAGGGTAACTAGTGTGCGTGGGCATATAGATATTATCAATATGAGGATTTGTCAATCAATTTCCAAATTGCCATCACGTAGTGAAATGGATCGATTTCTGTTTTACGCATGTCGCCCGGTTTTCGACGAAATGGATCAGCGTGACGAGATATTGCTCATCTAAAATTAACTCACTTTCGCCCACTTGTTACTATCGGGCTTTGGCAGAAAATAGCCACAAAATGGTCAATTTCTTTTATTAACGTCATGCCTAGTTGAGAGGTTTGGAATTAAAATTAAACGAATAGAATTCGAAAGAGAATCTCATTTACATTCACTGCGTTTTTCTGGTGAGTACTGCTAGTAATGAAATTAGCCACGAGTTATTCCCATTGCTCTATAGCAATGATTAATCACTAACAACTTGCTTGTTCAGTCATGATTGAACGATCTCATTAATTTTTCTTTGCCATTAATTCATCATGTGGTATTAGTTTTGACCCTTAACATAGCAGTAATCGTTATCATTTTAAGTGCTTTAATCTGGAAATTAACAGCTGGTATATTTTTTATATTTTTAATAAGGGTTATGGTAATTTTGTACAATATTTTAAATTACGTGATGAGCATTTTTTTTTAAAATACGTGTGTGGACACTAGAGTCAATATACTAGGAATAATTCAGCGATTCTTGAATGTAGAGTAACCGAAAAAACTGTTTAGCATGCTAATACCATGGAAGAAACAGTCATAAAATAGACTTCAGTTAGGATTTCAAAAGCATTAACGAAATCGAGAACCAATTCATTCGCTTACGTCGAATGATTTCGTAGTTCGAAAACGAAGATTTGTTAAAGATAATTTACAAGTTCCATTTTATGTTCCTCTCCAATTAAAGAGCAATTAAATCTTAGATAAAAGCCATCAACTAAAAAGAGAGCAAGTTAAAAATAGAAATTTCATATTTGAAAAAAATTAAAATAGATGGCACGATGGTTGACTTCAGGGCTTCGGGAGTAATCTATTTTCTGATTACCTTCAGGAAACAATAGTGACTTAAAAACCATGGGTCTAAAAAGCTTAGAAGTAACTGAATGTAGATTTACCTTGCTACGGTCTCCCTCTTTCTTATTCTCATCGTTTGCCAAGTACTTGCTCTCGTTACCATGAACTGTCATGCCGAGCAGATTTGCTGAAACCTTGGCACAATTGGGTGCCTCATATTTCTCTGCTCTGTACCATAAAAATAGCAATTTCATGTGCTGTAAGTTCATATTTCGGATGATTACTATGTAAAATTTACCTACATTTTCAAGGCAACTGTTTTTTAAAATCATACTATAATGACAATTTTATTGTGTACATTTAAAATGGCACTATTGCTGAACCCTATTTTATTAAAATAAAAGGTAAAATTAGGTTCAAATTTTAATTCGATACACTTAAAGTTGCTCATACGAACCCACTCCATAATAATAAAATAACAATTGAAAAGGAAAATATATTTATATAATTGCCACGATTTTAGCCTTCACCAGACGTTCCAAGAATGACGATTATAAGGACTTTGATTTTTGGGATTGTATGCGCGTAACCCTAAAAACGTAGTCATCTTACGTTGGTTACGTTTGTAAACATTCAAAATGTCTATTTAGTGTAACCAAACTTTGTTTAATATGCTTCGTGTATGCATGTGGGGGATTTATTTGAAGCTAAATCATGTGATTAATATAAGCTGTCGTTACAAACAAGGAGTTTAACTAATTCCCTTATCTAGTGCTATAATTTCTCATTTATTGAAACAGAAATTTAAATGTGCTTTTGTTATTTTATTAAATACCAAACGTATTACTCCTTTTAGTAACAGTCTGTTAAATAATACATAGCAGTCTAGCATC
>QLNU02015360.1:258985902-259010849 GCA_006491805.2 Dysdera silvatica | reverse complement strand
GATAACAACAATACTCGCCCACCTCAGTAGGGAAACCTAGTAGGAAAAGATTGATTTCCTATTCGCACACTGAAAAAATCTAATCGCCAACAGCGAACAGATTTGTCGAGCCCTGAAATAGCATGTGTATTTTATTCTATTACACATATTTGGAAAAAAAAATATGCGTAGTATATACGTACTTTTAAAGGATGTTTTACGCGCAGTAGATAATCCGAAAAACCATTCTTTTACTATACGGTACGTTTGTGTTATTATGCACTCAAATTGATTGATTACACCAAAGTTTCGAGTTTTAAAATGGTCGATAAAGTATTCTTTCCAATCCCGAATTTTACGGCAATTTCAGTTTTATTCAATTATGCGTTATCCACATCATTTAGAATTTCTAGTCTTTCTCTAAACTCAACCAGCCTTGAACTTTGCGATACATTTTTATACTTAGACATTGAAGGAATCTGGTATACAACGATTCTGTGTAGAATACGCGCCAAAATGAGCTGGCTTTTGACTGTTTCATAATGTGAATCAAAACCGTAGCCAAGATTTAATTTCGGGGGTTCATAAATTTTTACAGCATGTATCGATACAATCACAGCATGCAAGGCCGTAGCCAAGTCCCATTAAAAATTTAATTTCGGGGGGACCGGTCCCTAAGATCCCCCATCTGGATACAAGAGTGGTGTGAATGTAGGGATGTGATGGAAATAATAAACCAATGAAATCGTCGTATCCGTTGAAGTGAACTGGTCACCTAAATTCTTTAGAGAGATCTCAACGAAAGATACTTACTTCTCTTTAAAAGGCAACCTTATTTTGGCCGCCTTTGGAACGAACTATTTCGAAAAAAGTGTAGAATTTGAAACGAATTGTGTGGAGAAACTTGTAAAAGCGCGTTTTGTTCATGTTAAGCGAAGGAAGTTTTCAAAGGGCCATCGATTATCAGTTCGTGTTAAACGATATTTCGTATTAACCGTGTTCGTGTTAAAAAAAATTAAAAGAACAAGAATTCCTATGCGATTTGACGGCGATTCTGGAAGTAGTTCTTGTAAACAGTGGTTCGTATTGTGTTCAACGGCACCCTGTGTTCTATGGGCGCCCATGGGGAAGAAGGCTCGACCCCCTAGCCGTTTAAAAATTTGATTTGCCCGAACCTGCTATGCATTTACTTTCAAAAGTTTTACAGTCACATTTTAAAATAAGGTACTTTTTAGCTCATTACTAATTGTCAAGCAGTATCAATTATTTTTGTAGCGTTTTGGTATCTTGTACATTCACAAAAATTCTCGACAGCTTTGAGAAGGAGGTAATAATTTTTCTCAAATATTATTACCTCCTCCTTCTCAAAGTTTAAAATTTCTCTCCCCCTTGAAGCACTCGTTAATTTTTGTCAGTTCCCCCCCACCCCCACCCCACCTAGAAGTACTCGTATGGACGTCCATGTCATGTTCCGCAAGCAAATTGTCAAGCATTGTTGAAATTTTCAAGAAAATACGTAAATTTTGTAATTTTTACCACGAGACAACTCCTTAGATAAAGTTACTTAACTGAAATCAATACCCTGCGACAATAAAAAAAATTCTACATTCATTTTTATATTGATTTTGATATTTATGGCCAAGAGTGGATAAGTCTTTTTAAGTTTTCCCCAAATGATATTTATAGTGAGGCTCGGTGGCTAGGTATTTGGTAAGAATAAGTTTCCGTGGGACACATACACACGAAGTTTGAAAACTGCCGATTTAAAGGAAAGGTGAATGAAACTCTTAACACCATGAGTAAAGACATGTGGTTTTACATAGGTTATCGCATGGCTGTCGATTAAGAAAGCAGGTTCAGCTGAAGTAATAACTAATCCACAACTAAAATATTGAGCGGAAGATCTGTCCAAACCTTTTGGACTGATAGAGACAGAATCTTCCGGAAAATTCGCACTTTGAAAATCTGGTTCAATCACAATGGAGACCATGGCTACAACAGCACAAGCTACAAGATTTCGTTCGCTTGAGCACCAAATAGATGGATTGTAAGGTCTATTTGCCACCCAAGTCGGGAGTTTCGTGCCGGGGGGATATTGAAAGAAGGAAGAGGAGCGAATCTTTGGGGATGCTGAGCTGTCAATATCGCATCAAAGACTTCTTCTGAAGGGAAGGGCGGTGTGGGAAAATCCACAACTGCCAACGGAAGAGTTAGTCCTCTTCGAACTTTTCAATATCTATAAATCCTACTCACAACGAGACCGCTTTCGGCTCATATAACTTCAATTAATCGAAACTAAACTCTAGCATCTTTGTGTGTGTGTGAGAGCAGGTTCTGTAACTTACATTAAAATCCAAATTTGAGAGCCAAAATGACCCAAGTGCATGCCGAAGATAGAATCGCGCTATCTACGTTAGCATCTAATGGATGGCCGTCTGTAACCGGAGTACTCGTCATTAATTAAATGATGAATGGTCTGAAAAACTTCGCTTAAATTCATGGTAGTAATTGAAAATTTCAACTAGGCGTATAAAAAAAAGGCAGAATAAAGTGTTTCCTTCAATTTTTCACTAAGGCAGTTAATAGTTTCCAGAAAAAATCGGAAATTAAATAACTCAGGAAAATTTCCAATTTCCCAATTAATCAACCCGGGCCCTGATTTTTTTTTTAAATGAATGGGCTTAACTTGGTTGATCAAACGTTACATTAATATCGTTTTTATTAAAGAATATTTTCAGCCAGTTCAATAAAAAAAAAAAGATATACTTCAAGTTGGGAACAACGTGGGTGCAGAATGAAAGTTGGGAAGAACGACTATCTCTTTGGCAGAATTTATTTTCTTTTAAATGGGAAGTAGCAGAACAATTTAATTGTACTTATCCCGATATGTTATCTAGAATTTAGTTTAAACTATATCCATAATAAAAGAAATAAGAGGTTTTGCTATTAATATTTCATATGTAAAATTTGATGTACAGAGTAATTAAACTGCACTGTAGGGCAATGATTTTTCGAAGTTTTTTTTTATATATAGAAACGTGATTAGCATTCACTTTAGAATATTGGACAGAGGTATTTTGTCAAATGTAGTAAGTAAGACATTAAATTATGTTATTAATTCATTTGCTTCAGTTTCTCTGAGTTATCAACCGAAGAGTGAATGCAGGGGTGTGCCATCTCGTTCAAAACATGACTCATCGAACGATACACAAAACCGCTCGGTGTATCACTCAGTTTACGATTCTTCCCTCCTATTATTTCAGGAGCCACTCTATAATAATTAGATTGCTACGTATATTTGTTGTGTTAAACTTCCAAGTTTTTCAATTTCCACACAGCTTCGATAACGACGAGAGTCTGAGAAATTGAAAATGTATCGCCATCACGGTCTTGTTTACAGTGGCCGCAACAGAATTGCACGGACACAGTAAATTAAATTCTCAGAACCATTCTGCAGATTAGGTTTGACTCTAGTGGCTGTCGAAGGTCTTGACTTACGCTTTAAATTTCAATACTAAAGATAAGAGGAGTAGAGAATGGCAATCAACCACATCGCCTCAGTTGTTTTTTTTTTCTTTTTGCAAATTATCATGTATTTCTGGGCTCCACGGTAAAAACCTTATAATCTCCGGCTTAGAATATTTATGTAAAAAAGATCGTTTTACATGAATCTTTAGAAATAGTTCAATAAAAATTAAGAAAAGATATTAACAGTCCTGAATGTAAAGTACAACAGCTTGTTCAAAATCACAGTCTCGCATCACCGTCGCACATACTTCGGAGTAGAGAAGGTTGCAAAATAAGGTGGTAAATAAGGTGTTACGGTCTAAGAGCCAGAAATTAACTTGTAGGGAGCACATGGTAAGGTTTAGATGGTTATCAATTCTGGTAAATGTACTGTTTTGAAGCGTAGTAAGGTATTCTTCAAAGGGTATAATTTTGCTATCACTGTAAATAGTATTATTCGAGAGTTAAACACGGAGGAAGACGCTCCTCACTCGGAGTTTAACACGGTGGGAAAGTAAAACGACGGAAGTTTCCTTATCGCGACATTAATAACTAGGGGTATTCATATTTGTAAATCGGTAAGCCGACTATATTTTTCCAATACCACAGCGAAAACAATTCGCCGGGAAGTGCATTGCCTTCAGATCTGATCGATACGTTTGTTGACAAACTCCAAAATAGGCCCCAGAAGAGGCAGGGTTTCGTCAGCCATTGCCAGTTCCGATTTGTAAAGATTAGATGCAAATCTCAAGATCAATATTATACTTTCCGTCGACATGGTATCGATTGCAACGCGTTGTAGCGCGGAAATTAAGAAATGCGAGTTCCGAAATACAGAAAGCCAAGTGGAGACACCTTTCAGGTGTGCGTGAGTGACGTCACTCCGGTAAATCATAAAATATGTTACAAGCTCCTGGGTCTTCATGCTCTGGAAATATGGTAATATTTAAGGAAAAGGCGAGACCACGCGATATTTTAGATTTCTTGTCAACAAATAATCCTTACATACATATATTCATATGCGTCATATCATGCGAATATTACCTAGTTTATATCAACACAACATGTATTTTCATGTACAACACGTATATGTTTTTGCACCATGTGGAGGACAGGTTCAATAGAATTTGGCGAAATTGTCTTCAAAAACTTTCGTAAGATATGACTCTTATTTTATTTGTGCAAAAAATATTTTGGAAGTCTTATTGGATAATAATACCTCCTTTTCTTAAATAAAAGACTATCTAACCCAACGAAACGGAGAAGGAATTTAATATTTAATTTTTAGGGAATAAAATGAATGGGGGAGACCATCACTACCCCCCCGCCTTAGTGCTAAATCCGTATTTTACCTCCGTCTTTAAAATTGCAATTTTCGTAGTAAGTTATTATTACCCTTCCTAAGGTTAACAGAAGTGTCAAATAATGGTCAATTCACAAAGCCACCGGGACGTATTTTTGTAATTTTTCGTGGAAATTTCTTTTATAGGTAATAATCGTGAGCGTCGGAAATTACTACCTATTTTAATTCTCTGTGAAATGTGAATTGAATTTACGATTTTATTTTAATTTTCTATAATATTCTTCAGAAGTTCTATTGCAATTAAACGGAAAAGAGGATGACGCATTAAGATCCATTGTTGCAATACTAATCTCTGATATTGCTATCTTAAAGCGTTAAAAAACTCGAATTTTAAAATCAAAGATCATTAAAGGCATCCATAAACCGAAATTCTGCGTCAAAATTCAATTAAAATCGGAGTTGAAGTGCTTGGAGTTTAAAAATTTTCAATTTTTGAAGTTATATGTTAACATAACCATAACATAATGTTTAATGTTATATATTAACATATGGTTATGATCTGTAGAAAAATATCAAGGAATATGGGATTATGAGAAAATTCTCGTATTTCCTCTTCTTGTGAAGTTAGTCTTCTTACGGAGATAATTGTTTTTCAATATATGGAAACACAACTCATTTACATATTAATAAACACTATGGACTTCAAGAAGATTTTTAAAGTTACTACTTGTAATTTTGAGGCCATCTTTAAATTTGAGTTTTCTTTTTGTACATTATAATATAATCCCGATTACGAAATTTCTTTTTTTTTTTTAATTGGTCTATTGATGCATAAATGTATTTGTAGTGGATTTTTGAGCTCAATTGTCAGTTTGATGCCTTCTGAATCACATACGAACGGTCTTCCACCATTACATACATTTAAAGGGATCACAATCTGACGACAAAAATTGATATCATATTGGTTTTAGAGTATGAACTTCGATACCAGTTGGGGTAAAATCGGCACAGGTTTTTTCTGTTTTTAGATGACTACCGAGATTTTATATTTTGAACACAATTCGATTAATCGTGTACAGTGCTTTTTGTATTAACCTTGTATATATTCGTTTACTTCGGTTATAATACACATATTAATATATTTATAATTGTATATTTACATTTATTTTATTATTTTCCTGTAATTAATATTTGTGTTAACTTGCTCTCGTCGTTTTTTTAATGACAAAATGTTTTAGGATATATTTGGTGCATTGGACTTCGTCAGACCTTGCTTCGGTCTATTTTCCAATATCATGTCGATTTAGCTTAAATTGATTATTGTATTAAGTAGTATTAATTATTAATAATTTAAATTAATTATATATTATAAATTTATTTTTATTAATAAATAATGTTGATTATAATTATTTTAATGATTGATCTGTTATAATCTACCGTGCTCTCGACGAAAATATTTATTAACTATTATTATTTTAAATAATTTCATAACGGAAGATTATGAAAATACGGATTAGAATGTTTTAAGTGAGATAAATCTACCCCACACATTTTATTTTACTAATTTTACTTTCCGCTGAACAACAAAATTCAACAATTGTTGTTGTGTTGAATTCAATAATGGGCCCCATCGTTGTTCATTGATAACACTGGCGTACGCAGAGAGGTGTGATGGGGCTGTAACCCCCCCCCCTCCCACATTGTGATGAAATTTTCTATAACCTATATACATATGAATATATGGAGTTGTATCTCTGCAACCCCCTCCCTATTGTAAACCTATAACCCCAACCTTTGTGAACTTTTTGCGTACGCTCATGACTGATAAAACACATCCTATTAGATGTTTGTAGTAAAAACAATCCATGATATTAAAGAAAAACGTATAAGTGCGTTTCGAGCAGTCGAGCTACTCTGAAAATCCAAACTACGCTCATTAGCGCTGTTATTACACCAAACTTTTTTCTATTCTGTGTGGTATTACGTTACTTTGCTTTACATGTATTCTATTAGTTATGAAATATTACTAAACACTACGTATTTTAATACCGATGAAGTGTGAACGCTAAAAAAACTTCTTTCGGTGTAGCAGATTTTAATTTCGTACAAGAATTTTAGAAGAGATTTCAGTTTCATACAAGAATTTTAGAGAGAAGAGGATTTTTGTTTCGTACAAGAACGTGTACGTTCGTGTCACAAAATACACCAAAACGTTCTGAATACTCAATGAGTACATTATTATTAAATTGATTGGATACGATACATCGCGGATAATCACCGATGCTGACTATAAACCTGTCAGCGATCAATTTCGTTCCATTTCACAGATGTTAATTTCATTCAGTATTATTCACCCAATTAAATTTAGGAAACGTATTCACGGAACTATAGACATATACTTTAACCTTGAATTGAGGACCCTGTGGTTGCCTTGTAAACTGAAATATTAATATTTGACTTCCGCATCCCGATGGACGAAACCGACTCAAAGAAATTGATTTCACCGTCAATTCCCAACAGAAACGTCCGTCAATTTCCTCCAGGAGGTAGCCCTACGGTGGCATGGTGGTAACGCGTTTGGCTACGGTATAAATAATTCGGGTTTGATTGAGGTATTCAACCCTTGCCTGTTTTTTCTACGGGCCGGAGTGCGATTCCCAAGCCCACAGAGATTCGGATTCCTGAGAAAACTTGGCGCAAGGTGACCTTAACATTACTTGCGCCCTAAAACACTCATACTCTAGAAACAGACTTTCATTTAAAATCATTCAAAACGATGCTATGAAGACGTTTCTTAATTTTTGTTTTCCATTTCTGAGGTTCTAACCGAGCCAGTTTAGCCATTAAGGAAAATAAGCACGTGTTAGGTAGTCAGAGAAAGGGAGTACGTACCATAATACTTCTCCATTGCCTGATTTACCACAGAAGTATACGAAAAGAAACATTATTTTCTAGCTTATATACTATAAGTTTGGCTTCATTTCGAAAAATTAAATTTTATTTTAGGGATTATTATTTATATTTTGAATTAGATATGTTTAGGAAGTACTAAAGATTTAAATGCTTCGAGTTCTTTAAAGACCCTATTCTGGTACTGAGTTCAGTAGAAAACTGCATAGCGGCAACAAATATATGATTATGTATGGAAAAGAAACCTCTAAATTTGAGTGCAAAAGCACTATTAAATCCTTTACATGATTTGCTTGGATGTTGCAATATCGGCTAATCCTCACAGATTAAAAATTGAAGGGAAAACGCAGCAAATGATTGCCATCTGATAACAGTAAGCCATCATGCATCATTGATCAATTACACATAGACCCCATCGCTATTTCTCTCGAAGGCAATTCTGCAATGAAAGCCTAACCAGAATATATTAATACGAAAGAGGTACGCGTCCTCGAGACAGAGTGCCGCTTTATTAATAAATATCTGGTGCCCAGTCGTTTCGTTTGTATTTATCTTTCCTATAAGAAAGATAAATACAAACTATGCAGCTCGTAAAGATGAATGTAGTTTGTAAAGATAAATTTAACTCGTCGAATATGAAAACAAAGAATTAGCGAAAAGAAGTAGCACGCTGCCAAGTAGCTTTCTGTTTAGACTGTTAACACAAGATTCGGTTGAACTAACCGTATAAGGATTGGCTTGGATGTTGTGTGTGTGTGTGTGTGAGGAGGGGGGGGGGGGGGGGGGGGGCAGGCATTGCCTTAATGTAGGCAGAATGTGTCGCTGTGATTTGTCCCATATTCTATCGTGGTGGTGTTTTTTTTACTTCTTGGACCCATATTTCTGTTGTCTCTTTCTGACATAATTGAAAACGGCAAGAAAAAGATGAGCATGTGGTAATAGATTCTAAATGGCTCGTTGAAGAGGGGAATCGATTGATGACATATCGCGACTCTCGACGAGTTGTTTTGGATTATGTAATTTGTCTTATATCCCAATATTTCGTTTAATGTACTTGCACTCTATTGATAATTTATACTTCTAATTTATTGCTAATTTATACTGATGAATTACAAAAGGTATTAAATTGTCCATAAATGAAATGTTTTGAGTAGAATTTAAGTATGTATATACGATTTTGATGTATTATACAGCCGAACCTCTTAGCGCGAACGCGCTTACAAGAACTACTTCCTGAATCCCCGTCAAATTGTACAGAAATTCCTGTACTTTCAGTTCTTTTAACACGAAATACTGTTTAACAAGAGTTGATAATCAATAGCCTTTGGGAAATTTCCTCCGCTTCACACACAAAAAAAAAAGCGTTTTTCCAAAGTCTCTCGATGTAAAGTTTTCAAATTCTTTCATCGAAATTAATAGCTCCAAAGAAGGCTAAAATAATGTTATTTTTAAAGGGGTCTTTTGTTCTAAGAGACCTGGAGGGAAGTAGGGTGAACAGGTCATTTTCACCAGGATAGGATTTTTTACCGTTTCTCTTCCGTCATCCCAAGTTCACATTCTGGGACAGTTGCAAGAGTGCTTTTTTCTTCTTTGCCCGCATTTTATGCAGAATGGGGTTTTACGTTTAATTCCCTCAAGGTTTTAAAAATAAATTGTAAAGTGCAGAGATCATAGAGTTCAGGGAAAAAGAAGCTAGAAGTTCTAAATGATGGGGGATTATGCAAAGTTCAATGACACATAAATTGCCATAAACTTCGTAATTGCAAAGAGTACTTTATCGGACGATTTTAAAAAATCGAACCTGCTTGTGCAGTTAGCCAGTTTGACCCTACTCTAAAAAAGAACGAGAATCGCCAAAAATGAAGAGCTGAGCTTGACACTGATGAGGTTGATCGGAAAGATTTGAGCACAAAGTCTTACAATCATGGTTGCAATTTTACAAGCAAAAGCTCGTTTGTTTGACGATGCCCTGAACGTAGGTGCTAGGTGCTTTTTACATGCTTATCAGAGCGACTACAATGGGGCAATACAAGGAATACAATGAGGTGAATATAAGGGTAAGTACAGGATAATTTTCAAAATGGTTTGGGATGAGGAAGCCATATAATATGGGCTTTAAAAGTATATATATTACTATTATTTTTAATAAATATGTATAATTTATAATAGTTACAATGAATATATATATATATATATAGTAACCAGAATGAATAAACAACCAGTAATGCGGTCCCATGTTTTCCGAATAACGCAAATTACTGTTAACGTGAAAACATTTTTGTCTCGACCTTGATGTTCGCGTTAACGAGGTTCGACTTTGCAAATTAAAGTGGATTAAAAAAATCTAATAACGTTTATCATTCAGAGGGAACTCATTCCCAAGCTACGCTGCCCCAAATGAGTACTGTTCGTTAAACCCGCGCATTCATAATGAGTGTACAAAATGGCATATACTCCAGACTGGGAAAACAGTTTACTTATATGGACAAAATAACCTGTATGTATTTTGAAACTGGAAGCATGAATTCATTTGCATAAGTCAAAGGTCAGCACAGGTCAGACCGATTTCTGCTTGCTCACCGATGTTCATAAGGTCAACTTTCTCACCTCCTAGAAACAGACGTGGTAAACGACTGAAGTTTGTGTCCAAAAACTAAGCCCAAACTGATTTAAGAACCAGATGGGGAAACAGACAGATGCCTGTATTTTTCTCATCTAAGCTCCTTTCCGCCGCAGAGGCTCTTTTCATCTTTGACGATTCCTGTTTAAAGATGCGTTGCAAAAAGTTACAGTGCTATTTATCTTCACGCTTTTTCTTGGCTTCAAAAACAAGCTTTTCAGAGTATCAACCGTCAGGCTGGTTATTTTCAAATTTCAAAAAAGTAAAGTGATTTTTATTGGTCCACTGCGCACAAGTTTTTCAGTGTACGCTATTGATAAAAACAACAAATAGTTATTTTTCGGTTAATTTCAGGGTAGAGACGAGAAAGTAAATATTGTCAGCATGTTATATTTGCTGCATTTATTATTTCGTCCGTTATGACGCTCTTTGAAATTGACGCGGGTTATGTCGATTTCGTTTCCAACGTATCTCAATGAAACCCACAACCATTTTCTTCTGTACACATTGTCTTTTTATCTCTATTATATTATGAATTTTATTGTACAGTAGACTCATGCTTTTAATAGCCTCCAATTTGCGAGTTATACGCTTTTACGAACTCCTGCGTCGGTTCCGAATATATCCTGCAGAAGAAATGTTTATTCCCATTTCTGAACTTTCAATTTCAGAAGCTTCTTTATTAAGTTAAATAGCTGAGCTACGAGTAAAATGTTTTTAAATCTGCCCTAATTCCATTTTTCCCTATTGTTTTTAGAGCTTTAGAATTTTGCTGTAGTGGTAACCGGACTTAATGTATTTAAAACCCATAATAGATATTAAAAACTCGTTTATAATTGGATTTACCACGAAATAAATACATCCGTTAGCAACGCGCGTTTAACAGTCAGTTCGTAATATCTACACATTTGGTGCGTAGAACCTAAAAAATATTTATTTAAAAATATCCTTGTTCTGGGGCCACAATTCCTCAAGGACCTAGGCCTCTTAACGATTATCATCCGCTCTCTCTTTCACGGGCGCCGTTAGCGGGGGGGACAGGGGGGACCCGTCCCCCAAATGTTGGTATTAGGGTTCCCTGTATCCCTTCAATTTCAAACAAAATGCCTTCTACTGGTATATTGTCCCCCCGCCCCCAATATTTTTATGTCGTCGGCGCTTATGCTTTCTTTTGTCTAACGCCTTTTTTTTTCGTAATTCTTTGTTCTGATGTCTTCCTCCGTTCAATCTAACCATCTTTTCCTGGGGCGTCCCACCCAATCAGAAAAATCAATATAATTAATAAACATATTTTTAAGTGCCAATAACTGTTTTATTTAAGATATTAATTATACATTAATTTTTTTATTTTAATACCATTCGTTTGTTGTATTTTTTTACACTTATATACACACATATATATAATTAATATATTAAATCTTAACCTGATCGTACGTATGGCTTCACCTTGTTTAGCGCAGAATAACCCTTGCTGTCCTTACACCATAAAAAATTCATTTTACCAACCGAATATCAACAAGAAAAGCATTTTTATAAATATTTTATAATATTTGTAGTAATATTTACGTATATTGTAATATATTGTAACTATTTATCTCTTGTAATATATTGTGTAATATTTATTGGCCAATATTTGTAATACTGTTAGCCAATATTTAATATATTGTAATATTTGTAGTATATTTTGGGAGCTAAATAAAGATTAGCGAGAATATTAGCGACACATGAATTTAATTTTAAAAATGATGCAGTACATATATAATGTAATAATAACGACTAATAATTAATAACAACGATCAATAATGAATAACCATTAATAGTGTAACAACGATCTCAATATATAAATAATTCACTAGTCTATATAATAATAATATATAGGTTTTTATATACTATGCAAATTGGATTTATACATTTAACAGTACTCTTAGCAAATGTAGAAAAATGCGACTAGTTCAGAGGACAATATATTTTTAAAATAACGCTTGACGTTTTCATTTATTTCTTGATATGTGATTTCATTTTAAAATAATAGAATCTCTGACACCAACGCGCTGCTTCAAATTTATAGAAAAAAATTTGAAGAGGCACAAGTGTGGTTGACAAAACGTTTCGAAATACTCAGAGCGGTGATAGTTGTTCCTGCACTGCTGTCGTATTTTGTAATAACACTTCCTTTTAAAATTTTTTAAATTTCTCACTCATGTCATAAACACGCTTTAGATATCTCGACAGGTTTGGAGAAGGTCGAATAACGCTTAGGTGGAGAAAATTTGTCGTTGACGAACTCTTCAATCATGTCAATTAAAAAATACTTTACGTAAAGGCCATAATATATCAATATTTATTCTATAGCGCTCTAAGCTCCTTTGGTTTTTCAAAATCAATGCATAAAATCGCCATGAATGCCGAATTTCAAAACGTAATTGACAATATTGAATTGTCGCGGTTTGAAATTGACAACAAAAATAACATATCTCATAACTTACGCTGATAAAAACGAATCCACTGAATAAAATATTTTAAGTATCATTTCTATGTTAATTTATGCGAGAAGTATTAAATATATTACCTTTTATTCAGAAATATACATGCATCCAATAGCTCTCAGTGAAAAGTATAAGAAAAATATGAAGGATGGGAAAAAAATTTTGTCTGGAGCAAAAAAGGAAAAATAAAATAATTAGATGAAAAGCGTTATGATAAATGCGTAAGGACCATGTTTGAGAAATTAGCTCCCCTTAATCTCATCTTGGGCCCCATTTTTCTCTCCAAGCGGGGGCCTCCATTTTGCGGTCCTCCCCTCTTTATCAATCGACCACAGAAAACGTTTAATCATTCCAAAAATTGCCTCTTACCTCTATGATCGATTTTCTCTTGCAAGCATTGAAGGTCAGACTCTCGGAAGAGCCATCGTGTTTACCTCCTCTTCTTAAACAAGCCATGGTAATAAATCCGACGTTAATCCGCGCATCATCTCTGAGATATCCCAGAAAGAGTCTCCACTTAGATAATCCATATCCGGCTAATCAAACTAATCTAGAAGATTACCGGCAGTGTTGGCATACCTGTTGACATATTACTTCTTGCAGAGTTTTTTCAAGTAAAAACTCTTGCACGATAAAAGTATATATATATACACGTCGTGTTACGATTATGTATGTAGATGTGTTTTTTCAAATTGTCTGATATTTCCAAAGTATTTAAAAATTCTCATTGCCAAATTTATATTCAATTTGACATATAGGGTTAGCACACTTTTGTTTTTTTATAGTAAAAAATAAATGCAGTAATTTCTTTACAAGTAGAAATTTCCAAATTTCCTGAAGTCAAATGCAGCGGGCATAAAACTGAATTTCTTGCTCGCGGGAAGAAAACATTCGCCCACGAATGTAAACTAAACCGAAAAACTTTTTCTGTATCACAAAAACGTTTCCTAGCTACGAAAACACGACTCTGCTCCCTCGACATCCGGCACGCGACTGAAGTGTGGCACCGAACCGGCTGCGAAAGCATGCGAGATGCTCTTGGGATGATCGGAGATGGTCGATCTCCAAGAAAGCGCCAACTATAGAGCCAAGATTTGATGCGGTCGCCAAACTCACCGGAAAGCCTTTTTATCAATCAACGCGATCTCCATCAGTTTAGTCTAGCTGATGTCTCTTCAATTTGCGGCATAAGAGATCTCATTAAAAACCAACGGATGTCCCGATGTACGAATAAAAAAAACCTTCATTTTATTTCCTTAATTTTATCTTCTCACCAAAACATTGGTTTTCATGCAAAAAAAATTTAGTATATTTGAATAAATTGATTATAGACCGTGAAAGGCAGTATCGCCATCGGCAATGAGTTCTATATAACGCGTGGGAAAATCATTCTTATTGATTAGGAGAGGGAGAGCTGGGGAGAAGAGAATGACAAATCTTACATTATTTAAGACCTTACTTAAAGAATTGCTTAATTATATTAAAACCAGAGTTGGCGATAATTAAAAAGCACGTCTCGTGGCGTCGAACGCCATTCATTGCACAGAAATGTTCAATCGTTGCGAAAAACCCATGATTCATCTAAACATCCCCAAACAGTTCGCCAAAGGAAGACGAAGCCAAAAACTAAGAGGAACGAGGGAAAAAAAAATCACCCTAAACGAACGGACTAAACTTCTTGCCCTCTACGTCTATGTACTCTTCGTTGAAGTAGATTGGGAAGTTCACTCTCGAAAGAAGATGGAAGAAAAGAGGGAGCGAGGCTATAAATAAAAGTCCTTCGTTTCATTCGTCTGCTTAAAAATTTAATGCAAGAAAATGTATACACTGTGTAACTATACTAAAAGAAGTAACCTCACATAAGAATAAATCCGAACGAAACAGAATAGAAAAAAAAAATCTTTTTTTCCTTCTCTCTTTTTTTAAAAAAAAAATGTTCTTTTTTCTTCCAAAGATAAGATTTCGCTAAACAGGCGTTTGGAGCGAGAGCCAGCTATCGACCAATTTCAACTAATAGGTATTTTGCATATCTATTTTGAAAGAATGCACGTAACGAAATTAACGAAATAACACTCTTATTTATGAGAATCTACGTGCATTTAATTAATTTTATATTAAACTTGAAAAATGCATGCCTGTGTGCAATGTATGCAGTCGAATCGGGTTATGACGAAAAGGAAATGTGACATTTATTTGATTGTATTCAAAATATACAGGACGAAATCCCTTTATTGCAGTATATTATAGAGAAAATCTTATGACAGTAACAGTCTAGTAAAAAATTTTCCTCCGTTTTCGTAGGTCGAGTCTAAAAATAAATTTCCCCCTTTTTACAAAAGTAAAGGTTTTCTCTCTTTCAAAGTTATGACATTCAATATTCCTATTTATAAAGATACTGTTTATCAACGTAGTTTTCAAAATCATTGGGGAACCTAAGAACGTATTATAAGCATTTATACATTACAATATATGTAAAATTGCAATTTATTTCAAATTATTGGAAGATTGGGCCCCATGACACTGCTCCCACCTTGTTTGGCGAAGAATGACCCTTGTTGTCCTTGCGCCATAAAGATATAACCGTACACATAAAATACACTGTCAATGAAAGGCTCTGCGGTGACGTAGTAGTAACACGTTTGCTTAGCGTACGATTACCCAGGGTTCGATTCTCAAAAAAAAAAAAAGCTTACTGCTTGCCATAATCCCGGAGTTGATCCCTTAAGCCTTAATAGGGCTGGATTTCTCGGAAAACTTTAAGTCCCGAGGCAGCATGAACCTTGCGCCTTGAAGTTCACAGATAAACAGTTGTCATTAAAATACAAGCTACAAACAATCAGGCAATGATAAAAATGGGATCTTACTCGTCGACCCATCACTCGTACAATAGTATCAGTGTGTAGCAAAGATACGTAAAGTTCTGATATATACAGGGTGTTCGTAAACTGTGTCAACAAAACAAGAGAGATGATAACATCCATCGAGACGAATAATATTTACAATGGAACCTAGGCCTGCATCCCACTCGGAGTGTTAGAACAGATCGTCCGAAAAACGTCTACCATATGCAAGTATTTACAACCAATGCATGAAAAACACAAGTTGCAATGTCGTAATCATCTACATACTTGATTAGCTGGCCCGATTGTAAATACTTGTGCACTGGTTGTAAATACTTGTGCACTGGTTGTAAATACTTGTGCATGCTGGATGTTTCTCGAACTTAATCTTCCCTTGCAGTATGAGTGGAATGCTGCCCTATGTTCCATTGCAAATATTGTTCATCTTGCTGGATACTATCGCCTCCTTTTATTTTGTTAAAACAGATTACAAATACCCTGTATAATGTACGTAAACGATGTTAATTTTCTCGCTTTTCTGTCAAGATTTTTATTATATTTTCAAGGGAACCCAGACATAACAAACGAAGTAGTAAATACTGGTCCCATCATGTTCCTTATAATCTAATTGGACTGTATAAAATTGTAATGTACGTAACACTATATATATTAAAATATGATATACGTCAAATATTTAAATGTATTTTAATTTAAGCAATATGATAGATTTCGACGCTGACACGTATCCTTATGCAAATGCGAAAACCGGCTTACATTACGCGCAGTTGTAAATATTAGTTTGAAATTTTTGAGGATATCTCTACAGAAATAGCAAAAATTCCCGATCCTTTGGCGGACATGGTTACCTATCTTTGCGATATGCTGAATTGCAAGCAGCCCATTTCGAGGCTCAGAGGCAAATATTTTCTTGCAAATATTATTTCTTCTGTGTGGGGTCTCGTTTTATTTACCTTTCTAGTAAATTCCCCAGACTACAATTTTGACCCTCCTTGTCTGCCGTAGAAACCTATATCTATGATAAAAATTGCTTCGGATATTTCTACTCTAATGCTGCTGTCTCTTGCTCCCCTACGAAGTGCAGTATTACCTTGAAAATGCAGCCATTTTATTGCATCGATTTTTGTTGGTTTTCTCTTGCCTTTCGTATTCTATACTTCATTGCGCCTAATGTCTTCCAGCGTATAATGGTCGTCTATTACATCCATCTTCCATTAGAAAATCCGACAGACAACTGCAGCTTTGAAATTTCTCACGTAAAAAATTGTTTCTACCTTTTCCTTTATGCATTTCTATTTTTTCTTTACTTTCTCATCCTTCTTCGACTCCTGTCAGTTCTTTCCGAATATGAAAAAGGTTTTTCTTCGAACATACTTCCTAAAGAGTTGTTTTTTTCGTTTAGAGTAAGGAGATTGTTTTGGGAACAACTTGGGTAACTGATCCAGTTTAACCATTACCAGCTACGAGAAAAAATTATAATGTACTAGCATTGATAATCCGCCGTGTCGTATGTATAGCGAATTTTAAGAAATATTCTTAACTCGGTGTCTATTACATAGATTCGTGCATTCGGGAAAAAACTTCACTAATTTAAAATCATTAAAGAGCCTTATTTAATAACATAAATGTGTTTTTGAAAACTTTGCAAGATATATGCTTTTTTTATGAATATAATAGTATTCAAAGATTAACGTTCTTGTTCAGGAAGGTGTTAGATATTCGTGAATTTAAATTTATTAGGTTTTTATGTGTGGTGTATACAAACTCCGAAATGTTTTTTTTTTTTTTATAATTCAAAACAGCCAATATGTAAATAATATAACTTTAGCGCTATCGAAGTCGCTCTTAACAAACAAGTATCTCTATTTGAGGTTTTTTTAATAAAGTAAATAACGTGCGAAAAAACGTGTTAAAATACGAATATGGAACATCATTTCCGGAATTTTTTTTGCATTTCAAATTTTTAAGAGTTTTTTTTAAAACAGTGAAACGCATTTAACTAATTTTAATTAGGAATATAATAAATATAACTGATATTAAGAAATTTACAAATTACTTTAATATGACCTTTGAATTTGAATATTTTGATATTTGCATATTTCATGCCTTAAGTAGCAGTTCTCGGGTGAATGAACCTTTTGGGAACTTTTTAAAAAAAATTCTTGCGGTAAATTCAGAGATTACAGTACGGGTAAGTTTTTCTTAAATTTTATTAGTTAACGGCGAAAACTAATTAAAACTTTACAAGTTTTTTCATAAAATTTAAGTAAAAAAATGTACGCGAGGGATTTTTTTGGTTTAATTAAATTGACCTTTTTTTTAATGGATTAAAAGATTGTTTTCGTTTTAATGAAGGAAAAACATGTTAGTTCGAACTTCTGAGATGCTTAGAACGGAAAAGAATCTAGTGAAAACCCGATTTTATATCTCAGTATAATACATTTCTCACTCGGCCCCAAGATTGCGCAATGGTAACTCGTTCACCTAGCACGCCGTTATCCCAGGTTCGACTCCTAGTGATGCCAAATAAAAAAGGATTCGGGACTCTTGTGTCCAGGACATTTCCACCCGAACTACAACCCTTACCTTTCTTATTTAATCATTCTGTCCTGCGTATGAAAGGTGGCCGGGAAAAAAGCAGGACGAAAAGTTTTTAGGGAAAACTACTATCATTATATTGCGCAAATAATATAGTTACTATGAAAATAAAAAAAAGATTAAAAAACATACCTCAAATTATTTCAAAATTTTATTGAATAAATGATACAAAAAACGGACAATAATGAATTAGAAAAATAAATACAAGATTTTGTAACATTTTACAACGAAGGTTTTAGACGAACATTTATTTCAAGAAATCATTTCATTAACAGAATTGATTTTGAACGGAAAAAAAAATATTATCCGGTCGGGGCCGAGGGCAGTGCAGATATTCGAAACTTTGGATAATGCGACAGCTGATTTAAAAAAACAAAAACATTTATTGCACGAAGTATTATATGCGTTTTTAAAACGCAAAATCGGGGTTTCATTATATTTCACTTTCAACTTCGATTTTTGTATCTGTTAACACGATGTACCCTCGTGTTCTAGGATTTATAATTGCTGTATTTATCGGTAAGATGCTAGAAAAATCATTTTACAAATAGAAAAAAATGAAATGCATTAATCACTAGAATCCTTTAATTATCAACCGCATCTGGCTACTATAATTTTTTATATGTGCATATGCATTGAATCGATATTTTGAATTTAACTAGTGGCGAGTCCAAAGAAGGGCTGCAGATTTTAAAGAAACATTATTTTTGCCGAATAAAATTATATGACGGAGAAAATTTTGATTTTTTTTTGACGGCAGCTTGAATTATGCCCAAACAACAACAAAAAAATCTGGGATATGCAATTGAAATCGACAGATTAATGTAGAGCTAAAAGATATAAAGATCACTTTCTAATTCTTTCGTTGAATGAGGGTAAGATTAGTTATCGATTTCATATGTATATTTCAGATCATTCATCGCCATAATTGAATTTTCAATCGCCAAATTTCATGTGACTTAAGGAGCAATAGTACACCCCTGTCGCTTAATGCTGGGGATGAGTTCTTCAAAAAATGAAAGCTATAGAGGTTATATTGTAACCTTACACTCATTGGCGTAACTAGGGGGTAGTAGGGGGATCTTAGCCCTCTCAAAAAATTAGCCCCCTAGAAAAATGAAAATTATAAATGAATGTTGTGTGCGGAGTATGAGGCATGGGAGATATATCCTCTCTCGTTACACTTCCAGGTTAATTGCGCCAAGGGTTACATTGTAACCTTAACAGAGCGTAATAAAGAATTCTCATTAGCCGATTGATTGATGACTGTGATAGCGGCCGCTTTTAAGACATTTTAAGCATTGTTAAGACTGAATTTTTATCGTTTTTTAAGAAGATTAATTTAATTTACAACCTGCGTTATAACAAATCGACGCTATGCAGGGTTTGAACATACTGAAATCGTGCGGAACAGCATTTTAAATCAACCTTGGCAATGGATCTTTTAAGTTCTTCTTAGTTTCATTATTTTGATCGCCACCATTTACATATGCTGTCGAAAGACTGGCAAAACCACCTGCTTTCAGATCGAAAAAAGAAATCAGATCATTACCACATACAACGAGATATCGATCTCAGGAGAAAGGCTATCTAGAAATTCAGCATTTCCATCATTTTGGTCTGTGCAAGGTGCCAAATTTCCCCCTCTACCAATTTCTCTACACGTGTAAGGATTCGGCAGACTCTTTTGTAGTGGTCAGTGGTATACCGCCATTATTCTTTATTGCAGAAGGGGGCTTCTCACTTCTTCTCGTTATGTAGCCCGGACCTCCGATTGGTAGTGTGGGTGGAATATTTCGCGTAGTTATTTCGATGGACGGTCATTTTGAAGGTGTTTCCCCCACCCTCTCAGAATTGTTGAGATTGGCAGAGGAAGACACTGACTAGATCAAAGAACATTCATTGCATTCGAACCCGGCGTTTTTTCAATGACGAAGCATTTCAGAGGGTAACTTGTTCAAAACGTTTACAAATAAAAACGCGCGTACAGGTAAATCTACAAAACACTTCTCTCTCCACGGTTGAACATGGAGGATTTTATGCAACATTAAATAAGGACGAGAAGAAAGACGCAAGAAAATTCAATTGTGAGGGAGTTAGTAAAGAAAGTCATCGAGGACCAAAGGAGCCTTGAGAATATTGTAATAGATAATCTCTATCGAGGAAAAATAAATTATTGTACAGCTGAAGAAAGACGACACTGTAACAAAAAATAACGAGGATGTATGCTCGGAAGATTAGGAGAATTTCGTAGAATACTATGAAAAAAGCAATAAATTAAATAATAGAGATACTCTGTATTATTTGGAAAGAAGAATATTATTTAATCTGGCTAATAGTTCATTTATTCTTCTTATTTTTTTTTATTTATATCATCTATTTGTTCATTCCATAAAAGTTTTTCGTGTAATTTAATACATAGAAATTTCATTGACTTAATTCTTTCTAGTGTTTTTCCATTAAATTTTATATGTTTTTTTATTAGCATGGAATATTATATAATCATTTTTTTTCAGCATTTAGTATCAGATCGTTATCATAGAACCATTGTTGAATCAAATTTAATTTAACTTTTATTATGTTTGCCAGTAATTTAGTATTTGATCCAGTTATGGACCAGTTTATGTCATCAGCAACTAATAGTATATTATCATCTAAATACATCAAATCATTTATTGCCAATAAAAAGAATAATGGTCCTAGTGTAGTTCCTTGTGGAACTCCTCTTAAATTAATCATTTTGTCTGATGATTTATTCTCTATTTTAACAATCTTGTATCAATTTTTAAAATAATTTTCTATTAGTTCATTTATTCATTTTACCCTTTATTCCTAATTTAAATAGTTTTTCTTTAAAAATATCTCTGTTTATTAAGTCAAAAGCTGTACTGAGATCCAGAAAAAAGCTAAATATTAATTCCATATCTTCAATTTTTTGTTGTATGTTGTTTACTATTTTTAATAACAAATCCTCTGTTGACTTATTTTTTTGGAATCCATATTGGTTAATGTGAATTAGTTTATAGTTATTTAAAAAGTCAATCTTTTATGAATTACTTTTTCTAATATTTTTGAAAACACACTCATAATTGCTATTGGTCTGAAATGTTCAATAACCATCTTTTTTACTTTTTTAAAAATCGGTTTAATTACAGCAATCTTTAGTTCATTAGGAATTATACTTGTTTCAAAGATATCATTTATAACTATCGTTAATGGTTCTTTTAAATGTTGAGTACTTTGTTTAATAATTTTTGGCACTAGGTCGTCAATTCCTGGTCCTTTATTTGGATTTTATTTAATTCTTTTACAATTTCGATTTCAGAAACCTCATGTTAGAAAATACTATTTGTTAAGCTTGGCTGAAGATATTTTTTGAACTTGCTGTTTAGTGAACTTGATAAATTTAAATTTTCTGATACGTTTATGTTGAATTTATTAAATTCATTAGCTATTTTTCTTGGGTCACCAAATATTTCATTTTTTAAGTATTTTTATGCTTGTTTCTTGTTTAATATTTTTTTCGTCCTAGTAATTTATCAATTGTTTTACATTTGTTTTATTTAGTTTTTTTGATAATATATTATGATAGTATTTTTTGCTTTAATAATTTATTTTATTAATTACTTATATTATGAAATTCATTACAATGTTCTTTTTATCTTGTTTGTATAAATTTTTTATATAACTTATTTTTTGTTTTTATTAGCTTTTTAATTTCATTTGTAAACCATCCTGGATTAATCTTTTCATTTTTTTTTTAGTATTTTCATTGGGAAATTTTTATTATATAGTTCTTTCAATTTATTTATAGATAAATCATATTTAGTTTCTGATTTTTGTAAATTTTCTTTTTTTAGTAATTCTTGCCAATTAATTTTTTGTAATTTATTATGAAAATTATTTATGTTTTCATTTTTAAAGTTCTGCATTTTTATTTCTTTTTCTTTATATTGAGTTTTTTTACTTATATCAATAAGTATCAATCTGTGATCACTGATATGTAAGTCCGGGTGTATTGTTTCAGTATTTATTATACTAGTGAAGTCGAGGTCAATTTTACTTGCACTACTTTTGGTAATTCTAGTTTGTTCATTTACTGTGTTTATAAGTCCATTTGATTTCATTAAATTTAGCAATTTAATTGAACTAGAATTTTTCTTATCGGTGTCAATATTAAAATTTCCCAATATCAGTAAATTATTTTGAATGTATATATTTTTAATTTATTTCCTAGTAATCCCAAAAAATCATCTATATTCATTGATGGTAGTCTATATAATGCTAATAGCGTAAATATTTTTGTATTTATCGATAAAAGTTCAAGGTCTTTTTCTATAAATGAATCCAATTCTATTTGTCAGTTTCAAGTTTGTTTGTTTTTTTAGTATATGGATACATCACCTCCTTTAGAGTTTTTTCTGAATGATGCAAATTCATTATAATTATCTATGGAGTTATCAGAGTCATCATTTTTCCACGTTTCCACTATAACGATTACTTTAGATTCTTTTAATTTTTGAATAATATCATTTAATAAGTCCATTTTATTTTGTAGACTATTGGCATCCAAATACAGTATTTTCGTCGATTGTGATGACTTTTTTGAATTTTGTTGGTTTTAGTGGTCTTTCTTTTCTTCTTAATATTAACTTTAATCGACTTGGCTTCATTATATTCATCTATTTCTTTTCAGAAATCATTTAGGTGATTTATATCTTGATTTTCAATCTTTTCTGTTTCGTTATTTTTTCTCATAAAAATCTTTCCTTCCTTAGTCCACACAAATTTCCAGTTACTATCTTTTGCGAAACGTCGAGTTTCTCTATATATGCTAGCGTTTTTCTTCGTCAAATGTTCGTTTTTGTAGATACTGTCCTTTAAGTTCATTTCTTCCATTCCGTTTGATAATCTTGGGTCCTTTCTTTTCATCTATATTTCATTTCTTTTGTCAATGTCGTTGAATCTCATCAAAATGTTGCTTTTTTCTGTTTTATTGATTTGCAGTCTGTGTGCTTCTTCAATATTTTCATCCGATATATCAATATTCAAAGTTTTACATATTTATTTAACTTCCTCTCTACAATTTTCTTCTTTTTTTAGTGGGTAGCCAACGATGATTAAAACTTTGCGTCTGCTGTAAGTATCCATGTTGTTCATTTGTTGATCAGCATAACAATAGTTGTGGTATAATGTTTAAATTTCTTTATCTACTTTATCTTGTAATCGTGTACTTTCTTCCTTCATTAATTCGATTTCAGTAGTTATAGTTTGAATCTTTTTCTTTGTTATTTCGTTTCCTTTGACGATTTCCATACAAAGTTCGTTTGTTTTGTTCTTTCATTATTTCATTAGATTTTATTATCGTCATTTCTATCTTTTTAGATAGTATTTCCACTTTTTTCTTCGGTTTCTTTTTTATTCTTTTTTAGTTCGAATTTTATTTCCTTTAATTCGTGCAGGATTTGTTTCGACAAATCTTCCATTTTACTAAACTTGTGGCTTTTAGCTATTTGTATCTGTTTATAGCTGTTTTCTGGCTAAAAATAGTCAATGGCAATAGCGTTTTATAGCTAAGATCATAATATATCATACAATATATTTAAAACAAATTGCTGATATGCGTCTATAATGCTTCATCAAATGGCCCCACAACAATCATAATGTCCCAAACCGATGAGATACTGTACCAATAATTCTATTACACACGAAAAAAGGTTTAAAAATAAGTACAAAATTATCCCTTGCCAGTGATACAACCTTCAGTTATATGTGTGGTAATATATCGTATCGTATCGAGATCCCAGACTTATCAGTGTTGTGAAGCATGGCGATACTGCATCTCCAAAACTTCTCTCCTCAGTATTCCAGAATTTTTTAGTCAGTGAGCTAGAACAACGTAAAAATGCAGATGTTGAGTGTTTAAATCATCTGCATTTTTCAAATAAGTGTATCCTTGACGCAAAGCAGTTGGAACGTCAATACTCATGCAAATACAGTGAAAATCGTTTATAACGACGCCGGTTATAACGACCAACCGCATATAATGACGGAATTTTTACAAGAAGTTTGGTTTGCTATTCTACTCCATACTAAATATATCGGTTATAACGACATCGTATATAACGACGAAACCTGCTATAACGACAGCGATTTTGTAGTCTACGTAGATTCTAAGTAGGGAAATTCGTATCGGATATAACGACGCGACTTGACAGTCATAAATCGGAACCACATGGGTTAGTTATTAAAATTTAAGCGTTATTCTAATCTTGTTTATTTACAAATGTCCGAGAAATTTTTATTACTGCTAAACCTGAATATTGAAGATAATGAACTTAAAAAGTGATTTATTAATTGAATATCACGAAGGTCATATTCTTTAGGGGCCTATTTTATTTTTTCAGCGTAGGGCCCATAAAGCTCTTAAACCGGCACTGTTCGGAAGTCATTAGTATAATATAATAAATATTATTCATTAGATTTGTTTTCTACATTATATACTTTAGTATTTTCTAGAATTTTTTCAATTTAAAAAACTAAGGAAGTACTATGTTTTTAGTGTGGTTATAAATATAATTTAATATAAACGGAAATTAAATTCATTATAATTAAATATATTTTTATTTAATTTTGAAACCAAAAAGTTTAGTACTTTCTACTATCAAAATAATTTATAAAACTCT
>QLNU02015360.1:258957768-258973397 GCA_006491805.2 Dysdera silvatica | reverse complement strand
CTCAAAGACTACAGTGGTCATGCTGCGCCGGGACCTACTGTTTTCCGAGGAATCCGAACCTCTTAAGGCCTAGGGAACCAAACCCCGGACTACAGTGAGCAGTGCGATCTTTATGAGATCTCTGAGTAAGCGTTCTTTGCACTGCTGGGAGTCGAACCCGGATTAGCGGCGCACTAGGAGAACGCGTTACCACACTGCGCCACCGCAGGACTTAACTGTGATTATGTGTATTTTATATTTTTCACACGTAGTGTGTTGTACATGCCAGTATTGTAGTTCTGTCAGGAAGGCCATTACTGCCTCATTATATGCTGATTTTATTATTTTCTGTGTCTTACGTAAGACTGGTTCAGACTCCCTCCCGCCCGTTGTCAGCAAAAATAAGCAAATGTCAAACTTCCCCCCCTCCCCTAAAGATGCTTACGTAATACTCGAACGGTCCCTTAGACGGTGAAACGTTCCGAAAGAAAAGAAATGTTTTTCTGCGTCTGGTGGGACATCCAATCCCCTACGAATTGGATTGCCCGGATTGTAGAAGATCCTGGGATCGTGCCCCACCAGACGCAAAAAACATTTCTTTTCTTTACGAACGTTTCACCATCTAACTGTGACATAACATCGGCGTTCATATTACTAAGCCTAAAAAACGTTGATAAAAATTGTTTCTTAATTTAATCTGCGTAGTGTTCGACTTGTATAAATATAAGTTCGAAACTATTTTCATAGAAATATTAAGACATTATATATGACCCACATAAAATAACTCTTTAACCCTTTGACTACGAATTTTTAATTTTTAATTTTTTTTTAATTCCCAATTTTTAATTAATCTTTTTATTTTTTTAAATCCCTCTGTAGGAATATATATTTCTTCCATGCATTTTTCTTCCAATAACAATTTTAAAAATCGTAGTAGGACATATATATCCCGTAAGGAGTCAAAGGGTTAAGATTCCCATAATTTCTAAGTATGTAAAGTGATACCGAGACCGAAAAGGCTTTGGGAAACAACCTCCAGTCAAAGAAATGATTAACACTTTCCATTTTCATTGCCTTTTTAACTTTAAATCAAATTGCTAACTTTAGTGTTTATTGCTATGACTCTTTCGAACCTTCTCTTATATTTGTTTTTTCTTTTTTTTAATTATTCTTATTTATTTAAAAATTCGTTTCTTTGGTCTGTCAGATCTTCGCGTTCATCGCAGAGCTTTTGTTTTCTAATGCAATTTTTAAAATTAGTTTGTGGTTTGAAAGAAATGAAATTCAATTTTCGTTCATTTCGAGAAAATCGATCCTTTCCATCTCTTTTCTTATAAGCGAAAAGAAAATCGCTGTAAGAAATTTTCAATATACTACAGCGTTTTTGCATTATTACGCTTCTATATAAAAATTCGTTGCAAATATAGCTCCACTCATCTAAAATTCAGAACATTTAAAATGGCAAGTTCTTTTATTAATGCCTAATAGATTTTTTGCTTTATTAGAAAAATACGATAAGAATTAAGTCATTTCTGCTAATTTATAGTGGTATGAGATACAGTATTTTTCGTCTTAAAATTATAATACTTGGTAAGAAATCTCACCCTAATACGAAAAGTTATGAACACGCATATTTAAGCTTCCATAGCATATTTGTAACTGTTTTTCCTTTTCATGGACACCTTTCGTGGACACGAAATTCTACTTCGGTGTTTGTTATTGCGGAGTTTGGGTCTATTTTATTACGACTCATAGAGCAACAATGGTTTTAGTTAACCTTATGTACACAATAAAACATAGATAACATCATCATTACTCCTGATGAAGGACTGCTGCTGATGCGTCCGAAAGCTTGAGTGATCTTTTTCATTGCTATTTTACCGGTGTTTAACCTTTTGTATGTAAATTTCTTCATTGATAGTTTGTATTTTGCTCTATCAAACAAAATTTATAGGAAGGTATTTAGGGGTTGAGAATGCCAGAAATATAAATACGGAAATATTCGTTATATCTTCCTCTCCACATACCCCCCAAAAAAATCATTTCTGAAGTTTATAAAAGATACCTCCGAAAAATTTGCATCTATGCTTAAAAAAATCTGAACGAAAAAATTAACATTGAAGTACGTGATCCCGAAGTTAATTTCCGGGTTGTCATCAGTTTTCGAATATCTCCCGAACTTTTAAAAGAAAAACAAAAACCTTTTATCCGTCATGACATTGCAGAGACTCTTATCGCTCTCAAAATCTCATGTACATTTCAGGAAAATTGGTGAAAATTTCACTTTTTGCTACAGAAAGGAAAAAAAAAAAGCTGATTTTGTACTCTTACCGTTCGAAACTACTTCGCGAGTTTTATTTTTTCAAAATTATTTTATTTTTATTTAATTAAGCGATCACTTTTTGAAAACAGTGCTTTGCAATAGTTTTACGACTTTTTATGTTTTTAAAACAGACGTGAACTATGAGCAATCGCTGCTTTTTTCATGTGTATTTCAAAATGACATGCACTGGTTGAACTGAAACTTCTGCAGATGAACCATATTTTTTCTTTATTTGTTGTAAATATGGACCTTTTCTTATGATTTTACTTATGATTTTCATAGCACCTATGCAATTCATGTCAATTTTTATTAAAGAAACAATCTTTTCCTTTACCAAGAAAAGATCGCTAATAAAGAAAACAGCAGTTCTAAAAACTTCAAACTTTTTTGCGTGCATCATTAATTACTTGGCTTTTCTTTCTTCGTTTTTTTGCTGTCATATTATTCCTTAATTTTTATATTTAATTTTCTTTTTTCTTTCAAACATTTTTCCCCCCTATATTTCTTATCATAAATTGTGTTTCCTTCTCTTTGTCGTTTTTCTTTCACACGCCAATCAGCACATAATGAACATAATCAATTAAAATAAACTGTCGTCAGTATCTATATTTTTTTTCTTCTAAACTTAGAAATTCCAAGTGTATTAATTTTTTGTAATTGTTACAGTTTAAAATACCGAATGAACTTTTGAACCACTTATGTAACTGTCAAATTTTGGTGGCTTATAAATCGTTTCCTTCATCTTTCATTCACGGGGGCGGGGCTTGACAAATCGCGATGACCCGTACTCACCAGACAAGAACGGTGCTCACCTGCGCCAAGTGTCCTTGCGCCATAAAAATACAACCAACCAACCTGAGACAATAAGAAAACCTTGAAATCGAGTAGGAAAAGTTTTCCTACATGCCACTTTCAAACATCTAGTCGTCAATTTGTCAAGCCCTGTCTATAGACAACGCTAGAGGAACGCAGCGCAAACTAAAAGCTCTCGATCGTATACATAAGAAAAATAATGACGATTAATCACGCATCGCATTCGTCAAGTGACATCGAACGACTGCATATATCTTCTGCAATGTGTTACTGGACGCGGAATGCAACGAGTTAAACAGACAGGTAAGCAAGAGATGAGAAATTTAGCAAAATACAACAACATCGAGAAAAGATGCTGTAACAAATCAATAAAAAGGGGCTTCTAAAAACATAAAAACAAGGAAACGTATGTAAATGAGAAATTAACAGCACGAAAAAATAACTGAAAGTGTCGAGCAGGTCATGGTCAGTATATCGGTGCGTTTCAAAAAAAGCTTGATAGGCAAAGTGTAGGGCAATGGATGAAGAAAAAAATCGAAAGACATAAATCTCATATTTGCAGCACAGGCGCAAGCACTGTGCACAAATTCAATTAAAGCAAAAATTGAAAATACCAAAATGCCACCTTCGTAAGAAAGTAGAATGGAAAAGAATCGGGTACATGAGTATATGAACATCGTCTAAACGGAGTATAAAGTCCGCCCTAACACAGTGGCTATTGTAACGTTGGGAGTATTTTTATCCGCAACCTGATTTCTGTCATTTTCAGACTCTCATGTATCGAAGACGAGGTGTAGGCCAGGGGCGGACTGGGCCGGTGCGCCCTCATGGGCGATAGGACTCGCGCCCTCCGATAATCCAAGGTATGCGCCCTTTGAGAGGATACAGTCCGCCCCTGGTGTAAGCTAAACTAAAAACTCGTGCATGCAAAAAAAAATAAAAAAATCATGTGTTTCTCCATTCGTTATAATGGGCAATTGAATATCCTGCGTACCGTCTAAGAAGGGCACTCGTTAAATAAAATGAGCGTAATTAATATGACGCAGTTTATGAGTGTAAAAATTTTCAAAACCTAAAGAAAACAATAACGAAGCTTAAGCCTTAATTTTGGCTTTGTTCAATGATCAATGCAATTGAAAAATTTCCTAAATTATTATTTGAAGAAAATTTTATTGATATTGAAATTCAACTCCAGTGTTAGTTACATTCGCGAATAATAAAATATAAACCCGCTCCATTAAAATTTTAATTCAAAGTTAGAATCGAGTACTGAAAATATAATGCTGCAAATCTTCTACACTAGGAAATGAGTTTCAAACTAGAGAAGTTCATGTTAGTTGAAAATACGGCATCGCCCTGTTAACGCTTTATTAAATGAAGTATGATTCTGGAAAACAAGTTTATTTTAACAGGACTTTTCTAGTTCCTCTAAATGATAACGGACATGTTTTATTGGTTAACTCAACCTAGCACTGTGGGGAGTCTGAGTCTGTGTCTCGTATCGTCATCATCCATGTGTTTAAGCTTGTGTGTTCTTCTTTAACCTTTTACACTTTCAAACTCTGTCGAATCTGGAGAGAAGTTTATTTGTTTAACAACTCAAAGTTGAAGCATTTTGTCAGCAAGCTGTAATAAATGCAAAATATACATTCGCCACAGGAATTGCACTGTCTATGTGATAAATGTATGCTTCATAAATCTGCGTCTTTCGCTCGGAGATCAATTGGGGTAAAAGATTGACAAGAGCCGAAAGATTTAATCAGAGTACAGAGTAAAATGAACAATTAGTTTCTTATTAAGTACAGCAAATATTGGGTAAACAGGAATAATTCTATTAGTTTTACCTTCTGGTGGTTTCGGTCACTCATGATCTTAAAAGGGTATTTCTTTAGAAATTACAGTAGAATCCGCTTAGAGCGAACTCCTACATACCAAAGTTTCACATATATTGAAGTTTTTCGATGTCCCTTGAACTTCGTAACATTTCTCAGCTGGTACAGATATATCAAAATTTTAGGTGTCCCTTCAGCTTCGTAATATTTATGAGCTGGTACGGATATACCGAAGTTTTTCGATGTCCCTTGAACTTAGTAATACTTACCAGCTGATATGGATTTATTGAAGTTCATGTATACTGAAAATCTTCGCAGCTCCCTTGAGCTTCGTTATAAGAGAGGTCGATTGTATATACACACTTCGTCGAGAAAAAAATCCCTGCCCTAACAAAATGTATGCCGTTCGTTTATGTGTGTGAATGCACCAGACTTCTCCGGAGTGGACGAGGTTGTCGTATTCTGAAACCAATATAAGGGGCACAGTTCACATGAACAGACAAATCCGACTGGTTTTATTGTGCTATGTTAAATAATCTGTGAAGACGTCCTTTATGACGGTCACGTCGACAATAAGAACAACACCACAATTATGATGGAGACGCATCATCGATTTGATATCCGATTGATCAGTAGATTTACCAATATATGTGTGTGTATATTGGAGTTTACGTAGATAGTACTGTAAAATGTTATACAAAAAATAAATAAATAAATAAACTCTCCATCCTACGATATAATATTGTCATTCAATGAGAGTGAGAAGTAGTCAAACCTGTGAAAAAATGAAAGCAATTTACCAATTACTTTCTTTTAGAGACAAGACCGTAGCCAGAATTTTAAATTCCGGGGGAGGGGGGAGGTTCAAAAATTATTACAGCATGGAAGGCCGTAGTCAAGTCCCATTAAAAATTTAGCCTTGCGGGGGAGGGGGACCGGTCCCTAAGGGGCCGTTCAATTATTACTTAATCACATTTCTAGCCCTTTTATACTCCCCTCCCCTTTGTAAGAAAAAATAAGCAAATGCCTGACCCCCACTTTATTCTGACGTAAGATTTTGCCCTCTAATTTTGTTACTATTATTATAAACATTATATATTATTATACACATATTATTAAATTATATTATATATTATTAATTATTATATTATATATTATAAATTATATTATATATTATTATTTATATTATATATTATTAATTATATTATATATATTATTAATTATATTATATATTATTAAACTATACTATATAATATTAACCATATAACGTCATATATTATTAAAGTATATATATTATATAATATTAAGCTTTCATATGCATATATAATATTAACCATATATATTATATATTATTAAGCTTATATATATTTATATATAATAATATAATATTTTATTATAAAGAATTTTGTGACATTTTTATTACATATATTAATATTTCATATATTGTAAGCAAATAGTGGATAAATAAGAAGTGGATTTGATAAAATGCATTTATTAAAAATAATATATTCATTATAATTTAAAAATATTAGAGGGACTACATGAGGAGTCTAGGTGCCCTCTAAGCGAAAAGAAGGTCGACGGCCGTTCTGACGTAATACTAATTGAGATTACGTGTATTTTATATCTTTTACTCATAGTGTGTCGTGCATCCCAGTATTGTAATCCTGTCAGGGCGGCTGTTACTTCGTGACTATGTGCTGGTTTTATAATTTTCTGTATCTTACGAAAGCATGGTCAGACTCCCCCCTCTCCCCGATGTTGGTAAAAATAAGTAACTCTCAACCCCCCCAAAAGATGCTTACGTAATACTTGAACGGCCCCTAAAATCCCCCTTCTGGATACGGGCATGTTTGTAAAACAAATAGTCAAAGCCAATTTTAAGTATAATATATTCTATAACAAAAAAAAATCGACGCACCAAGGAGGAGTTGTCCGATTGCGATAAAAATTGGTGGATGTGAAGAACATTCATAAAAAAAACGGTTAAAATTTCAGAATAATTGAATGATTTATTGCAGAGTTTGACAGTTACAAAAGGAGGAAGAAAATAAGGCGTTGGTCCACCTCTGGCCTGGATGCAAGCTGTCACCCGGAGTGGCATAGACTGATAAAGATCCCGGATGGTGTCCTGCGGAATTTCTTGCCAAATTGTCTCCAACTGTCGGGCTAAATCGTCAACATTCCGGGATGGTTGCAATCGCCTTCCCATAGCGTCCCAAATGTGCTCTATGGGAGAGAGATCAGGAGACCTAGCTTGCCAAGTAAGTGTTGGGCAAGCTTGAAGACAATTCATAGCAACACTATAAATATAATATATGCCGTGTGCGGCCGGGCATTGTCTTGTTGAAACGTAAGTCCAGGGTGTCGCAAAAGGAACGGTAATACAACCGGTCGTAGAATGTCGTCTACGTACCGCTGTGCTGTAAGTGTGCCAGAAATGACCACCAAAGGGGTCCGGCTATCAAAGGAGATGGCATCCCAGACCATAACGCCCTGTTGTGGGCATGTGTGGCGTGCGATAGTAAGGGCAGGATCCCCACGCTGCCCTGGACGTCTCCAGACACGTCTGCGGTTGTCGTCAGGACACAGTTGGAAACGGGACTCGTCACTAAAGACTATACGTCCCCAGTCAGCGCAGTTCCAAGTTGATCGAGCCCGGCACCACTGTAATCGGACTTGACGGTGTAAAGGCGTGAGAGGTAAGCGGCGTAACGGTCAGCGCGAGCGTAAATTCCGCTCTCTCAGTCGTCTGCAGAGGGTCATGTTGGACACATGTGTGCGGGCCACACGTTGGATAGTTGATAACGACGAATCCGGTGCTGTGACAGCTGCTCTGACAGCTGCTCTGACAATCGCTCTGTCTCCCCATTCTGTTGTGGCCCTAGGTCGACCGCTGCCGTCCCGACGCTGACATCTGCCGTTGTTGACCCACTCTTGCCAGCACCGTCCAATCGCCGCATCGCTTCGACCCACATGTCCAGCGATTCTTCGATTCGTCCAACCAGCCTCTTTCAATCCGATAGCACGACCTCTTTCAAACTCTGACATATGCTCGTAATGAGCACGAATCTTTCGGCGAGGCATTGTTACAGTCGACGTAAGATATCCGCAGTCAAAATGCAACAGAAATTTTGACCACATATTGAGAATCGCTCCTTATATACACCTGCTGAATGCGCAGTTCCGATGCGCTGGAGTTCCCGCTATTCATTCATTGGACACCAAATTTTAATCATTTGCATGTTCGGTCAAAATGTCTTTGCATACGAAATTTCATTACAATCGGACAACTCCTTCTTGGTGCGTCGATTTTTTTGTTATAGAGTGTACTTCTTATTTTTATATGGAAACAATAAATTTATGTTTTAAAAATTCGGTAGGGATAATTTTTTCATATCATCGCTTTAAAGTATAAATTAACAATCCGGTATCAGACAACATTAGCTTTCTACTTTAAACCTTTTGATGTTTCTAGACCTCTACAAGAATAAAGGACATTTGTATTGAGTCCCTAATACAACATTTCACATTTGTGAATGACCCCCTCAAATTTTTGTTTGAATATCGACTAATACCACAGATTTGGCCTGCAGAACTTTCAGAAAATCAAGCCTCCTAGTTTTACTAAATGATTAGCGGTTGCCAAATATTTAGGTCCTCATATCCTCAACGACACATTTGAGATTTGATCGGTAGGCGCCCATTTGATTGTGCATCAAATGACATTAAAGTCCACTTAATTCCTGGATCATTGAATGCGAGGTCCGTGAACTCCAATTTGTTAAATATTGACGCATGTCATTATAAATTAAAGCATATCTAAAAATTTAGAGCACTTATCGTCTAGTTTATTATTATCTAATAACCTCTTTCAGTAAATCAAAAAACTTGACTACAACACGCAAAACTATCTAGAGTCATGTCCGAAAACTAATTTTTTTTATAATGGCTTTCATCTATTTTTTCATCATCGGCTATTTTTATGTTTTTGAAACTATTTTTTAATCCATATTTTCACAATTACATGGCAGAATAGCACGCAATTAATGTGCTAATTGAAAATTATGAATAGAACTACATAAACAGTATTTAAGATAATTTGACGCAGCATTACGCAGATTAGATTTATAAGCAAAGAACAACATTATGAGCACAAGTACTGTTGTTAAAACGTTACATTTCAACGTACGTTTTTAACGGACTTGGCCGTCTTTCGTCAGGAATACAAAATGAGAAAATAAATATTATAAAATTGTAGATGGTGTTATTGCATGACTGTTGTGTTGCTAGTTGTGGGTGAATAGTTAATGCGAAAATTTTATTAAACGTTTCCAATCTTGACCGAAAGTGGGAGTAGATTTTGGTTCATTGACTATGATAGAAGAATTCTTATTGATATGGAATGCTTCTAAAAAATCTAATTCATGTATTGATCTTGGTTGACAGATAATTGTGGGTTGGTTGAATTTGAATTTGTGGTTATGTGACCAGCAATGAACCGCAATGGCAGACTTATAGAACACTGCCTTCTCTACGTATTTAGAATGTTCCTTTAGTCTATGCTATAAGGCTCGTTTCGTCTGGCCGATGTAGAACAAGTTACATTCGCAGTAGATGTGGTAAACACTCCAACGTTTTAAAATTGGGATGTCGTCCTGAAGTTTAGAGATATGGATTTTGTTGAATGGGGGAAAGAATTACTCTGAAGTTTGTTTTTTTAAGAATTTTGGAGAGAAGGAAGCTAATTTTTGGGAAAAGGCGAAGAACATTGGTGCCGGAGAATTCACAATTGGATGTGTAAGAAAGTGTGGTGCTAGTAACAGATTTTGTAAATTTTTGGACAGCAAGATCAATTATATTCGGGTTATAGCCTCTATTGATGGCAATTTATTGTTTGTCTTTTTTATCAGAGAGTATAGAAAATGAAAAGTGTTGTTATTTTCAATTTCAAGTGAAAATTCTAAGTGGTGATCTATTGAATTAATGATGGGTAGAATGGATGATATTTTATGTGATGGACCTTTCCCAAAGAATGAAAATATCATCGACATATCTTACTCAAAATGTAAAACAAATTTTCTTGAAAAGTTGTTTTTCGAAATAATAGATGTAAATTTCGGATAAGATGGGGGATAAAGGGTTTCCCATTGCCAATCCCTCGGTTTGTTGGTAGAGAATATAATTGATATTTTTACAAAATCAGTTCCCAGCACCACACTTTCTTACACATCCAATTATGAATTCTCCGGCACCATTGTTCTTCCCTCTTCCTCAAAAATTAGCTGCCTTTTCTCCAAAATTCTTAAAAAGGCAAACTTCAGAGTAATTCTTTCCCCGTTCAACAAAATCCATGTCTCTAAACTTAAAGACAACATCCCAATTTTAAAACGTTGGGGTGTTTACCAAATCTACAGCAAATGCAACTTGTCCTACATAGGCCAGACTAAAAGAGCCTTGTAGCACAGACTAACGGAACAATCTAAATACGTAGAGACGGCAGAATTCCGTAAGTCTGCCATTGAAGTTCATTGTTGGTCACATAACCACAAATTCAAAATCAATCAACCCACAATTATCTGCCAACCAAGATCAATACATGAATTAGATTTTTTAGAATCATGCCACATCAATAAGAATTTTTTTATTATAGTTAATGGACCAAAATCTACTCCTACTTTTAATCAAGGCTGGAAATGTCTAATAAAATTTTCACATTAATTATTCATCCACAACTGTCAACACAATAGTCACGCAATAACAGCATCTCCAGTTTTCTAATATTTATTTTCCCATTTTGCATTCCTGACGAAAGACGGCCAAGTCCGTCAGAAACGTACGTTGAAATAAAACGTTTTAACAACATTACTTATGCTTATAACGTTGTCTATTACTTATAAATCTACATAAACAGTGATTATATACTCTTTTAAAAAAAAGTAGGCCTCTGGGGAAATTAACCTTTTCAAATTTTAAGTATCGCTAGCTGTTCTAAAGCTTTCTTCATTGTGTAAGTTTTATTTCTATGGTAAGGAAACTTCAAGAGAAACACAAAAGACTTCTCTCGAAATGGTTACTGATAAAGCACTGATATTTACAGATAAGGTTATTGTAAAAAGTGAATTTTCAATGCTTTAGTTTAGGAAAGTTTTTTTTTAACACCTCAAAATACCTCTTATTTACATCCCTAACCACAGATTTTTAATTAAGAATAATGTGTCTGAAATCGTTTGACAATAACATGAGTAAAAAACGCAACATCCCCAAGGCGGAAAGAAAATATTTCTGATTCTCGTAGTACAGTAGGGAAAATCAATAGATAAATCTTCTCATTGTCACAAGAAAACGCGTTAAATAGCGGTTGGAACTGTCGTTTGTGTAGCTGTTAGGAACGCTCTTGAAACTACTTAGATAAGAGGAATAGAAAAGAAAAAATCGAAAAGAACTGCAGGAAGGACGAGAGAAGTCACAAAGAGAGTGAGGGAGACAATACTTTAAGGCATAAAATTCAAAAGAAAAATAACACTTAGAAAAATGGGTGAAAATATACAATCTCTCTACGGGGAAAGAATAATTATGAATTTAAGTAAAATATAAATATTATAAATTTATTTAGGATTATAATCAATGTTGTTGCAGTTCCGTTTCAAGACTGCACAATAAGTTATCATAGATGGGACCGTAAGTTTATGGCGACTTCCGATCGCTGTTACATAGCCACAAGTCGAAGTCTAGTAGGATTCGAATCTAATTCACCGAAATAAAAAGTTGTAAATGCACCAATTAGCCACTGAGGGAGGTGTGGACATAGGCATACACAGAAATTTCATAAGGGGGGAGTTATAGACTCAACGGAAGGTTACAGAGCTACAACTCATATATTCCTATGTTAAATATACAAAATTTCATTGCAATGGGGGTTACAACCCACAAAACCCACCCTGGATGCGCCTATGGGAGTGGAAGTTTATAAATAAACGTCTTTGGACACTTCAGCAAGAACCTATACTTGTTTTAATTTTTACGGTACAGTGGTACAAATTTAATATTGCTCTTAAATATGATGTAATAAAAAATAAGTATAAGATTAATATGAAACTTCTACATAACGACCAATTTTGCAACGACCGCATTAAAAAGTCGTACATATGGTATTTTTTTTTATAAAATTTGCATCTTTTTTAATTTCAGTAAATAGTAATTTTCAATGCTATTATGAGACAAATACCGTAGGATTCGAAATTATCGGGAATCCTATTATCCAGATCATTCGATTGTCTTGATTTTCGATTGTCTTGATTTTCGATTGTCTTGATTTTCGATTATTCGGACATAGTTCGGCCAGGCGTGGTTTCAGAAATTTTTTTATTGCTAAGCCTTCATTGGAGTAACCGGGAAAGGGGGGTTCTTCCCAGTGGCGTGCCAAAAGGGGGATCTGTCCGCAGTGGGTGCCACGGAAGAGGTGGGGGGCGGCATTTTCGTACATTAGCTTTAACAAATATAAAATAAAACTTCCATTAACGGATACCTTTTTAGAACGAAAAGCTGAGAATAACGAACCTATCTCTGGGACAATTGAGAAACACTCCGATAGAAAACGTATGTTATTTTGACATGCATAATAGTTTTCGGTATTTATATTACATAAACAAATACTTAAATACATATTTGAATTACACCATATATCTCATGGTTATACTTCGAATTGTACTATAATATACTTAATTATAAAAATAATTTGCTTCAGAATCAACTTGTGTTTTAATATTTTAGCAAAGCTAATTTGGGCTCTGAAATGATGAAAAAAAGAATATTTTCAATTAATACTTTCTCATATTTCTTCGCAATTTTATCTCTATTTCTGTTTTTTCTTCAATCTCTACTATCCTATTGTCTTTCTACCCCTCCACTATCCTATTATATTTAAATTCTCTACTATTTATCCTATTTTATACTATTATATACTACGTTATCTCCATTTTCGCTATTTCTTTCAACATATTCTTTCATTTAATGAATATTTACAACGAAAACTGACGTCGTTATCCCTTTCGAGGTGCAAATTTGTCAATTACTGTGTCAGGATTAATCATGAGGGCATTGCTGAAATGACGCTCAATGGATATAACGGCTAAGTTATGAAGGCGTTTCCCAGCCATGTTTGCTTGTAAGCATGTTTTAATACGCTTCATGGTGGAAAAACTCCGTTCAGCCGAGGCTGAAATAACATAATATTATATATAGCCCTTATATTGATTTACACAGGTTTAACTGCATTCTGAATACATTAACCTAAGCATTTGCACGATCCATGTGAATGTTTATGTTCATGTCTGTATCTTTCTCGCGTATTTTCTTCATTATAGAAAAAAATAGGTTAAAAAAATTGATTTACGGCAATAAAAATAGAACATTTAACAGTTAAATTGTATATCATACAATTTGGATAATCATGGTAAGCGGAAAAAATGGGTTGGATAAAATAGACAATGGCAAAATAGTTATGGAAAAAGAAGTATGAGAATGGCCTTTAATTTCCTAATCGTGGACTCTAATGGCTAAGACCGCTGCTAGTATTGTGATGTTCGCGTCTATATTTGATCTGATGATAGCCGCAATATTTGTATTAGACTGACCACCTGGGTAGTCGTAGTTAATAAATGCTGCCACCAGCTCGGTTTACAAGCTGAGCGAAATAGACTCTTTTGCAAGACGTGCAGGTTCTTTCACTTGCGTATGTAGAATGATGATGTTAAAGAGTTAGTGGACAACGACTGTAGTACAAAAGCTAATACTATTTTATTGGTGACGTCACAGTTATTGGTACATACAGTGGCAGATAATTTCCCACTCTAGGCGCAACACCTAAGTTCTAACGTATAGTATGAGGTACGGAACCGCACCACGTCTGTTCGTCCTACTTTTCCATCCCATTCCATCTCCTTGTCTCTCCACATGTCTCTTTGTCCGGACATCTCGAATTCTCTTTCTATAATGATCTCATTGGTTGAGATTCCTCACGTGGTCATTCCTGATTGGACAGTGTGACCCTTCTTCCCTTTCAACACGTGTTTCATATAATTAGTCGGTGACCAATGTTATAACTGTACTGTAATGGGCAATCAATTGGCAAATGAATTTAGTTTAGAAAATATGCAAACAATTGTTCAGTATTTTGAGAGTTGTCAAAAAAATAAATTCCAGGAAACAAACTGGAGTTATCCAACAGTAAAATACCCTACTTATATTTCGAGGTTTAGAAAATATATATCAAATATGAGCACAAATTTAGAAAAGTATAAAATAATAAAAAATGAAATGTTAGCTAGATTTACAAAAGCTAGGGAAAATTATTTACCTGTTCATGATATAGATTTGAAAAGATGGGCGATCCTGAAATGCCAAGAGTTGGGATTTGGGGATTTTAAATGTTCCGATAATTTTATATATAATTTTAAGAGCCGAAACAAAACAGTTCAGTGGAAAGTAACAAAATATATCACTCAAATATACACCCAGAATATAGGGAACATACAAGATAGTGCCATAGAATTTATTTTGCATACGGGAAATGTTACTGTTAATATTATCCCCCAACAAATTTTTAACTCTGATCAAAGTGGTTTTAATTATTTTCTTCCAAACCAAAGGCAGCTATCGCATAAAGGTGAAAAACAGACATTTTCTTTAATAGGGTCTGATTTTGGCAGAACACATTCATATACAATAATGACAATAATATCAATGAATGGGGAACTGACAGGGAAAATGTTACTTCGTTTAAGAGAAGCTGCGGGAAGATTTGGCTTGATTGTTAAAAGGAATTTATTTCAACCTCCAAACTTATATATTACATGCTCCAAGTCGGGAAAAATGGACAAAATCAAAATGAGAAAGTGGGTAGAATGTTGTATGAAACCCATCATGTCTCCTCCTTCCTGTGTTTTACTAAGCTAATGGACAGGTAGTACAGACCCAAACACTTATAAAGATTTTCCGGAAAATTGTATATCCTTGCAAATACCCCCCAAAGCAACATCCGTCATACAAGCGCTGGATGTTTATTTCTTTCGACAATATAAAAAATTTGTAAAAAAATAACCAATAAAATAGCAATCGATGAAATGGATATTGACATACGACATCGAAATGAGATAATAAAAATGCATTCTTTGGTTCACAATCAATTACAGTCTAAAAAATATCGCCCTATATTACAATATGCTTGGTTTAGGTGCTGTTATAGCGATCATGATCCCGGAAAATTCAAAAATGTTGAGGAAATTTCTTTTGAAATTGAATACAACAATTGTAGCCGAGATAATTGCAAAAATCTGTCATTCTTAAAATGTGCCCACTGTGATCAATTGCTTTGCTTCACTCTTTTCTTTTTTTGTACTGTATCACTTTTACGACATTCCTGAGATGTACACAGTTTAATTTTTCTCATTTTTAAATAAAGAGCATAATTCAACAATTAATCCACAATTTATGGTTAAATAACTTCATGAAATTTTGTTCACATTTTTTCTAATTACAATAAATGCATTTTCAAATAGCCTACTATTAAGTTTTGTTCAGAATTTTTTTTAAATTCCATGGTTGCAACAGCATGTGATATGCAATGACCACATCCAGGTTGCCTAAATATAGCAACTTTTCATTATTCGTACACATCTTAT
>QLNU02015360.1:258927919-258957668 GCA_006491805.2 Dysdera silvatica | reverse complement strand
CGTGTATGTGCGTTCTTATGTATGTTTGTACGTTGATATACATGTTTTTAATGCAGTGGGGATATTATGGAAATTCAAATTTAGTTTTACAATCTTCAACTGTTCAACATCAGAAACGTTCTGCGGCCACCCCCATGGGTGGATTTACCTTTTTATCGCCCCAAGGCTATTTTTTTTGCCGCCTCTTCCTACCCGTCCGTCCATTAATCAGCAGTAGGAACATAAAAATTGTTACATTCAATATACGCTACAAAAGTTTATATTGACAATAAAAATATTGAAAAACAAACTCATAAATTGAAACATAAACATTAAACAATATTAACTTATATTGAAGTATTATTTCTTTTTGGTATATAATAAATCAAATTCAATTTTATTGAAATAAATTTTAATTTTAGCAAAAAATAAATGTCTATTGAGCACTAGTATTTAAATGGAAAGCATGACGTCTAGCTTTCTTCTCGGCAAAACATCTGATTATATCATTATATGGTATTGATTTTGTTATATCAGACTCAATACACAAAATTTTGCCGCCCTAGTCTATAGCCTAGTATAACCTATTGGGAAATATGGCACTGGCCACCTCACAAAACGGTTAATTGTCTAGCAGAACTAGTGGTGGTTGATTTAGACAAGTTTCATTGCATTATCTAGTCAGTGGTTCTCAACCTGGTCCACCATGATCTAGACCAGCGGTCGCCAACCGGTGGTGTGCAGAAAAATCTGGACATTATTTGCATTTTTAATATTTTATTAATAATAAAACAAAAATAATATTCTAAGAAATTCTCATATTCTGAATGACAATTTTTGCCTTTATATTGCACTAAATTCACGAAATGTGGTCTGCGGGATTTAAAATTATGAATTTAGTGGTTCATGAGGTCCGAAAGGTTGGCGACCGCTGACCTAGAGTACCGGCATCTCTGCCTATAGATACATCTCTGCCTATAGATACATCTCTCCCATATCTGATTTAAAAAAAAATGGTTTTATGTATACAAAAATGGTATCTGAAATAATTGAATCGTGACATCAAGCTTTATACACCCAGTCTAAAGGTTAGTTTAAAAATTTATATAATATATACGACAGCAAATATATAATAATACACACATCTTTGAAAACAAGGGCCAATTTACAAGTTTGGGGATAGCTCCAAGCTTTGTTTTAGCTTCACTAATTTTGGACTCCCAAATTTTTATTCGAAGAAATATTTTTCCAAGGCTTTTCAAAAACTTTTTCCTTGAAATATTTTCTTCGAGTATTATATGCAGGACTCAACAAACCCGGTGGGATGATTTTTGCAGTTGATGAGTGGCAAATCATCTTTACCTGCTGGGTTGCAAGGTTTTTTTGCCTGCGATTTGACGAGCTCTGATCAGGGGCGGACTGACCCACCGGCCCCCGGCCGTTGCGCCCTCATGGGCGAAAGGACTCGTGCCCTCCAATAATCCAAGGTATGCGCTCTTTGAGAGAACCCAGTCCGCCCCTGGCTCTGATTATATATATATATCATCATCATCATCATATTCAACCATTATCTATCCACTGCTGGATGAAGGTCTCTCCAAATGCTTTCCACACAAGTCTATCCTGAGCAATTCGCTTCCACGTCACCCCAACCTGTTTTCTTATTTCATCCACCCATCTAGTTTGAGGACGTTTTCTAGGTCTTCGGTGGTCTCTTGGAATCCAGTTCAGAATTTCTGTTGTCCATCGTTGATCAGTTCTTCTTGCAATATGCCCAGCCCATCGCCATTTCAGCCCTTTTACTTTAACAATGATGTCCTCTACTCTAGTTTGCTCTCTCACCCAAGTGTTTCTTTTTCGATCTCTCCTAGTTATTCCAAGCATGCACCTCTCCATGCTCCTTTGCGTTGTCTGTAACTTTCGTATTGCTCCAACTGTTAGACTCCATGTCTCTGATCCATAAGAGAGGACTGGCAATACACACTGGTTGAAGACCTTTCTTTTTAGACACAAAGGCAATTTCCCCTTCAGGATAAAACTGTTTCTTCCAAATGCACTCCAGCCAAGTTTAATACGTCTGTTGAGTTCTTTCATAATGTTGCCATCCATTGAAATCAGCTGGCCAAGGTAAATATATGAATCAGCAATTTCTAGCTCAATGTTGTCAACTTGTATTTTTGTTTCCTCTACGAAATTATTGAACATGATCTTAGTTTTTTGTAGGTTCATCTTGAGTCCAACTTCTTTACTTCTAGTTGAGAGCTCCTGTACCATGTCTTGGAGTTCTGATGGGTTCGTTGAAAAAATAACAATGTCATCAGCAAACCGCAAATGATTTAAATATTCACCATTTATTTTTATTCCCTTGTCATTCCAATTTATCTGCTGAAAAATCATCTGTAAAGCTGAAGTAAAAAGTTTTGGAGAAATGGTATCTCCCTGCCTCACACCTTTACCAATTTTGATAGTTTTGGTATCTTTATGTAACCGAAATTTTGCACTTGCATTTTTATACACACGTTTCACCATGTCAATGTACACATCCTCGATGTCTGTTGATCTTAAAGAGTTGATGACTGCTGATGTTTTAATAGAGTCAAAGGCCTTCTCATAGTCAATAAATGCCACACACAATGGAAGTTCATATTCATGTGTTCTTTCAATTAATTCTCTTAATACTTGAATATGGTCCACTGTACTGAATCCACTTCGAAATCCAGCTTGTTCTCTTGGTTGAGCTGCATCTAATTTTTTCTGCAGGCGATGTGTTAGCACTTTTGTGAAGATTTTATAAATAGCAGGTAACAAGCTAATTGGTCGGTAATTTTTTAAATCCTCTTTATCACCTTTTTTATGCAAAAGAATTACTGTTGCAGAATCCCATTGGTTTGGTATGTTACCACTGTTGAGGCATTTGGTAAAGAATTTTGCAAGTATGTCTTCTACATGTTCTCCAGCTTCTTTTAAGATATCTAATGTAATGCCATCATCGCCAGGGGCTCTTCCTTTCTTCATACTTTTTATTGCAAATGCTACTTCTTCTTTTAAGATTTTAGGAGCTGTTCCTTCGACTATCTCAGAGTCTTCGTTTAATCCACTGTTTCCCTCATACAGCTTTCTGTAGAATTCTTCAACTCTTCTAAGTATTTCTTCCCTATTTCTTGTTACAGTGCCATCCTCTCCTTTTAATGCAATGATGTGTTTCTTCCCAATAGACAAACTCCCTTTAACAACCCTAAGGTTCTATATATATATATATATATATATATATATTATTAAAACATTCTCAAACTAAAATGAGCTTCCCAAAAAAAAAGATAACAAACTCATCATAAACATTGAACGAAGCAAATACAGTCCGTGGGCTGCCCGTTGACACCAGTTGGTTGGTAGCAACTCCAAACAAATAGTGTTCTGAAAAGCACAACAAAAACTGTGTTCGCGATATTCTTCGTATCTAATTAAATCTGTACCTTTCAGTTTTACAAATGGGAACAGGTACAATGTAATCCATTTCTCTAGGGTTCATCCTGACACCTTGAACACGATAAAAAAAGAGAACAACTTCTGGAGTCTAGTCAAAGAATGTGTGCTCTAAGAGTTCTACTGACTGATGAAAGAAGAGCTATTCCGGGACGTGACACGGGTTAAAACGCGAAAATCGTGTTTCATTAAAATTCCTGAAAGTTTCGAGGTGAAGTAGTCATTTTTCAAGTGGCATTTTGCTACTTTTATTTTCTCGCACCCAACTTGAGGTCTGCTTAAAATACGAAGCTACTGATAGCCTATTTTAGCATCATTCAATTCGCTTTAAAAGCGATGGGAAAAAATTCAATGTGATATCCGAGGAAAACGTATTATATGATATCTATTTTGCACCTATAATGGAATTAGAGGTTATTTTGAATACACGTATTTGCAAACTAGGATTAAACGCTTTCGAATTGTGAATTTCTTTAGATTTGAAATATTTTCAGTCGTCGCAACTCATACCAGTTGAGTAAAACAGATTTGGAAATTTAATTCAATTTACTTTCATTTATATTTTACGTAATCTAAAAATTTATTTAATCGAAATACGCCTGTGCTCCCTATTTTTTAAAATAAATCACAATTAAATAACCAACATTAAAGAACTTTTTTGATAACTAATTATTTCTATATTCTTATGTAATTCTTAAAATGAAACAATAACACACGTGCATACGTGCGTATGAATGTACGTATGTATGTGTGCGCGTGTGTATAAATATCTAACTCCGTTTATCTTTTTTTTTTATAATAAATTTACTTCATTACATGTATTCTATTTACAACTGTGAGTTTTTACAAAAGTTTGGGCTGTATCGAAGTTGTAATACATAAATATCCCTCCTTGTATATCTATATAAACCTTAATGAAGGGGAAGTTAAGCGTAGAGCACATCTCACGGTTGGTAGAGTATTCGACATGTAATCGAAAGTTTCTGGGTTCGTGCCTCAGTAGTCTTGTACTTTCTTCTCTCATATTTGTTATATATTAGAGTTGAGTTTGAGCCCGAAATACTTCGTGGAAATTTGAACCCGCCCAAGTCCGAAATATTTTGTGGAAATTTAAGCCCGATCCCGAAACTTTAAACATAACTGTAACTCCTTGATGTACGATTTAAATTTAAAACAATGTGTTAAACTACGCCATTTAAGTTCCTTCGAATTTTCATATACACGTATTTTTACAATCCTCGAAAACGAATCACATAGTTGTATTCCTTGGAGAATTTCGATATAGAAAAGTCAGTTTTCGGCTTCAGCTGTATCCGTCTGGTGAGCCTAGGCCCACCCGAACAAGTATCATATCTAATGTACATTTATTAATAATGTCTGTATGTAGTCCGTTCGCGGAAATTTTTTCACCAGTCTCGTTAGAATTCGAGGGAGCTGAAGTAACAGACGGGTTGTCTCATTACAGCAGAGACAAGGGCGTCTTTCATAACTGGTTTTACGTGCGCGAAAAACCAGTTATGAAATGATGCCCTTCCCTCTACTGCAATGAAACAATCCCTCTGTTACTTCAGCTCCCTTGAATTCTAACGAGACTGGTGGACAACTTTCCGCGAACGAACTATACGTATTTTCAATTATGTATGTGTGTGTAAATAATTAAGCGAAATGGGAAAAACATAATGATAAAGGGCCTTTCAACGCAAGCCCACTTTTTCAATAAGTGGCAGAGTGAAATGTGAGAGAACCAGTACAAATAAAAAATAAGACGGATGAAAAGATAGTAAATTTAAGAACCATGGAAATGTCGGAAAAACTATTTTGAAGTGCATTTCGAAAAGCTTTCGTGTAAAATTGGATTTTGACAATCGAGACATTTTTACCACGACAGATAATTTACGCTCTTCTATGTGCCACTTCTATACTAATTCTCAAAATAAGACATTGGTCAAAAATACAGTTGAAAGGAATTTTTAAGAGCTATTTTTTTCGAAAAGAACTCTACTCCAAATTAATTTGGCAGTTCTTCTATAAAAGAAATGAAGACCTATCTCAAGAATTGATTCGAAAATTAATTGCTATCGTAGAAGCTAAATATCGCTGTGCCGTTTACAAAAATATGAAGGTAAATGCCTTATATGCACTATGTATTTAGCTATTGGTAACAAATGAAATAGTTTAAAATAAACCCTCACTCAATTGCTAAATTACACAATACTAGACAATAAAAAGATTTCATTATTTCATAGCTTTTATTATCTATTTTAAACGCCCTGTATATTTTTCTTTCTATTGTTATTTTAAATCTTTTTCTGCAACAAGTACTAATGTCGAAATTAAAATATTCCAACTTTAAAACATTTTAATTTTCTCAGTTATTACTCTAGCTCGCTAAAAAGCCTGCGCGCTACTAAAATATGAGTATTTTGCGGCAAAAATAATACGCAGAGCATTTTTTTCAAATGAAAACAACCTATTGCTTAAAACTTCCGCACGCATGCCTAAATATTTTTAATAAAAATTTAGAAATTTACAGAAAAAGAAACATGTAATTAATTCGGAAGTCGTCTGCCAAACAAATTTCATTAGATTTCTGGTTTTTCAAATGCAATTAGTTTCTCCCAATTTCGTGTTTTCTTGAATTTAAAATGAAAATTCAAATAACTAACAATGTTTTTCTCTGATATTTGTATATTATAAATTATATAGTGTTTATTAGTAAAACAACGCGTTCTTAATATGACAGTTTGCTGTTGTTTATTTTTCGGAGTATACAAATGTATTCCAAACAATGAATAATTAGTTTTCAATTTTCCCTGCGTTTCTGTTGATGCGAACACTGCAATTCGCCTAAACATAGGCGAATTATATTGTTGTGTTGCGAATGACACTATGTTTACATCATATCACTATGTTTACATCATATCACTATGTTTACATCATATCACTATGTTATCATCATTACACTATGTTTACGACATAGTGTTTTGACTACTAACATTTTCCAGTTCGAGTGGCATTCGAAATAACTGTCCCACGCAAATATGTTTCCATGGGAGCCGACGGCATAAAAATATTGGGGAGTAATATACCAGTAGAAGGCATTTTGTTTGAAATTGGAAGGGGACATGGAACTCTAATACCAACATTGGGGGAACGGGTCCCCCCTTTTCCTCCCGTTAACGGCGTCCGTGCATTTTCCCATAAGAAAATAATACTTAACGTATATGAACTTTTCATCAATGACGTATATCAGGATTTATGTGAAAATATCAGTTTTGTGAACAAAGTATTTTAAAGTACAGTTTCTCACGTTATAATTAAATTAGGTAAGCTTACAAAAAGGCGGTAAAGGATGTACATGAGACAAATGCTATGGACTACACATGAGACAAATGCTATGGACTACACATGAGACAAATGCTATGGACTACACATGAGACAAATTTAACTGTTAAGGAAATTTTAAAAGTTGACAGCTATTCGGTGTGGTATTCAGGCGACGATACCCATAACAATAGTGTGGGTATTATAGAACAGGAATTGCCAGGCGCTGTTCAAGGTTGCAAGTCAGTCTTCTATACAATCAGTGCTTTGAAGACGAACACAAAGCCAATTAAAATGAATGTTTACAGGTCTACACACCTACAGCAGATGCTAGTAACCAAGAAATTTAGGAATTCTACGAAGGAGTAAGAAATGCGATGGAAACAACAAAAACCACATGAAATTACCACCATAATGGGAGATTTTAAGGCCAAAGTAGGAAGTGGAAGAGAAAGGTTTCTTTGGTTTAAGAAGCAGAAATGAAAGAGAAGACAGACTGGTAGAATTCTGCAGTAAATACAATTTTGCCATTGCAAATACTTGGAGTGAATAACTACCAAGAAGATTATACACCTGGAAGACAGCAGGGGATAGTAAACATAAATTAATTAGAAATCAGATTGATTACATCCTTATTAGTCAAAGGTTTAGAAATATGATAATGCGCTCCAAAATGTACCTCAAGGCAGATTGTGGTTCCGATCACAATCTATTAATACGCAACATCGTTCTAAAGTTAAAAATAATTTGCTGAAGAAAATCCAATCCAAAACTAAACGTTGCGGCACTGAAGAACGTAAGTGGCCAATCAGTTTACTTCAAAGTTTAAAGAAGTATTTGAGAAATGTAACATCGGAAGAGAAACGAAATCAGAGGATCGGTGGAAGATGCTAAAAACTGCTTTCAAGGACTCTGCAAGCATCGGCGCCGACAGCAGACCTAATACAAAAAGAACTATCATCACTTCAATTCTGAGAAGAACACTAACATATCACGGCCAAGATACAAAATACCCCAACTGGCACTGAAAGGAAACATCGTGGGGAAGAGATCCAGAGGCAGAAAAAGAAGAGGATACATGGATGACTTACAGGCTTGGACTAGGCTAAGCACGAAAGACATTATCCATGCCAGTAGAGACAGGAAAATGAAAAATGTAGTCCACACTGATCGCCAGCCTCTGAATCGGAGAAGGCATTTGATGATTATGTGATTTAGAAGTCTATGTAATTATCCGACCCTGTGGTAACATGGACAATGACTATCTCAAGTCTATCGCATCTCTATCTCAAGTGTACCAAGCAAGTCTATCTCAAGTCTATCTAAAGTCTACCTCAAGTCTATCTAATCTCAAGTCTATCGCAGTTGAACGCACCCATACAAAAATGCACATTATGCAATTCATAGGTGTTACCGAACAATTGTTTGGTGGATAGTGGATATTACGTTTATTTTATATTGGGCCCTATTTTATTCTGCAAAATTTGCAAAGAACACGATTATTTATTTCATTAATATAAGCAATAAATATTTGTGCAAAAAAATGTACTATGGAGTATGTACTTCTTTTTACAAAAATTAAGCACCTGGAAAGTTTACGTTTCTAGAATTAATGACAGTCCTCGAAATTCTCATTTTTCCCATTGACATCTCCCACTACCATTATAATTATACTAAAAATGTATTAAATATCATTATCATATAGGATGTTTCGAACTTGTTTACCGTATTATAAATACAGCAGTCGAAAAGATTTGAAAAGTCAAAAACAGTTTTAAAAATTCTATATGACTTAAAGATGATTCGTAAAGCTAATCATTTTATTAATGGCGAAAGCTGCCAATTGTGATTTTGTACGGCCCTGCACAGGGGAGGACTGGGCCGCTGCGCCCTCCGAAAATCCAAGGTATGCGCCCTTTGAGAGGACCCAGTCCGCCCCTGGACCTACGTTAGAATCCAAAATCTATAATATTTCTAATGGCGTTGACAAACATTTTTGCATCCAAATATAACTTGTAATTACCTGGACTTGGACACAAAAAAATCTTCAGAAATACATGCAGCTATAACGTTATTTATTCTCTTCACGATAATGAGTTAATTACGCGCTGTGATCCTGGAACTTCCATTACCTGCGGTAATGAGGAAAGGCATGTGCCGATGTTAAAGAAGAAATATAAAATATTAATTGTGCAATACAAATTATGTAATTAATGTAGATTTTTTACCTACTTTTTTTTGTTGTTTCTTGTAATTTCGAAGTATGCATCTATGTGAGGACTTCAATAAGATGATATTTACATTTAGTATATGTAGTGGAACCCGATATAAAACGGAGACCTCGAAAGAAATCTTAAATAAAGAATTTTTTTAAGCAGAACATGAAAGTCAGAGGCGACCGGGCAGTGTTGTCCAATCACAGCCCGCGGGCCACAATCCGGCCCGCTGATAACTGTTTGAATAAAAAATCCAAAAACAAAATTTTAGATTTTTTTTCAGGAAAACCGGGGTCAGCATGGGTGACCCTTTCCCATATCGCAAGTGAACAAACAAATAATCGGAAAAAATTAGTACAAGTTTTTTTTTTTTTTTACGAAACGGTTGGCCCGCGAGAATAGTGAAAAGTTTTTAAGTGGCCTGCTGCTCCCTGGACATCCCCGGTCCTCGCGCAATACTACATTAGTTGCATTGATTTTTTAAATTTTGAAAAACTTTATACGAAAATTCAAATATTTTTCATATTGACAATAACTTTATTAGTAACAATTTTAAATAGCATAAAAGTTCTCTGTTTAAAAGAAAGTAGGGAATTAACTACAAACTACTATGTCGCTGCAATAACACCAACAAAAAGAAATTAACTTATGGCATACCATTCGTATGCCATAAATTAAATTGTTTTAGGGGGTTCTTTTTGGAAGGGGGTCTGACAGTTAACGTGAAAAAAAGAGAAAAAATTGTAAGTAAGATGGGCATGTGGTTGAAAAGGAGTCAATTTTTTAGGGAACAGTTGGAGGTCTCGTTAAACCCTGGATCCCAACCAAATTACTTAACGAGCTATAGACGTATAAAGTAAGGAAACAATACGCAATATTTGCGAAAAATGTTAGGTATTTCGGGTATGAATAAGTTTTACGTCGAACTAGAATATTGTGATTTGAGCAATAATTTAGGGGTGAAGCCCGAAGTAAGTCAGCAAAACTAAGTCACAGTGTTCAAATTAAATATTAATATATTCTGTTTCAAACATTGGAGTTATTATGAAATATAATCAGTATTTAAATATATATTTCATTTTACTTTAGTAATTTGCTTCGTCCCCCTTCTCAATCAAAACATTCATTTAGAAAAGCTTTCACAAATACAGTATAGGACGCACTTATAACAAGCACATTTGGCGAGCCAGGAAAATATAGATTTTGTTTGTTTTCTATTGTATTTTATCATTATACCAATCGTTTTTAATGATCAAGATTTTTTCGGGTTGGATATAGTGAGCATTTTCTTTAGTCCCAAGTTCCTCGTTATATGAGAGTCCTCTTGTGTAGGGCTTCGCTCAATACATCCTGCTTTGGGCCTTGCAAACTCGAGAGCCGTCTCTGATGAAAGTTAAATGATTTGAAACGTCTTGTCGTAGCTGCACTCCCAAAAGTACATTAAAAATATCCAGGCTTGCAGATTGGAGCCCGATTCATTGAAATCGTATATTTGACGACTGTACTATTACGGTGTAAACAAAGACTACAGAGCTTTCACAATTAGTAATACAACATTAGCTGTATAACGCATTGAACGTCCCTAAAAAATGTAATATTTATTATATATCGGTTAGCATTTTCATTCAGATTTTGAACAAACAGAGCTAGGTTCAACCTTCAAGTAACATTTTTTTATATATTTCTGAACTGTTGCATAATAATAAACGTATATATATAAAAGTCGCTTTGAATTACCTGCTCTAACGCAGATATGTCATTGAGGGTTTGAAATGTAGAAATTGAAGCAAAAAAGGCAAAACACAATTTGGTAACACTGTACATTTTGCCTTGTCGTTTGAAATGTGCCTTCAGTGAACGCTTATTGAAAAACAGAACGATAGTAAACGAAAAATAGCACCACACATACATTTCTATTTAAACATCTAATTAAATTTGGAAATAAAAAATACCATATCCATATTACTTTGTAAAGCCTTCTCTTGCGCCTAAATTCAAGTATTTTTTTGCGGATGCAATTTTTCGCTACTCCATCTGTTTTCGAGGGAAATTCTTTTAGCAAAAAGGGATTTTTTCCACCCAGTTCTCCAGACTTGAATTGATTTGGAATCGCAAACCATATAAGAAGGCCGACCTTTGATATGACTCCAAAAAAAAAAAAAAAAGTCCTCGACATTTTCCCCCTCCTCGAGACGAACATACACACTTTTACAGAAAAAGCGGCATGATTTCCGGAGGAAAAAAATGCATCTTTGCAATTCCCTTCTGTAGGGATATTTTTCTTCCTATTTCCTTTTTTTCCAGCGTTTTTGTGAACCGAATTTCACAGAAATTTGGTGACAAATGGCAGGCAGAAAATTTGCATTTATTTCACGTATTCATACGCTGATTTTGACTGATAGTGGATATAAACTGGGAGCATTAATTTTGGTGATCCTAATAGGAAAAGACGCATATAAAGCACACGATAAGAATGAAATTATAGTCCAATGAGACGATGGTTAATAGCAAGGAAAGAACGTCAAACAAAAAATGCAAACGCGTTTATGATGTGTGATGTCAGCTATCGCGTTCCATGAATAAATTTTAACTTTTTTTTTAATATTTGCGGTTTGAAATATTTTCTTAAATGTTTTATCGTCAAAAGAATATTTAAAATAGATCTTAGAGAATCGCAATTATGCCACAATGCCGCCCTTAGACCTTGAAAATGGAGTTCTTGCCCTGGAACCCCCTGTTTAAAGGGCCCCGCATGATTATTAATATGGCTAGGTAGCAAAAAAAAATCTTTAAGAATGCATATATTATAATTCGAAAATTAGTATGAATTTTTGCGTTATTACTCATCCAAACATCGCCGGCATATCAAAATATGCAAATATGCGTAGCATTAACTAATTTTAATCTTATTTAATATTTCACTAATTTTGATAATAAAAAAATTTTACATTTTCATATATCGTCAATTTCTTTGTTATGGAGGTATGCTTGTCAAGCAGGGAAGATTTAACATAATTTAGTAGTCCGTTAGCTTGAATTGCTCCTTTAAACATATAGACATACAGGCCTGATATAGGGAATGGACAAAAGTATGGAAACGTCTTGCAAAATTCGTGCCGTAATTTGTGTTTGTGCTATAGTAAAGTTTTTAGATGATACTGCTGTTTGTCGTAATGCCAATACCGATATATTGTCGTCTACACATTGCAAGCATCATTTGCCGTCAAGACAGAACTATTTGCAATTATGTGTGAATTATGTTAGAGCTGACGGAATTCCAACGCGGTCAAATTGTTAGGGCTCGTATGATAGGTGCTTTTGTAACCAAGGTAGCGGAAATTTTAGGTGTATGAAGAAGTAGAGTATTCAAGATGATGACCGCATGCAGCGAGACAGGAAAGCCGCAAATAACAAACACCAGCGTGGACGGAAATGTGTGTGCTGAATGACAGACAGACTAGCGTTGCTTAAGGTTGTGATGGAAAATCAGACGTCTACAGCTTCAGCTTAGTAGTGCACTACACTACTAAGCTGAATGTCGTGCTTACAAGTCCTATCAGCATCAGTTATTAAAGAAACTACACGAGCAATAATTTTATGGACGAACTGCGATGCCAAAACCACTCATCAGTGATCAAAATGCTACTAAGAGCGGGCAGTGGTTTCACAGTCATAAAACCTGGAATATGGAGAAATGGACAAAGGTCATTCAGATAGATCAGTCGAGCTGTATATTGTGTCTGGCTTCCGTCCGAATTTATGTCTGCAAAACGCCATCCCAAGCTTACAACCCAACTTGTTTGTACCAGGAGTGCAACATGGCGGGGGTTCCATCATGATATAGGCAGTTTTATCATGGTGTTTTGCTGGACCCATCATTAATTACCCTGCAAGATAACGTCACTATTAACAACTTCGTGACCATGTAGGGTGACCAGGTCCATCCCATAGTGCAAAGTTCGTTCTCTGATGGTGATGCTCTTTGTCAAAGTCTTTGCATCCACATTTCACATCGTGCAGGACTGGTTTTCTGAGCGCCTAGATGAAGTTCCACATCTTCTATGGTAGCACAGCATGATTTTAACTTTTCTTACGTCTTACAACACACACCAAAGAAAGGTGGAAATGTGTTAAAAAATAACATAAATGTATAAAACAAATAAAAATGAGAGGTACAATTAAAATTACAGAAAAACATACATAAAAATAAATCTAACCGCTTAAACACCATGAATTACGTGAAGAAAGCAAATTAAGTATTGAGTGCGACAATCAAAGATTGAAAAAGTCAACATATGAACAATACCGCACCTAATAACCGTGACAGAAACTTAAAAGTGACCTGACGTAGCATAATAGTAACTCGGTCCATTACCAGGTTTGATCTCCGAGGGTGCGGTGAAACGCGTACCGTTTTTCAACACCACATTGTCTCAGGTTTGGTTCTCCGAGTGATACAGGCTCGGACTCCACGAAAAATTGTCGGTCCTGGGGTAGTCTAACCCCAGATGTCCTTGCCCATAAAAACAAGAACTTAAAACAAAAATGCGAAAAATTCTATGAAACTCCTTGTATAGGAAAGGAGCATGAACGGACATTGGGTCGGAAAACAGTACAAAGGTTACTTTCACACTCGTGAGTATCGAACAGAAGAGATGCGAAAATGAAAGCTTTTCTCTACCGGTGAATATTTTGTATACATACAGTAATAATAAAATGCACTAGCCTTAAAGTAAAAGCCAAAAATCCGTATAAAAGATTCAAACTCTCTTCAAATGAATCGGAAGGTGCATTTTTTTTTCCGTTCAAAAATTCCCTCCATAGTTCTGAGAAAATTGAATGTCAGTAGAGCACGTCATCAAGAAAAGGAATTTCACTGAATAAATAAATCAAAATTCTCAAAAATTCAGGTTCGTCTTCTCTGTACCTTAGTATATCCTGCACGTTTGTTCCCGAAGTTCGGTGGTAGTCCCACCAGAAGTTTCCAGAAAAGCCTTGGAGAGCGACATCAACAAGGTATTCCCGAGGAGGAGAAGAAAAAGGTTCTGCCCCCTTTAAATGCAAAATTTATGTTTTTCTAAAGGTATAGCAAAAATTTTGAGGGAAAACTTTAGGGATTTTTTTTAGTATGGGGATTTTTATAGAAAGGTTTTCCGTATTTTCAAATGCAAATGTTCGTGAAGGTAAATGCGGAGCTGGGGATTTGCCGATATAAGCAGCCGTATGAGAAACGAATGCATTTATCTTCCTGCTTTGTAAGATATTTAAATTTTGGGTTGATTTAAGAATGAATAGAAATTCTATCGTTACAATGTTACAACCGCTGAAAATAGCCTACCTTATTTACCGAAAAAGATACCTCCTAAAACAACCGTCATCTCTATAAAACAATTTTAAAATCCTCATCATCATAATCAACCATTATCTACACACTGTGGATGTAGATCTCTCCAAATGCTTTCCACACAAGTCTATCGTGAGCAGTTCGCTGCCAGGTCGCCATAACCTGTTTTCTTATTTCGTCCACCTATCTAGTTTGAGGACGTTTTCTAGGTCTTCCGTGGTCTATTGCAATCCAGTTCAGAATTTCAGTTGTCCATCGTTGACAGTTTTTCTTGTGATATTTTGGGGCCCATTGCCATTTCAGCTTTTTTGCTTTAACTGTAATGCTCTCTACAACTGTTCGCTCTCTCACCCGTTTCTTTTCCGATCTCTCTTAGTTATCCCGAGCATGCACTTCTTAATGATCCTTCAGGTTGTCTGTAATTTCTGTATTGCTGCATTCAAACTCCATGTCTCTGATCCATAAGAGAGGACTGGCAATACACACTGGTTGAAGACCTTTCTTTTTAGACACAAAGGCAATTTCCCCTTCAGGATAAAACTGTTTCTTCCAAATGCACTCCAGCCAAGTTTAATACGTCTGTGTAATATTTCTAAAATACAGTTACATATAAAGATTACCGAATGTATGTAGTTAGTTTGTGTGACTCTTTTTACGTATGATTATTCAAACTGTAGTCTAAGTTAATAGTAGATAGCGTGACTTGTTGCTTATGATTATTCAAACTGTAGTTTAAGTTAATAGTAGATAACGTAACTTTTGCTTATAATTATTCAAAATGTAGTCTAAGTAAAAATATTTCAAAAGTTAAATGACTTTTAAGTTTGCTTTATGTTATATAATCTATGAAATATAAATTATATGTATGTAATTGCTAATTTTTTATCTTTTCTTAAATGTCTAATGGTTCATTGCGTGTTCCTTCTGAAAAAAGGGAAAATTTGGGCGCAGTTAAGCATCTATATTTCCCCAGATCGGAAATTTTGAAGCCGAACGTAGAGCTTTATTATATTTTTGAACTATCAGAAAATAGAGGAAGTAAGACTCCACAATCGAAAGCATTGATGTGGTGAAAAGCAAAGGTACGTTCCTTCCTTCCTTCCTCAGCAATTCCTTCTCAGTCAAGACTCCCACTAGAACAATACATCCCAACATAGAGAGAAGGCTGAAAAATGGTTTTCTGCAGCAAAATATCGGACAAGAAACTCGAATATTCTTGGTACAGTTCCGCTTCTCAGCATCTACCTCTTCCCGGTTATTTAAAATCCCTGGAAAGGATCTTAAAATAAAATCCAAACACAGGAGAGAAGAAAAACTATTGCCCAGAATTTTACTTATGTGCGATTTACACAGTTCCAGTTTTGCAAGTTTTTTTATCTTCACTGAATTTCACGAGGAAAGCTGTTCTTTGTTCAGTTACAAAATGGAATTTATGTAAAATAACATGATTTAATACATATTGGATTTTATGGATTCAGTGTTATGATGCGGGCATTCTTTAAAAATATACCTTGTTTTATGTTTGGTTTTAAACGCCTGCTTCTATTTTTCAGATACTTAAATACGTAAGTTCTGCCATAAGATCTTATGAATCAATCCATTAGCAACGATATGTTTTTTGCCGAGTTTCCTACAGGGATGTTAAGATGAAACTGCTTTAAAAACGCTTCTAGTAGTTGAAAAAAAAAATTTACCTCATCGTGAATAATTCTTACGATAGGTAATGGTAATCCTTAATACGAAAGAGGAATAAAGGAACAAAATGAATAACAAAGCTTATGATCGTCCTCTATGGATGCTACACCGTTAATAGGACTGTCATGCCCGTATCCAGAGGGGGGATTTTAGGGACCGGTTCCCCCCGAAATTAAATTTTTAATGGGACTTGGCTACGGCCTTGCATGCTGTAATTGTATCGATACATGCTGTAAAAATTTATGAACCCCCGAAATTAAATCTTGGCTACGGTCTTGATGACTCTCATCGAAACTAAATAACGATTCAACGTAATAATATACAATTTATTTACATATTGATTCATTAAATTAACTAATAATTAAATGTTACAGTTTATGAAAATTAATGTAAGTACCATAGGCGTAGAATTATATGGGCCCGTGGGAATCGAACCATCCCCCCACCCACCCTCAATAATTTGAAATAAATTGCAATTTTACATATATTGTAATGTATAAATGTACGAAATATGTGCTTGCCCCCCAATAATTTTGAAAACTCAACGTTGAGGGCAAATACACCACCGTTCTTCACTTTTGCATCGTCCAAGATATACCGGGAGTTCCATCAAAACGACAACAGATTTAGAGGTGTAATGATAGGTATCAAGAGAAGCAAAAATTGCCATGGAACATGCTATCGCAAACTTCGTTTAGTCTGGAAATCGCGACAATACTTCATAGGGTTTGACGCTGAAAGGAGAGGGAAGGCGGCTGGTGAAGACATGTATGCTGGTGCCCAGCACATTTTTTTAGCACGGTGCGTAACTACTTCCATGATAGGGGTGCCGGGATATATATATGCCGGGAGGTGGATTGGATGCGCTGGTCCATTTGCTTGGCTTGGCCTCCGCTGTCATCGGACCTCAACTCCTTGGACTTCTTCTGGGAGTCCTTTAAATCACTCATTTAAGAAACGCCTATAGAGACACCGGAGGATCTCATAACACGGATCGTCGTCGCTGCGGCATATATCAACAGCATACCCAGTATCTTCTAGCGTGTTCGACAATCTTTCCTCCGTCGCTGTGGGCTGTGCAATGACGTTCGCGGCCGCCTATTCGCACAACACCCATAGGTGCACACAGGAAGTTCCTAAGGGGGTTATAGGCTTAATGGGTGAAGGCTACAGAGCTACAACTCCATATATTCATACGTATATGTACAAAGTTTCATCGCCATGGGGGTTAAATGGAGTTGCAACCCCCATCACCTCCCTGCGTACGCCAGTGACAACATATGTAATAATTTCTCATCATGATCTTTTTCCGGCATTGTATTCTGCACCCCAGTTTGTGTTTTAAACATCCTGTCAAATAAATGTTTTTTGTACTTATTATTGTACTTTTGTTGTCCCTACATGATGTCAGACCCTACGTAAATACTTTTTCGCGATTTTCACAGACTAAAAGTGGTTTGCGATAGCATGTTCCATAACAATTTTTGTTCCTCTGAATGCCTATTATCACCTCTCCAAGTTTGTCTCCGCTTCAAGAGAACACCCTGTATAAAAAAGTAACAGGAAGAAGATGAAGAATTATATCAAAATAAGAAATCTATTTGTGTGTGTGTGAAACGAAAAATGTTAACAAAATTATGCCCACGGCTCGACTATTGTTTTCTTTTTCTTTTAAATAGTTTTCTCTCAATTCAACATTATACTGATTGTGTTTGGATCTGTTATACAATGCATTTTATCTCGTTTCTAGCGATGTGGCATTTTACTTTCAGTTGGTCTTCTGTAATTGTTTTATGTATGCCTTAGCCCTAGTTAGTTGATTGAGACTGCACGAAATTTTCTACTCCAACTTACCTCAAGTCAAGGAATTTGAAATGCGAGGGTGGCCATCAAGCTAAATTTTGAAAAGCTTTATCTTCCATGAAAAGCATACAAAATCGTAATTGAAGGACGTATTTTTAGATAATGCATTAAATTCCCATCGCGTGAAAACCTCAAACGAAAAGTGAACGCCATTTTTTATTCTGTGCTTACTTCAAACTTCTGAATTTTACAAGTTAAACTTCAGAATTTTCTTTACTCTTTTCCACGGTCTCGTATATATGAATATTTGACGTAAAACCTGTCGCCTCCGTAAGAAAAGGGACTACGCTCAAAGATGATTTTTCCGTTCAACTTAAAGCCGCCTTTTTTATTCTAATAAAAATCGTTAGCCTTCGGAAAACGCAAAAAAAGATTAAGGGTTACGAAATTAATTTGGAAAATGAAGTATTTCACAAATAAAATTAAAGATTTAAGTATGTACTTCAATTATTATTATTTATATATGTAAGATGATTATTAAAGATAGTATTATTCACAATTGGGACATGGGCATTTTTAAACATTTAGTTTTCCCCCGTGTCATCCAGGCATATTACTATTATAATCATCATCATCATATTCAACCATTATCTATCCACTGCTGGATGAAGGTCTCTCCAAATGCTTTCCACACAAGTCTATCCTGGGCCATTCGTTTCCACGTCACCCCAACCTCTTTTCTTATTTCATCCACCCATCTAGTTTGAGGACGTTTTCTAGGTCTTCGGTGGTCTCTTGGAATCCAGTTCAGAATTTCTGTTGTCCATCGTTGATCAGTTCTTCTTGCAATATGCCCAGCCCATCGCCATTTCAGTCCTTTTACTTTAACAATGATGTCCTCTACTCTAGTTTGCTCTCTCACCCAAGTGTTTCTTTTTCGATCTCTCCTAGTTATTCCAAGCATGCACCTCTCCATGCTCCTTTGCGTTGTCTGTAACTTTCGTATTGCTCCAACTGTTAGACTCCATGTCTCTGATCCATAAGAGAGGACTGGCAATACACACTGGTTGAAGACTTTTCTTTTTAGACATAAAGGCAATTTCCCCTTCAGGATAAAACTGTTTCTTCCAAATGCACTCCAGCCAAGTTTAATACGTCTGTTGAGTTCTTTCATAATGTTGCCATCCATTGAAATCAGCTGGCCAAGGTAAATATATGAATCAGCAATTTCTAGCTCAGTGTTGTCAACTTGTATTTTTGTTTCCTCTACAAAATTATTGAACATGATCTTAGTTTTTTGTAGGTTCATCTTGAGTCCAACTTCTTCACTTCTAGTTGAGAGCTCTTGTACCATGTCTTGGAGTTCTAATGGGTCCGTTGAAAAAATAACAATGTCATCAGCAAACCGCAGATGATTTAAATATTCACCATTTATTTTTATTCCCTTGTTATTCCAATTTATCAGCTGAAAAATCATCTGTAAAGCAGAAGTAAAAAGTTTTGGAGAAATGGTATCTCCCTGCCTCACCCCTTTGCCAAGTTTGATAGTTTTGGTATCTTTATGTAACCGAAATTTTGCACTTGCATTTTTATACACACGTTTCACCATGTCAATGTACACATCCTCAATGTCTGTTGATCTTAAAGAGTTGATGACTGCTGATGTTTTTATAGAGTCAAAGGCCTTCTCATAGTCAATAAATGCAACACACAATGGAAGTTCATATTCATGTGTTCTTTCAATTAATTCTCTTAATACTTGAATATGGTCCACTGTACTGAATCCACTTCGAAATCCAGCTTGTTCTCTTGGTTGAGCTGCATCTAATTTTTTCTGCAGGCGATGTGTTAGCACTTTTGTGAAGATTTTATAAATAGCAGGTAACAAGCTAATTGGTCGGTAATTTTTCAAATCCTCTTTATCACCTTTTTTATGCAAAAGAATTACTGTTGCAGAATCCCATTGGTTTGGTATGTTACCGCTGTTAAGACATTTGGTAAAGAATTTTGCAAGTATGTCTTCTACATATTCTCCAGCTTCTTTTAGGATATCTAATGTAATACCATCATCACCAGGGGCTCTTCCTTTCTTCATATTTTTTATTGCAAATGAAACTTCTTCTTTTAAGATTTTAGGAGCTGTTCCTTCGACTATTTCGGCGTCTTCGTTTAATCCACTGTTACTTTCATATAGTTTTTTGTAGAATTCTTCAACTCTTCTAAGTATTTCTTCCCTATTTCTTGTTACGGTGCCATCCTCTCCTTTTAATGCAATGATGTGTTTCTTCCCAACAGATAAACTTCCTTTAACAACCCTAAGGCTCTTGTTATTTTCAATGGCTTTCCTTACTAGCTCACAGTTGAATTTTCTTATGTCTTCTTTCATGCTTTTGCGCAGAGTTTTACAAAGTTCTATGTACTCAATCCTGGAACTGGTATTTTGATTGTCCACCTTCATATCTCTTCGCCTTTTCATGAGCTGTTTCGTCTTCTCAGATAATTTGCTATTGTGCTTTTTACAGGTTACACCACCAATTTCCCCAGCAGTTTCAACTATTGTCTTAACAATGTTTTCATTTGCTTCTGAGATATCACTTTCATCAATAAGTCCTTCCAGTGCAGAAAAGCGATTTTTTAATTCCAACTTGAATGCCTCGGTATTTTCTTTTAATTTCTTTAAATCCACCCTCTTACTTACTTGTTTCCTAATGAGCTTCTGTCGTTCTAATTTAGTATTTAAGTGCACTTTACATCTCACCATTCGATGATCACTTCCAGTATTAAATCTGTTCAGTACACTGCAATCTTCAATAATTGATTTCTTGTTTGCCAGGATATAGTCAATTTCACTAGTTCCCCCATTTGGGTGTTTCCATGTCCATTTTCTTTGCGGTTTCTTCTTAAAAAATGAATTCATGATGCTAAGATTTTCAGCTTCTGCAAATTCGATGAGTTGATCGCCACGTTCATTCCTTTCCCCATATCCGTATTTACCAACCGATGTCTCTCCTTGTTCCTGTTGTCCAATTCTTGCATTGAAATCCCCCATGATGAGCTTGATATGTTGTTTCCCTTTGGTGTGTAACTCTTTGATTTCTTCATAAAATTCTTCAACCTCTTCGTCGGTATGGCTTGATGTTGGTGCATATACCTGTACTATTTGAAGTTGGTATCGCTGGGTTAGTTGAACAACGAGCCTCGCTGCTCGATCTGACGTGCTTTCGACTTCAAGAAGGTAGTCTTTAATTCTTTTGTTGATTAAGAAGCCAACACCACTTGTTCTTCCAGTTTCCGTTCCTCTATAATAAAACAAATGTCCACTTTTAAGTTCCACCAACTCTTCACCTTTTCTTCTAACTTCACTGAGTCCTACAATGTCCCATTTGATCTTGTCTAGTTCCTCTTCCAATTCCTGAAGTTTTGCTTCAGAAGCAAGGGATCGTCCATTATACGTTGCCAAGGTCAATAACAAACGGCAGCCTGGGCCTGATTTCTTATTTCAGTGATTTGATATTTAATTTCAGTGATTTGATATTTAATTTCAGTGATTTGATATTTAATTTCAGTGATTCTTAGCACCCCCTGCTTTCATGCCACACTGACCGCTGCCTTGATCAGGAGCACTCCAGCACCTGGAGACTAGGGGCCATGGTTTCTGGTGTGTCAACATAATGGAGGAATTAGCCATAATTTCACCACGCTGGCTAGACGGGTTGGTGAATTAGCCCTCCCCTTCCGCCTTTCTATCCGTGTAGCAAATATTAATTTGCCACATAAATAGAAAGCTCAGCCTGCACCACTTGAAGGCGGGGTAGGACACTAGGTTACTGGCCTGGCCGGTTCCACACATCGTCACATACGTTCAGCGTGTGGGTCTCCTTCCAGTTAGATACCAGCAACCCTTTTGCAGGCCATATATATATATAGAGAGAGAGAGAGAGAACTTAGAGAGCTCGGCAAAAATTATAGTATAATAAATTTCCCCCACGAAAACTCAAATGTCTCGCCCCGGTGGCTTTCTTGTGTTGACCATATTTGGCAATTGTGTTATCCCTGCGGAGGGTAATAATACCTTAACGTAAGACTATTATTTGGACGTCACGTCGCGTCGGTCAGTTCTGCTGTCTCTTTCTTAATGTTTAAAATTCTCCGAGGAGAAAAGTACAGAATTTCATTCATCAATATTTTCTACTGAAATTCAATGAAACTTAAAAATATTCTCTACTGCTTTGTGCCTGAAATCACGATAAGGTTTTCTAGCACCACACATGAGTACAAAAAATGCCCGTTAGATCAATAGTTCTCAGCTTACAGTTCAGGGCCCCTTGGGGAGTCTGCAATAATTCGGTATATAACAAAAAAATAGTTTCTGTAATTTCTATAACAAAGTAGGTTTTTTTACAAAATAATAACTCGGTTTCAAAGGGTTTTCCAAGTATCTTGTTTTCAATATATATTATTAACATAAACGGATCATGTTATGAAGTATAAATATTGTTACCTTGTGGGAGCAAAAATCTAGCACGATTTCAAGGGAGCTGTTTCCCGCAAAAATATAACCACCACTGTTTCTGGCTAATTTTAACCACGTTTCTAAATTTATAGTCTTTATCTCCCAGAGGACGTGGGAAATACATTGGAGGACACCTGTAGCGTCAGAAAATATGGTTGCTTTAAGGAATATCTATTTGAAAAGTTAGGAAATTTGGAGCGTTTAATTTTATAGATTAATTTATCAAAATAATTTTATTTTGTTATTTAAAAAGTTGATAAACCATTTTTTTATTAAGGTATATATAACGTACAGCCCAATGGTACCCAATACAAACAAACAACCCTTATTAATTGTAGCTATGCGCAAGTTAATCAAAAAAGAAGACTGTGGAAAATAGAAAAAAAATTAAGATCGGGGAAAACTCGAAGGGATAAAAAAAAATGAAAGAAAATAATGCAAAAAATAATGTATGAGAATTAAAATAGGGAAGCAGGAAATTGTGTGGAAAGGCAAATAAATAAGGGAAAGAAGGGTAAGAGTACTGTTTGTTCACGAAACGAAGTCCGATAGTACAGTTAGAAATATAGGGAGGTGACGTCACAAACCGGCTAGACTCTTACATTAATGTAGGACTCTTTAAGTCCTATATTCGTCTCTGACGTGGCCAAAAGCGAGTTCTGAGATTGGAGTCCTTCTCTGCTGCAAGCGGCTAGCCCGTTTGTGCCGTCACCTCCTGTTATTTTCGACTGTACCATTGGACTTCTTTTCGTGAACGAACAGTACACATGGATTTTTTTTCCTGTTGGCAACACTGCGAGCAAAAGCGAGTGTGATCATATCAACACATGTGTTTTCAACTCTCTCAAGAGACCACCATTTTTATTTGCATCCTTGCTGTCTTTTTGGTAAAATACGATTTCGTTATGTTAGCATATAATTTTTGTGAAGAAATCTTAATGAACCAATGAAAAAGAAGAAGGCTTAATGATGAAATCTTAATTTTTTAAATAAAGGACCAATACTATATTACTAAGTAAATGTTATTAGGAGGGTTGTTCCCTTCTGAACAACGTGGCCACGTTAGAATTTAACTATTCTTAATGGTTCTGCTGTCTATAAACGATTTAGAGAAGCAATATATCGGCGGCTAAGAATACGCACAGACCAGATGTGATTTGGATAATGATTTGCAGCGGCGTAGCATGGGTTGTCAGCGCCAGGGGCAAGTTTAGTATGGCTCCCGCTAAAACCTGTTAATACTCCTTTTCACCAGTCCAGTATTGAAATTTTGGGCCCCTAAAAATTTGCGTACGGAGCTGTCGCCCCGGTGGCACTCCCACGCGATGCCACTGCACACTGGCAGTTGCATCTGAAGAGCATGAAGTAGATGTCAATATCCAGTCAATCGTGCCACCACTTCGACATGAACAACGAGGAGTTAAGAGGAAAAGAATATCTAAAAAATTTGAGACCACGACTTTGTCTCCACTCAAAAATTTGTTAGAGAAGAAAGGAAAGGAAAAGCTAGAATTAGCGGAAGCAAAGGCCAGTCGAGCTCTTAAAAAAATAAAAATTGAGAAAAAATTAAAAAGGGGAAACCCTGAAGCCCCAAGAAAAAACTCTGAATTCTATTAAAAACCCAGTTCCCTCAACAAGTTCGGCAAACAATCAGGTGACAATATGCCCAGCCCGCGAGCAATCGTATGACGAAATTGGATCCAGTATTTAATACGTAAGGAGTGGTGGCATGAGAAATGTTCCAGTTATGAAAGTACTGGAGTATTTGTATGTGACAATTGCTTAATTTTCAGGGCGCGTACTCTTGTCCTATGTACTCTTACCCACTACGTCGGATAAGAGTACGCATTTGGCATTATTTTTCTTACATTTTCGAATACACTTTTTTTTTTTTCCCCTACAAAGTTACGATTTTCATTTTTATACCTTTCTTTTCTAAGTTAATAAACTATGATTCAGCATATTTTTGAGGCTCTATCCTTTCAACTATCATTTTTGTAATGAAAAATCCACTGGGTACGTACTCTTACCCCCACCTCTCATGCCTGAACTTTAACGTTTCGGAAACTACGGCTATCTTAATCATGACAATTTTAGTGTCTCTTTCTATTCGTTACCTCTTATATAAATATAAGTAAGGGACATTAACAGTCAAAATAGTCTTTATGTTTAAACGTACAATAGGACCCGTGTATAACGATGAGCTTGGGACCAACAAAAATGTTCGCTAAATCCGTTTTGGAATTTAAAATTCCCAACTTCGAAAATACATTCTGTATAGGTAACATCATGGTACGTACGTGTGACATGCATATAATATTAGCTAGCTTTGAATTTGATTCAAATTTAATGAATAGCATGTTATATTTGCCACTTGAATTGCAATATAATGATCAAAATAAAGAAAAGTGTTATAAAATAAGCTGCATTAGTACTCATTTCCAAAATAAGCTTTATTTAAAGGTGCCCAAAAATGGTCTATAGTTGTTTGCTTCGCTTTATAGTACCTATGATAATTAATGTTTCATTGTAAAATATTTAGAGCATTAAATGGATAATCATCAATGTAGTCCATTACCTTGTGGGCTCCTATAATATAAATGTTCGCTTCGCAGGCTTTCTTAACTGTTGCTACTTAGAAACGAAAGAAAAAACAAACTAAAAAGGTTCAATTTCTAAAATTGTCACCATGCCAAATCGTGTGCTTTTATTTCATATTTTTCAGATATTGTATAATTATATTTTCACTTTCTATATTTGGCAACGATATTTGTAACTGCGTTTCGAATTCTAAAATAATAATCAGTCTTCCTTTTATCATCGACGTGTGACACGTACTACGAAGTTCTGCCAAAAAGGCGTACTGAATTTCTTTAACGATGCATTCGAATTAATTTATTTTTGGCCTGTATGAATGAATTAACTTAGACATTTAGAATTAACTTAGACATTTAAAACATTAATAAATATTATTTTAACTGGATGAAATTACTGCATATCTTCAATACCTATATCCGCAATCTCAAAAAGGCGTTTATTATGAAATCCTTACTACGTATTTTAAAAGGAATGAGTATCCTCAGAAATTTTTCGGCTTCCAATACTGAAGTTTTGTTTCATGATGTTCGCCTATGTTAAAAAGACGTCCTCGATCACTGACTTTTTTAATTTTCAGATTCAATGTGGTTTTTTTTGTTTTTGTTTTTGATTTTAGAATTTTCTGTATTTTGTTTAGAGAACTTCGATATTTTTTACTCATTAACTCCGAGATCTTCAAAAGTATTGTTTATTAAGAGAGACTAATTTATATTGCACTTAATCATTATACTAAGCAAAATCCACTTGTTTCTCACTGTATACGGAAATTCGCTAAATGCGGGCTCGTTATAAGGGGGTTTTACTATATTTCTCTCAAATTTGTAAGCGCAAATATTTGCCCGAGAATGAAATTGACGATCTGTGCATTCATGAATAAATAAATCGATGTTATCTATTCTTTCAGTAATAACTTTTATTAATTATATATCAGGTATAAAGATTATGATACTAGCGATCGGTCAATTTGTGTCACCTTCATGTAAATGATTGGAGTATTGTTAATAAGGTAGAATTATTGGAATAACTTTTTTTTTGGGGGGGGGGAATTACGGAAATTTGATAATCCGATAATTTGTGTTTGCCTTTGTCAAGCAATTCGTCATCCATTCTATCAAGGTAATACTCGTACGAGTGAAATTGAGTAACTTCTCAGTTAAAAGAAATTTTGTTGATTACAAATTAAATATTCAGTTTTCATATATTAATTTAGACTGTGAAATTCTAACTAATGAAAATAAATACTGTGTAATTGCAGTGCTCTATCATCCCTGTGCAAGGGAAACCTTGTCACATTTTCTGAACAGTTGTTTTTATTATTGAAATCTGGTTTTGATTCGCGAAAAATTTTAAATACGCGTGGTGATTTTAATATTGATTTTTCTACTATAAATAATCCTTCTCAATTTATACCCGATATCGTTAATTCTTTAGGCCATTCCCGAGGGATTGAATCACCAATAAGTGTTGCTGATCAATTTGCAACCACTCTTGACTAAATCATCTAACAGTCAGTAGTGCAGCTAGATGTTTTATCGCCCGGGGCAAGTGACTGTTAAAAAACATAAAAAAGCACTCAGAATGGTGTAACAATAAAATAAATTTCGGTTTAATTGCCGCCCTCAAATTGGGGCGCCCGGAGCAACCGCCCCCTAGTTACACTACTACTAACGGTGTTTCGTTTAAATCTGGAATTTTGTTATTTAATGTAATTAGTCGTTTGCCAGTATTTCTCATAAATTATTTATGCCTTAAATGTCTAATTGTCCACAATTACAGATCCACATTCTTAACTAAAAAAATTGATGATAATGGCTTGTAAGGGTTTCTTTGGGCAATTGAAAACACCGCATTTAAACTTCAATTATTGATAACTCGTATTTAAATTCTGCATTTAATATTCTCGTCTCACAAATAATTTCATTGCGTGATGTTTTCCTTCATTAAAATCAAATTTTAAACAAAAAGTGTAGAAAAACAAGAATGGCCCGTGAAATACTAAAATCAATGAAAAGGATAACCTTTATATATATATTTTTTTTTTTTCATTAAAACTAAAAATAGAGTTGATATCCTGATTTTCAAAGATATGAAGAATCGAGTTAACTGGGTTTATTCATAGAGCCAAGTATGATTTCTTCCAAAACAATTTAAATTCTCTGGACCAAACGGGATACAGGAAGGTGTTAATATTCTTACCGGTAACCACCCTCCATTCCAAATATTTCCTCAATAAATTCAAATGGTACTAATTTGGTTAATTACAGTGATATTGTTCGAACTTCCAACGATTATTTTTTATCACTTTCCGTATATATTTCAAGCATCTACCTCATTCTGATAATGCCTTTTTGATACTATCTGAGCACATCAACAATCCATTTTTTTTTTTATTCTTTAACGTCTTAAAATACACTTAAATCTATTTTTATCTTTGAAGATTAACAAGGCTGTTGACCCAGACGGATTACGTTCCACGCTTTTAAAATACGTCGGGCATGAAATTTCAATGCCTTTAACTTTTTGTTTAACACAGAGGAAACACTTGGAAGCTATTTTCCCCCTATTTAATTAAAATTGTCAAGACCTCTCTCATTTTTAAATATGGTGACAGACAATGTGTCTCAATTTACTGTCCAATTGCTGCACTGCCTGCTCTTGGCTTAGTATTGGAAAAACTAATAGCCAACCAAATTATTAATTTTTGTACCATTATTAATTTCTTAATTAAATTCAGGTTTAATTAATGAATTCAGTTTTATATATATCGGAAAAAATAAATCCACGGAGACAATTCTCCTTGAAACACTGTCATTCATACTCAATAGTTTTGATGCTAGTAAAATTTGTTTCTCTGTCCAATCTAGCCTTTCTAAAGCGTTTGATATCATTGACCGCGATATTACTAACCAAATTGAATTTACTTGGTATTTTCTCCCGGCCATATGCTAAACTTACTTGGATACTATCTTAGTTCTCATACGCTATTTATTCAAATTGGAGATGGGGTCTCTCTTCAACGGGCAATATCGTAATGGGTATTATACAGGGAAGTGTTTTGGGTTCCTTATTATTTAATATATATTAAAACAATATCTGTTATGTAAATAAGTCAACCGTTGTTATTGTTGGTGCAAATGACCATTATTTTACACTCTATAACAAAAAAATCGACGCACCAAGAAGGAGTTGTCCTATTGTAATGAAATTTCGTATTAAAAGACATTTTGACCGAACATGCAAATGATTAAAATTTGGTGTCAAATGAATGACTAGCAGGTACTCCAGCACATCAGAACTGCGCATTCATCAAGTGTATATAAAGAGCGATTCTCAACATGTGGTCAAAATTTCTGTTGCATTTTGACTGCGGATATCTTACGTCAACTGTAACAATGCCTTGCCAAAAGATTCATGCTCATTACGAGCATATGTCAGAGTTTGAAAGAGGTTGTGCTATCGGATTGAAAGAGGCTGGTTGGATGAATCGAAGAATCGCTGGACATGTGGGTCGAAGCGATGCGGCGATTGGACGGTGCTGGCAAGAGTGGATTAACAACGGCAGATGTCAGCGTCGGGACGGGAGCGGTCGACCTAGGGCCACAACAGAACGGGAAGACAGAGCGATTGTCAGAGCAGCTGTCACAGCACCAGATTTGTCATTATCAACTATCCAACGTGTGGCCCGCACACATGTGTCCAACATGACCCTCTGCAGACGACTGAGAGAGCGGAATTTACGCTTGCGCCACCAGTTACGCCGCTTACCTCTCATGCCTTTACACCGTCAAGTCCGATTACAGTGGCGCTGGGCTGGATCAACTTGGAACTGCGCTGACTGGGGACGTATAGTCTTTAGTGACGAGTGCCGTTTCCAACTGTGTCCTGAGGACAACCGCACACGTGTTGGGAGACGTCCAGAGCAGCGTGGGGATCCTGCCCTTACTATCGCACGCCACACATGCCCACAACAGGGCGTTATGGTCAGGGGGTGCCATCTCCTTTGATAGCCGGACCCCTTTGGTGGTCATTTCTGGCACACTTACAGCACAGCGGTACGTAGACGACATTCTACGACCGGTTGTGTTACCGTTCCTTTTGCGACACCCTGGACTTACGTTTCAACAAGACAATGCCCGGCCGCACACGGCACGTGTTGCTATGAATTGTCTTCAAGCTTGCCCAACACTTCCTTGGCAAGCTAGGTCTCCTGATCTCTCTCCCATAGAGCACATTTGGAATGCTATGGGAAGGCGATTGCAACCATCCAGGAATGTTGAAAATTTAACCCAACAGTTGGAGACAATTTGGCAAGAAATTCCGCAGGACACCATCCGGGATCTTTATCAGTCTATGCCACGCCGGGTGACAGCTTGCATCCAGGCCAGAGGTGGACCAACGCCTTATTGACTTCCTCCCTTTGTAACGGTCAAACTCTGCAATAAATCATTCAATTGTTCTGAAATTTTAATCGTTTCTTTTTCTATGTATGTTCTTCATATCCACCAATTTTTAACGTAATCGGATAATTCCTTCTTGGTGCGTCGATTTATTTTGTTATAGGGTGTATAATGGGCAGGATCAAGAAATCAACTTACAAGGGGAACCCACAGTAAGTGCCCCGCCGATTTTGATGAAATTTCTTTTGACAGAAGTAGAACCAAAATAAGGAAATACGTGTCTCGGCATTCATGCCAATGCAGCTTATTTTCGGCGATACGAATTTTTAAAGATTTTGCATCTGATGTACGAGCTTAAAATACGACATCCTCCGCAAGCCAATCGGTAGCCTAATTG
>QLNU02015360.1:258902683-258921116 GCA_006491805.2 Dysdera silvatica | reverse complement strand
TATTTTATTTTATAACATATAAACATTTTATGTGCATCTCATTTATATGCATTTCATTTATATAGAAACATTTTATTTTATAAAATGCAATCTATGTTATTTTAAAAGTGACTGAAGTGAAAATATTTTTTATGTATCACTATCGGAGGTGTCGGAATTGTTTACTGGTACATAATTTTGGATGACAATTATCATAAAAACATAAAAAAATTCTACAACGTGAGCATTTTATAAATGAATTGTTCGAACAACTGATTTTCTTTGTCTAATATCATCTGGAAAACAAATACCATCTACATTTTCATAAACGCTTCTTTCGTTTGTTAACTTTGCAACAAACCAAGAGTACTGTAATGTATTCTTAAAATTCGGCGCCGAAAGTTGATTGTGAATAAGTGAATGGATCTTCAAAGCATCTATCTGCTCGCGTGTTTAAATGACTATTTTCTTGTAAGATTTCAACACAATTTTGTAACCTTTTAATGAAATTTTTTACTTGACGGAAGAAGTACACATCACGAGGTTGACAGTATGGGGTACAATGAGGTGGAATTAATTCAGCAGTAGAAGAACAGGTGCCGTCGTCATTTGTAAAAACATTATTACAGTATGCTAAATCTACTCTAAGTACACAACACAGGCCAGGGTTACACTCAAAACTTTTTCTACTTTTCACTTTTTAATAATCAGCAATTAAAATTCGAGTAGAAATTATCACTGGCAATAAGCGTACAATTAACTTAATTACATAAATATGAATTTTATTAAAGTAAGTTTATGAACAAAATCCGATTGTAAGCGAAGTATTTAAAAATTTATTTAAATAAATATGTAAAAAGGATACTAAAAAAAAAGGTGATCGATTTCCGCGAGCATCGAACACGAAGCGCAGGGCCGTTAACTTACCAACTAAGCTACCGATTGGCTTGCGGAGGATGTCGTATTTTAAGCTCATATATCGGATGCAAAATCTTTAAAAATCCATGTCTCTGGAAATAATCCGCATTGGCACGAATATCGAGATACGTATTTCCTTATTTTGGCTATACTTTCATTTAAAAAATTTCATCAAAACCGGCGACGCACTCACCGTGGGTTCCCCTTGTCAGTTCCATGAAGATTGTGTTTACGTTTTCCTCCATTGTTCTAATTAACATACATAACAAAAGTCAAAGGACCTGCAGTTGTATTGCGCTCGTCTAACTTGGGTTATACCGGACTCGATTCCCAACTGTGCCAAAAAAAACAAAAAAACCGGCTAACTGCCCACCGTCGTCCGGGAGTTGGTTCCCTAGGCCTTAAGAAGATCGGATTCGTCGGAAAACTGTAGGTCCCGACCAGCGCCGTAGATAGGCGGTGGCGAGAATGGGCAGAGGCGAGGCGGGCATAAAATAACTCACAGAGGAAAATTTGTCGGTGACTAGGGGCGCAATCGCGACGGTTCTGTCAGAGGCGCAAGATCATCTAGCTACGGCCTTGGTCCCGGCGCAGCATGACCCTCGCAGTCCTTGCACCGTAAAACTCAAATTGCAAACATACCGTAAAATGCAACAACTAAGCCGTATATGGTGGAGTAGAGGCAACACGTTCATCGATCATGTCATAAACTCTGGTTCAATTCCAGCGGTGCCATAGAACGCATGCCTATGCCGTTTTTCTAACCACCATAGTCTGGGGTTTAGTTTCCTAGGTGATTGAATTCCTCGGGAAACTTCAGGTCTGGGCGCAGCATGACCTTTTCTGTTCTTACGCCGTAAAAGACGAACAGAACAATAACTAAGACATTAAACAAAATTTCTGGCTTTTTAAATCTCATCTTATTTTGCTGCATCGTTTTTCTCCATTGTACATTTAGTGCATTTTTACTTTTGTATGTTGGATTTATTTCATTTTTAAAATCGTGTGCTCAATCTCTCCTTCTCTGGCGCAGAATGATCCTTGTTGTCCTTGCGCCATAAACACACAACTAACCAGTAGCTTAGCGAAGGGGGCAAGGGGACGTTCGCCCCAGGCGCCACAATTCGGGGGGCGGCAATTAGGTTTTAAAACACAAAATTTATTTGTTATGTTTTGTTAACCGATGTGGGGGTGTGCAGCAATGACAGTCACTCGCCCCGAGCAGCAAAATATCTGGCTACGCCACCAACCATTAAACAAAATTTCACCACCAACATAGAAAGTTGAAGTAATAAACACATATATTTTTTTCAAAAAGAAGGAAGGGATCAACGATGAAGAACAAAAATTTTTTGCTGATTAAGCGTGCAAAAAATCTCGAAGTAGAGAGAGTAAGGAAACCCGGTAGGATATACCCAAAGAAAGAAGAGGGAAAAAAGGGGGGGAAAATATCACCAAAACACTTTAGTTCTTGGAATAATTATTTTATATTATATTATTATCAAACGTCTTATTTAAATGTTTTCGAATTAAAACTGTGTGTACGGTCTTCCCTTCCTTAAGAATGACCATTGTCCTGCAGGTCATAAAAATACAACCAACTTCAACCAACCAATATTTTCTGGGAGGAAAAATCTTCGGGGATTCGCTTAAAATATTTAAAAAAAAATGTAGAGCTTGAATTTATATATTTTTTAAAAAATTATTATTTTTATTTTGAAGTTTATAAAATGAGGAAAATAGATTTAAAAAAAAAAGTGTGCGTACAGAAAGAGTTGAAGTTATTTATTTCTGCCAAAACACAAGAATTATAAATTACAGTAAACTTTAAATTACACACGGTAATGGGTGGCGCAAATACCATAAGCAATTGAGATCGCAGATAATCTGGAAATCCGAAAATAATGGTAGAATTACTGAGCAAACATCAAAAATTTGAAGAACTAAACATTATTATTACAAATATATATATATACTATATAGCAAAACCTACAGCTGTAGAAGGAAAAAAAAGGGATTTTAAGCCATTTTTTGTGAACAACCTTCGTCCACATATTGAATAAATAATTCCGACGTATACCAAGAAATTCATGAGCATTTTATATTACCGCTATCGGAAGATTTATGTGATGATTATTTCGTTTTTAAGCAAAATTCAGTTCCTTATCACACTTCTAAAATCACTACTAAATAGTTGGGGAAAAAAATCAAACCATTGGCATATAAACTCGCCAGATTTAATCCCTATTGGGTATTGGTAGGGAATTATGAAAAAACGTCTTCGAAAGCTTACTCCAAGAGAAGAAATGAGAACTTGCTTTTTGTCTGAAAACTCTTTGGATGTGTTTTGAGATAATAATAATAAGTACTTGTGATTTCACACAAGCGACATTTTATGCTTTGTTTGTTGGTTTTACGGCTCAAAGACTACAGTGGTCATGCTGCGCCTCAGAGATTCATAAAGGAATCATACTGCTCCACTGTAGTCCGGGTTTGGTTCCCTAGGCCTTAAGAGGTTCGGATTCCTCGGAAAACAGTAGGTCCCGGCGCAGCATGACCACTGTAGTCTTTGAGCCGTAAAACCAAAAAGCAAACAAACAAACCCTTCAAGATTCAACCTGAGGCAATTTCCCCATTTGCCATACCCTCGGTGCAGCCCTAATTTTCCGATCATCATACATGTGGCTTTCTATTTATAACATGATATTCTATTTTCCAGGAAAACGTTAAGTTTTCAGTGGGGAAGGGAAAAAAAAAAGGAACACGCAACCATTTACCGCATCGAACTCAAGACCATATAATATAAAGAAACCCGATTTTCGAAGACACTCAATAATTTTTCAGCTGTTTTACACATTCCGCTTTCTTTCTATGGTATACTGTTTTATTTGCCAGGTTAAAATTAAGCTCTTTTAATGTAAAGAAAAAAGAACCATATACGCCACAGGAATCGAACTTTCACCAACATTGTGAGGAAACTTGACATTTTAAGTAAATCGATCGTTTTCAGCTACTACAGATTCCATTTTCCTTTTATAGCATATTGTTTCATTTGTCAGGGCAAAATTGAATTTTGTAATAAAAAAATAATCATGTACTCACCCGCAGGATTGAACTCGGGACCAAATATTGGGATGAAACTCGATTTCCGGGGATAAGCATCGTCATTGGCTGCTTTTCAAACGGCCGTACCGTGAAATTCTCGTACTTGAGACAGAGGCGTAAAATAACGCCTCCATAAAAAACGTTAGTTAATAATTTAAAATAGCAAATGTTATAAACTATATTTTTTAATTCCTACAAATAAACGTCCGCTTTGAATTTCACCATCCCCCTCCACCAATGGCTGCCTCATTTAGCGCCTCTGAAGCTTTTAACCAGATGCGGTGCTTCTTTACCACACCGTCGCACCACACCCACAACTTATGTCCTTGAAAGTAGTTAATAACGCGGTTTTAAACGCCATCATCATCATTATCATCGGTTTAATGAAAATTTTGATCTAAACATTTCATCTTCGTGGATTTGAAGGGGTGGAGGTGGGGGTCATAAGTAGGACTCTTCTTTCTCCTTTCCTCAATCAAACTGCGTATAGCCGTTATGTTCGAACACATTGTTACATATACATTGTTAGTTCATTGCTATATATATATATATATACGAGTTTCAACAAACTTATTTTTGTCTGGTATTCCATTCCATGTTATTCTAATTTCTCTTTCCTGATACTTTCTACTATCTTATCTTTACTTGATATTATCTTTACTTGATAAGCAGTAAAGATAATTTGTGCATTTTTAACTTGTTTATATTTAACATACGCAAAATGAGTATAATGAATAAAGGAAATGTATGTTGTATGCAAACTAACTAGATTTTTTTTCTTTTTACAAATGGTTTCACAATACCACCGATTAATTAATATCGAGAAGTCGGTACTACTTATCGATAAGTTAACAATTTTTGCAGATAAGAACTTGGAAGACTATTTTGATAAGAAGACAACAGCCTTTTGAATTAAAGGTGTTTTTTTCTTCTTCTTACCAGTACGTACAGTATAGTGTATGTGTAGCGTACGTTAAATACTTATCTACCCAAAGGTCGTATACAAGTAAGTAGACAGCCGCATAGCATGAATTCCATTATACGCGAACGAATATAATCTCTCTTTCTTCCAAATCTGAAAACAACTACTTTGTGAACTTCAATCCGAAAGAGACGTTTCGAAACTTTTCTTCATAGCCTTACGAGGGCTTTTCCTCTTTGATATTAAAATATTTACAAATGTAAAAGGCGAGCGAGACATCTGAAAATGACAATCTCCGTCCTTAATTCCAAAATCTAAGACTGTCTTCTCACTCCGTTCATGAATAAATAAGGTCCGCGCCACCCCGTTCACATTCAAGAAAACCATCTCCCCACGTTCATACATATGCATTTCATACTAAATCACGTGGCCTCTGGAGCTAAATGCAAATCGATTTGTCTGGGGTATACCCCCACCCCAACCCCGCGAACTCCGGAAGCTATACTACGTCCACAGAAATTAAACTTAGTCTGCCATTCTTGAAAATGCACTAGGATAAGCAGAAATCCGTTGATTAAAGGATTTATAATAAAACGAATGTCGACTAAAGAGAGTGATAATGAGCCGAGGGTTCTTCGCAAATTGCTGTAACTATGTGACTGGTGATGATGACTTGAAATTGACCGGATATCAGCTAGGGGTTGTGAGAAATCGATCACCCCATTATCCAACCGGATATTCGATTTTTTGAGTGGCTTCATTTAAGGAAATTATGATGTCTGAAGCTATTAAACCCTTTCTTAATTCTTACGTTTCAGCGTAATTTAAAAAATCTTCTGAAAACGTTTTTTTATTCCTTAATCTTGTTATAGGAGAATATATTATACTATCGAAAACACACTATCGATTTAGAAATTAATAAATTGCTGCTAAATTTGAAAAAAGTACTGAACTTAGACCCATAAAATTCATCGCGTTACATTTTTTTGTAACATTTTTACATCGCGTTCCTATTTCTCGCCAAAATTTCCAATTGTACGCCAATTTTAAGGTAACGTTTTCAATGTTAATTTATTCTTAATTTATAAAACTTTTTTTTAGAATTAGTTCAAAATTTCAGCGATTGTACTGACACAATGCCCTGCGTGGAATATGTATCGCATGTCCGTCTTTACAAATTACCAATAAGTGAATTTAAAAAGCACAATGTTTTAGGCATAAGAGAAAATTTTAATCACAGTAATCGATATACGTTTCGGACGGGCTTTGCCTCCCTCGTCAGGAAGTCGAGTGATCCAAAACTAAACAGGACTGAAGTGTTGCCGTATCAGAATTGAAGTGTTGCCGTATCAGAACTGAAGTGTTGCCGTCACTTCAGTGCTGATACGGCAACACTTCAGTGCTGTTTAGTTTTGGATCACTCGAATTCCTGACGAGGGACGGCCAACGCCCGTCCGAAACGTACGTCGATTGTGATTAAAATTTTCTCCTAAGCCTAAAACTCTGTTCTTTTTAAATTCATTTATACTGCGCAGTATTAGGTCACCAACCAATCTTATCAATAAGTATCAACAAACGTTCAACCAATCTTACCAATAAGTATCAACAAACGTTCAACCAATCGAAAAAATAAACCTTAATTTTTCAAGACAACGTCATAGATGCCGTAAATAGGCACCGAATGATATTTTGTATCTTAAACCTTCCTAAACTATTTTTCTTTCGGAATTTTTTTTTTTATTTTTGTTAGTGATATGTGCTGTTATACATATAATTATAATAGCGTCCAGCGGGAAATATAATATAAAAAAGAAAAAAGTTTTGTGTCTACTCCTTTATCAGCAAATAAAAAGAGAATATTCTTCTAGAGTCTTACGGGCCGTATTTTATTCCACGCCTCTGGAATATGTATGAAACTTGTCTTTTCTATCAATCCGTATTTCGGGGTTTGCAGTAGCATGATCCTGGATGCCCTTGCGCCATAGAACATAAACAAATAAATGACAAGGGACGAGTGTGGCTAGGTGGGATTTTAATTTTATTACGATATATTCCGTATTGCAAACAATATCGAGAAATCTCATTTAAATTTCATTGCCGAACATAAGAGCCGCAAGTGTATATACTGTCTGTTCACGAAAAGAAGTCCGATGGAACAGTTAGAAATATCGGGAGGTGACGTCACAAACTGGCTAGTTGCTTACAACAATGTAGGACTCCAAGTTCCACACTGGTTTTTGACGACCGCTAAAAACAAGTTCTGAGATTGGAGTCCTACTCTGCTGAAAAGCGGAAAGCCGGTTTGTGACGTCACCTCCCGTTATTTCTAACTGTACCATCGGACTTCTTTTCGCGAATAGACAGTACCTAGCATTGAATCAACGCACAGTCATCGAAATATTACAAATGCATTTCACGCAATAAAAATTTAAAAATCGCTGTTTAAATAAAAACATTTTGGTATCTAACATCATAGATTTGATAATTTTTCGTTCTGTCATTATAGAAAAGCTTGTTCGCGTTATATTACTGTGTAGTGCACTATCGTAGTCTTCTCCAACGCTTTACAGCATTAAACAATAAAATGCTCCCAAAAAAATGATTTCTCGGCGCCTTTTGGGGAATCGAACCCACAGCCTCTCTACAACCAGTCAATTGACAGTCAGTACTTTACAGCATGCCGGTCTTAGAGACTCCGTCCCCAGAAACTAAATTTTACTGGGACTGGCCCACAGCGTTGCATACTGTATTTGAATCGATACGTGCTGTAAACTTTCTCGATCTCCGCCCCCTGAAATTAAATTCAGGCTACGGTCTTGCTTCCACAGTACTCTAAGCTCTATGTTCTCAAATTTGGTTGCTCATGGATCACTCTAAGTAGCACCTCTACTTACCACGCACCGCTGGGATCTGAACCCTTTCCGGGGTAAAATTAAAATATACATTGTGGCCCTTCGGTGGTGCAGTGGCAACACGATTGCCTAGCGCGCCGTTATCCCGGGTTTTACTACCAACAGTTCAAAAAAAAAAACTTTACCAACTATCTGCTCACATTAGTTACGGAGTTGGTACCCTAGGTCTTAAGAGGTTCGGAAAACTGTAGGATCCGGCGCAGCATTGCTCTCGCTGTCCTTGCGCCGTAAAACTCACAAATGTATTGTAGGAAACTAAGGTTGACAACTCTAGTTGTTATGAGGCCACTATCAGTTACTAAATAATTCTGTACTCTGTGAGAGCGCGCACCACTGTTAAACCGTTGAAGGCATCCAGTACTGAATTTTCCATCCCAATATACAGATTTCTTAAATTACTTAGATATTCACGAAGGTACAATTCTTAAAATGATTATTGCTCATACAAAAATTTCTTACTCCTCGTGGACGGACACTTCCGTCAGCCGTGACGTCAAATATATATTTTGTTATTATTTTTTTTCTTCTTCTGGAATTTCCTTAAAATCCTGCAGACCATTTGATAGGCCGCCGCGCACCCCTAGTAGTCCGTAAATTTCACTTTGAGAAACGCTGCTCTAAGTTGCAGAATTCGAATTTTATTTAACCTGTTAACCGGGGAATAAAATTTTGTGAAACTCGTTTCACACTGGGGACTTTTTTTGGGGGGAGACATTTTGGTAGTCTTCCGGGCATGACGAAAAATGTCGTCATACCCAGTTAACAGGTTAAGGAGATACTTTTTGTTAAAAATGTGTAATCTTCCGGGCATGACGAAAAATGTCGTCATTCGCATTTTGGTAGTCTTCCTGGTATGACGAAAAATGTCGTCATACCCAGTTAACAGGTTAACCTGTTAAGGACAAAGAAAATACATATATTATTAAACATAAAAATAGGCCCTGCGGTGGCGCAGTGTGGTAACGCGTTCTCCTATTGCGCGGCTAATCCGGGTTCGACTCCCAGCAGTGCAAAAAGAACGCTTACTCAGAGATCTCATAAAAGATCGCACTGCTCACTGTAGTCCGGGGTTTGGTTCCCCAGGCCTTAAGAGGTTCGGATTCCTCGGAAAACTGTAGGTCCCGGCGCAGCATGACCACTGTAGTCTTTGAGCCGTAAAACCAAAAAACATGAAAATAAGTCGATCAGAATATGTGTAATCGATCGAAGAATTTTTAGAGACCGCATTGTACCATGGTTAAACAGAAATAGCTGCTAATGAGAGCAATGTTATCACAGGCGCCGTTATGGGGAACGTCCCCCAATGTTGGTATTAGGGTTCCATATCCCCTCCAATTTCAAACAAAATGCCTTCTACTGGTATATTGTCCCCCAATATTTTTATGCCGTTGGCGCCCATGGATGTTATTGAAAGAAATACTTCACATAGATTTACTTGGAGTATTCAAAATAATGCTAAAAATACTTTCAGTTCCGGGTGCAGGGACTGATGATTCATCAAACTTTTCCACTTTTCATGTTGCAATTAGCAAGTTCCTCCATCTCCAAAAGCTTTTAAAAACCGTTTCGTCTTCAGAACCTCGCATTAAAGATGCATTTAGTCAAATTCTTTTCTCTAATTCAAAAAATAATAAAATTTGTGATCAATTACCCCCATTATAAATACTGTATATTTCTCTTTGAAACGAAACATAGACTTTAAAACAAAAACGAGTAAAGAGAAGGAACCAAAATCTTGAAGAGCAATTAAAAAGAGATATAAATTTTTTACTCTTACAGAACAAAAACAACAAATATAAAATATTTCAATTTTGAATTTACGTAATGTTTTATAGTTTTTCTCTTGAGTTTCTATTAGTTCTTTTTAATTTCTCTCAAATAGTTCGTTGATTTTATCGTTCTCTTTCATTGTTGTTAGCTACTTATCTCTTAAATAGTTCGTTGATTTTCTTGTTCTCTTTTATTGTTGTTAGCTATTTACCTTTTAAATAGTTCTGAAACTATGAACAACAATTGTATTCAACGCATATATCCGTTGATGTGCGTATTTTACTTGACGTTTCAACTTGGATTTGTGCAAGTCTTTAGCAAACCGTATAATTCGAACAGTAGCTGGAACAGTGTAAAGTAGAATTTCTTTCTTTTAGTTTGCATTAGTGAAAACAATGAATGCAGATTAATTTTAATGCGCAGGGCCGTAGCCAGTGTCAGACCAAGTGCGGCCTACTCACCCTTCTCCGGAAAAATATTTTTTCTCAAAATAAATTACCTTAGAATTTTGTATAAAATTGTACATAACAATGGAAATTGTTCTTTGACGTTAAAAATATATATTAAAAACGGATTTTTTTTCACGGTATATCTTGTGTGTATTATGTTTTTTACAGAGGTTTGAGTCTTTATGCACTCCATAGTAAGGAGAAGGAAAATAATTATTAACTTTGTTACACCTCTTTACGTTTGCAATGCCAATTCTGTTAAGAAATCTATTCATTAATGCTAAATATGTTTGACAGCTGAGATAGATAGTACTATTATTAAATACATTAAAGCATTAATGAATCCCAAGCCCACTTGGAGCTTTCAGAGCCCCTCAGTAAACGTGTATAACTAGGGCCCTTTTTCCCGTCAAGACCTTAAAACACAGTCAGTAGTCGTTGACTTAGAACTCTCAAAAAAAGAGATCTTCTCATCTTGGCCAAAGTAACAAAAACACTCGTTTGTTACTAGAAAAGTGGTTAATACGCAGAAGAGTCTTGCGTCTCATGGTGCGTACCCACTTTCATCTTAAAATCCGGGAAATAATGAAAGCCGCTCGTATTCAAACAATAATTTATTAGAACGTTATACGTTTAGAATTCGTGACAAAACAGTGGAAAACACGATATAAAAATACATCACGTCCTTTTGACGGAGCCTCCGACAGCACTTGCTCTCATGTTGACGGCTAATCGAAGACTGAGCAATTTTGGAATTTATAACCCAATTACATGGTGTTGCCAGATACGGAAAATGGAATTATGCAGTGTATTGCAAAACATTAAATAAAACAATTTTGGCTTGTTGCCAACTTTTGAAACTGAAATTATTTTATAGTATTTCCAAAGTTTTATTAACGATTTAAGAACCATTGGCATAAAGAAGGGAAACTTGGCTTATTGCAAAAAATGGCAAAACTGTATTTACAAAAGTTATGCTGCCAGACTATCCCAGTGGCAACGGTATGGGAAGCCTAGAAAACAAAGAGCTTGCAACAAAGATAAAGAAAATGAAAACTAATTGCATTTTCTTCACATTCTAGAACAATAATAATAAATTATATAAATATTGGCTGAATATTCTAACATCCCTGTTAATACGTATAACGAAAGTTCCTAAACAATAGTTAAATAATACTGAACATACGTATGTATTTCAGATGTATTATTGAACGAATGAATGAACGATTTTCCTCATATGTCATGAACGGGAAGACGTGTCCAGTGATGACGTAATTAAACGATTGGCATACTGCCAGTAAATATTCAGTATGAGCATCTCCGCTACATTCATATTTATCATCAAATGAAACACTGTTGTGGTCAGTGATAACGCGTTCACCCAAAGCTGCGTATACATTTGCGAACTTTTCCCAAACCGAACCGTTCGTTGAAATCATTTTCACAGCCGAACTTCCAACGACCCATGGAAAAAACCAGCCGCGAACCACTGGCAGCCATTTCTCATTTACTTGCAATCATGTCTTCGCGCGAGGAAAATTAAGCGATTTTGGTGATGAGTGGTGCAGCTTTAGTGATGGATAGTTTATGCAAGAAAAAGAGGAAACAACGACATTGGTGGCAAACTGACCTGCACAAGACATTCATTGGTACGGAGCTAATAATGAACTAGAATTCACAAGAAATAAGCGTCCAATGTAAGAATTTCAAGCGAATGTCGCCTTCTGATTTCGAGAATCTTCTGCAGTAGACTAGACCCCACATTTCCCAACAAGAAACGTATTTTCGCACTCCAACGCAGATATATTCGTCTCAGCATCTATTTCCCTCCAAGCATTTTCCTTTAATTTTTTTTTTTTTTTTAATGATCCTTACGTTTAGGATCTCAAAGCAAAGATTTGGTTTTATAAATATCAATCAGCTTCAATAAAATTTCTTCTGACCACCCCACAATTAAATAAAAAAAAACGGTGGAACAAAATCAGTAGGTACAAAACAATATACGATGAAGCCTGGAGGTTCGCGAGCAGAGAGAAAAACAACGAACGCCGTCCCAATCTGAACCGCGAACGCCTTTGTGTTCGTCAAAAAACCGACAGCAAGCGGATCGACATGGAAGGTTCAAAAGTCGTTCGTTCGGCGCTTAAAAACCACGTTCCAATCTGGCGAACCAGCGGCTCGCGAACGGTTCAGCTCGCAGATGTACACGCACCTTAACGTGCGGTGTTCTTCTGGGTTCGACTCCCATCTGCGCCAAAGGAACGCTTATTAAATAATTGTTCACCGCAGACCGAGGGTTGGTTCTCTAGACCTTAAGAGGTTCGTATTCCTCGGAAAACTGTAGGTGCCGGCACCGTAAAACTAGCACAACAAACATAAGCGTCATCAAGGCAACTCTAAGGGTTCAAAATTGTAGTAAAAACATAAAAATGTTTTACGCATTTTTTTTTTTTTAAATCATTTAATACTTTGTGCACCTTTGCGTATATCGTATTTCTTTTTTTTGTGTTCACAAGTACTAAATAATGTAGTACATGACAGTCGTACCCCTGTTGGTATATACGAGCATTATCCAGAAATTTAATATGAAAATTGTGATGTGTGCCAAAATGCGTAATTTTAAAAAAACTTCTTACATAATTGTTCGTTTTAAAATAAAGATGTGCACTTGGAAGATCGCAATAAGTAATTGTCTCTTAAAGTCAAAAGTTCAATAGCCTTTCTGTTAAAGTTCGGTTAGCAAATTGCGGTACGTAAAATTGCTGTAAAATATCTGATGCAATAAATATATGGTTCTGAAAAAACTGACATTAGAAAAAAAACTAAATGAATAACTTAACCATAACGCGTGTGTCAAATAAACGCCATTATATAAAATAGGCGGAGAATTGTTCTTAATATGAATTAATTTACTTAAAGAATTAGAAAAGCATCAGAATTATTTTTTTTACATTCAGAAAAAAAAAATGCATTTCATGCTATTTTCTGCTAATGTAATAAAATGATGTAAGCTCGCTGTAAACGATGTTAAATTTTTCAAAATTTCGAAGACTCAGTCTTAATAATGGCAACAATGTTCCGAGGTCAGTAAATGGGGACCGCCGTCCCCTCGACGCAGGAAGCTCATAAATTTTAGGTTCTGCCTTACAAATGATAAATGTATGTTTGAAAGTAGAGAGAGCCCAAGATCTCTCTCTCTCTCTCTAACATGAAGTATAATATTCTCTATAAATTTAACATTAGGGATTCTTGAAAATCAGTTTTACAATGAATTTATTTTTCTGAATGCAATCCGTCCTAATCCGCAGGAAAGCCTCTTAGCGGCGTAGAGCGCTGCACCCCCCCGCTCCCCGGATTCCGTAATAGATAATATAAGATTTTCGTATTCATATTCGAAGATTTAGATCGTGATTATGGGGTGGGGAGTCCATCTCATGCTTCTGAATTCCCCCCATTCGTATTGGGGGGGTCGGTGGGGTATCATATCTGCAGTCACTGCTTCTAATTCAAAACAAATTTCCTTGTTAAAACTTTAGATGGCCAAAAGATAGTTTACCCCCAACTTCTTTCTTTCTAAATTGTTTCTAGTCAGCCAGTTCTCATCGACCAACCTTCTAACTTGTAAACACCACCTCAAATCGCATTTAAAATTTAACGGAATTGTGTGAATGATGTACAATCAATATTTTTTCTTCAAAGATATTAAAAACCTTTGGCCTTTTTAAATCCAATGTTATTTAAACTGCAATGTGCTACCGGAGATTTGAGGTTGTTATAATAAACTACAAAATTCACTATATGAAAAATGGTTCTTTCACGAAAAAGAATCAGTGTTCAAAATTTATAAAAGTAAAACAACGCATTTTTTAGAATTGAGTTTAATCCTTCGAATTATGGGATTAAAGTTGCTTCATCAGGGACAATATTTTTAGCAAAAATATTGGCTTATTCAAGACAACGTTTCCAATTACCGATTGGTCCATGGCATAAATGTATTAGTACGCCAGTGGTGGATTTCTGAGTAGGCATACGAGGCACAGGCCTAAAGACGGCACTTCTCGGGGGGGCGATAGAAAAGACTAAAAATAAAATTTTCCAAATTGGACAATGTTGAAAATAATGTTTCTTTTTAATTATTGCCCTGTTTCCCCCAACAGCGATTATATAGGAGCCTACTTTAACTTGCCGGCAAATGCAAACTACAGAATCGAAAGACAAAGAGATATGACCATATGATCATATTGTTTACATTACAATATCCGATACTTCCCACCAGAAGCGGGTATATCTGATATCAACACGTGGAAATTGCCATTTGTTGTTGATGTTAACTTTCTGACTTCGAGGAAAGCCAGAACGGAAACGTTTTACAGGCGTCATAGAAGGTAAATTAAACAATAAATGTTAAATAAACAAAACGATAGTCGATGTTGGCAATGGGCTTTCTGCGCAATATGAGGCGCATTTTATATCTGTCACAGTCATTGTGCGGTTTCGAGCTCCTATTTATTTTGGTAACACCCTTCTTTCATTATAAATTTTATATGTATGATCGTGTTTGCTTCTTTTTCTTTCTTTTACCAACCAGATCAAATCAGAGGCTCCAGGAATCCATACTAAAATTAATGTGGATTCAAAAAATGTCTCGAATTCACGAAGTCGGAGATTATGGTAGCAATAATTTTGAGTTGTATCTTATTAGTTTGAATAATTATATGAATAATCGCCTTCACGTACAAAATTTTAGAGTACATGTTTGTTTGTTTTTTACAAATATTCCTCTCTTTGTAAAGGAGGGAGGGGGCGGCAGTACAGGCTGTGCCTAAGGGCGGCAATTTTATAAATCCGCCACTGATGAACACACTTTGCATTGGAGTAACATTTACAGAAATTTTTATACTCAAGATTTATTGTAATGTTCGAAATTATACGCAATCCTTATCAAGTATTAAGAACCCTATTTCTATATTAAAGTTAATAAATACTTGATGCGTGCTGCAAAAAAATTTGAAAACGTCTTTTCTGTCTGCAAAACAAAAGATTATCATCATTGCTATGAGTAAAAGTAAACTACATTTCCAAGACTTGCAACGTTTCCACACAAAAAAAAATTTGCTTCATATATGACATTAACGCCCCACGATACATACCTACCTAAGTAAAAGCTTTTGATAAAAATTAAAGGTGGTAGGAATGACTCAATAATCAGGTTAATATACGATTCATCTCTCCTTTCATAAAACTTATTTTGATTGACAACTCAAATATAATTCGATCTATTCATTTATTTCAATACAAAACGAAAGTGAAATTTTAAATACCAACCATTCAACTAATTCCTTTCACAAAGTGAGCTCTTCATTACACTTTGTAACACAAAACACATATACTAACCCAAAATTTTCGTAGAGGAAGATATGCCCCTTTTTCATTTCGTTCCATTTTTTCTTACATTTTCTCATCAAAATCCCCCTTTTCTCAATCCTCGTGATATTGCTCAGAGAGTTTCTTCGAGAGATGAGATGAGTAGGGTTTTTGTTTCTTTTGTAATGTTCTTTCGTTTTCAATGAGGGGTTTCTCTTCTTTTCGTCTATTTTCCTTATCCGCCCAAAGGAGTTCGTAAATAGCAGAAGTCTCTCCATCTCGAGATTTTGATTGCATTTGGAAAATATCTCTAGTAAATAATCAACGTAACTTCTGCGGATATATCTGGTGAACCAACGGCTTTAATTAATTTCTGTAAAGGTAGCCAAGAAAAAAAAAAAAGTTTTATCTCGTAACCATGAGTACTACTTCGTTATTCCTTTTAATTTTTAATCTTCGGTTTATACGCTTGTATTCCTCCTCGTGCTCGTTCGAATTCGATTGCTCTTTTTTTGCTCTTTCGTTTTTAATTTCTTGCTTTTATCACGTATTTCCTTTCTTGTCATTAACTTTCGCATACCTGTCAGTATCAAATTTCAATAGCGTCTTTTATATTTTAAGTAAATATATTTTATAGGCAGGGCCGCTCCTATGCGCGGCAAACAAACCATACTTGGCAGACCAAGGGCGGATCCAGGATTTTATTATGGGGGGCGGTTCCAGGGACCCTCCCCAGAAAAATGTTTAGTTTTAAGCCGTTGAATAGTTTAGGTAAATGTTGTTCTTCTTAAGTTACATTACTAGCCTTCCTTTGTACTCACTAAAATATTTAATTTACAACAATGAATTAAAGTTGGGCTTTCTTTAATTGAACTATATGGTTTAGGGTAGATTATTGTTAAGTATGACAGAAGGATAAGCTAGTAAAGAGGAATACAATAACAAAAATGATAATTTACAATGTAATTAATAGAACAAGTTAAAATTTAAACAAAAAAAGAGTGTTGTTATTATTTTATGTTTTTTTATAACAAGCAACTTTTCAGACACTTTAAATTTATAATGAAAAGTTAAAGCCTCTTGATGTCTTTGAAAATTTGTCAATCACTTTATTTATATACATTATAGAGCTTTGCGGGTTATTCCGCAACGTCTGTTTATTAAAAACACTTAACGTTTCACTCCGTGCTATGCGGAACATCCTCAGAAGAAACAGCCGACCAAGTTTCCCTCTGTAAAAATGCAAGACTTTCGCTTGGTTGCTCGGCAGAAAATGAAGAACCAAGCGAAAGTCTTGCATTTTGCAAAGGGAAACTTGGTCGGTTACTGCTTCTGAGGATGCTCCGCATAGAACGGAATGAAACGAGTGTTTTTTAATAAACAGACGCGGCAGAATATCCCGCAAAGCTCTATAATGTATATTAATAGACGCCGTGAAAGTCTTCGTGAATTTATTTATCACTTTACGTACATCAACATGAATATGTCTGTGGGTGTGTATTAATGCTAGTTTGGAAGTCTTTCTTCTGTCATCCGCGTTCGAAGGCAAGTTTGAAGGCGCTTCAACCATGAAAAACTATATTCTGCTGAAGCAACACTTAGTGGAAACGTAGCTTGAAGGGCGAGAAGCATGTGGATTCGTGGAAAAACGTCTGTATCGCATTTCTCCAAGACTTGGAGACTTTGGACGCCAGTGTTAGACTTACACTAATTACAGCCGTAACAAATAACGCATAAAATATTCTTCGTCGTCTTTATCTTTTTCCTATTTAACCCTGAACGACGGGGTGGGGGGAACGCCCCCTCCGCCCCTCGCTGGATCCGCCCTTGCGCCAAACAAGAACGGTAGTCCCCCGCCTCAAAATGAAAATCTTAGAAGCTATCAGGATGAGAATATTTTCTACTCACCATCTACCAAATTTTAGTCTCCAAAGGCGACCTAATTTATCGAACCCTGATTATAGATATATAATACTATAGATGAATGGATGGATGGATGGATGGATGGAGGGAGGGTGACTCAGCACCAGGGTTACAAACTTCAAGGGGTCATAGTACTCATCAAGGTGAACGATAATATGTCATAAAATCTAGGGTCGCAAACCACTCACAGCGCTAGTTCTAAAACCGTCCAGCATGCACAAATATTTACAACCAGTGCGTGAAAAGCGCCAGATAAAACTCAGGTCAGCTGATCAAGTGCATAGATGATTAGGACATCTCATTTTGCGCTTCTCATGCACTGGTTGTCACTATTTGTGCATGCTGGACGGTTTTAGAAATGGCGCTGTAGGTGGTTTGCAACCATAGGTTCTATGACAATTATCGTTCGCCTTAATGAATAGTATGGCTTCTTGAAATTTGTAACCCTGGTGCTGAGACACCCTGTATAATTTGTGCAGATTTAAGTTTGTATAAAAGTTTCATCGATGTTTGAAAAACGCGATTTTTATGTGAAAAAGAAATTACTTAAGCGAAAACATTTTACGCAAATTCTTTCACGTAAGTCCTTCTTCGATATATAGTCTACACTTTTTGAGAGCTAACGTGGAGAGTACACGAAGTGAGAATCGAAAATGTGCTTCATTTTAGTTTTACAATAAAGTATAAACGTTTCAATAAGAAACTAAATAAAAAATTACCTAAATCCCCACTAGGGAAGTTATAGCAATATCAAATTTGGCGAGAAAAGGTCATTTTCGCCAAATGTGGCTTGATGCGCTTTTTATTAACAATAGGAACGGCGAGATATTTTTGAAGCGATGCAGCCCAAAGACAATTGATAAACAATCCTCCATTCGCGATAAAAATATTATTGATTTTGATTTCATAAGAATATATGCATGTATTTGCGTAAATATTTAGAACTTTATTATTTGTGGATAGAAGTCTCGTTTTAGTTACATAAAAATCGTTTATTTCATTTCATTTAAAAAAATAATAATATACGTACTTGGCTTTATTAAAAATATACCTGCATGGCTTTATTAAAAATTAAAAATCTGTATGAAAAT
>QLNU02015360.1:258877593-258891526 GCA_006491805.2 Dysdera silvatica | reverse complement strand
AACAATCTGTATTTTTTCAAGGGCCGGCGGGCCGCAAGTTGAAGACCCCTGACGTAGAGCATAGGAACGGTAATTCAGGTTTAAGAGGAGTCTTCTAAGGGGAATGAAGTTGCCCTATCGCCTCTTACTTGACAGCGTCGTTATCCAACACTTCCTAACAGTGGAAACGCTCAGGTACAGCTTTTTTTGGCGAGAAAAAAAAAGAAGTTGGCGAAATTTCTGAGACCAAAACTTCACGTTGTCTAGCGGGATAACCTGTTCTTTAGAAGTTCTTGGAGAACCACTTGAGCCATCAAAATCGCAACCTAGAACCCGTTTAGTACGAACGTCGTGAACGTTGCGATAGGAACGCAAGAGGAGTAACTGGTGTTTTTGGTTGATGAGCCTGCTACCAAACGAAAGCCTTGTGCTTTTATATGAAGAAATTTGGATACTCCAAGTTTAAAATTCTGACCTAAACATTGCAAAACTAGGGAATAATTGTATTGAAATGTGTCATTCTAATCTGGATGTGAATATGCCGATACGATTCCTTGGAAAATCGTTTTGTCAAGCTCTATAAGATCGTCCTTCGCTTAAAGAGGGTAAGTGTATTTCATTTTTAATATATGAAATTTTTTTAACTGAACTGCCAGATGATAAATACTCGGCCATCAAAATCTCTTCTAAATGAACCCAAGAATTAACAATCGTTTGAGAACCTATCAAAAAGAAACTCTAAAATAACTAATTAAATCCTACCTGAACTTAAACAATCGTAACTGGGATCTTTGGGTTTTTCTCCGTAAAACAATTATTCAATAATGATGTACGAATCAAATTCTATTATATACGCTAAAAAGTTTAATTTAGAATTGCATTTTTCCCAAAGAAAAATTGTGATACTCATTAGATGTTTCTCTCCCCCCACCTCCTCTTATTCCCTCTTACACTATTCTTCTGAAACATATCAGTTATATAATCTACAATAAGTGTTAATTCTAATATACTTTCCAAAACTAAGACTCTTATTAGTAAATATAGCAATAGCTCTAACAATTTAGATTAAAAATTAGTTTGTTCTCATATGACACACCCTAGTGATCTAACTACATCGAATTCTGGAAAATAAATTGGATCCATGATTTTATTTCACCTGTGTTACTTTTTCAGTCTAACACATAAACTTTATCCAATTTTGTGTCATCGTTTTCTCAAATGAGTCCCAAATATCGTATATATAGCATTAATATATTGTAGTCGTCGGTTCACGGAAATACTGTTAAATCAGTTAATGAACTATAAATACAATATTCTATGTTTCAGATACTTAAAAAAAAAAAAATCAGCAGAATTGTAGAACCCTTTTGGAAGAGGAATCTCCTAACAAGCTTCGGCTTTTATATTATCTTCCAATTCTATCTTCCAATTCTAACCCAAATCCTAAAATATAAAAGATTTCTTCTTCTATATTTCTCATACCGCTTATGACATGTACCTTACAAAATGTATAAAAATTGGGTTGAATAAATTATTGTTATTCTATATCAAGTTTAGAAACAGAACTGACCAGTAAAATATTATACGAAAGGAAAATATCTTTTCGGATTGCACAGCCATTTATTAAGGGGAAGAAAACTTGCAAATTTTGTTTACAACGCGAAAAAGAAAATATTAATAACAAACAGTTATTTCGACACTGGCGTAAGGTTTAAAAAACACGACGTTTCGGGAGCCAACTGCTCCCTTTGTCAAGTGAAGGCAGAATATTATAAAATATTTATAGCCTTAGTATAAAAATAAGAAAATAATTTAAAATTTTAGCAAAAATAAAACACCATAGCTGTTCTTGCCATTTCCTCTTCCTGTCATGGGCGGATTTACCATTTTGCCGCCCCTAGGCTATTTTTGCCACCCTCAACAGTGGTAGGAACATAAAAATTGTTACATTCAATATACGCCAATAACTTTTGTGTCGATAATAAATATGTTGAAAAACAAACTCATAAATTGAAACATAAACATTAAACAATATTAACTTATATTGAAGTATTATTTCTTTTTGGTATATAATAAATCAAATTCAATTTTATTGAAATAAATTTTAATTTTAGCAAAAAATAAAAGCCTATCGAACACTGGTATTTAAATGGAAAGCATGACGTCTAGCTTTCTTCTCGGCAAAACATCTGATTATATCATATGGTATTGATTTTGTTATATCAGACTCAATACACAAAATTTTGCCGCCCTAGTCTATAGCCTATTGGGAAATACGGCACTGTTTTCTGTATGTTAAAATCTAGTCGGCTATTTAAACTGAGCTTGAATGTGGCTAAGAGATATAAATGGACATCACATATAAAACAAAAAAAATAATAATAATGCGTGAAAAAATGAAAGCTAAAATATTGTCTACAAGTGCATTTCAAAATCATTCGGTGAATCCCTTATATGGAAAAAATATTTTCCAAAATAAATAGAGAACTTGATTTACCCAATTAATTTTTAGGAATAATGCACAAAGCTAGTTTTGTAATTACTATGTTCTCTCTCTCTCTATCACGTAATTCTAGATTTTCTAATAGAACGTAGAGTAAAAAAATCCACTAGGAAAAAATGAACCGAAGCGAAAGTAATGGAGTTTATAGACTAAAGAATCTCTAGAAACTTAAAGTTCTAGAGCATTTGTACATTTAGAACATGCCCGTATCCAGAGGGGGGGGTCTTAGGGACCGGTGCCCTCTCGAAACAAATTTTTAATGGGACTTAGCTACGGCTTTGGATGCTGTGCGTGTGTGTGTAAAAATTTTTGAACCCCCGAAATTAAATCTTGGCTACGGTCTTGATTTAGAATGATTATTATACCAACTATAATAATAATATGACCATCTCGATTTTATGACTTTATTTTTGTTGTAACTAATATATCTCTATGCTATCATTCCATCGCTAAAACTCTTTGGGAGGGGTGGGGGAACACTGAGAACACTACATGCTGTAGGCTTTGGAGGATGATGTCAAGCGTTCTCGCTAAATGATTAACAGCTATTTTAATATTAATAACATATTAACTACTAGCCACTAATGGTGGATGACCAATGGTGGGCTAAAAAAATGTTACTAAGCTTTTAATTTTATTGCAAAAATTTTTATAACTTTAAAAATATATATATTTTTTTTTTTGTGTTTAAAATTTTTTATTTTAGGCATTTTTTATTAAATTTGATGTTAGAGAATATTTATATCATATGTCTCCCAGCTGGCAAAAGAAAACCCTATAGCGATTTGTTGGCGAATTTCAACATAACAAAATGCAGTCGAAAATCATGAGATATCTGTACTTTTTGTGCTAATTGCAATTAAAATTTAACCAATAATCTTGCAGTTTGCATTTGTTAACGCCTTTCAGGGTCAGTTTAAAAAGAGCTACAGAAAACTTGTTTCAGCTAAAGAGTGGTATGAAATGTTAATTAATTTGCCAGTTTAACATGAAAAAAACCACGTAAGAATATTGTTTTCAGACAATTCAATATATATATAAATTTTATGATTTCTCAACCAATGATTTCATTATTATAACCAACCGAGAACTTAATCATTGATAAATACTAGTGATTAATGCCAAACGATGGATACATAAAAATACTTAGCAAAAATGTACTATTTTACTTTTTATAGTAATCACGTGCAGAACATAAAATTTTTATGTAAAAATTAAGACTATTGCCTATCTTTGTGAAAATTTTAGCATGTATGTAAGGTATAAGTCGAAATCTGCAATCTTTTTTAATCTTATATATAATCCCAGTCGTGGAACGTACCGAACCTTTTGGCAAAAATTGAAGGAGTTGCCTCATGTTAAAAGCTTAAAAGGGCGCCAAATAAAGTAACGTGTGAAGTGTAGTGTGCTTGTTACATCGCAAAAACAAAACATAAATACTAAATTATATAAAGGAACTTTTATGTTACCCTCTAAGTTTTTCTTTTCAATTCTATGCGTAGAAAATTTTGTATAAATGATATTACGGAACATCGGAAATATTTTTGCTCTTCCAAATCTACCGAGCAAGAGATTTGTATGTTAGTTTAGCATATAAAGATTTGATAGAAGCTGTAGGACTTCCACAGTCATCAGCCTGCGGAGTCAGATTTAAGACCATGCCATCAGATCCCTCATACAAGATTCTAAGTCAGTGTTTCTCAAAGTGTGGTCCGCGGCAGCTTATCAAGTAGTACGCAGTGTTATCATCAAATTTCAGAAGAAAAAAAATGAACTAGAAATTGCAGGCGTCGCTAGAATTTATGTTCTAGTGAGATTTACAGAATTTCTCATAAATATTACTTGTTATAAACGTTACCTTACGGCATTTCGTGAAAGATTTGAATCCTCTGAATACACCCGTGCTGTCTACATTGCTTATTATTATTTTATTAAATTACTGATGTCATTTTCATTATAAATTTGACAAAATAAGATCGTAACTCATTCTTTTTATCAAATAGCATTACTCTAAAAATTATTTTGTTCCAGGTGGGTTTGGCAACCAACCCATATTTTTTTAAGAACATGGTCGGATATTTTAGAGATTTTTTTGCCAAAAGTTAGTGCTTTTTTAAAGTAAAAAACCCAAAAAGCTTAAAAAATTTACCACAAAACGAGCTAAGATTAACTACAAATTATATTTCAATGAATGAATAAGTCTCTTCTGCCGAAGCTCTTATATATGTATATAAGCCTGCCAATAAATCACATAAATCGAGGTCTACTTCGGATATGTCTTTCTTTGGGAGAGGCGGTGGGTGGGGGGTGCTCACTATGACGATGGGTAAGTAGGACTCAATATTATTAGTCATAGTTGGTAACATTAACTTCAGGCAATATATTTTTTAATGGGGGGGATATCCCAACCCTCCACCACAGATTAACGTGTGGGGTTTAGAGGCTGCAGCTCAGGGGCCTCCGCCAACTAGAGGGCCTCCAGAGACTCTTGTAGACGATCCTTTTGAACTATTTTACTGGGGGCCTCACAATACCAGTAGCCCAGGGGCCTCAAAAACTTTAATCCGCCACTGCGTTCATGAGGGGAAAATTATTCATGAAATATTGAAAAAATCTTGAATATAAATGTAAATCTTGAATATGAATGTAAATTTTGAATATGTATGTAAATCTTTAATAAAATCTTTGAAAAAATCGTATGTAATTATAAAAATTGTGAGCGATTGAATCGAAGTGTGTTTCGCAAAAATAAAAAACTGCATTTATTTCGGAAATTTATAATTTCCCCAGAAGAGAAGAACGTACAAAATGGAAACAACTGTGGAGAGGAAGTAAAATATTTTACGACAATCAACTACAAAACCTCTAAATTAAAATTTCTCTAGTTCTAGTTGAATAGGACGATTTGCTGGTTTCTTTTAGCGAATTAACAATATATGTCATTTGAAAGCGACCGTTGTTTTTTCTAATTATCTTTAGAGAAAATTAACCATACTTTTGTTTTATCTTTCGCTCCTTCATTTTCAAGTAAGAGTGTTTCCTCTTTTTTACAGCTCAATACACTCCATAATCCTACATTAGTTGGTTGATACAGACACATTGGAACTCGATAAAAGATATATATACTTTTCGGTTCGCCTCGACCAGGTCACTGGTCGCGGTTGAATACACTTCCTGTCACTCATGTCCATTCGAAATGTCGTTATAAAAAGATTTGCAAGCATTTTAATACCATATACAAGCAATATCTGAAGGTCACATTAGAATTTTGCAAGATACACTGCCTATTTTTTTTTTTTTGACAATTTAGTTAAACTGAGGTAAAGAAAACTTTGTTTTCTTGGACTTTTCAATAATTATATTTAATTTTTTGTCATCAGTAAACTTTTCTTATTTTTCAATTACTGATATTTGTTTCGTGTAATCTTGCATTTTATTTATATATTTATATATAGTAGAATTTCTCCCATATTAAACTTCCGTATATCGACAAGCTCTATATCTGTTTTTATCACCTCACGTGGTCAGATAAAAAAAATGCTTCTATATATCGATTTTTAAAAAAAAACAAGTTGGGGATTTTTTGTTCGTTGGATTATTTGTATGAACGTAATTTGAATATCCTCATCAACTATTTTCAGTCCACTGCAGGATGAAGGTTTCTCTGTTATCACACGTAGTACGGCGAAAGAAGTACAGACGAAGCGGCCTCAAGCTCACCACGTTAGTAAGCTGGATCTATAGTTTAACGAAGGTTCCGAACTTCGGTCACCACAGCCGAAGTCCTGCGCTAAAGCGGGACTCGTTCTGTCACCCTCTTATGAAGTGACCTCTACCGCGGCTACTTGGAAGCGGCCAAGTACCGGTATTCTCAGCAGAGGACGGCTGTGGAACTGTTTGTACATAAAGTGATTCATATTCACTTATTTATAAAAAAAAAAAATTGCATTAATTTGGAAATATATCTCTAAATACGATATATTACACAATATAAAAAATGTCGTTTCTATATATAGAAGTCTTTTTATGGATTCGTCGATTTTGATATTTGGAAGTTCGACTGTATATCCTAAGTAGAAACTTTCCAGTGAACGCAATCTATTTCCATTTTTAATGCGCATCAGGAACTACAGGAGGTTAATCTATTAGCACATCAACACACTTCATTACATAATCAATTTCTTTCATTTAATTGCCAATTTCTCCGAGTGATAAGAGATAGTATTTGGCCTATATTTGCTCCCAGTGAATTAATGACGATCAATCTAATTGAATTTCGCTGTTCTGGTGCAAATGATAAGAGAAAGAAATGTCTCACTCGAATTCGAAATGTTTTACCTATATAACGAAAATTCCATAGCAGTCTATTTAGATGTGCACCAACGTTGGAAGGTAGATGATATAATTAATATTTCTTTGTTTCATTCCCACATAGAATGTTTGTTGTACAGAAAAAGGGTTATATAAAAAAATGTGTTGTTAATATAGTTTTTCTATTTCATTATAAACAAACTGCTTTTTCACTCCTCTTAAAAGAATATTGTTTGTGAACGGAAAGGTGATTCCCAGATAATATTATATCGCTTAAACAATACTATGATTAAACTGTATCTGGTTTTGTGAGACAATTTTATATTTGTATTCAGTATTATTAGAAACCGTAGAATTATTGGCCAGCGCATCAGCAGCCATTTTCTGGTCTACTTCCGGTTTCATAACAACGTTTGCCATTGGAAAATTAATAATCCATTTTCTTCTCACAGAATCTGTTGCGAATCAACACATTCTATATTTATTCCTCGAATAATTAGAACAATTCTCAGCGGAACACCCACACATTTCACCGTATTTCATTAAAAATAGCACACTTGTAAATCACTCAACTTTAACACAGCAGTGAATGGGATGACGTCATACGATGGCAAAAATATGGCGGATATGCATCAGCTCTCTTTTCTAGGATCTTTAAGTATTATTTTAATTTCAGTCTACGTAAACTTGTGACACAGCACATCACGTCAAATGAATTCTATTCAAGAAAAAGAGGATATTAGACATACTGTGTAATGACCAGTGACATAGGCAGAAAGTTCATAAGGGGAGGTTATAGGCTTAATGGGAGGGGTTACAGAGCTACAACTCACATATTCCTATGTTAAATATACAAAATTTCATTGCAATGGGGGTTACAACCTCTCAAACCGCCCCCTGGCTACGCCTCTGGCAATGACAGGTTGCTCTTGGGGTTACATTTCGCCCAGTCTACGTTGTATGCACAATGCATATTCACAATGACAACACTGACAGAATTCGTTTTTGCGAGAGGACGAGTTGTACGCAAGAAATCTTCATTGATGAAAAATATTAATTTCTAATAAAATAATTAAATCTAATTCAACCGTCCATAACGGAGTAGCGACTCCGTTTGCTCCCCTTCCCACCTTGCGAAGCCCATACTTCTCAGTTCTAATTAAGCTATTGTTTCCTCTGATGAAATACATTAACCACTGATTATATTTATAAACATGGACATACATTATTATGAAAGAGGGTGTTATTTATATAACATTACAACACAATAATATAAAGTGGCATATATGAAACATCAGCTTTTCTATCAAAATGACTTCCTGAAGCTTATATGATTTGTGCTTCTGAAAGCATGGTCATCATTCGTTGCAGACAAACGAATTATTCGCACTTCTATTGGCTGGAAAAGTATTAACAAACTGAAAATTACAGTATTTTGTGAAAAATGGAGGAAACGATAAGATTTAATTTTCAATCGGTAATCCGACTTTGAGGAAGTGACGTTCTTGTTATAAAATGTGTATGTACATCATAGTATGAATACATTAGATTTTGAAAGAAATTTAAAAACAGAATTTATACTCTTTCTGTGTTCAGAAAGCATGGAAACATAAAGAAAGTAAAAAGCCAGTGAAAAGAAGTACAGGGAAATGATTTTTATAATAAAAAGGAATAATAGTAAAGTATTTTTTAATTAAAAGGCTAATAGTAAATTCTGCGGAAACGACCTACAAACCGTGGTTTATGTGCGTGGAATATATTAACAGTAATAGCCTTTTATCCGCTAAAAGAATGGAAATTCATCCTTTAATGTTTTTTATTGCGGTATCATAAAAGTTGCTGAAAAATAGCAGATGTTTTAAATGAAATGAAATTTTAATTTAAATTTAAGCATGAGATTTATCAAATGGTTTTGAGAATGTATTCTTTATATTGAGTTATCTCTCCCCCACCCCATCTTACTCTAATATTTAGCCAATTCTCCAATCTTTTGAAATGTAAATATGATTCCTGTTTTTTCCTATCACTCTCTATCTATATTTTGCTAACTCTAAACATATTTGATTAAACGTGCAATTAAATTACATGAATAAAAATATTGTGAGTCAAACCACGAAATTAGATAGGAGTTTGGTAAAAATATCCTCTATTAAGTGCTACTTTTAAATAGTTTTGTCCAGGGATGGTGAACCATTTCCTATTGGAAGCAGGGGCGGACTGGGCCGCCGGCCAACCAGCTTCCGGGCCGGCGCGCCCTCCGATAATCCAAGGTATACGTCCTTTGAGAGGACTCAGTCCGTCCTTGATTGGAAGGACGCATTAAGTTAGTTTTAATCGAAGAACGCCGCATTCAAGAAATTTCAATTAGATACGGGGGTGTAGAAGTTCAAAAATTATGGGGGCCTCAAGTAATTTTTTTACAGATCTTGTAATTTAGCGTTAAACGGAACGATGTATTTTGTTAACCAATGGGGGTGCTTGAGCCCCCTTTTCTACGCCACTGATTACATATATTACTGAACCCCGATTATTCGAACTTCGTTTAACCGAAATGGTCAACTGTACTTATTATTATTTTAGTAGATACTCGTTCAATGCTTTCGGCAAAAATGTTCGTATTCGCTTTCTAATGTACTCTGACCTTAAGAGAGAAGCCATGATGCTTATGCTAGATAGTGGACATATAAAAAGATGTGTGTATGTGTATGATTATGGCGCAAGAACAGCAAGGGTCATTCTGCGCATTTAGTGTGTGTTAATGTGTAAGAATGCGAAAAAACCCTTTTCCAACATAACCATAATATGACACTAAAAGTAAGAAATTAGGAAAGTATAAACTACATCAAAATGAACGAACTCATTTGACTGTACAGAGGACATTCCAGATTATTGTTATTGTTCAGAATATAAATGCTATTTGTTGGAAGGAAGTTTTAATTGTTATCGTGGCTTTCCGTCTTGTAATAATATTCAATATTTTGGTAATAAGATTTAGTAGCCTATTAAGCAGAGCCCTAGGAAAAAAAAAATTTACGTCACAAAAGGAATTATCTTGAAAATAATTAACGCTTAGCGGGTTAAGGGGGCAGTAGCGTAACAATTCAAAACTCATGGGGGTGTTCAAGTGGTTACGGGCGGCTAAAGTGGTTTTAAAGAAGGTTATGCGATGCGGCTTTAAAGAAAGTAATGTGTACTGGTATCCAATTGGGGTTTGAGTGCCCTGAGCCCCCCCCCCTTTCTTGCGCCACTGTGGGCGCCAAATTTTGGGCTCTCACCAGACGCCATATGACGCAAATCCATCTCTCGTCTTTTGTGACTTTCCACGCTCACGTTTTGATTGTAATTTACAGAGGGGTAGTTATAAAATAAAGATAGTTATCTAGTAAGGTACCGTGCCATTGCTACAATTTATCATATTCAAAATTATAATTTAAGCTATGATTCATATGTGTATGGTATTAATCATAAATCTGGCATTGAATGTATATAAATAAGACATTTTGTTCTATATTGATAAATTCTATACCCGTAATCTTTTTTATTTTAAATAAAACCTTGGTAGTGTGGTATAAAATCCTTCTTTTAGACTTCGTAAATGGTAGGGTGTTTTAATATCGTACTGTTGCATTCTGAAACTTGACTTAACGTTCTAATTCTAATAATAACTTTACCATCATTAAAGATAAAAAAATATTTCACAAAATCATCTCCTTGTATTTGATTACATCTATATAGTAACCAGCATTGGCGGATACGGAGGGGGATCTTGGGAGCACCTCCCAACAAGAACGATTTATACGATATAACATACCAACCTGATAAAGTGTTAACGCTTTACATATACAGGGTGGTTAGTAAAGTCCTTATACACGCAGATAACTGTCGAACGGAGAGAGCTATATGTACGAACGTGATGTATAGGTATAGTAAAGTGACTATGCGCTACAAGATGAGACTGCGTGCAGCGCCCCTAGCGGAAAAATCCAGAATTTAAAGCTGCTATCTCCAAACTATTCAAGATAAGGGCAAAAAGTCAATTACAAAGTTGTTAAGCACCAGCTAGTTAGTACGAAACGATTTTTTTCCACCACCTTAATAGGGCAAAAATCGTGATTTAGGAAGTTTAAGTGCTACAGGATGCCCCTGCGTGACAGCTTTCCCTTCGTACAGATATGAATAGAAGGGAAGCTTCAGGTAAGGGCGATATTTTCATTGCACACACAATCTCGTACAAAGCGCATGATATGCAAATGTGTACTTTAAAATAATAAAATCGTATTATATCTTATTTAGCGTAATAATTTTGGAATTTTGACCAACAATGGCGTTGCTGGACGGATACCTTTAAAACCTCTTAAATTACGATTTTTGCCCTATTAAGGTGGTGAAAAAAAGTCGTTTCGTACTAACTAGCTGGTGCTTAACAACTTTATAATTGACCGTTTTCGTATCTTGAATAGTTTTCGAGATAGCAGCTCTAAGTTCTGAATTTTTCCGCTACACGTTCATACATATAGCTCTCTCCGTTCGACAGTTGTCTTCTATTATTATAAATTATTATTATAAATTATAAATTATTATAAATTTCTAAACACCAATAGTCTGCCTAGATAAATTCAAAACACTTCCCATTAACCAACCATTACTCCTCTCCTTCCACAAACAACTTCTTCCCACCTTACCCAACATTTTTACCCATTCATTTGGGGATAAACGAAACTCTCGTAGGCGCCCCTTTTACATGGTTATCTAGGCTAGGCTAGGACTTTACTAACCACCCTGTATAGATGTATAGCGCCCCTCCCAAAAAATCCTGGATCTGCCCTGGTAACCATTTTCTTGTGGTCTACTAGTATACTTATTTATCCAATCATCTCTATCTCCTTTTATACTAAACACCTTTTCTTATTAGTATAGTTCATATTATTTCTTGTCCGTGGTTCTATTTTCGTCCACTCTATGAATTTAAAGATTGTATTTCATTTATTACTACTACTACTTTTTCAGTATCCAGGACCGGGCAATTGTATCGTTTCTCCAAGAGTGTATTGTACGTGTTTCATATATGCAGAAATTTTTGCATGCATTTTATATACCTTTACATGAAAAGTTGGTCCGGGTTTGTTCTCCTGTTATCAGAGAAGGATAGTTGATAATAGTTTCAAAGAAATTATAGCAATAATTTGCAGTTAAGCCTCTAACACGAATAATAGTTAATGCAGTGAGAGCTGGATAATTCGAAATTAAAAGTGGGGGGGTTTACTTTGAATCACCTACTTTTCGAATTACTGGTGTTCAAAGGGAGTTTAAGGAGTATTTCAAGTGGGAGGAGAATCACTGTGGTTAGCCGAGAACTTTGGGGCGTCGAGGTTTACATTATAATATCATTATATATTTTTTTATATGATATTGTATAACTTTCTGTAGGCCTATATAACGTGTTGCCCCTTAAATATCTGGTAATAGTTAATTCCTACGTACTCTCATTTGCGTTTATGGAGTTGTTGTTAACAAAAATTCGATGTAATTCGATGACAAATATGACGATTATAACGTACCTTTTAATTCAAAATGCATTGCTAATTATATATGGTTTCCTGCTTCTTTTGAACCCGCTTTATTATTATCATAATTAAAACTGCGAAAAGGATATGCAACTGCATATGTGAAATACTTATTCAAAAAATTATTTCAAATGTGTCTATTCAAAATGCCCTTTCGGTTTTTACCTTGGACACAGATCATTTAAAAGAAAAAAAATAATAAGACAGATATTTCACTTTTGACCTTGTGTGCTATTTTGTATCCGTAATATATCATAGACTTGGTTTAATGCTATCAGCTAATGTATTTTTATAACGAGCGCCTTTAGATTATATACTTATTTACGATTGTTTCATCATATATTCTTTGGCGAAACACCGCTGCACCCAGGATGGATTATTCCCGTGGGTGTAGCAATTTTTCACAAAGTGGTTTTGTCGGTTTTTCGTGTTGCACCAACAGAGAGTAACGCGTCATAGGTGCACCAGTTTTTTTTACGATAAACTGTGAAAGGGCGATAGAGCTTGCGCCCTCATGGGCGATAGGACTTGCGCCCTCATGGGCTATAGGACTCGCGCCCTCCGATAATCTAAGGTATGCGCCCTTTGAGAGGACCCAGTCCGCCCCTGCCCTATTTTAATATTATGTATTAGTGAAGAACTTTTCTGACCTCTAGAATAGCCTCTTTTTTCCGTAAATCAGAAACCTCATTTATATAAGAAAAATAAATTTTATTTTTGTTTATTTATGACATAATTCTGCGTCTTAGCTTATTTTGTCTCATTTTTATCATCTCAGTTTATTCTTTTTTAAGTTCTCTTCTTTATATTTCTTTCTTCCTTTTGCATATTTTTATTTTCACGTTGTAGGTTTTATTAAAATTTTAATTGTCTTGAGTAACTTGAATTAATGGTAGTTATTTACATTATTTTACTCTTTTCGTCTCATTACATTATTTCCTTTAGCTTTTATTTATCCTCAGATATCAGATTTATTAATGATTTTTAATATTTAATAATATCATATAATGATATCAAACATTTTTTTCCATTGATGTTGAATTGCGCTTCAACTATTCATTATTGTCGAGATTTTTTGAAGTTTGATTAGCAAGTTTAGTACACTAAAATTACGATGTTCGGTTAGATTCTAGAAAGACAACTAGCACATCCACTACAAGTATCATCACATACTTAAGTGCCATTCGCGTTCATATTAGAAAGGCTAAACTTGCCTTATTAAACCTATGTTACATATCTATTTAATGCTAGTGCCTAGAATAATGCAGCCGAAGTATTTTCGTAATATTAAAACTTACTTTTCAAAACTTCCTTACAGTACATTTTCCTAAAATCTTCTGTATGTGCAACCTTCATTTGTTGCTACCAGTTTGCATATAATAAATTATGCACATTTTCGTACGCATTTATATATTAAGCATTTGGTGTGAGTATCAGTTATAATTTACGAATTAAATATTTCGGGTTTGAAAATCTGTCAGAGTAATAGGAGTTGCCAATGGCTGTGTGACTTTCGTGAACATTTCTTTTTGTTCCATTGCTTGTACTTCTATTAGTACTTCTATGTAAGTTTTAC
>QLNU02015360.1:258861630-258877493 GCA_006491805.2 Dysdera silvatica | reverse complement strand
GTGATTTGCTTTTAGAAATCCTCGACCTAATCTACGTTCAAGGAAGAGAATGAGATGTTCAGTGATTTTAAAACCTCGTTACATCATTTGTGTCGTTTTACAGTCATCACAAATCTTTCTTCGAGGATTAGGATTTTTAAACTTTCCTTTGAATATTATGATAATGCTATTCTGCTCTAGTAAATAAGAATTCTAGCATGTTCATTAGCGCCGTTGATGGGGGAAAAAGACTGATTTTCATTTCTATCTTTCAACAGCTATTTATACCTGTAGCGTAGGAATATATATATTAAAATATTCATATTATAGCTTTCTTTTGCCCTTAAACTCATACAGTTTTTCATTGCAGGGTAAAATAGACATGAAAATAAATCATGTACAATATATTTACTTATTAATATTCCAAACGAAATCAAGTATCATTCAGTGATATTTTTGGCACTGAGTATCTTTAAAAAAATATGTCAATGTCAGGTTGATTTTTGATGTTGCAACCCTCTAAGAGGGTTTTTAAAGTGAAAGTCAGTTATTTTGGTCCTAAAAATTTTAGTTTCGCCATCTTCATTCTTAAAAACAACTGTTCGAAGATACGAGTGTTCCCGAGTAGTGGCATAATTTTCAGTGCATGCAGTCGAACTGTTGAGAAAAAGTTCTTATCAACATATTTAGAATAAAATGCAGAGTTCCAGGCTAAATTTTCCATTTAAATCAGTGTTGCACTGCTAATCATCCAGTTCCATTTCCATATGCCCAGACATATCTTCAGCAGATACACTGAAAGGCCATTTTTACGTTAAATGAATTTTATTTATCATGAGCTGGCGGACCTCAAAAAATGTTAACGCTGCCCACAAGCGGCCCGTTGTTTGAAGACCCCTGATTTAAAGAGTGACGAGCCACGTCCTTAATTTCGAGTGCTATTGCAAATGGACGAATGTTAAATAAAATCATTTCATATAATAGTATTAAGAGATTAATGTTAACTGCGTTAAATTTATAAGCACTATACTATATTAATTTGATTGATTGATTGATTGATCGTTTTCAAAATTTCAACTAGATAACTCAGTGTTCCTGACAGGACTTCTTTGGTGCTTTGTGGTCCCAGAGCTGATGGGGAAGGGTGGGTATGTTTAAATTGGTATTATTGGTATGTTGCCTATGTTCAAGTCTTTTAATAAAAAGGTTTTAGAAAGGAAGTTGTTATTTGTTCCTATAAGGTGGAACAAAAGAGTGGCAATAATCTAGCTAGGAAGTTAAATGAACTTTGGCTAGTTTGGATTTTTTTTTTAAACAAAACGATACTTGTGCTGGGAAGATCGTTTGACCCTAAGGACCTCTGTTGATTGTACATCTGCTGGAGGTGGTATTAACGCAGCCATACCACGTTCTGCTTGAAACCATGGTGAAATGTAGTTCACGCTTCAAGACCGAAAGCCGTCTTAGATGGGACCGTCAAATAATTTGACTTCCAACCATGGTACTACATTTATAAAAGTCCAATGTTTCAAGGAAAAGGAAAACTTGTTCGTACTTCAAAAACTTGTAAGCAGACCTGTAGCCAAGCCGGGGCCAACAGGGATGCGGCCCCAGTTGCCCTACTGAGCTATATATAACAATAACACAATATTAAAATATTTAAAATTAATAAAATTTAATAATGTATAAAATTGTTTTTATACGTATTTGTATAAACTGTTTTTATATAATTCTTCCTCTCCCATCTAACTCCCTCTCCATGAAATTTAAAATACACACCTCGATATATGCCACTGTCACAGTATTTATACTTGCATTAAACTAAAAAAAAAACTATCAGCGGGGTATAAAATTTATTTGGGTTTTTAGTGACATTATTTCTAAATTCTGTACCATTCCTGATAATTATTTTATACTCGTGAGACCCGGAGAGCTTTGTGCCCTAATTGCCTCTTCATCCTAACTACAGGCTTGCTTGTAAATATTGGCTGCAATTTCCGCGTTTAATTTTCCAGTGACAAAACTTAGAAAACAACTTTCTCATGAAGAAAATTGGCTCTTCATGAAGAAAACTGGCTCTGTATGAACGGATGTGTTACAAAGAGCTTATTCCCACGGAAGCGTGATATATCTGGCAGAGTGTCCTCTGTTTTTCCGCAAGGTGACCTTTTATCGTTTGAAAACCAGGGCGTTTGGCCAATGAGCTCATTTATGTTCCGTCATATTGATGAGAGTGAACATTCCTGAAAATATGAATGAACACAAAGAAATTAGACGTGTTGTCTGGCAAGAAATCAAGCAATTTTAATTTGACAGAAAAGGCAAAACTTCCTGGAATTTTTAGTTGCTCGAGATTTTATTGTTTCTTCACTAACAAACAACAGCAAAACCATAAAAAGCGTGAAAAACAAGCTCTCTTCCAACATAATTCTGTAATATGCATCAATTTGGATTATTTTCACTATTATCATGGAACAATAAAATATTGATTGTTCTGAGAACAGATAAAGTGTATCGAATTTGTTTGACATAACATTAAATTTTAATTCTTTTGTGATCAGGTTTCTATTCTTATCAAAAAAATACCAACAATGTTTTGTTATCACTGAAATCCCACTTAACTTCAAAATGAAACAAACCTACGTTTAATTAAACAAGATATCTTTAACTGCGTATTTTACTTTTATGAAGTACTACGGTGATGGATAACAAATAATTAATAAATGGTAAAGAGCTATAATGTATAATCAGTCTTCATTATCCTTTAGCTTTGTGGGGAGGAATAGAAACGACCGCTCTTAAAATTTAACGATGCCATCTGTAGTGCAACAACTCGTCTATTAATATTAAGGAAAGAATATTAAAGATAATATAAATTAAAGATAATAATATATTAAAGACAAATATTGCTGTGATAAGGCGAAATCCCTATCCTTTAAAATACTGTAAAATCAGTCAACACATTACCAGATTTTGCCACCCCCGAGCAGGTCTAAGATCCGTGCATGTCACAAACTGTATAATTATGTTCAAAATTACAGAAAGAAACCCCAAGAATCAGCTAATTAACAAAGTGCTAAACGCAATGCCGTTCTCCATAGCACACAACGTTATATAAGCTGTGTGCCACAGTGTGTCATGCTTGTGAACATTTTTTTTTTTTTTGAACATAAAAGAAGGCATATGTGAACGTACTCAAATAATTGTAGCGTGTGCAAAAGAAAATTAAGAAGTACGACGAGAAACATTTAAGATTTTTATGGTTACTTCAATTTTACGATCAATGTGGTTAGATGGTTGCCACGAATCGCTGATCGTTGCTGCCCTTGCCATAGCGATCAACCAACCAACCAATCTCTATTCGATAATAACAGAGTTGCCAAAGCAAAAAAAAAAAAATATTTGGCACGTTCAGTCACAGGCGCCGTTAGGGGGGGCAGAGGACTGTCCCCTCAATCAAGGATTAGGTTCCATGTGTCCCATTTTAAACAAAAATTTATAATAAGGTAACTTCGTTCAAAACTATAATTATGTTTTTTTAATCTAAGGAATGCGGTTATATTTTTCGGCGTAGTGTATTTAGTGCGAAATAAAAAAAATGCACTTTGTCATTTATTTGATGTAATTATACCTTTTGTTGGATTGTATTATATAGCTCTCTTTTCTGCATGGCAGCGTTTTCATTGACGTGTTATTATTTCAACTTTCAAGTGGAACGTTTTTAATAACGTTACAACCACAACTACATTTTCCCAATTTTAATTTCGCAAGCTCAAGGAAATTTTTGGCCCTCTACGCTCATTATCAACGACATAAATTAAATGGATTGTCAACATCATCACTCTTGTGACCACACACTGGCTACGGCCCTGGTTAACAACAAGCTGCCTTCTACTGGTATACTGTCCCCCCAATATTTTTATGCCATCGGCGCCCATGGATTCAATAATGGTTGTCACATGCCTGACGCAAGATTAATTTGCAGAAAAAATACCGGCCACACAACAAGGAAATATAAAATGACAATATCACGGTTTTATGAATTCTAAAGTGTACCTAAAACATCTGTGACTTGTCTACACATCTTACGACCTAACTATTCTAAAGCATATCACGTTGGTATGCAAATGAACGTCTGATCGCTTGTATTTGTGCTTCGTACGAGTTGCTTTATGTAGTGTACAGACGTATACAAGTATAACTAGAGAGAGAAGAGGTTTGCTGCATACAAATACGCGGGTTCCATTTCCGTGATATTTTTCCTCTTATAAATTTCTTGTTCACTTCCTTTTTTTTTTTTAAAAGGAGCGAGTTTCTACGCGGTCGAAACGTCACCGGTTGCCCAGGGGGCCTCTTTCTTACCCAAGATTTGGCCTCCACAACCTTGTGAACCTCAGCTCAATAAGCACCGTATTACCATTATGGGCCATCTAATTCCGTTAATCATGTTCTTTTCCTCCTGATGTTATGTGCCTTCCAAGTCTGCATTCTCTTTAATTCTCAACGTATTCGCCAAAAGATCGTGGTAATATTGCATATTCCGTTTTGTTTTCTTGCTAAAAAACGCATAATTTCAAAAGAATTTCCCCCATGTTACAAACGGTAGTTGATTGGTATTAGAGATTTGTGGATTACTAAACTTGAGGCTGTATGCAATCGGGTAAATATATCTTTTATTATAAACATATTTTCTGAAAAAGCAAAACGAATCATTGTTAGTGGACTGAACTAAAATGAATCATTTACGAAAAATGTCAATCGTTATTCAACTTCGCTTAATGAAGGGAACAGTAGTTATCGAAACTTCGCGATATTTTTCCTATACTGTTGGTAAGTTTTATTTATTCTTACTCTTCCTCTATTTCTTTCTACTCAATTTTCTTTTTATTTAACCCTTTTCTTTATTTTCCTTAACTTTTTCTAATTTATTTTCCTCTTTTCGTTACTTTTACCATTTTTATTTCTAATTTACTTTTTTACTTTACTAATTTCTTTTCTATTTTTTTTTGCTGTCCTTTCCTTTCTTCTTTCGCATTTCGACGAGCAACAAATTTTACTCGTTATGTCAATCGTGGTTATTAGAATTCTACGATTAAGATAATCATCGATTGCTTGAAACGATAGAACTTTGTGGCATTCACAATTACTATATAAAATGTCAAAATGAATATCTAAGTATCAGTATTTGGATATAATCGTTCCTGAAATAGCCTGTAATTCTGTCAGTTTATAGTTAACATATTTCATTCTTTTTCGCATTATGTAAAAATATCCATATAACTATATATGTGGTTTTATTATTTGCAAAGTGTCGTTTTATTTTTTTCTTAGAAACTATTTTTTACAATCATGAATTGTGATGGAATTATTGTAATTCTGAGACCAAACAAAATTATTATTATAATTTTGAAGTCTTTACTAACGAAGGTACCTTACACTGTTGGAAACTACAGTTATAGGTGCCCAAAGGAATTTCTGTCAATCTGAATTGCAGTAGAATAAGCAAAATCACAAAATGTAATGAAAAGGAAAGAAAACAAAAAGAAATGGGTGAATAGTGGAGCTCTTCTAAAAGAATGACTATACAATGACCGCAATACGAATGAATAATAGTCACAATACAATGGATGATGAAGATCTCGGTAACAAATGAATAACTTTACATCCCACTCTAACGATTATCAAATCCCACGAATACGAAATGCTAATCTAGTTTTCCTCCATTTCCAATTGTTTGTTCTAATGCAATTCTTTTGCACTAAAATAATGGCAATATCAAAACCAAATACCGTAGGACTTCCACACATTGCGCCTATATGGGGCAGAGGGGGCTCGATTCCCCCCTAGTCATTTAAAAATATGATTCACCCGAACCTGTTGTGCATTTACTGTCAAAGGTTTTAGCCACATTTTAAAATAAGGTACTTTTTAGCTCATTACTAATTGTCAAGCAGTATCAATTATTTTGGTAGCGTTTTGGTATCTTGTACATTCACTAAAATTCTCGACAGCTTTGAGAAGAATGTAATAATTTTTCTCAGTCCATCCCATTTGAAGTACTCGTCAATTTTTCTCAGCCCTCCATCTAGAAGTACCCTTATGGACGCCCAGGCTTCCATATATCGAATTCCAAGGTTTCCGAAGAAATTTTGGTTTATAAAAACGACTTTCTATATAATGAATGGGGACTTCAACTACTCCACTAAAATTTCGATATATAGAGAATTTCGAATAACGGAAGTTCGATATATAGAAGTTCTGCTGATGTATAGAACTCATAGCCTTAGTGTTTCCTATTTTTTTATTGCAAACTAATAAAAATAAAAACTTTGATATATCTTAATCAAGTGAGAAGTTCCCTTTCTCTCTATTTACTCACATCTTACATTAACTTATTATGAAATACAAGCCAAGTGGTGGAAAAATGTTATAAACAATTTTCTGGTTCAGAACTGTGTGACGATAGTAGTTTCAATACTTAGTAGAACTTGACGTTTCAATTCGTTTTTGCGAACCTTCCCTTCGGAAGATTATCCCGTCATTGGTGGTGGCCGATTGACATTAATTTTTATAAGTATTGAAATTTTATTATCGTTACACAATTCTGAATCGGAAAATCGGTTACAATTTAAAACGCGTTGTGAAAGTCTTCGTGAAACCTGCAGGGAAATTGATTTCAATAAATAATTCTGAATGTAATCAATTTCATATTTAAAAGGATTATCGAAATCCGTAACGTATTGAAATTGATCAACATTTGGCGGTGAAATATAATTTTCATCCATTTACAGTGGATAGTGATATCATCAGCATTTAGTTTTAAGTCGGGGGTGTGTACACCCGGCAGCAACTATTTGCCCCCCCCTTTTTGTCATCCCTCTTGTTACGTCTGAGTTTGCAATTTTGTCCCCGAAGTCACAAAAACTCAAGTTACTTTATATGTGTGTGAGCATACACCACCTTCTTCAGCTATTAACTATCTACCTATCTCTCTCTTTCTCTTTTTTTGTTCTCTCTCTCTCTATCTTTATTTTCACATTTTTCTATGCTGATTTCTGACATCATCTCATCTTATCAAAAGATATCTCCTTTAATTGGGAGCGTTCATATGCAGTTGGCAATTTTATCTGCCAATTATTAATCAGGTTTCCTTGGAACATATTTGGTTCATGTACACCTACTTAATTTTTTCACTTCGGCAACCATATATGCAATTGTTTTCTGGTCCTTCACCAGCGAATATTTTTTTTCTATTATTCTAGTTATTTTAAGCGATCACTTCTCCATCCTCTTTTGAGTTGCTTTCAATTTGTGTATTGCTTTCTTCGTTGAACTCCTTATCTGTGAAACATAAAAGAAGCTAGTAAATATATACGCATAGACGTGTAATTCAAATTATGAGAATTTGGTAAGTTTTCAAATCGAATTAATCATATCACCATAATTTAAATAGCTGTTACGGCTGAAAATCTGTAAATATTTGTAGTGTTTTATTTATACAATTTTTTATAACTATATTTTCTTTTTTCGTTTGTCTAGGATTTAAATGTCGTGAAATTTTCTTTAAATTGAATTAATTTTTCAACTTGTAGCAAACTCGAATAAATCGCCTATAAAATTTGTCATCGATTTATTACTTTTTTTTTACATTACATTGGTGAATTTTTTATGTCATTGCTTTTATACAATTACAGATAGATTAGGAATATTATAAAAATGAAGCCTCAAACTTCAATATTGTGTAATAATAATAATAATATAATAATAATAATAATAATTTATTAAAACTCAGATGGATACAAACACTTATACTGAGAGTAAAATCGATTAATAAATCAAAATCACAAACATGGCACATACAGAATAGTACAACAATATAAATCCTAAAAAGGAAAACAATATAAAAATTGAGACAAGTCAGTCATGTCCAGAGCAGATACAAATTCTCAGTAGCTAGCACAACATACAAGCTCAGCGGGCAATACATTCCAAATACGTCCAACTCTATTTATATAGTAATAAAAACAGGAATTTGACCTTACAGTTGGAATAACGACCCTTTAAGGATAGCCCCTTGAAACCCGAGGAGAGGCCATAGCTATCAGAGGTCGGTCGTGATCAGAATATATCATATCGCGGATCAATTTATAGAATAGCTTCAAATCAATTACAAGTCGACGCCATTCGCATGAATGAACCCACAAAGAGCCAAACAGTCGCTATAAGAAAGACCCTCAATCCAGGTAAACGTTTAGTAAATCTTCTAAGAGGAAACTCCATGATCCTAATATCTCTAAGCTTATAAGGATTCCACACTGGAGATGCAAATTCCAATGAGGGAAGAATATATGTATTAAAGGCCAAAACTAAAGTAGAAAGATTACACCTGGAAAATGCACGTAACAACATATAACATTTATTATTGGCCTTTGAAACGATTCTAGCAGAATGGTCAGAAAAATCATGGCGACCAGATATAGTAATACCTAAATCAATGTAATAACCAACACTGCCCAATAATGAACCACATACTATATAATCTAAGTCCATATTTAATTCACCAAGATGTAAGACAGATGATTTTTCAATTGAAATGGCCAACTTGTTTAACACACACCATTCCTCCAGTCTATTACATGCTATTTTTTAACTCATAGGCTGATTCAAAGGATTGAACACTTCTGTAGAACTTCAAATCATCATCAAATAAGTCAGAGGAGAATGGTAGCAATATTTGAGGTACATCAGACGCAATAACAAGAAAGAGAATGGCACCGAGTGCAGAAACCTGAATGACACCACTTCTAACAGTAACGCTCTTTGACATAGAACCAGAAATTTTAACACTAAATGTACGATTTGCCAACAAATCTGCAATAACACGAATTAAGTGGGGTGTAACACCGAGGGAGGATAACTTCCCAACAAGAATAGATAGAGCGCATAACTCTATTTAAAGCCTTCTCCCAATCAATAAATATCACGTCTATAGGAGTACCATTCTCAATAGCTAAAGTCCAATTGTTAACACAACGTAACAACTGAACCACGATAGATCAACGAGACAGAAAACCACTCTGTTCATTGGAAAATGCATCCAAACCGACTAACATTGGAATACGAGCTCTTGCTAAATATCTCCGGCAAAGTTTGAGTACCACATTATTAATAGCGATAGGTCTATAATTACCACGGCTAAATCTATTAGATTTTTTGAATATAGGTATAACAACAGTTTCTCTATTCGTTATAAACATGCTTATAATCATGTTCATGCTTCATGTCAATGTTCATGCAATCATGTCAATGTTCATGCAATCATGTCAATGTTCATGCAATCATGTCAATGTTCATGCAATCATGACAACGTTCATTCAATCATGTCAATGTTCATGCAATCATGTCATGCTTATAATCAATTCGTTTATAATCATGCTTCTGATTCCGGTGTACGAAGGGTGGGGTCAGAGCCCCTAGAATTATAGGCCGACGCATCAGCCGCCATTTTCCTGTACACTTCCGGTTTCATTTACCTTGGCGATAAAGGTTTTTAACTTTGGAACGATGATCGCTATTTTGGCATAAAAATAATCAACAATTCGCAATTACCCGACGATTGTAAACATTGGCGCAACTTTTAAGATGTCGCCAATAAATACAATTTGCAACCGTAACTTAGTTTCCGATTAATGTAAAATTATAATGCAAATAATCAAAACAAACTTTACGCTGCAAACATTCTATGTTTATTCCTCGAATGATTAGAACAATTCCCAGCGGAACACTCACCCATTTCACCTTATTTTATTAAAAATAACACACTTGTAAATCACTAAACTTTAACACAGCAGTGAATAGGATCACGTGACACGATGGTAGGAAAATGGCGAATATGCGCCAGCTCTCTTTTCTAGGAGCCTTAAGTGGAGTCACGTGATACGATGGCAGGAAAATGGCGGCTATGCTCCAACTCTCTTTTCTAGGAGCCTTAGGTGGGGTCACGCTACAACGTGACGTCAGTAACGAGAGATTTAATTAAGAATTAAATGCAATTAAAGTTTCTGGCCACACTCGCTAAGCCGGTACTCCTCTATGTAAGAAATGGCCGGATTATCGAGAGGCTACTGTACTAGATTTCACATTATAAGCATTAATATAATTAAAGTATTATTATAATATATATAATGATAAGTCATTATTTATAGGTATATATTATTATACCTATAAATAATGAATCTGTATTTTTAAAATAGTTATGGATGAAACCAAACATTTAGACTTTTCTTATGTATAAAGGGCTATATGTTCTGTTTTTATTGAGTATTAGTTATGTAATATCCTTTTTTTTTATTTTAAATGATTCGTAGCTTTTGCGTATACGTCGAAATGATTAAACAAGAAAATGAATAACCACATAATGGGAATACTATTTGTTTGCAAAATCCATATTAAAATCATTCCTGTAAATTTTGTTTGTTTTGTAAATTAACAAAAAACTAGGATCTCGTTAGAAATTTACTGACGTGGTAAAAAACCATTTACTTTATCTAACCAACCATTTTTTTAAAATAATATTCAGAAATAATCCTCTGACTAAATGTTTCATCTTTTTAAATATAACGTGCTAGACATGTTTTAAATATTTTCCAACGTCATGATGGCTTTTAGCATTCTTTTTAGCTTATTTCTTCATTAAGGTTTTTAGCAAGTTTCGCTATCAACTTTAGAAAATTTTAAAATATATCCGTTTATGCTTTATTGAGTATGCTCTTTTAAAAAAGTCAGGAAGTTTTGACACTTAGTCTCATTTTGTGATTATAGTTGTCGTTCTAATCAAAAACTGCAAAAATTGGAAGCTGTGTTTCAAAAGAATCAAAAGCACAAAGGCGTTGGCGAAAAAACTGCGAAAAAAATGAACAGAATTCGTAGTAATGTGGAGCGTATAAAAATTCAATCGATGAAGAAAGCACACCTACGCATGAGAGCATATTTTCTTTTTTTACGTGATCTCTCGTGCAACCGAACTTACGAGAGCTGCGTGGTGGTAAGGGCGTTTGAAGCATTTGGGTATACTTCTCGCATCATTACCTCATCTTAAGGAGAGACACGGGGCAGGAAGTAACCACTAAACCACAAAATTTGTTTTGCCATCAAATCTCTCTGTGAGAGAGATTTTGACCAAACAAGTATTCCCCAAATGCAGTTAATATTAGATCATGAAAGAATTTTTCAATCATGTGTTAAAAAATGAAATATAAAAGGTGTTTCGGCGTGTTTTAGACTCTCCCTCCTCTTCCCGAATATTTTCCTTCACACTAATTCAGAATTAACGAAGTCTTCTTTTAACGATGGATTTATTGTGGAAAAAAGCAATTCAAATCAAGCAAACTAAACAATGCATTCTAATTAGACAAATTTTATAATTTTACGGAAAATGAGTTCGCGTAGATGAACGTAGTTCAGGAAATCTTCTATTAAAATACCTATTTTATTTATTATATTATAAATAAGACTATTTTCTATTTTAGTGTTAATGAGGACAAAACAATGAAATATACGTAACAAAGGGAGCTTAAAACCCATTTCTCTCGGCACACTTCACCCCTTCTCTCTCCACTTCATACACATGCACACACGATCGAGCAATTGTCGAAATGTGATGTTTTCTTTCAAAACAGTATTTTCATTCAGTTCTTTAGCACTTCAATTTCTCATTTAAATCAACCCTATTTCAGGGGCGGACACAGACTTTCATTTTGGGGGGTCAAGGACAGAATTTGCCATGGTCTTGGAATAACACCCTTCATTTATCATGAAAGTTGGAATTTTTTACAGTGAAAAAATATATTTTGGGGGTCATGACCTCTGCGCTAGCCCCCTATGTCCACCCTTGCTCTATTCATACCACGGTAAAGGGTCATTTCTCTCTGTTGTTCCTTTACAAATACATGCAATAGTCTTAAAGAAATTTAGTGTATTTTTCTTTTATAAATTTGCCTTAAACACCTAAATCTTGACTTTGAATCATGAAAGTAAAGTAAAATAAATAAAATTCATTGTGTAATAGGTTTAATTAACAGTCATACACTGGTGTGACTAGCACCCCCGCCCTATTTACGCTAATAGCATCATCTTCATTATCATCTTGTATGTGCTCTCCACCTCGTAAGCTTATTTTCTGTGCCCGGTTTATTCGCCTGTTATATTTGAAAAATAATCTGCAAAATAGTACTTTAGAATTATCATTTTTCATTATGCCGATATGCGCGTTTAAATCAGTACCGTAGCCAGGATTTAATTTCGGGGGTTCAAAAATTTTTACAGCATGTATCGATACAATCACAGCATGCAAGGCCGTAGCCAAGTCCCATTAAAAATTTAGTTTCGGGGGGGGGGGAGGGGCGGACCGGTCCCTAAGATCTCCTCTCTGGATACGGACATGGTTTAGGTCTATAGTAAGTGTTTAGCGGTTTCCGAACAATGTGTTTGGTATTGGAGTTGATGATACAACTAGCTATATAATACTAACCCTTTCCATATGCTACGTTCCTTTGATTTCATAGTTGAGGGCTTAACGATTCATACTTTTTTTTGTGTGGATTTGTATATCCTTAATATTAGGTTATAACTATATTTACTATAAACGTAGTCTTTGGAGTAATTATGGAAGTCTAGTGATATCCTAGCTCCCCCCCCCCTAAAAATTTTTACTCGCCCTAGAAAAACGAAAATTGGAACCGAATATCAGGTGCTGGTCGTTGTAAGAGCTATATCCCCTCCCCAGACCTCTTAAGTAGCTACACCAACTAACTTAGTCCTATACTTTATTCGAATAGGATTACACTGTCGAGGTAGTGATGTCTCTTTGTCGTTACAATTGCTTTGTCTCAGTAGAGCTTGTATGTGTTTTCTAATATAGTTTCTTTCTGCCTTGTATTTCTAGAACGTTATTCGTTTTTCGTATGGCAATCCCCCATTTTATTTGCAATAGAATGAAAAAATGCACTTTAAAACTAACCGTTCCTAAAAATTGGTTATGAAAATACCACATAGAACTTTAGAAATTAATGTTACGTTACAATACATGGTAATAACTTTAGTAAACACATATCATTGTGAAACACTTCCAGATTCCATGATTTAACGTGCTTGTACGGAAGTCAAATCACGTTTAAATATATCTAATTACGAAGTCAAACGCAACCATTTAAAACCAAAGAAAAAGAAAATAAAGCGAGTAAGAGAAAAACATTGAACTCTTGAAATAATTGTGGAGTTAAATCCATTATACATGTTCATTGACACATTTAAACTAACACTCAACAATTGATACTTTAAACGAACAACCTTTTGCATAAGTCAAAACTCATTATATTTCCTGAACTTTGTCCGACTATTATTAATCTAAAAAAATACATGAGCATTTGTACTTCTGCCAAACAACAAGTAATAGTTAAGTGCGGAACATTATACCCATGTTTTAAAAAAAGGATACGATATTTCCTAAGCTTTTGTTATATCTAAATGGAGAAGAGAAATGGCACATTTCACATTTAAGGATAGAAGAACAAATGAAAACCGGAAAATTCAAACTACAAGTGAAATATTTAAAATTAATCTTTGGTTAAATTAGAACTAGGAAACAGTACATTTTCAGAATTGACACTCGTCATGCCGTATTTGAATGTAGGTCCACCTTTTCTGCGAAAACATTGAAACAAGCTTTGGCTGTGTTTTCCAGTATGTTTACTGCATGTTTACACCATCTTCTTTTCGTAGTAAAGGATAATTTTTTCTCTTTTTAGTATCTGCTCAAGAAATTCTTTGATCTTTGCTTAACTACCCAAATTCCATTTCTACGGGCTTTGTAACCTCCCTCTTAATTTTCTCTCTGGCCTCAAACAAAAAGTAAAATTTTTAAAGATGATAACGTAAGTATTAAAACGTCTGGATGATTTAGAGATTGTAACTTTTTTTATACACTTTCACTTTACGGCAATGAAATTTTATTTATTGGTTTTATAAGCGCGTGCAACGATTTCAGCTTCATATAAGGAGTCGAGAATTTATATTTTAAAAAAAGTTCGCTTTCTTTCAATACACGGTAGTTGCAATCATCTGAACAAATAAACACCGGACTTATATTAAGTTCCTTGCAAAATTATTTTATCAACTACCTAACTAAACGTCAGACTATCATATACTATAGTGTACTTCCTTATTTCTTGAGATCTTAACTATTTCACGATCCTATTATGTCAGTTTTATGCCGTTAAACGTCAGTACAGTGGTTCATTTTCAATTTTGAAATTAGTTTAAATGACGCTGCTTTATATGGTGATGAAAACTGCACCAAGGAACATTGCATATGTAAATTGAGCCCACTGTGATTACAAGAACAAACATACAAAACAGGCATATGATTTTTGCGCCCCTTATAAATAACAATCCTTTATTACTTATTTTTAAATCTGATGTACCTTTGCTAGAAAAAGCGCCCAGTTAGGTTTTGCTTGTCTTTTCTAACGTTAGAGATTTGTGGTGCTCGCTTGCCTATCATGATGGAAGAACACTGAAGGCAGATGCTTGAGAGCGGTTGCTGGAAATAATAGGGTTAGGGAATAACTACCTAGGGAGCAACATTTTCAAAGAAATATTATGCTATTAACATACATATGATAAATACATGTATCAGGCCTGTAGCCAGGATGAAGGGGCAACTGGGGCAAGGCAAAGGGCATATGGGGCACAGGGCATCTGGGGATTGTTCTATATATATATATATAAATAAATAGCTCGATGGGGCAACTGGGGCCACGCTCCTACTGGCCCCGGTTTGACTACAGGCCTGACATGTATCATGTAATTAATGTACGCGTCTTGTGTTCCCTTTTGCTTGCTTTGCATCTGAATTGAAAGCGTTTGTTAAATTCTATAACAGCAGTCTATAAATACATTACAATTTCACATTGTTCTTGTTAAGATAGCAAGTACAAGTTTGTTTCACTTACGTTTTCGGGGGGGAGGGGGGTTCCTCTTTTACCTTTTTCGCAAGGGCATAGCAATGTGATCATTTAATTAATAAAGCAGGATTTTGAAAACATTTCTTTCCTATCGATTGATCCCAAGGCCTTAGGGAACAAATAGAAATTTAAGCTAACTTCAGCCAGATGAGTGAATTATTATAATTTGATTTATCGCAGAATGCTTCAGTTTCTTCGCATTTTCTAAATGTACTTCGTCTCAATCTGGGAGTCATGAGTTAAATGTTTGAGGAACACTTTATAATATAAATAACTTATTTAAAGATCCTTATTTTTTTAAAAAAAAAAATATCAATGGCACACTTTTGCATATGTTTTTATTTGGAATGCATTTTAATTAAAATTTACCATCTTTATAGATTACAGCAAACTGTTCTTAAATTCTGGATGTTTAATGTGCAGTAACACTTCGTAAAAAACAGATTTTCGAGAATGATGGAGTCGTTGATGGAAGTCGAACTTCCATCAACGACTGGGACCACTTCTGAAGAGGTTCGCAAAAGACGAACCGAAACGTCAAGTTTTTTGAGTAATTAAACTCTGTTTATATTTTTTTACACTGTCTGCACTGGAAAAGCTATTTTTTAAAATTTTAAATGCGCTGTGAAAGTCTTCGTGACTAGTTACATTTTATTTTAAAGGTTTCGGTAGGATCGTCAAAAAAGGAAAAGAAATTAAAATGAGAAAAAGAGAGAGAGAGCGAGATTAAAAAAATGGGTATGAAGCAAACCAATAAGCTACTTTGTTTACATAAAATTATCATAATATTTGACAATTTTATGTAAGTGAAGTAGTTGATTTAAATTATATAATTAAATTTCATCATATATTGTAAATTGA
>QLNU02015360.1:258844421-258861530 GCA_006491805.2 Dysdera silvatica | reverse complement strand
CCGCCACGCCCGATTATCTATCAATATTGTAAAATCTATTTATTCATAAGGATACGGTCTATGAAGATATTTTTCACGGTCCCTGCAGATTTCCTATAATACTAATGATTATCAAACTTGTGTCTATAACGATAATTTGTATTTTCAATGAATCTGTATATAATAATAATTTTGCACTTTTCTAACTTTGGCCATACGTTGCGGCCTAGGTTTTTCAAAACAATGCAGTGTTTGATAATTCACGACCGCTTACGATTACTTTATGCACAAATGCTGCGGATCTTAGAATAAATAGCCGAAGTCGACCGAATGTTTCTGAAGAGGAAATATGTGTATGATGCACCCAAGTAATTCTCTTAACTGCAAATGAAGTTTTAAAGAACATGCATTCTTTCGTGAATATAGGAGGATTATTTGAATTTGGATGATTAGTGTTTAGTGGTAGCACCGATGAAGATATAATAGCGACACTGGGATAAAATGACGACGAAAACATAGGCGGAGAGGGAAAGTATTTGACAGAAACCATCGCTCAGCTTGATTGCCGTGGATGCTGTTAAATTAATTGAATTGAAACCTTGCAGCATTTTATTTCTACTATACTGACGTATAATTTATACAAGATTTTCTATGGCGACTTCTCATATTATATATATAAAGAACTCCTATTATTGCGAAACTTGGACCCCTCCCACCACTTCAATAATTTTGAAAAAGTCTATATCTCGAAAGTTATGGTTACAGCCATGGAACCATTAGATGCAAACCTCCACATCGTCGAGATTTAAATGCTATTTTGACCGTCTTGAAACTGAAGAAAACGGTTTCCGAAAAAGTATATTTTACCTCACATTCTAAAATTACCCGAAGTCACTAGTGTATGTCTTAAGCTACCGTGTTCTTCTAAAATATTTTCCTGAATACGACGTTTCGCTTGAGATAATATGGGATACTTTCAAACAACAGTTATTACTTGGGCAGTATACGGTTAAACGTTGGTTATCTCTGGATTTTAGTTGAAGATGGTATATTCGGTTCCTTCATCAACATGCGGAAGATCATCACATTACTTTTTAACTCCATTAAGCATCGTGAGAACCGCTGCCTTTTGGAACAACGATTCCTTGGACATAATGCTCTGTGATCGCAAGTCTCGCAAGACTCTTATAAAATTTGAATTGAAGTAATTACATACCGAGCAAAATTGCAAACAAAGGACAGAAAAAAGCTCCTTTTTAAGAATGCAAATCTAAAACATAACCTCTCTAAAATCTAACTATCTTACAAGAATCTTCGAAATGGGAATATATATCTCACAATTATTAAATTTTATCTACATCCAACACACAAGACTATTATTACTACTATGTTATGCAAGTACATTCTTATGTATTCTCTCATGTAAGATAGATAATGTAAGAAGTGATGAAACTAACGCAGACCTTATCCTTACCCCTAAACTCTTTTGGCAACTACCGGCCCTTGCTAATGGTCTCATGTGCAGCCGCTGTTGAGAACCATTGTTCTAAATGGTATTTTATTTGTTGAAGTAATTTTCGGAAAGAATGATGTACTTTTGCATAGGTCAAGTAACTATTATCCCTTCTCGTCAATATTTCGCTTTCTTTAAAAGAGAAACTTGAATCCGAAAACCAAAAGAAATTAGAAACGATGCGAAACTAAATTTCTTAAATCCTTTTATCAGAGGTAAATCTCCGACAGCGGATGTTGTTCATCAGTAAAGTTAACCTGCAGCGTATCTGCTGACCACTAAAGTTAAACACTAGTAAATCCTTTCTCTTATTTGCTAAAAATTCAACGTCTGATCTAAGTCTCCGAATGGTAAATCCTTTCTTTACTTTTCTTCGTAGCTCCTTTTTTCCGATTAGTTCCAAATGAGTGACCAAGTGCGCAATGCGTTTAAGATAGCGATCTAAGGGTGTTCCTTGATGAAACGTAAACGAGGTAACGTCTTTTGGACTTAACAGGAAATAACAAAATGGAAAGGCGTTTTGGATTACGAACCATTTCAAATATCGGTCGCTATCAGATCAAGCAATTAAATCCTTCTTTTAGTAATCTCTTCCGGACACGGTACTAAAAATCAGTGGTGCTTAATCCGCGAAAAATTGCTGGTTTGTTTACATTTCCCAAGCTCGCTTTAATCGGGGAAGACCTCATATGTTTAGAACAACATTATTTTCACTTCCGTTAAAAAAGATCTATTTTCTTTTTATGTATCTATCATAAATTAAAACCTTATGCGAACTTTGATGTTTCTACAAAATAACACAAATATTGTACAACACAACAACCTTTAATACGTAGATGCAGCTTAGATATATTTATATACGTATTTTTATTTATTTTTTTTTGCAATAGGATCACATCCTATAGCATCAGTGTCTCAACAGTCCTAAAATTGGAAATTATATACTAATTTGAAATTTGCGGTCACATCAGATTATTATTATTTTTTTTGTAAATCTAATATATAAAAGGAAATGGTCAATTATATGCATAAATGTTAAATGTATAAATATTCTTAATCATGTTTGATTCATTCTGATATGGATGATGATGAAAATTAAAATTTGGTATGACAATTGTAATTTAATGAGTCATGTTTAATCATTTTTAGTACTACTATTGAATAGCTATGTGAACATCCCGAAGTAGTACTAAGATTATCTGGGACGATGAAGGATAGAACGTTCTGCTAGATAATATCTCCATTACTTGTTAAATAAAAAATATTTATATGTCACAATATATATTTGTTTAAAAAAGACAATTTTTTGCACACGTTTGATATTAATAATTCAAAAATCTTCAGAATATGTCAAATGTGTAGCAGTCTAAAATACAAATATTTATAAAATTTTAAGCACTTTGGTAGAAAATTTTTTGAAAAAATGTACTTTGATGGAAAAAATATTTCTTTCAATCAAAGTACATTTTTTCAAAAACGTCTAAACTAAATTGCATAAAATTTTAAAAATATATAGACTCTTACGCATTTTATTATCAACATATTCTAAAGTTTTTTTTGAATTATTGCTGTCACGTGTACAAAAAAGGTTCTTTTAAACGTATAAATACGTTGTTGCATATAAACATTTTTTATTTAATAAGTAATAAGTAACGCTACACGTAAAGTGTGTAAATATATCTAATGAGTATGTCGAAAAAATTATTACTCAAAAATGAGTACGTAATTTGAAACTCAGCATACTTAAAATCGAATCCCTCGTCTACTCAAAAATGAATACGAATGGGTTTGAAGTAGTCTCAAATTTGAAACTAAATATGCTTAAAATTGAATCCCTCATGTACTCAAAAACGAGTATGTATGGGTTTAAAATAGTCTCAAATTTGAAATTAAACATACTTAAAATTGAATCTCTTGTGTACTCAAAAATGAGTCCGTGTGGGTTTAAAATAGTCTCAAATTTGAAACTAAACGTACTCAAAATTGAAGACAGTTTTGTACTTTGTTGAGTCAATTAAGTGGACTGACTTCAGTTTGGCGCCACTCCATCCAAACGGTGCCTGGGGCGCTTAAAGCCGCCCCTGACTACTACCATTAGCAAAGTAAAATTATGATAATTAAATGTTCCACATTTTCGTCAGGTTAAAATAAAATATCGTTTATCTAAAAGAGTAATTATTTGTTTCGTGCCTTACTTATAGCATATATGCATTGTATCTATTACGCATGCTTTTCTCATGCAGATGAAGCATTTTGTCCGCAATGAAAACAAATACGGAGAAAATTAATATAAATACATGTTCATTGGTTGGATTATAGTCATTGCTGGATTTGTAGCATAATCTTAATTTCGTTTTAAATCGACTTAAATGTACTTATTTATTTGCTTAAAAATGAAAATATAATTTCCAAATGCAGGTTCAATCTTCAAGATTTGAGTGAAATAATTATGCGCGGTAATATATAATTTATGGAATTTTAATTTAACTCAGAATTTGATGAGGCATTCGACAATTCTATTAGAATGGGAGATTAGAGAAAGCTCAGCTTATGTATATTGTAAATTGTAATTCCTTATAATATTATTCATATTACCAAAAATACATGTGTTACGAACGAAACTCAGACTTAAAACCCTGTATAAAGGTTGAATTTAGTTTTTGCTTCCTTAGTAAACATACAAAACGTGACCATTTATGTGAAATGAATAATATAAATGTTGAAAATCTGCTAAATGGAAAATTAACAATTCATCCATATCAGCAATTTCACTAACCTTCATTTTATTTGTTTAAGTAGGAATGAAAACACGAAGGAAAAACAAGGCAGGTATAAAAATGTCCAGTTCTTCGCCATATGTAATATGTTAGTGTCATTTATTATCCGTTATACTCCATATGTATAGCATGTGTTTAATATGTACAGTACCAGTGGCGGATTTCTAAGTAGGCATACAAGGCACAGGCCTAGGGGCGGCACTTTTGTGGGGAGGCATCAAAGAGCTTAAAAATAAAATTTTCCAAACTGGACAATGTTGAAAATAATGTTTCATTTTAATTATTGCCCTGTTTCCCCCAACAGCGATTATATAGGAGCCTACTTTAACTTGCCGGCAAATGCAAACTACAGAATCGAAAGACAAAGAGATATGACCATATGATCATATTGTTTACATTACAATATCCGATACTTCCCACTAGAAACGGATGTATCTTGTATCAACATCTGGAAATTGCCATTAGTTGTTGATGTTAACTTTCTGACTTTAAGAAAAGCCAGTACGGAAATATTTTGCAGGCGTCATTAAACGTAAACAAAACGATGGTCGATGTTGGCATTGGGTTTTCTGCGCAACGTGAACCGCTTTTCATATCTATCACAGTTACTGTGCAGTTTCGGGCTCCTATTTATTTTGATAACACCGCTCTTTCATTACAATTTTATATTTGTGATTTTGTTTGCTACTTTTTTTTTCCTTTTACCAAGCCGGGCAACAAAAGATCTATATTAAGTGGTTTTAAATATAGAAAACTTGCCAACGAGAAGCGGGAAAAGGAGGCAAAAATCCTCAAAACTGTGATGAAAGAAGGTGGTTTTTTTAAACTAACCAAAAGATAGAAAATGAAGATGCACATAAAACTGATGTGAATCTAGATTCAGCGATCTATGACTGGACAGACTGCCCTTCAAAATGGGACAATTATGAGTCTCTAGGGGACAGTGGGACACTGTCGCCCAAAGCGGGACTGTCTTATCCGAATCGGAAAGCCTGGTCACCTTACTCATAGACAAAATTCTACGGTCGGTCGGTAGGTACATATAGTTCTTTCGCGGAAAGTTGGCGTCCAGGTTCCGTTAGTTGAAGCAGCATACGGGTTGTTCCATTACAGTAGAGGGAAAGGCGTTTTGGCGTAACTGGTTTTTACCAGAACGTACTGGTTTCGTAGCCCTTTAAAATTTTGCACCATGGGCACTTGCCCAGCGTACCCATTTATAAATCCGGGCCTGACACACTTTTTATATATATTTTATACATACTAGTAATAAACGAATGAATAATGGGAGAACTTGAACTGATAACGACAAAATTCGTGCAAGGATGCGTACGTGTTTTTTCCCCAAATACGCGAAATACACGCAAAAATATCAGAGGTTCCAGGAATCCATACTAAAATTATTGTGGATTCAAAAAATGTCTCGAATCCACGAAGTTGGCGAATATGGTAGCAATAATTTCGAGTTGTATCTTATTAGTTTGAATAATTATATGAAAAATCTCCTTTACATACGAAATGTTAAGAGTATGATATACTTTCTTTTTTACAAATATTCCTTTCTTTGTAAAGGAGGGAGGGGGCGGCAGTACAGGCTGTGCCTAAGGGCGGCAATTTTATAAATCCGCCACTGTAGTACAGAAAAGCCCTCTTGGTGGACACCCTTTATATATAGTTACCCCGTTTTTAGTCAGACAATAATTACTCGGCAAAACTCCTTCACAATACACACTCTTTTACGGGCAAACTTTTCTGTCCGGTAAGTGTCCGCTAATGGGAGGTTTTTACTGTTCGAAGTTTCGAGTCTTTGAATGCGAATGATACAGGACCATTATCTGTCTCACGAGGCTCTAGAAGTAGTTGGTTCTAGTACAAGTTACCACGCTGTTATGCAACACCGTTGTAAATTTACAAACAGTGGACCTCTCTTTCTCATACAGGATGTTTCACTCGATCTCGATGGACATATCTTGATGTGTGAGAAGCGTGGTGACATCAAAGAAAACGTTGGAAGTGATCGCTATGAGCACCAAGACAAACCGGCACCCACCTCTCCATATTATAGAAGACTACCACCGACATATCAGTAGTCACAGCATCAATTTCTTGCTGAATGTTGTCTTTCAGTTGCACAAGAGTCTGTGGCTGTACTGCATTCAAACACAAACCACACTATAATCTTGATCACAACATGAACACAAGATCACACTCTCACAGCTGCAACACATAGTAAGCATGCGTCCGTAACGTAGCATGAAATGGCCGACTCGTGCATGCGCAGGCCTAGAACAATTGTGGCGCCAATTTTGATGATGTCACCATGCTTTTCACACACCAAGAAATGTCCGTAGCAATTTTTATTAAATTACGACCATTACTTTGATTAATATAAGCAAAAATCTGGGGCAGAGAGCGAGTGAAACACCCTGTATATTTGATATCTATATAGGTATGTGTAAATTTGAGAATATTAAAGTTTGATGGACATCTGGGAACACTAAAAGACAACAGTTAGCAGGAATGAGTTCATGACTAAGATGTAGTGACACCAACTACCATCTAATTCTTCTTCAAAATGTATGGGTCACAATTTGTTAAGGCGATGGACGCACCATGCTTCCAATAACATGGTGACACAATTTGCTGTTTCAGAAAGAGATTCTAGTTCAGAATGCTCCGCCTTCCAATAGTTATCGTCCTTGAACACATATTCGACGAACAATAGACCTTCGAATGTATTTTGAAAGGTTTCATTGTGTGTAACACACCCGATCGCGAAAGAAATGAGAAAGGCTATAATGACAGGCATAAGAACAAAGCTATCTGAAGTTCCTCCCCGTCTAATTGGCGGCCCCAATAACCAGCTTAGAAAGGATGAACCAGTAAATGGCATTTCTGTATACAGAGGATGAAAGAAAAAACGTGATACAATAAGTACAACGATGATAATGTAGATTAGCCTGGGGAATTTCATTAAACATATCTTGATCGGTAGAGCGAGTAAAATGTGTTTTATCTTCTTTTATATAATTCCTTTTTCAGAAGTCTTTAAAATAGGCCTATTTTTCTCCATGAAGCATCCAATTCTCACGCAAACTTTGAAAGAAATTCGTCTTAACTAGATCTTAGGATGATTCCTTAAGGTGGATCTCTTTGCAGCCTTCCAACACATGAACATGTGGAGGATGTTATTTCGCACGAAATATTACACGGCAATTATTGTAACAAACACGCACACACCAGGATACTCTAAATTAAAACGATACAGTAATAAATTTGAACGTGCGGATGTTGGAGATTGCGATTTCTTTCGGCCTCTAAAACGCCAAAGTGAACAAAAGATACATTGTATATTCCCTGCATTCATCTTTTTTCGTCTTGTGTAAGCGGGTTACAAGCGACTGTGAAAGTTCGTTTTAAACGATTTCTTCCTGTAATTTCAACCTGAGGACCCAACAAGACAAGAGGAAAAAAAGGGTTTCACAGAGTTTCAGGATTTCAGAGCGGGGGAAAACCGCATTGTTTCTATGCCACCGTAGAACCAATCAATATGGTATTCTAAAAAGATTTAAACAGAATGTAACTTTTCCAGACTTTTGTTTTAACCTGTACAAGGAAGAGCAGTTATATTTGTGTCATAATTTTCTATTCTGTCTTCAAATTTCCCTCGGAATTTAAAATAAATTTGGCGATTGTGATTTATGATTTTGTCCAAGATTACTACCAAGGTTAATAAAATTATACAACAACATATCAAAGAATACAAATTCCTAGGTTTTGTTCTGTAAATATCTTTTCGCGCCTTACCTTCGCTAGCATTAAGCAAATTAACATTAGGATTTCTTTATTTTTGCAAAAATGAATACAACATGCGAACTCCATGTGCACCAAATGATATTTCATATGAATTATTGAATTGTGATTTGTTCGTAAAATTAAAAAAAAAATGGCCAGAAAACGGTGAAATCGTAACTCACATAGACAAGTTTCTCCTGTTTTAGTTTTATTAACGTGTCCTACGTTTTTTTGCGAAGTAAAAATGTTTTCTACTCTATGATTGTTGGCTACGTTGACATATGCTTCTAAATATTTTCAACGATATGCACAACTTTATTGTTGAAATATTGCAAATTGAATTTTACGTTTAGATCTCTTTGCATATAATAAAGTTAATTGCAACAGTTAGGGAAAACAGTCGAATGAAATTTTTCAATTTTATATTGTGTGAGCAAATAAATTAGCATATTTGAAATAATGTTATAAATTTGCGATTGATGCCAATTACACAGTGACTAGATTACAATGATTATAGAAGTGCAAGTAAACCAGATTTAAATTTCATCATAATTTTAAATTTATTTTTTATTTTGCTAACTAAGAATGGGACATGTTTAAAGTTTATTGAACTTTTCTTTATTAGTATAAATTAAAAGTAATTATAGCTCATTATATAAATTTGAAATTTTTGTGATGTGAAAAGCAAACGATTATCTTTATTGACCCAAAAAACAAATTTTAACCTTTTCATTTAAACAAAACGAAAACTATCTATTGGCGCGATTCTGTACAACTCTTTTCGCCACCCCTCGCCAAGCTAGCACATGTAGTTTTTTGGAAGTACAGAGTTGTATCTGGTAATTCGTGGGAGCAAGAGCTCTTATGCTTGGAATAAAATGTTGTTAATTGTTAAATAAATCTCTGTACCTTGAGTTGTAGCGACTTTACCTACAAGACTATGGTGTCTTTTATGGAATAAAGCTGTAGTGCCGTGTATAGTACAAGACTTGTGTCTTTTATGGAATACTCAAAATCTACAGTTCACTCTATAGTTTAACGAAAAGTGCGTCATTATCACCAGCGAAATAAGAGGATACCCGAAAGGACATATTCCACCGGAACTTACACTATACATGAAATGAAATAACTTATAACTTTAGACCTAAACTTTTTATGCCATTTTTTTTTTTTCATTTCTTCGACAAAATTTGTTTTCAGAGAACTTACACAATTGTTTTATTTGCATAAATAATGAATATCAATTTTATATGGTATGAAAAAAATTAGAACAAGAAAGAACGATTTTGGCAATTATTAAGTTCTTGTAAAAGGAAGGAAATGTGATGTATAATAATATCTAATATTAAAGAATTAATTTTGTAAAACAGGTATCACTGTCTTGTGGTTGATATTATTATACTACCAACATAAGAAATATTCGTTAAATAAGCCATATTATTGCTGATCTAATACCGAAGGCGGCGCTTATTTTACACATACATTCGTGAAGCATATTGAATTTTTATTCTCTATTTATTCTTCGTAGTGTTACATCTTAATATTAATCTTACACACATTATTCCTTAAAATTATGCACTGGGTTTACATTCTTCGTTTTGGCACACAGGAATTTGATCATTTTTATTTCAGCGAAAGGATATAACATTCACAGCAATTATTAAAACGCGAAAAAACTAACAATGCATAAAGAATTTGAAAAATAAAAAAAAATATAATCCAACTTTAATAATGTGTAAAAAACCATGGTGATATAAATTTATGTAAACTATTAATATCCAAAACCAGAACCGTAGCCAGCCTGGGGGACGTCAGAGCCGCCCTGGAAATTTAGTCAGCCGCCCCATGAAAAATCTTTATTTATTTATTTATTTATTTATTTATTTACTTATTCGTTCAAAATAAATCATTGTAGAATTTCATTTAAATTTTTGGTTTGTATGAAATTGTATATGGGAATGAAAATTGCTCTTTGACGTGAAAACATTCAAAATAGATCTCTACTATAAATCTAGTGTGCATCATATTTTTTACAGAGATTTGAGTCTTCGTCTACTCTATAATAAGGATAAGCGAAATTATAAATTTTAGTTTACCTCTGTAAGTTTTTAATGCAAAATTTAAGTTAAGAAATTTATTCATTGATGTTAAATATATTAGTCTACTTAGATATTTATGTTATTAAATATATTAATAAAATACATTAAAATATTAACGAATTTTAAGCCTCCTGTAGCTTTCTGTACCCCCATGTAACTTTCGGAGCCGCCCTCTGTAACAAGCATCTAGCTACAGGTCTGTCCAAAACTTCTTTATAAAATAAATAGTTTATAGTTCGCTGTACCTTTCGAAATGTATACATATTGCACAGAATACATCTTTCCTTTTAATTTTAAAAATTGACAAAAGTTCGAAACTTACAAGCCAGGTATAAATTATGTACACACAGGTATGCAAATCAAAGGCATAATAAAGCTTTTGCGGTTTGTTAATCTGCAATGATTTTATCGCAAGGGATGAATCTGTATCTTACGATAAATCCACAGTTTATGATATAAATCTCGATTGAAAACTACATACGATAGGAGTGCGGATGACAAATTAGACATGCGTAATTACGGAGCACAGGTATCAAGCTCGTTTAGTACAATTAGGATCATCGAAGATAATAATGAAATAATAAAGTTTAATGAAAGTAGATCTACTTGACCAAGGTGGGTAACGAACTTTCGCGATAATTACAATCCCATTGTTTGAATGCCCTTTGTATGTAAATAGTCCATCCAGAACCAATCAGGAACACAATCTGCAGAATTAATTGAACGTTTAATCGCTTCAATCCCTCATTATTTTCTTATGAACGCACGGCTTCCGCCTTAAAGGGTCATTTGAGGGAGCCATTGATTAAATAATAATCGCCGCTACTATTATAAATATATATAGTGACGCTTATTTACTTCGTATATCCTCGCTTCGAGTCCTCGATTATTTCTATGTAGAGGTGCTGGACTCGACTAGACGGAGGTCGCCAGAAATGGCGCGAAACGCATACACACACACACACACAAAAGGCGGGAACGAGACCATTTCTGTGAACAGTGTCGTGACCCTTGTATTCATATCGAAATAACGATAATGATGTGCCTTTCTGTTCAACTACCCTATAAATAGCATTACGTAAAAAAAAAAAATAAATAAATAAATCCGTAAATAAATAAGCTTCAGAATATACGTAGTTCTTTCCGCTATTAAATAGTGGTCCATTATCTTAAAGAATGCATTTATATTGTCAATTTTGTTCTATAAAAAGTAACAAAGTGGCACCTTTATATCTCCACGTGATGAATGAGATTTTGATCCCTGTGATGAGAAAACCCATTTAAAACGTTTATTTAACGAACAGCTATTGCAATGTATTTGTTGATAATATTGCAAAGCGTTGGAATATGGTGCGTACGAACCCATCCCCCAACAAAAGTAGTTATCGTTGCGATATATCGTCTTTAAAATATTAAGAATTAGAACTTACCGTTTCTGGAATTAGTTACAACAGAATTCTACAATACTTAGATAGTGACGTATAAAGGGGGGGGGGGGCTCAACCCCCTCCCCACTGGACGGCGAGACACATTATTTCGTTTATCACACGGTAAATGACGATACCTATGCGAGCATGCATCTTTATGTGCCATGTATGGTCGACTCTCGAATACCCCATATTTCGTCCCTTGCCGCCTCTGCGGCTGGTTGCGCCGTTTGAGATTGTGTTCCTGTCTGGGATTACAGCGCCGCCTCCGGCGGCCACCCTTCCCAACTTCCTTCCCCGCTCAATTCCTATCCTGTCCTATCCTAACGCCATATCATATGACCTGTCATCAGAGGAGAATTGACGGTTTTGTCGCCTAATCTTATTAAACATAACTAGAGGCATGACTGAGATTTTGGTGTCTTTGTCAAATTCTTAATTTGTCCTTGGCGGTTATTTCATCTTTTCGTGAGTATTCGCGAATTTGGTGCCTTCTGAGCCTCTCTTAAAGCGGCGCCCATGGTAGCTCTCCTTTTGCCAATGCCTAGTTACGCCTTTGAACATAACATCGAAAAATAGATATAAAAAATAATTACTCCTGATGAAGGACTGCTGCTGATGCGTCCGAAAGCTTGAGTGATCTTTTTCATTGCTATTTTACCAGTGTTTAACCTTTTGTATGTATAAAAAATAAGTGAATAGAAAGAGGTTAAATTTTTATAAAAAAAAGTATAAAAAAAATAAGTTTAACAATAAATAGAACTTTGCTTATGTGTAATTTTACAAAACATTACTCACTACACTTTAATAATGTAAGCTAAATATCGCATATAAAACATAACTAGAAGGCTAAATCTAATCCGTAAAAAATATCATGCTTTTTATTACAAAAACCATTAATACATCTCTAAAAACTTTATGTATCGTAATTAGATGTGTTGTTTGGTAAATCATAGGTAGTTTGAAATATTGCGTTTGTTTACTACAACTTTTTAGCAACTATATCAAAGGAATTGATTTCAGTGTACCCGATTCAATTGATAAAATTGCTAACTCATTCAATCTGTTTTCCGATATTATGGATCACAAATAATTTTTTATTCAAAAAAAAAAAAAAAAAAAAAAAAAAACGATTTTTTACAAGAATTGCCATAGTCTTAAAACTATATCTATATTCGATGGCTGAAGGACATTCAGACGATACGTAATACGCTGAATCCATCTATAGTGCGTTCGCGCTCAGTTGTCGCCCGATACCGTTACCAGTATCGATACCGTCCATTGCAGTTTAGGGAAGGCCGTCTTGGAGGAACTGGTTTTTCCCACATGAAAAACCAGTTTCGGCAAGATGCCCTTCCCTAAACTGCAATGGAACAACCCGTCTGCTAACGGTTATCAGGCGTCAGGTCTGCGCGAACGCACAATACATTACATTTAATTGTTTTCAACTTGTTTAGCGGCTGTAATGTTTCTGCAGAAGAAAAGGCAGGCCAATTTGCCGCCTAATTTTATTTGAATACGTGGACCGACGGACAAAGAAATTGTGCCGTTTTTCGATAAGTAAAAAACATTTTCGAAAAACTAATCATTCAATTATCCAAAAAGTTCAGCCTCGTCTTCGCAAAATTTTCGCGTCGAAACTTTGCCGCCATAGGCTACAGCTTATTTAGTCTATTGGTAAATTCGTCACTGTCTGTTATAAAGCTACTTGAGGGGTCCCATAATTTTTAAATTGCTACGTCCCTGATAGCGAGTCTAACTATTTAAGATGTGGTGTTTTTACTAATATCAAAGTGGAAAATTTATAATGGACATAACTAGGGACGGTTCTAATCACGGACAGTAGCACGCGCATGCGTATACTCGGCCGCGGCCACTAGGTCGGCCGCAGTCTTCCTGACTTTAATAGGAGCGGTTATGGCTAACTCATAAGAGCGGCGATAGCTTTGTGGCACGCAGGCAACCAGATATTCAGAACCGTTGCCAGACGCAGCACTTGTTTATAGTACTGACAAAAGATATCTATTCAAAACGATAGATACGTCAGGGGTAGGGAAACTTTTCATGTTGAAAGGCCGCGTTGAATTAGCTGTTAACGTTAGAAGGCCGCATTAGGTTAGCTATAATGTACTAAGGCTGCTTGTGTTTTGATTGCGTCAGTCAATCAAGGAAGATTATTATGTTAAATTTGCTTCTACTCCTTTATATTTTACTTAGGTGCATTTTAAGGTTCTAATACAAATAAAAAAGATGAACCGAATCACATTAATAAAATATAAAAAGATTTTTCTGAAAAATTTTAATTTGGTCCAAAGGCTGTACCTAAGGGCCTCGAAGGCCATATAAGACCGCGGATTCCCTATCCCTGAGCTAAGTTGACACTTTGCACAGAAGCCATTATAGATCAAATGGTCCCAAAACCATTATTAAACGGTTTTCATTTACGACATTTGTTATTGATATGTTGCTTCACAACGTTGTCATCAGCAAGCGATCTAACTTTTCAAGAATCTGAATATCTTCTATGAAGAACTGTTGGGAAAAGCGACGAAAGCAGAATCAAGTATTACCATATTCTAAATTGCCTTTCAATTATAGCAAATACCACAATTTCATTCGGGGATTCTTCTTTAATGCTGTAAATTTATGCGATGGTCTATGTATCCTTTGTTTTCATTATCTTTTATGGTTGTTCTTTGCATAGTGCAAGTATAATTAAAGTGGCTTGTCTAGCAACAGCAACGTTTGCATATAATAGGGTGGAGCACGCAATGCCTGTCCTTGGTAAATTATTTGAAGGCTACAAACATCACGCTTTGCTCATAAAAAAAAATTGTGTATTAACAATCGGGCGGAACAAAAGAACGTGGAAGAAAACGAAATGCCGCCCTATATAAGACGTAAATAAGCATTTTTATTGTTGTCATTGTTAGTTTTATTATTAGCATTTACTGCAAGAAACACATACGTAAGTACGACAGTTGGCAAATATTTGTTGAAACAGTGCTTGAATTAAAGATTACATTTGTTGACTATGAGAAGTCACAATATATATGTCAATATTTAAAAGATCTTAATAGTACTCACAACTGAGTAAGATACGACAGAATAATATTCTCGAAACTTTTCACTGAAGTGTTGCAGAACAAAATTCTATTCACAAACCAGGACAATAGAGAAATCAAGATATGGGGAAAGAATTTGAACCATTTGTGTTTCGCTGATCACATTGTTATTTTCGTAACAAACCTTGCAGAACTTCTAGGCATGGTTTGTAACTTGCCCGTATCCAGAGGGGGGGGTCTTAGGGACCGGCCCCCGAAACTAAATTTTTAATGGGACTTGGCTACGGCCTTGCATGCTTTGATTGTATCGATACATGCTGAAAAAAATTTTAACCCACCCAAAAATTAAATCCTGGCTACGGTCTTGGTTTGCAAGGTATTATTACCCTTCTCAGGGATAACACAATTGCCAAATAATAGTCAACATATAAAGCCACCGGGCAATGTGCTTGTCATTTTTTGAGGGAAATTGAGATAGCTAATAATTTTTTATGCCCACGCCTCAACTCAAACGCATGCAAAACGACGTTTTTCACCATCATATAGTAGTTTAATAATGGCTATATAGTACATAGTTTAGCAATATGTGACTAAACATGCTTTTGGATGATTGTTGTAGTTTTTGTACTTTAACATTGAAAATTGAATTTCTGGATTTTCTGAAATCGAGTCCCCTCCCACCCCCACCCCCTCTTTGCTTCGTATAATCGTGGTTCTACAAATAGTTTAAAATTTTGAAAATACTGGGGTATAAACGTATACAGTCGTCCCTCGCTATTCACGGGGGTTATGTTCAACGAACTACCCGCGAATGGCAAAACCGTGATAGCAAAACTAAAACTATATGTGAAAATCAGGGTTACGTTCAAGAATGTCCGTATCCAGGGCGGTCCCTCCGAACAAAATTTTTAATGGGACTTGGCTACAGCCTTTCACACTGTGAGTGTATCGATACAAGCTATAAAATTTTTTGAACCCCCTTCCGAAATTAAATCCTGGCTACAGTCTTGGTTTATAGCAGTTGTCTTGCACATATTGAATAGTATATATTACTAAAAATATTTTTACGAGAAAATGCAGAAAAAGTAAATATGTTTTACTTACCATTACTTTTGTATCCGATTTGTTCTTGTACAGACAAACTGAAATTAAAAACCACATAGAGTAGTAGTACGATGTAATACCCGAAATATTCACGTATGTGTATATTCTATCTCTACATCCGTTTATTTTTAGTACGCTATACAGTAGACTTATACGTAATAGTATGTATACATTATCGTTTTCACCTAAAAACTTATAGTTTTGTTAAAAATTTAGTTTTTTGAGAATTGAAAAAAAAAAAACCAACCGCCAATAGCGAGGAACGACTGTACTTGAAAAAAGTATATCCATAAAATGCCAAATCAGCGTATAAGCATTCAGGAAAACGATTCCTTTGGTTATTTCATGAATACATATTATTCTCTAATTCTGTATATATATATATGAAAGTTACTTTTTTTCCCTCAAAATCGAAACACCTGGTGTGTTTTAAGGCTTAAACTTTAATCTCAGAATTTCTGGTTTGAAAATATCAAGCAAATCTTAGTAAAAGAAAACGTGCGTTGAAAAAAAAAGGAAAAAGAATCACATTAACTTCAAAAAGGATTTTTTTATATAAAATTTAAATCCTGCTCTTCGATTAGGTTCCTGATGTTTTGGCTTTGGTGTGCGTGTTGACTATTGAGGCCAGGTCGTATTTGTTTTTGCCGTAAATGTAGCATTTATCCATTTTCCATTATTTCATTCTGTTCGTAATTCTTTCGAGGTCATTTTCTTGCGCATAGGTAGAACGAAGGTGAACAAGTATTTTTCATGAATGTTATTCCATTTTGTTTTGAAGTGATTTTACATTTCCTTTTGGCATTAAAATGGTATCTTCGGCGGTCAGCAGGACACTAGCAAAATGACCCAAAGGTCTTAGTGGAACAGTCAGTAACATCGTTGGCGTCATTGTATCAATGGACCGGAAACTTAGAGGAAGAAGGATAAACAGCGATGACCCGATAGAACGCTCCTTTAATCTTTGGAATCTTCAGCTCTGGAGTTTTGGATGTGGCGCATGAACTCTGTCATGGCGTATGAAGTCGCTCGGCAGATTCACTTAGTACAATACAGAATTATAATTTTCATGGACCACAAAACGGACAAGAGGTGAACTTACATTAAAATTCCACCAACAGCTTTCACTTATCTGAGATAAGATGAATTCATGCAAGAGAGAGCAATAATTTGGAATTGTAGAACAGTCTTATCTCTTCTGTTTCCACCGAACTTCATTATATTCAACTTGCCACAAAGAAAGGTTACAGAGGTTCAGAATCGAAGAGAGAGACAGACAGACTGTGTTTTTGAATATTGATGACCCGCTATACCACATATTTTGCCACTCCATTTTTCTGGCACTCCCTTTCG
>QLNU02015360.1:258811242-258840278 GCA_006491805.2 Dysdera silvatica | reverse complement strand
AACTTAAGCACTCTATTTTCAAAATAAAAATAGTAAGCATAGTAAAAGAAGAGTGTATACAAAGCATGTGGGGAAATAAACTATTTGAAAAGGACGATGCCAGAAGTCTATGGGATTTTGCCTACATGATCTGCATGATTTACGCGACTGCATGATCTGACAGTTTTGCGCCCATAGACAATTTTTATCTACTTAGTGAGACCCGCCGAATGGCATCTGATTTGTTGTGGAACACCGATAGACAAAATCCTAATAACATCGGAGATCCTCCTCACAGGGTGACCTTCTATGACCTCTAACTCGTGACCGCATGATCTGACAGCTTTGTGTCCATTGACATTTTTTATCTACTCGCGATGTCAGAATGGCATCAGACTTGCCAGAACGCCCATAGCCAGCTTCGGCATCCTCCTTATCTGTAATACGTCTGACACTTTTTACATACCCGAACGTCATGATGTGTTTGCCTTATTTAACTTTATATTACTAAAAAGTATACCATTAATAATATAAACAGATTATATTGTATTGTGTAGTAATTTCTTTTTGATAGCAGAGGGGTCCACAAAAACGGAAGAGTTCAATGGGTCCGTGTATTTAGAAGATTTGGAACCCCCCTGTGATTTATATACATTTATTGTACGACACTTACGTAAGTGGAAAATTACCGAACCAATACGTAAAAAAAAAAAGAATTATTTCCCATTTCTGCAAAATACAAATAAGGAAAAAACGACCAAATACACAGGGAAGTCTTGCATCGTTGATTTTGTGATTAAAACGAAAATGCTTTGTACCAAACGTTCTACTTTTAAACTACATCATCAATTCTCTTTTGTTTTTGTTTTTTCGAGCCCAAGAGATAAAGTGTAATAGCTTGTAAAAAATTTAAAGGCCGCGGAACTCTACAAAATAATATTGCATAAGGGAATGCTCAGCTTATATATATATGTCAAATATATTGTATTAAATAAACAAATGTAATACAATGCAATTTAAAGAACTAGTATGTGTCAATTGCCTGATTAGTATGTCCAATATTTCCTTATGTAGTTTTAAAGAAAATAAGATGCTTATTATTACAGTATTATTGATATGTTGTATTCCACAGCGTCAAGGAGATAAACACCATCCTCTTGATCTAAAGTTATTGCTCAGTACCCTGCGGTGGCGCAGTGTGGTAACGCGTTCTCCTAGTGCGCGGCTAATCCGGGTTCGACTCCCAGCAGTGCAAAAAGAACGCTTACTCAGAGATCTCATAAAGATCGCACTGCTCACTGTAGTCTTTAGTTGTTCTAATGTGTAGATACATGTGTCTTTTTAATATGTAGGAGGTGCCCAGTAAGGATGTTTTTTAAGTCTGCTGTAGTTATACCAATAATGTCCGGTTTTTCTCAGAGATTCTTTAAAAAGTGTGTGAAGGTCCCCAGTCCACCAATCCCGATTGGGATACTTGTTTACTTCAGAGTCTATTAAGTTTGATTGAAAGACCACGATATTCGGAGATTTTTTTCGACTTCCTTCTCTTTGATTCTGCTGTCAACTGATTATTATTTAAACTAGTTTTTTCACTTTCAATACCGCTTTTCGATAACTACAAATCTACTCAGAAGGCTTATACTAAATAAACTCCGTTGAGGTGAGTGTGAGGAACCACCAACCCCGAAGAAAGTATTCTATCGCTATGAACTTTTGCACAAGCAATGAGCAGCTAAGGTAAAAGAATGTCTACATTCTTATTGCGAAGACATTTTATTATAGAGCAGTAACATGCAACATAAGAATCATGCGTTAATACGTAGCAAATCCATCTCTGGGATACAAGTCGATATGCCGTACTAACTGTCAAGTAACAGTGCGATAATACGCGTCAAATAATAGTCTAGCGTTGTCCTGTAGCGTATGCTACCAAGTGTTCTGCAACTTGGCCTAGTTCGCTCACATTCTGTGTTCACTGCCACTGCCTTCCCAGCATATCCCAGCCGCGCTTGATTAGAGAAAAGTCTGAAGACTTTACTAATTTACTAAGCTGATAACTAGTAGATCTACCGAAAGGCACAAAGAAAATACTTTATTTGATAAAAAAAAACCAGTGCAGTTATCCATATTGTTATATTTATGGTTTTGAGTCCCAAAATGATTATATAGTCACTTGAGGCAGTATAGAGCTTACTATGCAGCTTCGCACGAACTCCGAACCACGCGATAAATTTCTTTCCTAAATATCGACCGAAGCTTTTGCGCAACTTTTGAAGCTATGTTTTACTTTAAAGAGAGCGAAATAACAACTTTTTCTAAGTCGATTTATTTAAACCGAAGGCTTTGTTTAAATTTTTGTTTAAACTGAATTTTCTTTAATACTGATATAAGGGGAAAATCCGCTATTTTATCATCATACTACAATGGCTACTGCAAACTCAACAGAACCAAACAGACAGGCATTTAAAAATTGATTTTATTTAAAAAAAATTTTGTGATCATGAATTATTTCAAAAATTTTGGGGATGTTATAGATGTTCGAAAACGAAAATTAGTTTTTAAAGATAACGGTCGCTACAAAATTATGAATAAGGGAGAGTTCAAGTATTACGTAAGCAATATTTTGGCCATTTTATACCCTCCCCCTGGTAAGCAAAAATTAACATTGGCTAACATAGGAAAATAAGCACAACAGAACACCCCCCGGTGCTTACGTAATACTTGAACCCTTCCTAAAGCTAAAATTTTAATTTTTGCTCAGAAAAATTATGCCAATTCTCTATGAGAGGATGAAAAGATCGTTTACTTTCGAAATCATGATACCTTATGATGTGAGCCTGACAATGCAAATTCTTAAAAATTACTCTATCAAATCTTTATTCTATATGTACGGGATGAATCTTTATATATTCAATATGTGTATTTTTAATTGTATTAAAAATTAATAATGGAATAGTCCAAGTTATATTTAGTAGAAAGTAAGGAATTAAATATACAGAGCAATTTTTCTTGACAATTAGCAATCATTCTGAGCCATTTCACTATAAAGGAAATTTTGCTTTTTGTAACATAAAATTCAAATATTACTTATATCAAACTTTCTTTTCCAGGAACTTCGATTAGAGGATAACGAGTTGGATGATATCCCAGGTTTTGCTTTACGTGGACTCCAGTCACTACAAGCTCTTCATCTACAGAGTAATTCCATTTCAAAGCTTCAAGAAAAAACATTCCCTGACCTACACCAACTGCGGCTTTTGAATCTCAGTTCTAACAACATTGTATTCGTTCAAAACAGAGCATTTTCAAATCTTCCTAATTTAAAAAGGCTCGTTCTGTCTTACAATAGGATTCGAACTTTTTCTGTAGATGCATTAGAAGGACTTGGAAGGCTGGAAAACATTGACATTTCTCAAAACTTTCTCGATATCATTCCAGAAGCAGCTTTGTCGAAGACTCCTAATATTAAAAAACTAATTTTGCATTCTAATAAAATTAAAACTATCGATGCGAGTCAACTTAAAAGTTTATCATCTTTGGAATACCTTGACCTTAGCAGAAATCGCATCTTTGGTGTTGCTGCCAACACATTTCTTTCTATAGGTAATCTCAAGGAACTGAAGCTTGACGTTAATAGTGTTCGGAAAGTCACAGACAAAATGTTTTTAGGCCTCGAAGGTTTGTCTGATTTAACTCTCAACGACAATCGCATTCTAGCTTTTCCCACAGAAGCGCTTGAAGGATTTCGTAAATTAAGAAAACTGAGTTTAGATTATAATAGAATCGCTGCTGTATCTTCAGACATTTTATCCCCAGTAAGCCAGCTTGAAGAGCTCTCTTTAGCTTTTAACCTCATCAGTGAAATTTCAGATGGCACTTTTCAGCGATTTAGTAACCTCTTGTTATTAAATTTGCATGGTAACAAGATATCGGATTTTACAGCAAGTAAGACGAAAGGTATCGAGAATTCATTACTCTACTTGGATATTGGATACAACGAAATTACCAAATTACCCAAACTGAAATTCGAAAAATTACTGATCTTATCGTTAGCAAGGAATAGAATATCTGCAATAACCAAAGAAACTTTTCAAGACTTGAAAGAAATAAGATACCTTAACATGAGTTACAATGTGTTGTCAGAAATACCTTCGCGTGTTTTTGAATATTTAGTAAATTTAGAAAGCTTAGACTTGCAGCATAACATTATAACTGGAATTTCTAAAGAAACTTTCCATGATCTTTCTCTAATGCATATAAATTTGAGATCGAATCAAATCCTCGGCGTCCCAGAAAGAGCTTTTCGTAATTTACCTCGCCTGAAGAGTTTGGATTTAAGCGAAAACACTATCCAAGCAATTGCAACTAATGCTTTTGATTCCATATCGAATATCGAGGAACTTCGATTAATGGGCAATGAGTTGTCTATGTTTCGTGGTGATTTTTTCTCGACGAGCACAAATATCCACACTCTAGACCTTAGTTACAATAGAATAACTTATTTATATCCAAATTCATTTAAAGCGCATCCTGAACTCAAGCATTTGGATTTAAGTTATAATGGTCTAACCTTTTTCCCTAGCGAAATTGTTAATCCGATAAGTTCCCTGAAAATCATTAATTTAGAAGGTAATAAGTTACAGGCCGTTGGAGATAGATATTTTGCAAACATGCCAAACTTGTGGACAGTAAACCTTAGGAACAACGCAGTCACCTTAATAGGAGAAGGTGCCTTTATGAATTCGTCACGGCTACATTCGATTAATCTCCGAGACAACAAAATTTCTTTCTTATCGGAAAATGCCTTTGATGGCTTAAATAGGCTAGAACTAGATTTAGCAAACAATGATCTTGGAAACTTGCCGAATGAAATTTTTTCGAGGTCTGCGGGATTAAAATTAACAAGTATTGATTTGGCAATGAATCATTTCAGGGATTTCCCGACAGCAGCTCTTAAACGACAATACTCATTTTTGGAGCATGTAAATGTGTCTTTTAATCTGATAACCAATTTGCCTTCTAATGCCGATGTACTTGTTAATATCAAAGAGCTGGACCTATCCAACAATCCATTATCCAAAGAAGCCCATCACGTATTATTTGCGGAACCCAAAAGCGTACGGAAACTTCGTATGGCAAATGTTGGGATCACTTCCTTACCTGTAATTGAAAGCCCATTTTTAAGATCTCTTATTCTGAGTGGAAACAAAATTTCAGGACTGGATAGCAACATATTTCAAAGAACATCTATGTTAAATGAACTTGATTTGTCCTCAAACGAAATTCCAAACTTAAGCATCAATATGGCTTCTGTTTGGAGTAAACTGCTTCGTTTGAAAAAGCTTGATATATCCCATAATCCTATTCGCTACATCAGAAAAACAGATTTTGATAGATTAAATGCTTTAAAGGAACTTAGAATGAGTAACTTATCGTATATTACTGAATTAGATTGTGAAAGTCTAAAAAGTATCCCAAACTTAGAAAGTTTTTCTGCCCATGGATTCGTATCTCTGCAGTCATTTGATACTAAACAGTGCTTGAGTTCTCTCATGGGTTTACAAAAATTGGAAGTAGAAATAAAAGAAACACATCTCAAAGATCAGCTGCAAGATACGTATACGCCAAGACTGAATGAAATCACAGTCACAGGCAGGTCTCTGAGATCCATCTCCTCCAGTGCTTTTGCAGGCATGATAAGCCCAATTGTTAAAATATCTATTAGAGATTCTTCTGTAGGAACGTTTTCGGAAAAAGTATTCCTTCCTCTGCCTTTATCTTCTGAAATCGATCTCGATGTTTCGAATAACAGAATTAGACGCTTCACTCCTGAGATCCTCGCCGTTCTTGATAATAAACAGGTCGACGTTCACATCTCAGGAATGTCATTAAATCCAATCACATGTGATTGCCACATAACTCCTCTTTGGAAATGGATTCGTGACAAAGCTAAAAATCCAGTAATTCGACATCCAGGTGCATCGATTATAACAGAACTTCGATGCTCAGAACCGGAACGTTTAAAAGGAAGAAAAATCAGTGAAATAGAAGGGCAAGATCTAATTTGTGGCGAAACAACCTTCTCTCCGTCAACGACGACAACACCATTACCTCCTCCACCATCAACTCCTAAAAGAGCAACAACTCGTGCTAGAGATCACCCTGATATCATCTTTGAGCCCCCATCAACGAGAAAGCCAAGTGGACCTCTTCATTCCGGGTATCCTTCCAATAATGCAGGTTCGAGAAATGCCTTAACCAAAGTAGACACCATGATCATTGGAATTGTGGCCGGTGTTGTTGCGTTTGTCTGCATACTCATTATTGTCATATGCATCGTGAGACTGAGACGAGCACGCCCACATTACACCGCTGGACCCCTTGCTGGTCCGTTAGCTTTCAGAGCTCAAGGAAAATGTACTTGTTTGAAACCTCCACCAAATAGTTGCACTTGTTATCCTATGTATCCAGTTGGGGCTCCATATCCAGCACTGGGCCCTCCTCCAGCAGCACCAGGATCTGCACCTCACCACAAAATGCTGCCACCACCTTTGCCACCTCCACCAGGCTTTTTGAGTACCATGGGGAGAAACGGAAGACCTAGGAACACTCCATATTATGTCACTTATCCCGATAGTGATAATGATAGATGATTGAGAGTGTAGTGTTTAAGTAGAACTATATTTATTGCCATTTACTACTCTTGGATAAGTGTAAAAATGTGTGGTTCTGAAATACTTTGTTACCACCATTCATTTTTTCAGCATAATCAACGTTCAAGAGAACTTTCGTGAAAAACATTTCATGAGTATGTACCTACCAACAACATTTGTAACAGTAAAAGCAAAAAATTTCCATTTACTCTTTACATTAAAGTACATTATTTGGAATTTTTTTGCTTCATTTTCAAACTGTTTATCACCCACACGCATCATCATAATGATAATTTTACAGTGTGGAATTCACATTAAAAAATATGAACTGAATGTATCAAAATAATACTTATAATTTTCTGGTACTTTTTTGTATGCTTGGAAATGTTTCAAAAAAATTGAAAGGGATATTCTTGTTGAAATTTTATTATCAATTCCAAGCGTATGTGTAGAATGTTTGGAAGAGTGAAGTTTTGTTTTTTGTAAATATAATGTATAAACGATGTATAAAATATGAGAATCGTTGATAAAACATAGGTATACTGTAAAAAATATTTTTTAAATAAATCTCATGAACTATTGCAATATTTTCCTTTAAAGGTATTCACAGAATGTTTAATTATTTTCATAATTTCAGTTGACAATCTTTTGCATAGTATGTTAAGGTGCATAAAATAATTGTTTTTGAATTTCCAAGGACTGACAGTTTTCAAATTTTTTTCTTAGCCATGGCAAATATTTCAAATTCAAAGGAAAATATTCTACATGAGATGGTGAAAAATAATAGTCATTATAGATTATATATTTATATATTACGTACCATATAGGTACAAAAATATAACCTTGTATCTTTCTTTGCAACTAAACTATGAATTATGTACATAAATAAAATTTTATTTGTTTGTGGATACGCGTGAATAACTAAACACAAGTATTGGCATTTCTTTTTGTAGACGTATTTTCTGCGGAAAAAAAAGTACTGTACATTCTAACTTGGCTTTTGCAACAGTTTCTCAGAATATTATAATAATGCGAACGCTGGATAACGTAACTTTAATGACGTAAGTATTTTCAAACTTCTTTTCCCTTTTTCCAGATCTCAATTTTTTTTTTTTTGTGAACATTGGCAACCAAAGTTGACAACGTACTTTTCAATCATATGTCCGAAATTGACATAAATGCCGTAAACTTATTTTAATATAAAACGATGCTAATTTTTTATAATTAAGCATTCAAGAGGAAGAATTGACTCTTTTTAAATCTCAATAATGTCCTCGTAAGCTTTTGATTACTCTGCCGAGATTTTCTTACGTATTTTAGTTTTATTAAACCGGAAAGTACGCAAAAAAAGACATATTATCTAATATAGGTAAAATAAGCAGAAATTGAGTTCTCAATACTGAGGGAATATATTTATTTCAATAAAAATATAACAGATGAAATATTTCTCCTTCCTAGGTCAATCCAGAGAAAAAGGTTTGAAGTTCCACACTAAGTCTCTAAAGTGTTTTACATAAGCATACTAAATAGGCTAAAAGAAACGACATTTTGCATGATAAACATTTTACATGATAAATGAGTGATGTTTTAAAAATAATTTTTCACAATATGCATATGTTATCTATAGTAATTGGAGAGAAAAAATAATCATTAGTAGTGAATATACTTATAAAAAAAAAGAAATAGTTGTTTTAACGGGAGGGGGGAAATTATTAACCAGAGTTTTCCCTGCGCTCGAGCTTCTCTTTGGCATTTTCTTCCACGTTGTATTCCTCATAGCGCTCAGCATAATCCAGTGGAATTAACTTTTCGGCTCTGCAATAGAAAAATGACCCGATAAAGACACTCGAGGCATTATATACATAAGCTAAAAATCAACGATGCTATTAAAGAGTAAAAAATGCTGGTTAAAAAAATTATAAAATTATTTACAGAAGATTCACAATATCGATAGTACTGTCTTCTTTCTTGCCACAATACTGTGGTGGAGAAAACAAGAGCTTGCAAAACAATTAGCGATACTGTAATCTCAATGAACCCTGAAAGATATATTTCCATCTATTCTTCACATACGAACCTATTATATTTGTTTATTTTATGGCCCAAGCACAACTATAATCATGATGCCCTTGCCAGACTTCTAAATTTGTTCAGCACTGAAAATACACACTTCTCAAAATAAATAGGATACAATTTAGGATGTTATCTTAGCTCAGTTTTCGGCATGAGAGCTATGCAAAAATTACTTGCAAGCAAGATTAGACATCATTTGCAAGGTGTAAAGTTTTAAATTCGGCATTCCGCTGTCCAAAATATGTTAAAATCCGATTACCTTAAGCCAGTGGCGTAGTGATGTCAATGCAACCAATGCCGTTCATTGGGGCCCTTGGGGGCGTTGAAAGTTCAGGCTCCATAAATAGCATAATTATGGGATCCTGGTATGGGGTGGGGGTCCCCTATACCAACGATTGCATTGGGGCCCAAATTCTATAGCTACGCTATTGCATTAAGCACTTATTTCTCTTATAGGATAACGTTTCTAAAAAGGATCCCGTTACGAAAAACCGAACAATAAAGGCAAAAAACAATTATAGGGAAAAATAGGATTAACAGAATAGGTCTTACAAAATAACATATGATCAAAAAAAATGTACCACAGTTTTAAAAACATTGAATTCTCAATAAAAATGCTGCTATACAAATGTAGCATTTTATTTAGTAAAACATATTAAATTTGCCGGATAGAAGTGGGTGTGATGAAATGTTGCGGCTTAAAACACAGACGGAGCCTTAAACGTATTCTCTCAAAGTATTTATTTTAAAATATTAAATATTCATTATTTAAAGTTCTGCTACAATACTTGAGGCTTTTCCCTTTCTTCCACTAATTGTCTCCTTTTAACTAGGATCAGACCCGTGCACAAGATTTAAAAATGGGGGTGTTTTTAATAAAAATGTTTTTGTTTTTTAATGAGGATAAAAAAAATTCATAAGAAATTTTATTTTGCAGTTAATAACGCTGATCAAATGTGGGAGAGGGAGGAGTTAACTCCTCAACCTGCCCCCCCACCAACTCCTTATGCACAGCTTTGACGAGTACTTATGCTTGGGATGTTGTTTCAAATACTTTTACCAAGACAAGCACAAATTCTGGGAAACAGAAAGATATATATCTGAATATATAGCATTCACAGTCTCTTTGAAATATGAGACAGAATATAATATAAGACCAAAGGACAGTGCTCACAAAATTTCCATATTCCACTAGTTTAGAAATGGATTATATACAAAGGCATTAAGTGTCACTTGTAATTACTTGCCCGAATGGTAAAAAGTTGTGCAACCGGTTCTTATTTTTAAAAAATATTGTAATAACCAATTTGTACTGGCTCCAGGTTATCACTGCTTATGACACGCACACAAATAAACTCTGAATGATAATACAGTGAAACCCCTCTTAACGGATAGCCTTCAGATAAGGTCAGATAAAAATTCCAGGCAAGAAAATCCTTCAAAATAATATCCCTTTTTTTACGGACAAATTTTTCTGGGTGATTTTTCCAGTGATCGTCCGCTAATGAGAGGCTTTACTGTAGTTATAAATGCTTGTTTATACAGATAAATGTGGTTCAATATTCGAATCTAGGCTTAAAAATATGTGTTTGTGGAGGATATAAAAATAAACAAATTAATCATACTTTGGGTTAGTTTTCCACTCCAAGAAATATTCAGCATTTCCCTTCGAATATCTTTCATCTGTAAGAATACGAATCTTGAAAAAAGAATCGGTATTCTCTGTTTCGTCATCCTCTTCACTATCTGGCAAGTTTTCTTCTGGCCCTGCTCTCAACTGGTTGTGACGACGACGTTTTATTTCTGGGGGAGATACGACACCAATTACAGGCACCTCTTCCTCAGCTCCCACCCTGTAGGTGAATTCCTGCTTCTTTCTTCGTGGCACGTCCTTACACTGAAAGATGTACAGGTATTGATTAAGCATTTAAACATAATTGACATCCCTTCAGTATGAAGAAACAGACAATTAAAACTATAAAATTTTGGGGGAAAAAACTTTCAAATTCTATAACTTCGTCCGGTATTGTTAGCAATATAAATACTAGCCCATCAACGCTTACAAACCATTTAAATCTGAAAATATTGCTATACAGTAAATCAGTGGTCTTCAACCCGCGGCCCGCTGTCTCATGAAAAAATACAAATCGTTTCACGCAAAAATGCGCTCCTCGATCCCTGTGAAACTTAAGTCTATGTATTTTATTTTATTCTGTTCACATTTTGTAATAAATATTTTAAAATGCTAGAGAACTTCTTGTCTATGGTGACCATTGCAGTCAATAAAATAGACTCTTCACTGAGTAATTGCAGAGAAGAGGTGTTAGGGGAGAAGAGTCGCGAAAAACGATTTGCAATAAAAATAATCATCAAATAATTATTCTGCGTTGTATTCCCCAAACAATATAACAATAATTGACATGACAATAAACATTAGCGCAGATAGCCCAGATGCTCTTGCGCCATAAAACACCTAAACAAACAATAAATATTAGAGTCTTAAAAAAGCAATATGATTTTACGAGGAAGAACATACCAAAAACGAGGAAGCATTTCTATAAAAATTCTAATTTTTGCGGCAATCATATCCATATGCATATCCCATTTTAGGGAAGACTGAAATATGACACAGAGTATTTGAAATAATTAACAAGCAAGCATATGATATACGGGTATTAAAGCAGGCAGTAAATGTTTTTTAATCTATGTTGTTTTGTGTGCATTAGAAACCATTGTATCACATGTGATACATGCCCCCACCCGCCCACCCTGCCTCCAATAATATAGTTAATTTTTAAAAGGTGTATATTTTATATCAGAGGATCAAATATATCACATAGAGATTTCTTGTTTTCTTTTTAAAGTTTTTAAAAGTCTTGTATCTTCCCCTTATAACGGAATTTGACATATGTGCACAGACATTTTTGTCTGGAGGAGAAGTTATCAAAGACAATGAAATTTGTTTGATGAGTGCTGCAATCGAACATTCAGTTGGGACGGGTCAGTGATTCGTTCGCTACAGTTACATGAAAATGTGTACATCCAAAAAATGTCTCTGTACTAAGAAATCGGTATTTTGTATTTTAAAGTGCTATAGCAGTTTAGCTTGCAATAATAATTAAGAATGTATTAAGGTCCGAGTGGCTTTGTAATGGGTAATAAGTCATAAATAAAACGATACTAGTTATTGATGCAATTTTTTTTTTGTCAATTCGCTGTGCTATATTTTCATAAAAGGATTAATGTAATAGGTGATTATCCGATTTCACTTATGAAAGAAATATTTAAGTAGACGGATCCACAGAAAGGAAAATTATTTTTAACAAAATGTGATAATTTTAAGGAAATATTTTCTATAAAATTATTGAATTATTTTTAAAGTTCAAAGATCAATAAAATTACTCCAAATTATATTGGCCTATGATAAACTAGATTGGCCTAGACCAAGCTAGTTGCGACCAATGTACAGCAGGACAAACTAGATTGGCCTAGGCCACAATAGTTTACCGTACGTGCGTTAGGACAAACTAGATTGACCTAAGCCAAACTAAATTGTCCTAACGCGCATAGGATAAACTAATTTGGCCTGAAATCGGATTTGGCCGGTAACATATATGTTGATTATCTGGCTATGCCATTTCACACTCCGTGAAGGCGAAACACTAACGTGTTAGTGTCCCTGGGATAATTGCTTTTTAATAACATACAGTTGTTATTTAAAATATAAAGATTTATTTTCACATAGAATACAGCCATAATAGAATGTCGGGGACTACGTACCCCTACTGCTCGCCTGTACGGAGGTCCTTTTCGAGTGCGACACGCCGCACAAATTATTGGCAGCCTTTTGGGCTTGATATTATCCTTTGTCCAGCAGATTAGTCCCTGCCTTTCTTTCGGCACATCGGCGGACTGGAAGATACGCAGATATTGATTAAGCTTTTAAACATAATTGACATCCCTTCAGTATGAAGAAACAGACAATTAAAACTATAAAATTTTGGGGAAAAAACTTTCAAATTCCATAACTTCGTCAAGTACTATTAGCAATATAAATACTAGCCCATCAACACTTACAAACCATTTAAATCCGAAAATATTGCTATACAGTAAATCAGTGGTCTTCAGCCCGCTGTCTCGTGAAAAAAATAAAAATTGGTTCACGCAAAAATACGCACTTGATCCCTGTGAATCTTAAGTCTATGTATTTTATTTTATTCTGGTCACATTTTCTAATAAATGTCTTAACACGCTAGAGAACTTCTTGTCTATGGTGAGCATTGCAGTCAAATAAAATAGACTCTTCACTGAGTAATTGCAGAGAAGAGGTGTTAGAGAAGAGTCGCGAAAAACGATTCTGCAATAAAAAGAGAACTAAGCACGCAGTCTTCCCTTTGAAAGTCATACTGTCGTCATATAAAAAAAAAAAAGCGTCTGTGTGAACGTTATTTCAAAAGGACGAAATCAATATTCTTCAGCATGAGTGGATTATCAAATACCAGGGCTGTCCCCGAAGGGTACGTGCTGTGTGTACAGCATACGCTAAAGAAATTTTTAAAAATACCGAGTACGCGCTGAATACACTTTAAGGTCTCAAGAAAGTTTTTGCATTTGTCGGTTTTTGGGCAACTTTCAAATAAGTTCAGCTTTTTTTTTTTTTTCCCTTATCTTTTACGAAATTGAATGGAAACAAATGAGAAAAAGCCCCTGAATCCCAAATCCCCAAAATAATATCCTGATTACGAGTACGAGAGGAATGGAAAACTGATTAAAGTGGCAACTGCCACCTTGGGCTTGAGTAGATGATATACGAGCAGTCAAATGCCAGTCAGCTCGGCGATTTGAGAGTCACTAAGTCCAGTAACCCCGCAATTAAAATATATTTATATTTACGGCAGCACCGCATACTCTCAATAATTTTCTTCAGGACAGGCCTGTCAAAGACTGTATTATTTTAAAATTTTAGACAATTTTGAACACTATAGGAAGAGCTGGACGTATTTAAACAAAAACACGCAACATAGGGACAAAGTTTGAAAAGGGTAAAATTATTATTTGAAAAAGATTGCTCAAAAAGAAAAAGTTAGCTTCAAAAGAAAAAGTTTGCTCAAAAACAAATTACCATTAGACAAGTTCAATAAATATTAATATTATAGGAATTCTGTTGGAACCGCAGACAATATCGATAGGCAAATTTATCTTTATTATATGCAGTATCGTTGTAGACATATTTCACCGTAGTTACAGTGGAACCTGGTAAAGTGATCACCTTTATAAATTGACCACCTGAATGAAGTGGACGCTTTCTTCTAAACGAGAACTGATAGGGATTTAAGCATGCCTGTGCCAAAGTCTGTCGTGTATAGTGACCACCTGTCTATGGTGACCATTGCAGTCCAGTCCCAAAGGTGGTCACTTTAGGCAGGTTCTACTCTATTTCTGTTTTAAATAATTGACCTGCAATAAATAATGTATTTAAATGTAATATTTATTTTTTGACGTGAAAACGTCTAGGAGGTCACTCCAATACTGGGCTAGGTGGCATTTCGGAAACCTTGATGGAATGTTTGACTGCCGATACAAAACCACTCAACAACTCCGAAACTACAAGTCCCACTGGAATGACTTTGCTGTCATTCTAACTGGTATACAATTCCGTTCCCGAAAAAAAAAAAAGAAAGAAGAAAGGAAAGAAATATTAAAATTAACTAAGATCACTGTTTAAAGTCAGCGGGTTTCAAACTCAGTTACATAATATAAATATATATAAAGTGATCCCCTGTATTCCTGGTACATATACCCTGGAGATATACGTATGCAATATACGAGGGCAAATCAGAAAGTCTTTTCCTCTATTTTTTTTTTTTAGTCAAATTACGGCTGTAAATGCGAAGTCAACATATCCATTCCCAGCGGTGGCCATTTCTTGGACTTTATCCGCCGGTAGCTCTGCGGCACGGCGCTGCTGTCAGTTGTTGAAGATGGTGGTTGTGCTTCACACGTCCACGGTGTACGAGCAACGAAGCGTGATTCGTTTTCTATGGAGCAAGGAACGAACGCCCATCGAAATCCACAGGGAAATGCAGCCCACGTATGGTGAAAAGTGTCTCGCTTTGAGAAGTGTGAGATGGTGATATTGTGAGTTCGCAAAAGGCCGTGAAGACTTGCATGACAATGAGCGTTCGGAGAGGCCGCGTTCATCGATGACTGACGACAACATTTCCCACGTGGGTGCAATGATGAAAGCGGATCGGAGTGCACCTCAATGACATTTCACGGGAGCTTGGCATTTCGTATGGGAGTGTTTACGACATCGTTCACGGGTTCTTCGGGTTCCGGAAGATTTCATGTCGGTGGGTGCCAAGGCAGTTGGACGACATGCTAAAAGGCAAGCGAAGGATTGCTTCACTGAATCATCTACAACGGTATGCCGAGGAGGGTGGAAGTTTCCTGGACAGTAATGTTACTGGCGATAAAACGCAGATACTGCATTTCATGCCGGAACCAAAGCAGCAGAGCATGGTGTGGAAACATCTGGGTTCGCCTCTGACAAAAAAATTCCGTTCAGTGCCATCTGTTGGGAAAGTGATGTTAACGGTCTTCTGGGATCGCCCTGAACCGATCCTGCTGGATTTCATGCCACAAGGTGCAACCATCAATGCCGACAGTTATTGTTCCACACTGTCACGTCTGACATCATGCGAAAGCGCTGAGGGATCCTCAATGTGGACAACATGGTTATCCTCCACAACAATGCGAGGCCACATGTGACAATCAGAACCGCTGACAAGCTCCGGTCATTTCACTGGGAGAGTCTGGACCACCCACCATACAGTCCGGACCTCGCCCCTAGTGATTTCCACGTTTTCGGTCCGCTGAAGAAGTTCCTGGCAGGACAGCGATTCACGTGCAACGATGAAGCCAAGACAGCAGTCCGACGGTGGTTCCACAGTCAGCCGGACGAATTCTACCACAGGGGCATCTCAAATTTAGTGCTGCGATGGGACAAATGTCTGAACCGGTGTGGGGACTATGTGGAAAAATAGTGTAAGGTACGTAGAATAGTACGTATATTTGTAATTACCTGTATGTACCTTATTTTGGCTAATAAAAAATAGGGGCAAAGACTTTCTGATTCGCCCTCGTATGTAAATATAATATAATGGATTTATATGTGCATGTAAGCAAACGTGATGCAGTGCATATGTTACCGGCCAAACCCGATTTTAGACCAAACTAGTTTATTCTATGTGCCTTAGGCCAAACTAGTTTGTCCTAAAGCGCGTAGGGCAAAATAGTTTGGCCTTCTATACATTGGTTTGAACTAGTTTGTTCTAGGCCAGTCTAGTTTATCCTTGGCCAATGTAATTTGGCTTAATTTTATTGATCCAAACGACCGCTCCAGCGCCAATCTGGCGTAAACTTTAAGCCAATAGTAACGTTGTCAGCATCCCTACACTCTATCCCATCCTTTACCCTTTGTTTGTTTGTTTGTTTGTTTGGCTTTTTTATGGCGCAAGAGCATCTGGGCTATACTGCGCCCCTTTACCCTTTAGTTCCCTGAGTTAGTCACAAAGCCGTTAATACGTGGTAGTTTCATATTTTCGCTTATACATTTTGTGTGGGGAGGAGTCAAGACTCTATGTACCTCCCCATTATCTACGCCATTGATTAAATAGGATTATAATAATATAGATGCAACAGTTTTATTTTAAATAAAATTCAGAATATTAAAAATTATTATTTTTATATTTTTTTGTTAAACTTTATAAAGCATGGTGTCATTTCCGATGGAAGAGCGTTCCATAATTTTGAAAGAGTTGAATCAACGTCATTATTACACATCAAATGCGTTTGAGAGCGACAAGGCAAATGAAAATTGGTATTTCAAATATTACAAGTATGGAAAAATTTTATTAGAGTAATAATATTTGAATAGTAATTATTATTTATTCTTCGAGACATTAATTGGCCTAGGGTAAAATCATATATATTAGAATAAATCTATATATTAGGAACAAACAAAATCGATTACTCTTTAATAACACACAGTTCTTATTTAAAACATAACGATTTGTTATCTCAAGAATACAGCCATAAAAGAAAGCCGGGAACTACGTACCTCTGCGGCATAGCTCTGTGCTTTTTGTTTTCCTGGAGGAGACACGGCAACAAACACAGGCAACTCATCCTCAACTCCTACCCGGCAGGTGAGTTCCTGTTTTCTACGTCGTGGAGTCTGAAAGATATACAGATATTGATTAAGCATTTAAACATAATTGACATCCTTTCAGTATGAAGAAACAGACAATTAAATCTATAAAATTTTGGGAAAAAAAAAACCCTTCCAAATTCCATAACTTCGTTCAGTATCGTTAGCAATTTAAATACTAACCCATCAACACTTACAAACCATTTAACTCTGAAAATATTACTATACAGTAAATCAAGGGCCTTCAACCCGCGGCCCGCCGACATTTTTTTGTGGCCCGCTGTCTCATGAAAAAATACAAATTGTATCACGCAAAAATGCGCTCCTCGATCCCTGTGAAACTTAAGTCTATGTATTTTATTTTATTCTGTTCACATTTTATAATAAATACCTTAAAACGCTAGAGAACCAAGCACGCGGTCTTCCCTCAATCGTGTTTTACATTAATTTTCTTACTTATATCGATATTAAATGTAGTTTTATTGATTTGCAGTGCAACAGTGATTTTAAAATAAAATTCAACTTACCACTCAATGAATTCTATTCTAAATAAATCGATAAGAACATCTTCCCAACCATCCGACTGCATGCTCTGTAAACGATATCACTATTCGGGAACACTTTCGTCTGCGTATTAGGTTGTTGCAAGCGAACATGGCGTTCATGTTCCTTAAGTCGAGTACAAATTGTACGACCAGTTTGTTCTATATAACTTTTACCCCACGGGCAGGAAATTTTATAAACGCCGGGTATTTTAAGCCAATCAGTTGATAGCCAGGGAAATAGTACTACAAATACGTCTCATATTTTTTACTCACTCATTTTCTGCCAAGCAACCAAGCGAAAGTCTTGCATTTTGCAGAGGGAAACTTGGTCGGCAATTACTTCTGAGGATGCTCCGCATAGCACGGAGTGAAACGTTAAGTGTTTTTAATAAACAGACGTTGCGGAATAACCCGCAAAGCTCTATGATGTATACGTCTTTCATAACTCGTTTTTCGAGCGTGAAAGTATGAAAGACGCTCTACCCTCTATTTGAATGAAACAAGCCGTCTGTGACGTCAGCTCCCTTGAATTCTAAGGGTACTACCCGCCGATTTTCCGAGAACGGACTATACCATTGTCAGTGACTCAGAGGGTCAGAAGGCACAAGGAACACAAAAACGTGAACGTCGGCAATGAGGTTAACGAATGTTGCACTGCAACAATTAATGTATCAATCCATTTCTGAATTCTATTGAACTCCCCTTTCACAAGCATCAAATCACTGCCATGCATGCGCAGTACGCGAGGGGTGCTGTTCGCAACGCCGTAGCCGGACTACCCTCCCCAAAATATTTTTTATCAAAATAAAATAGTGCAGAATTTTATTTAAATTTTTTTTTTTATATCAAAACGTACATGAGAATGAAAATTATACTTTGACGCTAAAAATGCAGGGGCGGACTAGGATGCGGGGCCACCGGCCCCCGGGCCGGTGCTCCCTCCGAAAATCCAGGATATGCGCCCTTTCAGAGGACCAAATCCGCCTCTGGTGTGGGACCACCGACTAAAAATGACCATATTTAGATTTTTATTTACGCCTGACCTCCTGCTTTATAGGAGTCACAGATAGTCCCCCTGCCCCCATCGGTCTGTTATGAAATTTCACGCCAAAATCGACCACCGTTGTTTACTTCCAATGGCGCCTACACAATTAAACTGATATCTTCTAAAAAGCAATAACCCGTTGTTTATTTCAAATAACGTTAATGTACTACACTTTCATCTTTTTAATATCCGCAGATAAGAAGTTCTCCCATGCAAGTCCAATGGTCGTCAGCCAACCTAATTAGGTATGTGAGTTAATCCATAGGCCTACCGATTCCCGATACCGTATTCAGTTAAACTTTAGACTAACGCAATTACGTATAAGCTATCGTGAATTAGTGGTTCTGGATGGTTCTATTAAAACTGGGATATTAAATTGTCGAAATCTAAAATTAAATTACACACAAATCTCTAATAATTAATCCTAAATAAAAATCTCTAATAATTAATGCTAAGTAAAAATCTCTAATAATTAATCCTAAATAAAAAGCAGTAAAATCAATCATCAGTAAAATCAATAAAAGTCATTTACAAACTTGAATGTAAACAAATGAGGAAGCCCCCTGAATCCACCAAGCCTCAAAATAATATCCTGCGTACGACCAGGAGAGGAATGAAAAACTGATGAAAGTGGTAACTGCCACCTTGGGCTTGGATAGACGATAGATGACCAGTCAAATGCCAGTCAGCGCGGCGCTGTGACGTCACCAAGTCCAGTAACCCCGCAATTTCAATACTCTTTAATTAAGACAACACTGCATACTCTCAACAATTTTCTTCAGGACAGCCATGCACATAAGCTTAGAGTTATGTGGGCACGGGACCATCCCCCTCATAGGCGATAGTCTGAAATTTTTTTTACCGATATTTTTTTTAACGGAAGCCATTTTTGCGCCTTGGGAGGAGATGGATAAGTATCCAATGCGTCCTGGTCGTGAACGCCCTCTTAATCTTACAATGGCGTATACTGATTTACTTTCGAAAGAAAATGTTGGTAACAAATTAATAACAATAGGCAATTATGAGGCCAATAGAGGTATCAGCAACATTACGGAACTAGCAGAAATACCTGCATTAAGGCGGCCACACACTTTTCGATTTATCGCATGTCGCTGGCTGAGCAGATTTTCCTTCCTTCCCTACACACACTCCCGAAACGTAACCATTTATTTTTATTACTATTGTCGCAGGCTCCTACTTAGGCGCCATCGTTTACTTTTTCAGTTACGTTTGCATCATTCAATTAGTCGTCTGTATTTAAAGATAATATTGTTTATAGTGGTTGACACGAAAGACAGACATGCAGAGCCGGATTTATAAATGGGCAAGTTGGGCACTTGCCCAGGGCGCCAAATTTCTAGGGGCGCAAGAGAATGCGGGTTGTGTTTTTCTTAATTGCAAATTATTTACGGTAGAATTCTGTAAATCAGATCTCCTCGAGAAGGCGCCCTCTACCCTTTTTTATTAAATCTGAAATTCTGAAAAATTGTGTGAAACAACCACTGCCCCCCCCACCCCAAGGCCGGATCCATGCAAAGGGCGTGCGCCCCCTTTCCCTGAGAATAATAAATTTACATTAAAAATGATTATTTTCAAGTAAAAAATAAAACTAAACTTACAAGTGAAATTTTCAAGCTTTGTGCCCACTCTGAAATTTTGCTCTGCACCTGCCCTTCCTCCTCTTCTCCCAATATCCAAAAAATCGTCGTGAAATAAACTAAATTTATTTATAAAAATATCGTTATTATATCTTATAATAATGCACATAAGGTAGGCTAATCATAAATGTCGCTCCTTCCCTATCCTCCCCGATTTTTCGTCGCATTTAATCCGGTCCTGAAGACACGTCCTATCAACACAGTGTTAACATTTTCTAGGACTACGAAAACGTAAGCTGGCGCGGAGACGCGTAGGATTGGCCGGAATCTGTGCCGAATTTATATATGGGCACGTTGGGCACTTGCCCAGGGCGCTAAATTTCATGGGGCGAAAAAGGCGGAAGATTTTTTTTTTTTTAATTGCAATTTATTTACCGTAGAATTCTGGCGATCAGCTCTCCCCGAGAAGGCGCACACCACCTTTTTTCCTTAATCTAAAATTCCGAAAAATTGCGTGAAATAATCTTGCCCCCAAGGGCGGATCCAGTAAAGGGGCGTGCACCCTTTAGAAAAATAAATTTACATTAAAAATAATTATTTTCAAGTTCAAAATAAAGCAAAATTTACAAGTGAATTTTCAAACTTTCAGCTCTCCCTGAAATTTTGTTTTGCATCCGCCATTTTCCCCCCTCCACAATAAAAAAAAAAAAAATCCAAACAATCGTCGTCAAATAAAATTAATTTATTCATAGAAAAATATCAAACGAATGGAGCGCCAAATTTTTAGGGACGCAAAAAGCTGGGAACTTCGCCTTTTTTTTTAATTACAGTCTACCGTAAAATTGCTTCGATCCGCGCAAACTCCGTAAAAGCGCCCCTTCACACCTTTTGTCTTCAATTGAAATTTAAAAAAAAAAAAGTCGTCAGTCTCAGTCTAACCACTTTGCCCCCATTAAACATCGAAAAAAAATGTCCTCGTCAAATAAACTAAATTTATTTTAAAAAATATCGTTATGATATCTTATAACAATGTACATGGTCATCATAAATGTCGTCCCTTCCTTTCCTCCGCAATTTTTCGTAGCGTTTAACGGGGCGGAACGGCAGAATTTTATTTGTTTTTGCTGATACGGCGGGAGGAGGACATGGGCGGAATTAACTTCGAAATCTAGGGGCTATTTTTTTTTTTTTTCCACGGAGAACTAACCCATTTTCTACAGGGGCTAAATCTTATACCTCAATGTTTAGCAAAATTTTTCTAGGGGTTAGCCTCACGTCCTTCTACCAAAGATATACAACAACTGAACTCTTTAAAATAAGCATAATTCAGAAATATGAAAATTTACCCTCTCTCTTGTCAACATCACCGCATTCTGGAGGAGAATCTCGGAACAAGCTTCGGCTTTATATTCTCTTCCATTTCTAACCTCAAAACTTAAAATAATTTAATATAGATCTTCTCTTACATTTCTATAATTTTTATACTGCTCAAGCTATGTATCATGAAATATTGTATATCGGGTTGAATGAAAATTTATTATTATTATTATATTATTATAATTACTATTATTATTATTACCCTTTGGGAACCGGCGTGGTTACACCATTGCCAGTGGCTGAGAGGGTCAGGAGACACAAGGCAAGCAAAAATAAGAACGTCGGCGGCGAAGCCAACGAGCGTTTCTGTGTAGTAATAAATATATCAATCCATTTCAGAGTACTTTAGAAGTCTGCTGCCACAAAAGTACTCACGTCAATCCCTCGACTGTGTATCCAGTCACAGTCACAAGTTTGGTTTCGTATCGCCGTGCATAAAAAATTTTCGTAAACCATTAATAGATCACTCGCCGCCAGGTGGCCAAACCCATCGGTCGTATGAATTTGCACTCTTGTCTCCTACTCTAAAAGGTACTATGGGCGCGCCGTGATTCGTTTTTAATGAATAATGTTTTTCTTTTGATTTTACTTGATTTATATGTAAACCTGTGCTATAACGAATAATCGTGGGAGTGCGAGACACTGACTTCTTCGCCTTGCTGTTGCTGTGACTATGAATACCAGGAAGAAACATCAAACGTCCACCAGTTCTTCACCTGGTCACCTATCGAACAGGGAGCTGGACCAACAGGTGCGTAATGTCTCTGATGAGCTATCGAAATTTCGTAAACTGTGGTCCCAGGACTTAGAGAAGTTGAAAGGCTCTATTAATGAAAAAATAGATTTGAATTTGTGTCCTGGGTCTGACGGAGATTCCGATCGCGCTGCCAAATTGGCCTCTGTTAAAAATGAAATACGGAAAGATCTTGATATTAAAATCACTGAAATAAATAATGAATGGGAATCGCGATTTGTCGTCTTGGAGAGCAAGGTTCAACATCTAGAAAGAACTACTGCTGATCTTGAATGCGCCCTAGAAGAACACCAGCATGACATTCGTCAGCCCTGTCTCATAATGTATGGTTTACCGGAAACTGAGAACGAAAACCCAATTACCGTTGCAGTGGATACTTTAAATGAAAAGATAAAAACTACCATGTTATCAAAGGATTTGGAAAACGCGCATCGTCTAGGAAGCGTAAGTCGCAATACCACTCACGGACAATCACCGAGACCAATGGTCATTAAATTTATAAGAATGGCTCAAAGAGACTATGTCTTCAAGAACAAAAGACTTCTGAAGGATACTGGCCTGGTCATAGCCGAAAGCCCACATTAGAAAACAGGCCTACAACAAAATTCGTGCCAAGGGCATACAATGCTGGACACAGCAGGGAAAAATTTTCTTGCTAACTGAGCGTGGTGAGAGGGTAATTCTCAAGTCACTGACTGACATCCGAAATTACAGAGAAAGAAATTAACATTATTCATTTGGATATGCATGATTTGCTGTTGCTTCACCGATATTGCTCTTGCGACATAAAAAGGTAAATGAAATTAACAGGCTAACCTTTTATATGATCATGATCCTGGCGTGTTTTGAGTATGTTCTTCATGTCATAATAGCCTATTTATCATAAATCGCATTAAATAACTTATAATTTTTCTAGGCTGTTCTGACCCTTTTTTCTTTTGTCCTTGCGCCATAATGGATCATGATTGCATCTGAGCTGTAAACGTGTTCTTGTCAAACTAACCTACTCATTATAAGCATGTTTCATAACTTGTAATTTATCATTTCTACGCCTAAACTGGTCAATCGAATGAATCTAGTGTTTTCAGTCAATTTTTTCATATTATATTCGATGTTAACTTACTTTATATTTATCAATGCAATGTCTATATTTCATATCAGATGCTTCTATATATTTCGTAAGACACCACACTGAATACAAGTATTATTTTATCCTTCAAGTGAACAGCGTTCAGCTTGTATATTACATGAAAATTGTTTATCTAATTAAATAATCTGTAAAACTTATATAGACGAATAACACGAGGACTCAGTTTAGATCTAAATTTCTAATCTGCTCTAACCTTCTTCCTTTTGTCCTTGCGCCATAAATGATCATGATTTCATCTGTTTTAAACATTCCCTTGTTTTCCAACTAGCCTACTAATCACAAAACGTATTACGTAACTTATAATTTTTTTAAAAATTTTTACGTCTAAACTAAACAAATGAATCTATAGATTTCAGTCAGTTTTCTCATATTGCATTTGCTGTTGATAACTTTGTCTATCAATACAGTGTTTATATATCATATCAGATGCTTCTGTTTTTTTTTTTTTCACATGATACTACAAAGATATACTAACTACAATTTCTATTTTTTTTATCCTTCAAGTGAATGACGTTCAGTTTGTATAAAATTATATAGTTATATTGTAAATTTTGCGAGCAGTTCCCTATTGTAGGATGCATATTGACCACTACTGTCCTTGCGCCTTAAATATTTAAATTTGTTTGCATAATAATTTAGCCTATTATCCAGATATATAATAAGATGGTCTTACATATGAATCAATTATAAATCAGGTTTTGCCTTATCTAATGGGAATTTCGATGCACCGTGTTGGTTCAGTTGGATGTTTTAAATGTAAATTTTAATATTAAAATATTGGTATTTGATAACAGGCTATTACTCTTCGAAATGATTTTTTGTGTCGTATTCGCTAATTAACGCTAAATAATTCGCTAATAAACGACTATTATTGTGATATGGTGCACCCAGATGGCTTTTGACCATATACAAATTGATATATATCTTTATATCAAAGTATATTTATATTGAATTATTGTATTTTTACATTATTTATTTATTTATTTATTTTATTATTCTTTTATTTTTATTTTTATATATTTATTTATTTTAATTTTATTTTAATATTCTTTTACTATATTTTATAAATGTCATTCCTGAATAGCGGACATATAACCGATTGTGGCTTTGCGGCCCTTGGGGATTCATTCACTGAGCCGGATAATGAATTAACTCTTGATATTAATAACCAATATTACTATCCCTCACAGATTACTTCTCATAATCAAGTTAATAACACATTATTAACCGTTCATATTAATGCATGCAGTATTACTAACAAAGTGGAATTAATTGAAGACTTCATCCTTGGTATAAATCCATCCCCTGACATATTATGTATAACTGAGACCTGGCTCTGCCCAAATTAGGCTCCATCTCTTTTTGATTATGAATCGGTCTCGATTGCACATGAATTGGGTAGAGGAGGTGGTGTTGTAATGTATGTTAAAAGAAAACACGAGTTTAATTTGATACCTCAATGGACGGGAATCTTCCCGGGTGTTGAGATGCTGACATTACAGATTTATGGTATTTTTGTCACTACCATATATCGACCACCTTCTGGTGAATTGGGAGATTTTTTATGTCGTCTTCAGGACCTACTTGCCTTTATTACTTCCTCGAGAAAGAGGCTAATCATCATGGGAGACTTAAATATTGATTTATATACTTCCAATGAAAAATTTGTAAACCATACGCAAGCACAGAGACTATTGGATCAGATCTTCTCATTTGGATTTAATAACTATATTCATAACCCAACTAGAATTACATCACATTCTTGTACAGTTATTGATCACTGTATTACAAACGTTTTAAATCCACAATGTGGCATACTTCTTTATCAGATTAGCGATCATCTTCCCATATTTTCAATTTTTGGTATTTCACAGGGAATATCTAAAAGACATGGTAATCCATCTTTTATTAGAGATTTTTCTGAGATGAATTTACAGACATTTAAAGCAAAGTTACAAAGAGTAAATTGGAATAATTTATATCTCTTGGATAATCCACTACATGCTTATGGATATTTCGTTGATATCTTCAAAAATAATTATGAAGTTTGCTTTCCATTAAAAACAATAAGCAAAACCAAACGTATACGTAAATCATGGATTACAACTGAAATTTTTAGAGAAATAAGGAAGAAAAATAAACTTTACTTCAAATTTTTAAAGGATAAATCACCAACAAAACTTGCTGTTTTTAAGTCATTTCGGAATGAATTGAATACTAAAATAAAACGTGCGAAACAGGCATATTTTTCGGCACTATGTAATATGAATAATAGGAAAACATGGTCAGAAATAAATGAACTTATGGGAAGATCAAAATCCAGAACAAGAGAAATTGATATACTAATAACTCCTCATAAAACGATTACTAACATATCACAGATTTCTAATACATTCAATCAATATTTCATAGAATTCCCTTATTCTTTATCTAGTAAATTTAATAATGTATTCCAAAGATGCCATGATTATAATATCGCTAATTCCTTTTTCTTGGATGGGGTCACTGAACTTGAGACAATTCGACTAATTAATAATCTTAGTGCTAATAAAGGACCAGGCCCAGATAACTTTCATCCAGTTCCCATTAAATATTGTGCTCATGAGATTTCAGGGCCTTTAACCCACATCTTTAATCTAATCTTTTCCACTGGTGAGATTCCGCCGGAATTTAAGACGGCAAGGGTTGTTCCGATTCATAAAAAGGGTTCATATACTGACGTTGCTAATTATAGACCGATATCAATATTATCGGTGTTTACAAAAATACTTGAAAAACTCATTTATAATAGATTATTAAAATACTTTGAACATAACCACATCATACAGGAAAATCAATTCGGTTTTACTAAAAATAAATCTACTGAACAAGTATTGTTAACGGCAACAGACTTCATATATTCGGCTTTGGACGGTGGTGACTCATCAATTGGAATTTTTTTTGATTTGTCACGGGCATTTGATACCCTTAACTATGATAGACTTTTATATAAATTACAATTGGCAGGTATATGCGGAAAGCAAAATCTTCTTTTCAGAAATTACCATTTTGGAAGATCTCAATATGTGCAAATAAACGAAAATCAATCTATCGCCAGATCACCTCTATGTGGGGTTCCTCAGGGGTCGACATTGGGACCTTTGCTTTTTATTTTTTATATTAATGATCTTTTTTTTCTGCCAACTCGATCTAGAGTTCTATGCTTTGCCGACGACACAAGCATCTTTTATAGGGAAAGGAATCTTGATGTGCTGTTTTCACTTGTAAATAATGATATTGATATATATATAAAATACTTTAGAGATAATTATCTCTCACTTAATACAAAAAAAACCAAATGTATTCTGTTTTCAAATAAACATAACAAAAGCAACTACTTATGTAATACCATAAAAATAGATAACGATATAGTTCCGTTATCGCAGGAGACGAAATTCCTTGGAGTTACTATTCAAGCCAATTTAAAATGGGATACACACCTACCACCCAGTACTGGATTGAATTTCTAAACGTTTTTAAGCCAATCTCTAGACTGTATATCCCGTCATAGTCACAAATTTTATAGTTATTGTTAAGCTTTATGATAATTGTGTTCTTGTGCTTGAGGGAAACTCCGGCCGTGTACTGGATTCCGGTTAGGAAATTCGTGGAAGGAAAGTGGAAAGGACGTCTCGTCCTTCCTAGCAAGCTTCTCTCTATTCTTCTGGTGTGTTAAAACGATCATGGTGCGGTACAGTGTAGCATATAATTGCAAGGAAAGGGGTGGGGAAGAAAGGCGGAATTTACTCATTTCACAGGCTTATTAATGTGTATATATCTTCTGTTCACATTGTAAATGATACGGTTCCCATTATCACGCATAAACATTTCATTCACACATACACACACACAAATTACCAAGAAAGGTACCAGCTTTAACCTAAAACCAGAAAATATGGAAGAAATAAGTCATTAAAATGTATAAAAAACAATATATAGCAATTATATAAAAAATCGACATATTTTAAATATCATATTTCTTTTAAATTATTGAAAATATATTTTTACTTTGTCAGTTGGTTTTAAAATATAGGTATTTATGATATAAAAGCATATTAAAAATTTCAGAACTCTAGTGCGCATAGATCTGAAGATAATCTCTGCGCAATATAGAAAAAGTGATTTTGAGAAAAAGAGCGTTCAAGTTGGAACTTGGTAACATGTAATAGTTATTTTTATTTTATACAATAGTGCAAGAAGTAATTGAAGAATTTTGATGCGGTTTGTTTTAAAACACTGCCAAAAATCGATATTATTTTTTAAACTAATAAATAAAAAATCGATTTTTTAAAGATTTAAAGGTCCTGTGTCCCCTTAAGAAACAAAAACACAACGAAATTACACGCTTCTACTGTTACCACTCAACGTGCCTCGAAATACTTCAGGGTAATTAAATAATTCTAACAGATATAACACTAAACTGTTTGTAGTTTGAATCAAAGTTTTATTCAATTCTTTGATTTAATTTTTTTTCTTTGACCAGTAACACCCCCACAGAAAATTTTTTACCTCTAGAAACCTCTGTGGTAATCAAAAATCTCAATTTTTATTTCTGATCAAGCCATACCTCTGTTTTGGTAATTTTTACCTTTTTCCCATGCAAAACCTCTAGATTCAGAGGTAAAACCTCTGATCTGGCAATACTAGCTGACATGATGATGCGATAAAAATTTCTCTTCTCTGATAATTCTTGATTTCGTTGTAAATAAATCGTCGCCATGGTAACCATGTTCGCAAGGCATTTCCGTTTTGAAGCGAAGCTCTGAATTTCTATTGCGTATTTAAAACTTCACCGTACTTAAAACTTCACTCGTCGCTTAAAACTTCACTCGCGCTTAAAACTTCAATCGCACTTAAAACTTCAATCGCACTTAAAACTTCAATCGCGCGCGCTTAACTTCACTCACTGATAACTTCACCATGTTTAATTTTATTCGTTTACACTGTGGTCGGGAAACTCTTCAAATTGTCCATAAATACATCAAAACACACATTAAAGTTATCCGTTTTAAAGAACATCTTCACTTTAATCACACCTGTAAAAAGGAATTTCTTATCCCTTTCACACTTAAAGTTAAACCTCTTGTAAATTCATCTCTTGGACATTGCATCGCACATAACATAAGTCTTAAATTTATTTCCACTAGAATTTCTCTCTGTCCCCGCGTACTCGCTCAGCTTCAAAATAAAATATCCTTTCTTACTTCCCTTCTAAATACTAAACTTGATTTTCTTACCATGCTCCTAGTTAAATCCGCTACTCACTCACAAGAATCTAAAATCCAAGAACATATTCGTCTTACTCATTCACGTAAACTTAACAACCTTAGATCTTCTATTTCAAAACAGTCAAAACTCCTTACAAAAAACTGGATACTAAATCTTTCAAATAAAAATCTCACACCACAACAGCAATTCGTACTATCACTCGGCCTAAATTTCTCACCTGCTCCACTTAAAATTCCTACACCACAGATTCTCGCTTCCATAGAAAATGCTCTACAAAATACTCACACCGACGAACGTGTTGCAGCTGATATCCGCTGCACAGTGGCAGGACTCCTTCGGCGTCCAAAACTTCCTGAGGACAACCTAACGCCTATGCAAAGGG
>QLNU02015360.1:258778658-258806862 GCA_006491805.2 Dysdera silvatica | reverse complement strand
TGATTTTAAAAATCGCCGGAGAGAGCCCAACATCTGTTGACATTAAATAATTTGAAAAATTCTTGAAATGGCGCATTGTAGCCATTTGTGAAAACCTTGAATGTGGTGGATGCAAATACTAAATTCACTGTAGTGCCCGAACGGCTAATTTTTGGAAAAAAATTCACTGAACAAAAAATGTTTATTTTGATGTTCTTCACCTGTTACACATACTTGGCAGTTCCCAACTCTTTTCCAGTGTGTTAAAAAAGGCATTTTTAGGCTTATTTTCACTAAACAGTAACACAGATCAAAATCAGAAAACGGAATTCCGGATTTCTTTGTCTCTGCTGTATTATTAGCTCATTCACTTAAATTATGTATCAAAAATTGCATTTAATTCATGCAATTGGCTACGTAGCAACGTGATGGACGTAAACAGTAGTTACGCTCTACAGCCAAACCGGCCCCTTTGCGGACACGGGGATATGGACAAACATGCCTTATTTGGTGTCCCCTACCATCCCTTAAAGTTTTGCCAGATATTTTCCAAACACCCTATATATATATATGGCCTGCAAAAGGGTTGCTGGTATCTAACTGGAAGGAGACCCACACGCTGAACGTATGTGACGATGTGTGGAACCGGCCAGGCCAGTAACCTAGTGTCCTACCCCGCCTTCAAGTGGTGCAGGCTGAGCTTTCTATTTATGTGGCAAATTAATATTTGCTGCACGGATAGAAAGGCGGAAGGGGAGGGCTAATTCACCAACCCGTCTAGCCAGCGTGGTGAAATTATGGCTAATTCCTCCATTATGTTGACACACCAGAAACCATGGCCCCTAGTCTCCAGGTGCTGGAGTGCTCCTGATCAAGGCAGCGGTCAGTGTGGCATGAAAGCAGGGGGTGCTAAGAATCACTGGAATGGCCCAGGCTGCCGTTTGTTATTGACCTTGGCAACGTATAATGGACGATCCCTTGCTTCTGAAGCAAAACTTCAGGAATTGGAAGAAGAACTTGACAAGATCAAATGGGACATTGTAGGACTCAGTGAAGTTAGAAGAAAAGGTGAAGAGTTGGTGGAACTTAAAAGTGGACATTTGTTTTATTATAGAGGAACGGAAACTGGAAGAACAAGTGGTGTTGGCTTCTTAATCAACAAAAGAATTAAAGACTGTCTTCTGGAAGTTGAAAGTACATCAGATCGAGCAGCGAGGCTCGTTGTTCAACTAACCCAGCGATACCAACTTCAAATAGTACAGGTATATGCACCAACATCAAGCCATACCGACGAAGAGGTTGAAGAATTTTATGAAGAAATCAAAGAGTTACACACCAAAGGGAAACAACATATCAAGCTCATCATGGGGGATTTCAATGCAAGAATTGGACAACAGGAACAAGGAGAGACATCGGTTGGTAAATACGGATATGGGGAAAGGAATGAACGTGGCGATCAACTCATCGAATTTGCAGAAGCTGAAAACCTTAGCATCATGAATTCATTTTTTAAGAAGAAACCGCAAAGAAAATGGACATGGAAACACCCAAATGGGGGAACTAGTGAAATTGACTATATCCTGGCAAACAAGAAATCAATTATTGAAGATTGCAGTGTACTGAACAGATTTAATACTGGAAGTGATCATCGAATGGTGAGATGTAAAGTGCACTTAAATACTAAATTAGAACGACAGAAGCTCATTAGGAAACAAGTAAGTAAGAGGGTGGATTTAAAGAAATTAAAAGAAAATACCGAGGCATTCAAGTTGGAATTAAAAAATCGCTTTTCTGCACTGGAAGGACTTATTGATGAAAGTGATATCTCAGAAGCAAATGAAAACATTGTTAAGACAATAGTTGAAACTGCTGGGGAAATTGGTGGTGTAACCTGTAAAAAGCACAATAGCAAATTATCTGAGAAGACGAAACAGCTCATGAAAAGGCGAAGAGATATGAAGGTGGACAATCGAAATACCAGTTCCAGGATTGAGTACATAGAACTTTGTAAAACTCTGCGCAAAAGCATGAAAGAAGACATAAGAAAATTCAATTGTGAGCTAGTAAGGAAGGCCATTGAAAATAACAAGAGCCTTAGGGTTGTTAAAGGAAGTTTATCTGTTGGGAAGAAACACATCATTGCATTAAAAGGAGAGGATGGCACCGTAACAAGAAATAGGGAAGAAATACTTAGAAGAGTTGAAGAATTCTACAAAAAACTATATGAAAGTAACAGTGGATTAAACGAAGACACTGAAATAGTCGAAGGAACAGCTCCTAAAATCTTAAAAGAAGAAGTTTCATTTGCAATAAAAAGTATGAAGAAAGGAAGAGCCCCTGGCGATGATGGTATTACATTAGATATCCTAAAAGAAGCTGGAGAATATGTAGAAGACATACTTGCAAAATTCTTTACCAAATGTCTTAACAGCGGTAACATACCAAACCAATGGGATTCTGCAACAGTAATTCTTTTGCATAAAAAAGGTGATAAAGAGGATTTGAAAAATTACCGACCAATTAGCTTGTTACCTGCTATTTATAAAATCTTCACAAAAGTGCTAACACATCGCCTGCAGAAAAAATTAGATGCAGCTCAACCAAGAGAACAAGCTGGATTTCGAAGTGGATTCAGTACAGTGGACCATATTCAAGTATTAAGAGAATTAATTGAAAGAACACATGAATATGAACTTCCATTGTGTGTTGCATTTATTGACTATGAGAAGGCCTTTGACTCTATTAAAACATCAGCAGTCATCAACTCTTTAAGATCAACAGACATTGAGGATGTGTACATTGACATGGTGAAACGTGTGTATAAAAATGCAAGTGCAAAATTTCGGTTACATAAAGATACCAAAACTATCAAACTTGGCAAAGGGGTGAGGCAGGGAGATACCATTTCTCCAAAACTTTTTACTTCAGCTTTACAGATGATTTTTCAGCTGATAAATTGGAATAACAAGGGAATAAAAATAAATGGTGAATATTTAAATCATTTGCGGTTTGCTGATGACATTGTTATTTTTTCAACGAACCCATCAGAACTCCAAGACATGGTACAGGAGCTCTCAACTAGAAGTAAAGAAGTTGGACTCAAGATGAACCTACAAAAAACTAAGATCATGTTCAATAATTTTGTAGAGGAAACAAAAATACAAGTTGACAACATTGAGCTAGAAATTGCTGATTCATATATTTACCTTGGCCAGCTGATTTCAATGGATGGCAACATTATGAAAGAACTCAACAGACGTATTAAACTTGGCTGGAGTGCATTTGGAAGAAACAGTTTTATCCTGAAGGGGAAATTGCCTTTGTGTCTAAAAAGAAAGGTCTTCAACCAGTGTGTATTGCCAGTCCTCTCTTATGGATCAGAGACATGGAGTCTAACAGTTGGAGCAATACGAAAGTTACAGACAACGCAAAGGAGCATGGAGAGGTGCATGCTTGGAATAACTAGGAGAGATCGAAAAAGAAACACTTGGGTGAGAGAGCAAACTAGAGTAGAGGACATCATTGTTAAAGTAAAAGGGCTGAAATGGCGATGGGCTGGGCATATTGCAAGAAGAACTGATCAACGATGGACAACAGAAATTCTGAACTGGATTCCAAGAGACCACCGAAGACCTAGAAAACGTCCTCAAACTAGATGGGTGGATGAAATAAGAAAACAGGTTGGGGTGACGTGGAAACGAATGGCCCAGGATAGACTTGTGTGGAAAGCATTTGGAGAGACCTTCATCCAGCAGTGGATAGATAATGGTTGAATATGATGATGATATATATATAATATTGTTGTGTCTTCTATAAGAAATTAACTAACAACATATGCCGATATTTTAAATAGAACACACGTCGCTTAGTCACAGTTTCGTGAGGTTAGGTTCTGGCGCAAAGCGTATGCTTTATATAGATTCAAAACTCTACTAGATTTTATAATTTTTTGATATTGAGTTCAGTTTTAAAGGCAATGAAAACAGCTAAAGTAAATCCGCGTAATGAGTTTGCCACAGTTGGAAACCGTTCATTTTATTTTATATTTTACCTAAAGATTAAAAAAAATGTTCTTCAAACAACAATATCAATTCACCACCTAATCTATTGGTATCACTACGCCAATAAACGTTGATTGACATTGTTGTTTGATTTAATCTGCGTAGTGTTCGATTTATATAAAATAAATACATATGCTGCAACGGGCATTTCGATCAATTTAATACCAGTCTCTTTGCAATTTGGTTTAAATAGTAGTCTATGTACTACACCATTCTGCGAAATAACTGGCAACAATATATATACGTTCGTAAAGAGATTATATATTGTCCTTCGTAGCTCAGTGGGTAGAGCCTCCGCCCGGCAAGTGGAAGGTCGTGGGTTCAGGTCCCACCGAAGGCAGAAATATTTATTTTCTTTCGAACGTTTCACCATCTAATCACGCCATACCATCGGCGTTGGTATCACTACGCCAATAAACGTTGATTGATATTGTTGTTTGATTTAATCTGCGTAGTGTTCGATTTATATAAAAATATTCTTATTAAATGAAAAATATTTTTTTACTTATTAATTTTATAGCAAATGAACCACAAAAGGGGCTCCTTTTTTCCTGGGGGGGGCCCCCACCTTATGGGGTTTTCAGTATGCTACTGGTGGAAGGCACCTTCTTGGGGAGAGCTGATTGCCAGAATTCTACTGTAAATAAATTGCAATTTAAAAAAAACCAAAACTTCTGCCTTTTCCACCCCATGAAATTTGGTGCCCTGCCCAACGTGCCCATTTATAAATCTAGCCCTGTTTGTTGCAAATACGAACGTCACTTTTTTATATTGAAATTCTTGAAGGAATGCAACCATGTGATTTGTTTTCAAGGATTGTAGAAACATGAGTATGTCGAAATTTTAAGGAAATTAAATATTGTAGTTTGGCAAGTCTTTTTTAAATTAAAACGTATGTCAAGGGTTAATATGATTTGACATGTTTAACATCCAATAATTTTAAAGTTAATAACTGCTGTTTCAATAGTTAAAAGATTTTCTTAGTACATTCCTTCCTACAATCATTACCTAGAGGATGCTACTTAAATGTATATATAATTTTCATGAACGTCTATCAATCCAGTGTTAAGATAACAGCAATTTTTGTATTGTGTCACAGCTCCTATTAATAAACACCTATGATTAGAATTTTCAAATTGTGACACAGCCTATTCAATTGTTTGGCAAATCCAGTGCATGTAATTAATAAATTTATGTGCACTGTCTATATAATTTCCTCTTTCATTAGCTTCCTTAAATCTTATATACTTAATGTCCCTGAACGATTGTATCATCCTTACTAACTCTAGTTCTTATCAACGGAAAAAGTTCATTAATATCTTTTATATTTTTTATGCTCACTCTATGCCATGAAGAATCCTGTACTAACATGGAGAACCTGTTGAAAACATACTTTGTATAAAATTCACTTTTTGCTTTTATTTCAAGTACACTCTATGTTATTTTATATCAAAAGAAAGCTCATTCAATTACGGTTCTAACAAGATCAGAAAAGATTTTATGCAGCAAATAAAATTGCAGACATTACGAGTTGAATTTCAACAAATGCATTGAATCACACAGCCTTTTCTGGGGTGAAAGCAAATTCACATTTTTGTAAAAGGTCACTAATTAGAGAAATTAAAAAAAAAAGAAACACAAACCAAAATATTTAATACATAATTATATTATTGTGATTGATTTACGTTTTTGCGAACCCCAAGTTTACAAACTACACATTTTTACGAATTTTTACGCTGGTCCTGGAAAGTATTCTATACAGCACGGGTCTTCAACTCGTGGCACGCCGACATGTTTTATGCGGCCGGCCAGCTCATGAAAAAATACAAATTGTTTCACACAAAAATAACGTCCCTGCTCCCTTGGAGTCTGAAATCTATATATTTTATTCTGTTGGCATTTTCATATTTCGTAATAAATATCTTAAAACACTATAGAACTAAATTAACTCGAGGTTTCCCCTCGATCGTGTTTTACTTTAGTTTTCTAGCGTATATAGGCGCAAGGTCAAGGGCGCCCATATGAGTACCTCTAGGTTAGGGGCTGAAAAAATTACTTCCTTCTCAAGGTTGTCGAACATTTTAACGATGTACAATATACTAAAATGCTGCAAAAATAATTGATACTGCTTGACAATTAGTAATGAGCTAAAAAGTACCTTATTTTAAAATGTGACTGTAAAACTTTTGAAAGTAAATGCATCAAAGAATCAGGCACGTCAAATTTTTCAGCAGCTAGGTGGGGCTTGAGTCCTCCTCTGACCCCATATGGACGCCCATGCATTAGGTTATTAGTTTTATTGATTTGTAGTGCAACAGTGATTTAAAAAAAATTCATCTTAGGACTCATCAAATTCTATTCTAAATATGTCGATAAGAACATCTTCCCCACCATCTGACTGCATGCTCTGAAAGTGTTACTACTTGGGTGTACTTACATCTGAGTGTAAGTGTATGCAGAAAGTTCATAAAGGAAGGGTTACAGGCTTACAATAGGGTGTTACAGACAGGGCTGTCCTGAAGAAAATTATTGAGAGTATGCAGTGCTGTCTTAATTAAAGAGTATTGTAATTGCGGGGTTACTGGACTTGGTGATGTCACCATGTTGCACTGACTGCCATTTGACTAGTGGTTTATTGTGCATCCAAGTTCACGCTGGAAGTTGCCATTTTCATCAGTTTTTCATTCCTCACCTAGCCGTACGCAGGATATTATTTTGAGGCTTGGGGGAGTTCAGGATGTTTTTCCTCATTTGTTTCTAAATGATTAGGGGGAAAAAAAAGGCTGAACTTCGTTGAAAGTTGCCCAAAAAACCAGCAAATACAAAAATTTTGAGACCTTGAGAGTATGCGGTGCGTACTCGGTATTTTTCAAAATTTCTTGAGAGTGCACACAGCGTGGACCCTTTGGGGACAGACCTGGTTACAGAGCTACAACTCCATATGTTCATAATATGAACATATTATGTATATACATATATGTGCATGTATACAAAATTTCATTGCAGTGGGAATTACCTCCATCAACCCCCTCCCCCCCTGCATACACCAATGCGCCTGTAAACAGATGTTTCCAAAAATGAAGTTGATAAAATGAAAAGTTAGGACCAGAATAACTGACGTCCACCTTGGAAACACTCTTAGGATTGCAATATCAAAAATAAGACCGGATATTGATTGGACTGTTAAAAATAAGCAGTGCCAAAAATCTCACTAAAAGGTTTGATTTCGCTTTACATATTAATAACTAAAAGTATTGTAAATGTTTTTTGCTTCCATACGTATTTTACATTGTAATATATATATACTGTCCCAGAGGCGAATCTTGAAAATATTTTTGGGTGGGCACGCAAAACTAATAGGGACATAAGGAAAAATATCAAAAAGTCTGATTGGGGGGTGGGGTGGGTATACCACCCGGGCTACCTTTGTTTAGTCCTAATATTGCTGATACAGTAGTGCGGCCCATGGGCCTACAAGAATAAGCAAAATTGGCCCTTGGACTGAAAAAGGTTGAAGACCCCTGCTATACAGCTAATAATTCCCATTTACAAACTTTAAATTTTGCAAACTCTTTTTGGAGCTTGTATGATATTAAAATTGGAAGTATACCGTAATAGTTTCACAATTGCTCAAAATTTGTCTTTAACCATTATGCAAGGATAATTTTTAGTTTGCTGAAAGCCTGTTATAACCTTAGCAGAGTTTGTCAGAAGAAAAATGTTCCTTCGGACACCTTGTTATGGTTACAATAGGCATTCAGTGAAAAAAAAAAATCGATCTTTGCATAACGATTGACGGACAAAGTTTTGTGTGTGTTTCTCTTCTAAATTTGTTTTTTAATTAAGAGATCTTCCACAAAAATCTGAATTTATATTTACCCAGGAGAGGTTGTGTGATTTTAAGAATTTGTTAAAATCCAACTCATATCTTCCGTTTTGTTTACTGCAAGGAAACTCCAGTATGACCTTCTTAGGACCAATTAAACAAGCTTGCTTTTGGTATGAAACAACACATGGAATGCAGTTTAAAATATGAGAGAAATAGCATGTTTTATGTTTTTATATACACTGGTGTACCCAAAACCGCCTTTCAGTGAAAAAATTAATCTTTGCATAACAGTTGAAGGATGACATTTCGAGCAATTGTAAAAACCAGCAATAATAAACTTTCAGTAATTCAATTTTGTTTTGTATTTCTTTGTCTTATAATTAGTTACCTTTTTACGACAACTAAAATATTTTGTCATCTATGAGAGAATGTGCGATTTGATGAGTTTGTTAAATTACAACTCAAAGTATCTCCAGTTTTACTTACCACAGAAAATCCATTCCAGTCCTGTTAGAACAGTAACAAAGTAAGCTTTCTTAATATAAAATACATAAAGTGCAATTGGAAATAAGATATAGAAAGTGTATTTTATGTTTTTAATACACACCATATTTGTGTATGGAATTCTCATGAATAAAAAAGGAATAAATCTATAAAATGAGGTACCAATGAATTTTCCTTGTTAATCAGGATGGTACAGGCATTCTGGGATATATTTCTTTATATTGTTTTGGCCAGTGTATACATATTATATAGTATAAACATATTCAGACATGATACATGAAAGCAAATTTTATTGCAGTGTTTGAAATTCCAATTTCATAAAAAGTACATTTATGTCAGATACTTAAAAAATATATACTGTAAAATCTATATAGTACTTCTTTTAATGTAAAATGAAAATAAATGTAAAATATAATCAATTGATCTTTATCGTTTTTAATCAGATGGTTGAAAAATTCATAAAGCACTACAAAGTATAAAATATATATTAATAAATAGTAAACACATGCACCTTTTCTCCAAAATATATTTTTTCTCAGTGTTTTTTATTTTTAAGACAATAAATTTCAGTAGACACAAGGTTCCTATGAAACTCAAATTTAATCTAAAATAAAATATACTATGTATATACAAAATCTATGAATGAGAAAGTGAAAAAATTGTAAAGACTTTATACTTTCAATATTTTCCATTTCAATTGAGCAGTTTAATGCTTTTTCCATCATGTTATAACAATTTCTCTTCACCAAAATATTTAAAAGTTAAAAAAATCTCATCACTAACAGGACAAACAATTACAATAAAATAGCACAATTTTTTAAAGTGTGTATAAAGACAAATATATTTCAAGAGAACTAAAATTAGTTAAAAGGTATTAGTACAGTAAGTTTTACTTTCACTGCAAGATTATTGCAATTGATAAAAATAGCTTTTCAGAAAACTGCTGCCCTAAATAATTCAAAATTCTTTATCACAAGCATCTATTATCTTATGCTGATGACACACACATCACTATTTTCATAAATTTAATTTGTTTTCAACTGATAAACAATATCTGAAACAACTCTTTAAGGGTGTAACAAACACATGTAATATCTTTCAAAGCTAGTACATTTTCAGTTTGATTTTTGGCAAGGCATGTTATAGATGACAACACATGTTCTATATAGGTCGTGTAAAATTAGCTGGAAATAATCCTTTTTCACCAGTTGTTTCTTTCACACCCATCAGCCAACCCTCCTCCTAAATATAAAAATGCACATAAGAATCAAAAGACAGATTTTCAGTTGTAAGGAATTTATATTTTAATTCATCACTGATTATAAATTAATTTTTTTAACACTTCTTTAACAATATCCCAAACATACATAATTAAGTTTAAAATGGAATTTAATCACATGAAAAAAAATGCACTAGTTTTTGCAATCATTGTTTTAATTAAACATTCTTGTAATATCTTGTTTTATTTATGAATATTGCTATAACTTTAATTTGTGTGTATTTTGTGCACTGCTGCAAAATCAAAATAATTATGAACAGCTAACACCAACTGGTAATAGAATCTGGTAAGATTATTTTCATATAAGGTATGTCTGAATATATATATTTTTTTTATAATTTGTGTTTCATGGCATGAAGACAGGTAAGGTCATGTTATGCTGGGATCCATAATTTTCAAAGGAATCCAAACCTCTGTTGCCTAAAGAACCAAACACTGGATTATATTTCATTTTGTTTGTGGTTTTACGGCTCAAAGACTACAGTGGTCATGCTGCGCCGGGACCTACTGTTTTCCGAGGAATCCGAACCTCTTAAGGCCTAGGGAACCAAACCCCGGACTACAGTGAGCAGTGCGATCTTTATGAGATCTCTGAGTAAGCGTTCTTTGCACTGCTGGGAGTCGAACCCGGGTTAACGGCACATTAGGTGAATGCGTTACCACACTGTGCCACTGAAGGACCTACACTGGATTATGGTGGGCAGAAAAACAGCATTTCACCATACTATTGGAGTTGAACCTAAGTTGATGACACAATAAACGAACCATGCTACCACTACATCACCACAGAATATACATCACAAAAGTCACACAAGTTATTTAGCTTTTAAGGGGAAATTACGATACAAAGAAAATATTAAATATATTCATTGTATTATGTAATATGCCACTTGCATGTATAAATTCACAACTGCTGATATTTATTTAATGCATCATTTAAAATAAAATTATATAAATGCACGCCTTAAAAGTATATGCATAATTTTATTTTTGTCTCTTAAAAATAAAAAATACACTTTAAATTTATAAGGTGTTGCCATTGTTGCAAACAACTTCATGAACTACAGAAAAAAGATTTTTTAAAAATTTCTGGGCTGATTGTACATCATGCTTTCTTTATGAACACTTACAGATCTCCTACAGAAAAATACTGCTTACTATCAGCATAAACTATGTCGCTCAAGATTCCCCCTCAAGGCCTTAAAATAGTTTATAAGGGGACTATATGCTCAGTAATCTACAAAACTGCAAAATATTTTTGCTGGAGCCATGTTTTCATTAAATGCAGTGGGTACGTAATTTTGCTGAAAGACCCATTTGAACTTCCAAGAAATTCTCCAAAGGGAACGATGTTATTTTCAAGAGTCTCTTGGTAGTTGGTAAGTGTTCTGTTAGTTATTTATAAATGCAAGCAACGTTTGTACATTAAATCCAAATTCACCCCCAATCTGTTTTTCTGCCTAATGAAAAGAAAAACGTGGACACTTTTCTAAAGTATGTATATATGATGCTCAACCACTGGGACCATCAAAATTCCATTTTTAATTTACTGAATAGGACTGACAACCATTTGTCACCAAATGACACATGCTTGCATACCAGCTATAAATTTATTTAAAGATAATACAAACATGCATGTCTTTTACTGTTTAAAAATATTAGTCACTACTTTTTTTTTTCATTCTCACAGTAATGAATAAAATTTCATTGCAATTCATACGGCACCGTGAGAACAAAGTGCTAATTAAAGCTAAAGAAGTAGTTGAAGCATGTGTATAAACAGAAAGTACATATAAACGAATATGATATACAAATGTTTAAAAAAAAAATTGTATAAATCTAGTTACAATGACAAGGCAGTGTTTGTGATTTTACAGTGCAAGGACAGTAAAAGCTATGTTGCATCAGGAGCTAGTTTTTCGACGGATCTGACACTTCTGCTCCCAAGGGAACCAAGCTCTGGACTATCATGGACAGAAAAGTGGCACATATTGTGTGATACCATTTGGAATAAAATCCGAGTTAAGGGCATGATAGATAAATGCATTATTAATATTACGCCACTGTAGGGCAGTGGGCATACTTTTTTAAAGCCTAGGAAACTAACCCCCAAACTACAGTGAGTAGTTAGTATTTTTTTTTCTACAATTGAAAGTCGAACCAAGATTAATGGTTTGTTAAGCAAACATATTACCATTGTTCCATCTCAAGGCATGATGACAAGGCTTTTGCCGTCAAATTATACAGGGTACTCAGTAAAGTCCTTACTCACATCCTTAACTTTTTAACACCGATAGCTATAGTCATAAAAGTGGTGTGTAAGTATAGTAAAGTGACTATGCGCTACAAGAAGAGACTGCTTTCAGTGCTCCTGGTGTTGAAATTCAGAAGTTATGAAATGTAAATTGGGAAATAAAGGGGACACAGAAAAAATGTCGACAAAAAATTTATTCAGTTAGTATGTAGAGATGCCAACCTAAGAAAGTAGTTTTCCATAAAATAGTAAAAAAATTTCATTAGTTTTCAGTAAAACCACGCTCTTTTATTTCCTGAAAAAAGATTTTTTATAAGTAAAGCACCTGCATTGTTACAGAGCAATATATGTACCCCTCCCCACTTTGAAACAGCATGCAAGTATTCCCAATAATTTGACTCAACTATGTTTATGTACTTATACAGTGATCACACTCTTACCAATATAATTTGTAGTAGGAGAAATGACCTTTTGTATCAGTTTTGTAGCAGGAAAAAATGGAGTTCGATATCGGTTTTGTAGAAAAAAAACTTTTGCATCAGTTTTGCAGAAGCAAAAAATATTTTGTATTGTAGCTTTATAGTAGGTAAACATCGTAATTTTATATTTTGTATAGGAAAATTGGTTTACACATGAGTTCTGTAGTAGGTAAAAGATGTCTTAATCAAATGAATGAAAATGAGCACAATACAAATAAAAAGGCAAATATTTCATTGAAAAAGTAAAATTTCATAAATATTAAGTTCTTTGTTTCTTTTTTTTGTAATTTTAAAACCTCTTCTTGAGAAGCTAAAATTGTTGAAATACGCAAATTAGCTTTCGTCAACAAAACCTGCCCACTTTCCACTGCAGATGTATTATTTTTTTGGATGAAAATTTATAGGTGAAAAATGTGATTAATGATAGCCAATTTCGTACTCCATCAGTAGGTGGTATATCAGGGTGAAATGCCTCTATTTTGATGGAAAAATACTAAAAAATGACCAACAGTCATTAATTACAGCACATTTACAAAAGTTTACAATTTTGCCGGTAGGCCAAGGAAGGCTCGGGTCATCTGCAAAGTGCATTTTTTTCACCAAAAAACTGTAAAAAAATGAATTTTTGAGGAGGTGGTAGAAAATTGCACTTAAGGATCTTGAATGAGGTTTTCATAGTTTTCTTGGTATCGACCGTAAAACTGCAAGGTGGAGTTAAAATCTGTACAAACTATGGAAAATTTGTACGAGTTGGCATCTCTGAGTATGGAATGACATCTGATGTACAAGGATCAGTTAAATGTAAGGTTGCATCTTCTACGGCCTCAAGAGGGTACGGTCTTATTTTGAGTCTGTCATTGTACACAAAATGACACTCCAGACTGACCTGATTATACTGACAACCTTTGTAATTTACAGTTTTCTTGTATCTTGCTTAGTTCCAAAGTTACAACAGCAATTTTCATATTAATGATCAGATTCACATGCGTACCTGAATGTTGATAGTGACATAATAGATGGTCAGGAAGGTAAATACCGAGACTGGGGAACTGAACATTATTCAACAAACACGTCACAATCTATAACTGCACACTATTTGAAAGCTGAGTATTGTGAAATTGGTGAGCTCCATGCCTATTCAGGATTTTCCACACATGTTGTGCTGTTAATCCATGCACACCAGTTCTGGCTACCAGTGCGGGGATTATCGAGAACATATACCAAAATAGCCTCCAAGATACCCGAACCTTTATGTCCGCTAGATCGCAGACGTGCATGTACGCTTCCAGTAAGCAGGGAACATACTTGTCGATAGTCCATGGAGTTGGATGTCGAACAGCAGGAAAGTGCTTGGTATATTCCCTTGTAGTTCCATGCACATGCTATGACATTTGCCATAAATCATGACCATTTTGCAATATTCAGTGTTCAAGTAGTGAGCCATTATAGCTTAAGATGTGTTTGTTGAATAAGGTTCAATTCCCAGCCTCGGTATTTATCCTACTGACCACCTTTTATGTCACTATCGACATTTAGATATGCATGTGAATTTGATCATTAACACAAAATTGCAGATGTAACTTTGGAACTAAGCAAGATACAAGAAAAATATAAATTACAAAGGTTGTCAGCTTGATAAGGTAGTCTGGTGTGACATTCTGTGTATAGTGACAGACTAAAAATAAGGCTGCATCCTCTGGGGCCCCAAGAGCGTGCAGCCTTGCATTTAATCGATCCGTGTACAAAAGATGTCTTTCTTTGTGGTTTTATGGCTCAAGAACTACAATGGTCATGCTGTGCCGGGACCTACTGTTTTCCGAGGAATCCGAACCTCTAAGGCCCAGGGAACCAAACCCCAGACTACAGTGAGCAGTGCGATCTTTATGAGATCTCTGAGTAAGCGTTCTTTGCACCATTGGGAGTCGAACCCGAGTTAACGGCACATTAGGTGAATGCATTACCACACTGCGCCACCGTAGGGCCACATAAGATGTCATGTCATACTAAATAAATTTATCATTTACATTTTTCTGTATCTTCTTCATTTTCTCTCTGATTTACGTTCCATAACTTCTGAATTTAGCCACCAAGGGAACTGAAAGCAGTCTTTTCTTGTAGCGCATAATCACTTTACTATACTTACAAGGGAACCACTCCAGGTCTCAATCGTGGATCAGTTTGATATTTGGTCAGTAGATAAATAGTATGATGGTAAAACATATAAAAAAATAAAATCTGCCCCAATCGAGTCCAAAGCAGAGGTAGAAGCCATGGAAATTTGGCAAAATATTGGATTTTTTGCCACATTTGGCAATTTTTTATGAAATTTGACAAAATATCCATTGTTTCGATGAAATCATCAATATTTGTCGTTGTGAAAGCACTGTATCTCAGAGGTTCTTCAACTGTGGTTCGTGAGAGTCTCTCAGTGTTCCACAAAGGTTCGGAAAAATACTGAAACAAGAGCATTTACTCTTTAATGCTAAGAATAAATTATGAAGGAGTGAAAAATTCTTTCCTTAAATAGTGAAAATCAGTGATGAAACACTAGAAATAAATATGTATGATGAAAATTCCGAGCTTTAAACTCTGAGTTAATGCTTGGGGGTGAGTGAAGGCGACTGATCTCTGAAGGGGGTCCGCGGTCTAGGAAAGTTAAAGAACCACTGCTGTATCTAACAAATAATAAAAAAAAGGGAGAAAGAATTTCATTTATTTAATTTATTTTAACCCCTTAACTGCCGAGGAAAACTTACGAGATTCGCTCCCCAGTGCCATCATTTTTAACAAAAACAAATAACAAAATAAAAATTACATTTAAAATTTTTTTTAATAAAAAAGCATTGCATTTTATAAAAAAAAATTAGCAGCACATTACAAAGGAGCATATTTCGGAAAGCTGTATATATATACGTCGACGGCAGTTAACGCATCGGCTGTGCAAGACGTATATATACGCCGGCGGCAGTTAAGGGGTTAATGTTCATCTTATTTTGTATTTGACGTGTTTTTGTTGGAAGACATTAGTGAAGATGAGTTAACTAAATTTTTCCCTGATGCTAGTATGCAAAACGATTTATCATCCTACTTGCTTGCTTACATGAAATAAATCATTGATTTTTCATGGACAGCATTGGGCGAACGAAAACAGGGTGATACACTTCAACATTGTTTTCGTAACCCCAGTCTTAAATATAGACAAATTTATAAGATGAAAAAATACGTCACTAATATCGGAAATAAGATTGAAAAATTGTATTCAATAAAGAAGCATAGTTTTGAAAATTTCAAAATTGCGAGACAGAATGGTTTTCCTGTGCATGATATTGATCTCCAAACTTGGGCACACAAATATAGTAGAGAAATTAATTAAGAAAATTTCAAAGTATCAAGCTATTGAGTTTGTTCTCCATGCATCTGATATAATGAAACGATATTTACTGAGTTACATTTTAAATATGGAACAAAGCAGTTTCAGCAAAGAAATGACATCAATGCGAACCCTTTCTTTCAAAACAGACAAACATGTTCATGGGACCATTCAATCAGCAAATGCAGTTTTGCATTCCTTCACAATATAACCAGTAATTTCTATGGATGGGACACTGTTGTCAAAATTTTTGCTCATACATCAAGATCCAAAGGGTACTTTTGGCCCTTGCATTTGTGCTACTTCGTTAAATCCTTCAAATGTCATCACATGCACAAAAAGTGGGAAATCGTTAATTTACATAATTGTTTTTATTAGACAATGTCATCAAGCCCACTTCAACAATAAGTGACAAATTGTTGGTATTATTGGACTGTTGGAGTGGTCAAAAAGGTGAACATACTGAGGAAACATTTCTATTGGGGAACACTCATGCCAGTTCCTACATATTCCACAAGGCACAGCTTCTTTAGTTTAACTTTGTGATATTTATTTTTTCCAACAATGGGAACATTTTGCAAAAAAATAAGCAACTTCGTTAAACTTCACTACATAAATAACGTTAACATCCACGAACGAAACAATACCACAAAATTATACTGTTTAATTCACAACAATTGGCGCAGTATAGCCCAGATGTTCTTGCGCCATAAAAAATTCAAACAAACAAATAATTAATTTACAACAAATTGTCCACGTCTGCATTTAATAACATGATAAAATATGCCATGTGGAAATCAACTCACCCTCTTTCGAAATCAGAAGCATTTAAAAATGTTAAACAAATTTGCTTCACTTTTCAACAAAATTAATAGTATACAGAAAACTGCATAAACAGTGCATTTATATGTTGTAGTCGTTGATTCAAACTTAATATGTTTTTCTCATTTTTTTATTGACTTTCACTGCCATTTTTAGTTTAAATACATTATTGTACATAGTTCATTCTTATATTATATGTAGTTCATAGTCATATTGTGCATAGCTATCGGAACTATTATGTATGCTATTAGGTGATATGAAATTATAACTGACACAAATAATTCAAATTTTTATATAAATTTTCTCATTCTTAATTTTGACATTGGAATGATTTTTCTGCAAATGTGATAAGTGAATATCTTTTAATAGTACTTTAATAGATTAATATGTTAAATATGGTGTTTTTACAACCACAAGTATTGACAATTTCAGTGAAACAATGGATATTTTATCAAATTTCATGAAGAATCGCCATATTTGGCAAAAAATTCAATATTTTGCCAACCTTCGATAGTTTCTACCTCTGCTTGGGGTTGATTGTGGCAGATTTTATTTTTTGTATATTTTACCATTGTACTATCTATCTACTGATCAAATATCAAATTGATCTGGGGGGGAGACACCTGGAGTAGTTCCCTTGTTAGACACAGCTCTTACAGGGATGGAATGGAGGAAGAAGCAATTTCAAGCAGCAAAATTGTCAATTTGGAAAAGTTGGGAGTAGCAAAATTGCAAATTAAGAGCAGTTTGGGCACAAAATAAAATTTAAATTCGTAGCAGATCAAATTCCTTTAAATATACTGTTTTGCCACCCCTAAAGTTGCCATAGGCTGTGGGAGCAGTGCGATCAACAGTTTTACATTATCCCTAGGGAAGATTATCTTCTTATTCCCTCTACTCTCTTTGTCTTTATCTAGCCTGTCCAGCAACAGTGTACCCAGGAATTTTTTAGGCGGGGGAACGTTTTCTTTGTTATTAGTAAATGGAATGGTGGGCTATAATAAAACCAGGGTGTTTACACAAATTCTATTTCAAACTTCCCTGACTTTTCCAGGTTTCCAGACCAAATGTTAATCGATTTCCAGTCGCTAATTACAGTAAACAACACACAATGCGCCCGCGAAAATTTGCCCAATCAAAGCAAGTTTCAAGGCCATGAAATCGATTAACGCAAACCCCAACGCCATTTATAACTCAATTATAGTGAATTTACAAATTCAAAAGCTGTATTAAAAAGTGTATTTCTTTACACTAAAGACTTGCACTAATTAAATATTTACAGCAACATTTCCATTCGGCCCTTCTTGAGTTCATTATAAAAGAGTTTAACTATATAATCGCAAAGCTGATGCTTCATCTTCTATTTCATTTAAAATGTGTATGACTATATATAAGGCAAAGGAGATTGGTATGATCAAAATCCCTTACAAATTAAATAATTTAGCTAAAAACACTTTTTGTTTTTCAAGTTTTAGTTACATATTTGGCAAACATTTTCTCCTGAGAAATATATAGGCTTAATAATTTTATATAAATTATATTAGTTTTGGTGCAAAATGGTAACTTTTGGAAGAAGTTTAGTCAAAAGTACAAGTTTTTCAAAATTTTCAGTATGCAATGTGGTATGAAAAGCACAGTTCAGGAAAATTATTTTAATAAGTTATTTATTATAACAATGAATTTCAAATTTTCCTGACTTGGGCCTTTGTATTTCAAATTTCCCTGATTTTTCCAGTCAGAAAAAACTTCCCTGACTTTTCCAGATGAGTAGACACCCTGTGAAACTCAAAAGCTGGGGGAAACCGTTCCTCTTCTCATGGAGCCATGCTATTTGGTGATTCTATCATTAAGTCACACAGATATCAATTTATTTTGAATGTCAAGACAACTGGAAATGTAGCAAGTTTGGGGACATTTTAGTGCCAAGATTTCACGGGAAGGAAAATTTGGCACTACAAAATACAAAGGCAAAACGTAATTTTGACAAAGGAGAAACTGAATTTCTGCGCAATTCAGTGCTCTGGAAAATTTAACATTTTGGCACAGTATGGTGCAGTTTTTCAGAAATGGTTAAGTTTGGCACAGATATGCACAGCAATGTCATTTCGACGCAGTTGTCCCATCCCTGCTTTTATAATTATAGTTGTCGACATTCAAAAATTAAGGATGTGAGATAAGACTTGCCTGGGCACCCTTTATATACAACCAAAACAAGCACTGAGCAATCACTTAAAATGAACAAAGCTAAAATTACTTTAATTAAACAAGATCCATACCTGTGTATATTGTTAATACAATAAATAATGCAAGCAGATCGAACAAGTCAGTGAACAGTATTTTAAAAATATATCGATCTTTGTTACTTAAAAATTATTATATATAACAATACAATAAAGAAAAATATAACAATGCAAAATTTGGCACACTTACTTGTTCTTCAGGATCATCATATTCCACAACACGAATAATGTCACCCACATCAAATGAAAGTTCATCCAAATCTTCCCCTGCATATTTGTAAGTTGATCGAACCTACAATGACAATTCCCATCCCCCAAAAGAAAATCTGAATATTTACAAATGCATTTTCTTAAATTGGAAACTTAATATTATGTTTTATGACATAAGGACAACAAATGTATATCATGTTAAAGGAAATCCTAACAAAAGCAATGTTCAATGTATACTACGCTATGACTTACACATAATTTACTATATTCGGGGCTCCCAGCCGACTTTATTTTATATTACATCTCCCCCTACCAAAAAATAAAAGCAGATCTAATGAGCAAAAAGAATTGAAAAAGTAAACAATGCTGACTCTCACAAAACAGAACCCAAATATTTATTATGCAACCTCAATAGTTGATTGAATTCAAAATAAAAATAAAAATTAAATTCATTAAATTACAATTTATATAAATATTATGGAATACTTTTGTTAACTGCTCAAATATCATTGTTAAAGAGAGACATGTATTGAAAAATTATTGATTCAGAAGTTGTAACAGGCGCTGCAACTATCTAATGACTGTGAGAGTTGATTTTGATATATATAAAAAAAAGGTTTTAAAAATAAGAAATTGAAAAACAAAATTTTGTTCCTCTTACGAAATTTTTATATTGCACTTGCCAGCTTTAAAAAATTTGCATCAATAAAATTATCACCATGGCATGTTATGTTCAGTAAAATAAAAAAATTAGACCACCATTTATTCAAATATATTATATTTGGAAAATGAAAGCTGAAGTATTAAAAACTTTCAATTTTAATACATTAATTTATTTAAAAATTGTTTCGATCTTATAACTCCCCACTCACCCTCCTAAACAAATACAATTAAAACATAGCTTCTAAACGCGTATTAGCTATGGCTTATCTCCAAAAAATTACCGTAATAATGAGAAATAAATAGAAAAATTGTTTGTTGGTACATGAGCCATCATAATGAAATAAAACCAATGAAAAAACAACCATTCATGGAAAGGATGGAAACAGATTAAATATAAAGTTGTGGCTGGGTTTCAAATTTTAAGTACAGACATTGTCAAAGAAATTTAAAAAATAACCGGGTAATTGTAAATGATGAATATTTATTTTTCCTTGATTAAGAAAGTGAGATTCTTGAAATAAATGCTTAAATTTTATGCCTCAATAAAATACACCATATCGCAGTTATGATGAAGCAAAACTGATATACAAAAGTTCATCACAGTGTACATGTGTGTGTATGTATATATATATATATATATACATATATGTGTGTGTGTGTGTAGAATTGTAGCTCTGTAAACCCACTTATAAGCCCATTAACCCCCTTTACAAACTCTCAGCATATATTAGTGCATCTATTTTTAAAAAAGTTGTGTGCAGGCATAAAAATTTTTAGAAGTTGAAAAGATTTTGCTATACTCAAGTGCCAAATATCTAATATTTCTGTAAGTGGACATATGCTGATGGAGAAAGCAAGAGATAGTTTAAAATTTAAATATGGCTAATGGATGCTAGCTATTCAACAAAATGGCTACATAAATTTAAAATAAGACATTAAATTTCTTGTAAAGTAATGGATGGATGGTGAATGGAAAGGTGTTCCTTTAGAAACCGTTAGAAGAGTAGTTTGAAAATCTACCAATGGGCAAAATATTTGCCTGCTTGTACTAAAGTCAATGTAGGCCACATTCCATATAAAGGCTTGTTTGGTTGGTTTGTCTAGTATACAAAACTTTTTCCAACTGTATTACGTATGAGGTATGAACTTAAGGGTAAAAAATATCCCAAAATATATTTTTTCAATTTTCTAATTATACTCATGACTAAATAACTCCATTGACTAACTTCTTTCAAAAATTGATGTAAACCAAAGCAGAACTTTCAGTTATGTTGGACTACCTGTACGGTGACCAACTCTCCCGTATTTCCCCAAGTTTGCCCATATTTCAGCTAGTTTTGTCAGATTCTCCTGGCTCCCGTATTGACATTCTTTTCTTCCAGATATTTCATTAACCATCAAACGTAAATTAACTATGACTGTGGGAGTTTTGAAACTTGCACAATATTAAAAAAAAAATGCTTAGTTCTGCAGCATCAGTGAGCAAATATATACATATGGGTTAAAACTATGAAACATGTAAATTTAGAACTGATTGTATGACGTAGCACTACACAGAATGAATGAAAAATGTAAGTCCCTCTTACGCATTGTATAATTTATTTAATGAAAGCAATTTGTATTTTGGATAGAACTTGACCATTCCTCATCAGGAATATGTACGACATATACATATTTCTGCCAAGGTCCATCCAAAACATACGTTGATTTTTGTTAAATACAGTAGAACTTCTATATAATTCACTTCCGTAAAGTGAAATTTTCTATATAGCGAAGTTTTGGTAAATCCCCATGGTCATTACACACGAAAGTGTTTCTATATAACGAATTTTTTAACGACTAAAACAGAAAATCGAGTGGTCACGTCAGTGACATCGGGTTCCCTAATCCTGTGGAAATACAATATGCACAGTTCAAGACATCTGTTTTTGAATGGTTGACTGTTATTTCTGAGAAATAGTAATTTACTGAAAATTGGATTTTAACTGTGGTACCACATTGCATTGCCCTGGTTCAAACACATTGTTTCCACCTAGCAAATTTTCTATATAAGGATTTTTTTTCATGGAACATTCCATTTTGTTATATGGAGGTCCTACTGTAATTATACGATGCTTAAAATATTGAAGGTATTCTCTTCATTTATATGTAAATTTGTATTCTATACGGTAACTTGTATAGTGTCACCCCTTTTTTTTTTCAATAATATTATATGTGACACATAACCATATTATATAAAATGTAAACTAATTGTTTTGTTTAATATTATCTATTTCACAAACATTTGCTGGAGTGATGTTGCTCTGCTCTACTAAAAAAAAATTAAAAGTGCTCAAAATTCGTTGTCTCCCTCAATTTGGTCCATGTTGTGACTAAATCTCCCTTAAATTCATGGGTGACAGTTGGTCATTAATTAAAGGCCACATACTTAACTTTTAGAAGTCAGTACATGTGCTTCCACTACAGAAGAGAATTGCTATACTTCAACCATTTGCATAAATCACATTGACAGGCTTGTATGCACATTTTCAAACAAATCTGTTATTTCTATATATGTTCAATTTTGAAGTGCATTATAAAATGAATGTTCATCATACCCTATAAAGTACACCGGGAGGTAGATCAGTAGTAGTAGCTCCAACTGGTATGTCATATAATTCATCAGCTTTTGAAGGTTCTGGTGTACCATCAGATAGCAATTTATCATTTACCTATTACAAAATTGTATCAATACAAGATAAACAGGACATGTTATTCAATTTATTTATATTACCACAATAGAAAGTATATTTTGTACAGTCAGTTTTAAAAAAATATGAACATACCGCTCACCATTCACACCCTTGTAGTCGAATTGCCAAACCAAAAATATCATTAGACTCAAAACAGGGTTCTTAATCATCTGGAGAAAAAAATTCCCTAAATTTTTCAAGGTTTTCCCAACAAAATTTCCTGACTAATCACAAGCAAAACTTTGAATGAACTTCGGTTTTGGGAGAAATAGCTTCATGGTTGGTTGGATTTAACTATTTGGAACAGAAGTTATGAAAGTTTTCCCTGAAAACATTTTAAAGTTTGACTAAAATATCTCCTTTTTCCCTGACTTTTATAGATGATCTCAAATTCTCTGGCAATTCCAGGTTCTCTAGGCGCATGGGGTCCCTGTCAAAATAATGTCTATGATAAATTAATGTGAATATAATTTGGATAAGGGGTTGTCTTTATAATAAAAATTGTACCAACCGAATGCTTTTAAAGGGAAACACACATTTTTGGTTACAGATTTTGATTCTCTGGGTCAAATTAGCTGGAATTCATATAAAATTTATTTTGCATAAACCGATGAGATACAGAGTAGTTGAAATTCGTAGCTCCTAATGTGAAATGGGTGTTTTAGTCTTTTCCTTTTACTTTGTGAAATAATGAGCTGATAGAAGTCCTTTTTAATTTATATTAAACCAGTAAATAATCCGAACACAATTTTTTCCATTTTCATGATCAAAGTAATACTTGATAACTATTTTCATATTTGTAAAAATAATGATCAGAAATAGATATAAATTTTGACTGCAATAAATTCAGTAATGTCTCAAATACAGGTGTACAAAATTATTGTTCATTCCCTTGAGCAGTTATTGAGAAACAGACCTTTTATTCCAAAATGCATCATGTTTACTCCTATTAGGGACCCTTTTAAAATCTCTAGTTGAACATTATGTCAGTTGAAATAAAATACAGGGTACCAGGGAGGAAATTTACATACAAAAGGTTAAACACTGGTAAAATAGCAATGAAAAAGATCACTCAAGCTTTCGGACGCATCAGCAGCAGTCCTTCATCAGGAGTAATGACGATGTTATGTTTCTGTCTCTTTTTTATACTTGAAATTTCTGGAAAACCCTTCATCAGAGTAGTCCCGCAGAATGGGAAAACCCAATGAGAACCAATGGGAGGCCTCCAATAGAATCATGGAAGAACCCCAATAGGGACCAATGAGAAACCTACACTGCGGGTTACCTAATGTTGGGGATGTCCCATACATTTCAGAGTAAGAGTTGTTTATAAGTTTCTGGAAGTGGTTGTGATGTATTAATGGCTTTCCCGTGTAGTTTGTAAGTTTCCCAAGATTCTAAGAAGAGTCTACTATTCTTGTTTGTGATGTGACGGTGTAGTATTTTTGTTGAGTCCCAGTCGGGTTCGTGTCCGTGTTGTAAAGCGTGTTCTGCCAGACGTGAGGCTATGTCTCCTTTCGCGAGTGCTTGTTTGTGTTCTTTTTTTCTTGTTTTGATCATTCTTTTTGTTTGTCCTATGTAATGTTTGTTGCAGTCTTTGCATGGTATTTGGCGCCTGTGAGATCTTCTGGTGGAACTGGGTCTTTAACTTTTGTAAGTTGTTTGCGAAGTGTTGTGACAGGGGAATAGAATGTTTTGATATTTGCTTCCTTGAGGATGCGAGAGATTGTTTCGGAAATGCCGTGAACAGGGCCGTCCCAAGGGTTGTAAGCACCTAGAGCAAGATTACTTATGGCGTCCCCTCACCATCTCCCAAATCTTCCAACTAAGCTTTTAATTATCGACTCAACATTGAAAAATTTTCACTTGGCACTTTTAAATGCTTACTTTTAGTAGGCATATGGCCATTGAACAGAAAATAGCCCTAAGTAAAATTAGGGAGTTAAAGAGTTGGGGTAGAAGTAAAAAAAAAAAAAATCTCAATATGATTTGTAGTTTTAAAGAAAATCAATGCATTTCAAAAAATATGGTATATTAATATAGTGCTGAACGAAGAATTAAGGTATGGAAAAAAACTAATAATATGTAATGTTATTTGACTTCACAGCCAAATGCAATATGTTAAACATCTAAAGGAATCTTTCTGGCTTTGGCACTTGCAAAAGATTTTAAAATTTGTTTAAAGTCCAACTTTTTGGCTTCCTTGCTTTCATATTGTGTTGTAAATAAGTTTATTTCATTTGGATGACTCATAACTTTAGAAAAAACAGCTGAGGAACAAGTTTCAGGGGAGAAGTAGGTTGTCAGCTTCGGCACTTTTCTAATAATGCTGCATTCGATGCTTCCTCGTCTTGAGTTAATTTGCGTCTTTGCGCTCCAGAAAGTTTATTAGACATAGTGAAATCTCACTCGCAATATTCATTCTGTACGTACTTACTGTTATAGAAATTCTTTTATTTACACGGGTAAGTCACTACAAACTGGGGCTGGTTCTTAGATCTGACTGAGAACAATGGAAATTATTAACTCTTCATTACACATATTCACAAGATGCACAATAATTCAACAATGACGATGATTACTGATATTTACAAGAATTTATAAAGATGATGATTTCTAGTGTTCACAAGTATTTACAAAGATGACTCTCGGAGCACAGGGCTTTGTACAGCCACTATTAAGTTCAAATCATAAAATTCGCTACTCACCATGGAGCTCATAAAGGGAGCAGAGAGCTGAAGCCCCTTCCAGCCATTCAAAATTTGATTTCCCTGATTCTGATGTGCATTTACTTTAAAAAAATTTACAGTCGCATTTTAAAATAAGGTACTTTTTAGCTTATTACTAATTGTCAAGCAGTATCAATTATTTTTGTAGCATTTTGGAATCTTATACATTCACTAAAATTCTTGACAGCTATGAGAAGGAGGTAGTAATTTTCCTCAGCCCCCCAATGTACTCTTAATGATTCTCAGCCCTCCCCCTAGAAGTACTCATATGGCACCCATACTACTTACTCATAACGATGATTTCACAAGCCCAATTGCCGTGATGGCAAGACGTTGACTTGAAAATAAATGTTCTCAATCACAGTACTTAAACACTTAGAAACACGACTAGATAAGTAGACAAATACAGTTCACAAATGCTCACAATAAACTTCACAAATAATCCACATAAACTTTTCAATGAAGGCAAAGTTCCCGTAGCGAGCAATTACAATAGGTACACTGCTAGGTAAAAATCTTCAGATGAAAACAGCATCAAATATCTTAATCTCTGGCTCTCTCTCTCTCTCTTCCAATCCATACGGGGAAGCTTTAAATAGCTTATAGAGAACAATCTGGAAATAATGAACCCTACTGCTTTCTTGAAATCAGTAAAAGTTTGCAGAAGCTCATTTCACCTCGGACGAGTGTTTTCCTACGTCATTGGTCAAGGCTCGCGCCAGAACGGGCGACGGGTAGGGAAGAGGAGAGGGCGCGACAACCGACTTTCAATAAATCATCAGCTCGTTGGCAATGACAGCGACCCACGCTTCGCTACCGGAAGGATGAAGGAGAGAGGGCTGAGTACTGTTTCCAAGGGCACAGTTTGCTGACCAATAAGCTACTTGCCATGATGGTCAAGTGTTCTATTCGATTGTTAATTCCACGGTATTGGAGTTACGAAAAGAATTGGTATAACAGTTAGCCACTTTTTTTAAAATAATTTTCTCCCGGTAAATTAATGTTACCCGATTGTGAAACCCAATATTTTCTGGTGGCGTCCCCTTACGCTGCGGCATCCAGGGCGACTGCCCTGTTTGCCCCACCCTTGGGGTGGCCCTGAATATATGGAATGGATATGCGGGTGTGAGATGTATTGTTTAAAGATGTACTATTGGGTCTACAGTTTCTGAGAATGAATCGTTTAGGGTATCCATTATTTTTAAGTGCCGTGTGTATGTGTTTTGTTTCTGTGTTTGAAAGTGTTTCATTACTGCAGTGAGAATTCGCTCTAAGACTTAATGTTTTAACAACGGAAGCTTTGTGGCATGTTGGATGATGCGATTTAAAATCGAGATATCTGTCTGTATGTGTGGGTTTACGGTAAACTGAGGTGAAGATTGAGTTATCGTGAGATCTGTGTACAAGAACGTCTAGGAAAGGGAGTTTATTGTTCTGTTCTGTTTCGTATGTGAATTTTATATGTGAGTTTAAGTTATTAAGGTAATGGAAGAAGCTTTGGAGTGTATTAGTTTTAAGTACAACAAACGTGTCGTCGACGTATCTTTTCCAGAATTTAATGTTAAAATTCGGTGAGGACAAAGCAGTTTCCTCAAATGACTCCATAACCAAGTTAGCTACAACACTTGAGACCGGAGATCCCATGGCAGTGCCAAAAACTTGTCTATAGATAGAACCATTTGAGGAGAACACAGCAGAGTCCAGACAAAATTTCAACAATGTGCAGATGTCGTGAGGTGTTAGTGAAGTGCGTTCATGTAGTGTTGTGTCATTTTGGAGGCGTGTAAGTGCGGTGTCGATTGCAAGTGATGTGGGAATGCAAGTGAAGAGAGAAATTACATCGAATGAGACCATGAGGTCGTCGTCGTCAAGTTGTAGGTTATTTAAAGAGGTGCAGAAGGATTGGCTAGTAGAAACAGTGTAGTCGTTATTACCGATTATAGGAGAGAGTAGACGTGCAAGATATTTTGATAGGTTATATGTAGGAGAGCTGCAAAAACTAACTATAGTTTTAAGAGGAATATTTTGTTTATGAATTTTAGGTAATCCGTAGAAGGATGGTAAGCGGCCGGAAGTGCATTTTAAAGAGTCGTAGAGATTAAATGTAAGTTTTTTAGATTTATAGAGTTTTAGAAGGAGAGAGTTCATTTTGGATTGAATTGTTTGTGTAGGGTCTTTTGTGATGCGGGTGTATGTATTTGTATCAGATAAGAGTGTAGAGACTTTATTTAAGTAGTCTTGACGATTTAAGACGACTGTAGTACGGCCTTTATCAGCTGGCAGTATGACAAGGTCCTTGTCGTTCCGTAGCTCCCGGAGGGCAACCCTTTGCATAGGCGTTAGGTTGTCCTCAGGAAGTTTTGGACGCCGAAGGAGTCCTGCCACTCTGCAGCGGATATCAGCTGCAACACGTTCGTCAGTGTGAGTATTTTGTAGAGCATTTTCTATGGAAGCGAGAATCTGTGGTGTAGGAATTTTAAGTGGAGCAGGTGAGAAATTTAGGCCGAGTGATAGTACGAATTGCTGTTGTGGTGTGAGATTTTTATTTGAAAGATTTAGTATCCAGTTTTTTGTAAGGAGTTTTGACTGTTTTGAAATAGAAGGTCTAAGGTTGTTAAGTTTACGTGAATGAGTAAGACGAATATGTTCTTGGATTTTAGATTCTTGTGAGCGAGTAGCGGATTTAACTAGGAGCATGGTAAGAAAATCAAGTTTAGTATTTAGAAGGGAAGTAAGAAAGAATATTTCATTTTGAAGCTGAGTAAGAATGCAGTGACAGAGAGAAATTCTAGCGGAAAGAAATTTAAGACTTATGTTATGTGCGATGCAATGTCCAAGGGCTGAATTTACAAGAGGTTTAACTTTAAGTGTGAAAGGGATAAGAAATTCCTTTTTACAGGTGTGATTAAAGTGAAGATGTTCTTTAAAACGGATAACTTTAATGTGTGTTTTGATGTATTTATGGACAATTTGAAGAGTTTCCTGACCAAATTGTAAACGAATAAAATTAAACATGGTGAAGTTGTCAGTGAGTGAAGTTAAGTGTGAGTGAA
>QLNU02015360.1:258767100-258777658 GCA_006491805.2 Dysdera silvatica | reverse complement strand
TCAAATTTATTAGTAATGATTAATTTATCATCTAATATTACCACATCATCGGCTATGATAAGAATTGCTGACTTTAATAAATGAAGGAGTACGCCTTAGAATTAACACACTTATCTCTTAGAAGGTACAGAGAAGTCCTTAAAAACCCAGTGAAAAGCCCGGAGACAGTGCTTAAAGATTTCACTTTCTTGAAAGGTTTTAAATAGTTGATAAATTTTCATTAATTCTGAAGTTTTTGTGCTAAACTGACTGAAGTCCAAAAGTATGGACTTTTTAAACCTGATATTTATAAGTTACAGAGGGATTGGGATAATTGAATAAAATTGCAATACAGCTGTATTGAAAAACAAATCTTGTTTTTGTAATATTTTTATCAAATAAAATTTAAAATAAAAATTCTGGTTTATATTTGACCCACCCCACCCAATCTACCGTAGATTTTTAAAAACTAGTTGACATTTTTTAGCGTTATTTTCATCTTCTGTTTTCCAAATTTAACAAAAGAGAAAATGTGTTTACTTCCTTGCTAAATAATTTAATTGCTCAATTTAAATGTTAAAACACGGTGAAAAAAACACCACAATAACAGCATTCATTCATGATTAAGAAAAGTAAAGCACCTGAAAGTATTTTTTGCTTCAAGTTTAAAGAGAAAACCCCACCTGTCCTATTCAAAGTGCCAGAGGTGTTTATTTCTCCATTAGATGTAATATGACTTGCCATTCTTGTTTGTCCCCTCCTAAACTCTATTTCTTCATAATGCCGTAAGTCCCCATCACTGAAACAAATCAGACACATTACTGTAAAACAAGCTACATTTATAATGTACTATATAAAGTTTAAAAAAATTATTTCCATAATATATTACTACTACGAATATCACAAATTCAAAATTCACATGATCATTGTAATAATGCATATTGAGTACTTTCACTCCTATTACATGATCATAATTTCTTGGCTTATTTTTAATTATTTTTTCGTTTGTGGTTTTACAGGTCAAGGACTAAAATGGTCATGCTGCGCCGGGACCTATCTTTGTCTGAGGAATCCGATCCCCCTAAGACTGAGGGAACCAAACCCCAGACTACAGTGAGCAGTGCGATCTTTATGAGATCGCTGAGTAAGCGCTCTTTGCACCATTGGGAGTAAAATCTGAATTAACGGTGCACTAGGCGAACGCGTTACCACACTGCGCCACCTCAGGGCCCTCTTGAGTGACAATTCCCCACCCCTAAAAACTATACCATTACAAGTCAATCTTAATAAACATGAAACAGGCTTAATGACTTCAAAACTATGATACGTTTATACACAATCAAGCTTACTATGGTAACCAAACCCAGTTTGATGAACTTAATGGGGAGATTGCAACCGTTGGGCCACTGAGGTATCTGATGCTTAAATTAAGTTGAAAATATGCATATGCCAGACATTTTATTAATATTTATTAATATTTTAAAACACATTTGTTATACGGATTTAATAATTTTTGGGGTTAATATAAAGTTTGATCATTGTGGCATTATTCCGGTAATCATAAATTTTAGTATCCCCTTCCACAATTACATGGCTTTCTTATACCATTTTTAATCCTTTTCAGTTCTCAGTCCTGCCATTCTATGTCATCTAAATTTTTTGTGTGACTGTTATGGCACAAGGACAGCAAGGATCATGCTGCACAGAGATTTGCAGTTTTCTGAAGAATATGAAACTCTTAAGGTCTAGGGAATCAACCCCCAGACTACAGTGAGCAGTTAGTAAGCGGTCTCTTTTCTTGGCACTGATGGAAGCTGAACCTGGGATAACAGTACATCAGGTGAATGCATAACCACTGCACCACCACAGGGCCCCATCTAGATTGTTGATTAAAGAAAGAATAAGGGACCAGTAAATACCTCTTTACCTACAAAAATTGATCATATATATTAATTGCACACAGCCATCCTCTTTAGGAATTGTATGGTTATTTGAGAGAGAGAGAGAATCGTTCTTTTGGAAATTCATTCCTTCATTTTCATTTTTTATAGTGAAGTTCTTCAGAATTATTCTTATTCTTTTGTATCTGGGAGTCAATGACTAAAAAGTCTGTCATTTTGGTGAATGAAGTGAGTTCCTCAATGACCCATTCATAAAATGGGAGTAATATGGTCCTTTTATGGTAATTCTTCATGTTTGCAGGGATATTGTCAAAGATTGGTCAACACATAAAGCCACAGGGGCATGCTTTATGTGATTTTCAACATGGATCACAATGGGATAATATTTTCTGTACCTACGTTTATATGTTCAAACTAGAGCTGTATAAGCTTGGGTGCAGAAAATATTATTCACTACAATTTAAGTACAGTACTTTGTTTATTAAACAGGTCTCTCTATAAATGTATAAATAAGTTCACTTTCTTGTTGTTTATAACACATAGAGTGCATGTAAATTTATTGCACATGGGTAGATCCAACTTATACTTTAGCAGTTTAAAAGCTTTCATTATCAGCATTAAATATACGTTTTCTTTCTGTAGAGAGGGATGCTTTTGAAAAGAAAAACATAAAAACTACTGAACACTTAAAATAGTCATATGGAAAAAAGTGCAAAAAATTCAGTACCTTTCAAATATAAAATGCTTTAATTAAAATGTCAGTTAAGATTATACATGTGCAAATCCCTAAGGAGATGATATTTAGATATTTAAAGTATATATATTTCATATGAGTATAATATCAATTATATATATATATAATATGAGCAATATCAAATTTTAAAAACCTCTTGAGAATAAGTGGAGCCAATTTTTTCTAGTTTATATTTTCCTTCTGGTTTTCTAGGAAGAATTTCTGTTAACTCATTATATGTTTTGCTATTTTCACTGTGAAATTGTGATTCTGCTGTAAAAAGTGTTTGCAAGTTGGTCACCAAGAAAGGTATGCGGCTAGAAAGAAAGGAAAAATAATTAAAATTAATAAAAATCTTCACATATATTACATACTATATACATTGAATGGACGCTTTAGTAAATTCATTAATCTAATAGTGCACTGAGCCCCCTTTTGGAATTAGTACTGTCTGAATTCTTTTGATTATAGATTTAATAAGCTTCTGAGAACATCCAGTGGATATGTCAAATATTCAGGATAGCACCACATAACTGATACAGATTTAATGGTGGATTAGGAAGTAAATGAACATCTTCCTCCACCTCATTCCATATATTCTCAATTGGATTGCGATTCAAGGTATAGTAGAACCCTGATTAACTGAACTTCGCTTAATTAAAATGACCTGCTGCTGCACTTTTTAGTTGGCATTCTCATATTTGTGTTTTAGTGCACTCTGGTTTTAAGAGAAAAACTAATGAAGACTGTGTATAACAGCTGTGACATCGTCTGATAACATAAAAAGTTCTTTATTGACTTTTATACTTGAGTAATAATGTACCGAGAAGAAAAGAGTTTTTTGTTGTTGTTTTGTGTCCATGAGAAAAGAAGTTAATTTTTATATATTTTTAATTATTTGAGTTTTTGAGATTGAGAGTTGGCTTTTGAGCGGAGCAGAGATATTTTCAAAAGTAAAATAAAGATTAGAATCTTCCGTTCTGGAATTTAGTATTTTAAGTGTTTTCAATACTGGAGACGTTACTTTCGTGATGTTAATTGAAGACGTTACAGCTTTATTATTTATTTGGAGGCACTGCCGAGATTCGAACTTGCAATCTCCTGTTTACCAGACAATCAGAAAAGAAAATGACATTTCCCGCAAGGAAAAAAAGAAGACTTGGGGCTTCTGGCAGAAGAATTAGGAGAAGAAATATCCTTAGATTATAAAATTGTAGATTTTAAAATTTAAAATTTTTTTAATTATGGAATAAAAAAAAATTTAAATGTGGATCATTTTGAAGAGTCAGAACTATGAAGAATTCACGAAAGAATTATTTACCAATATAGTTAATACTAGAGTAGAAAAAGAGGAGCGAGAAAGAGAGGATAGAAAATATTAGAGAATTATTTAATAGAGGAAATTAGAATTGGAAAAACTAAGAATTGAAAGTGAACGAAGACCAATTAACTTTCATAAAGGTGGTGAAAATTCTCTGGTCTTGAAATCGAAGATTGATATAAAGCAACTCAAGCGCAAGTTTGACCTTAAAGAAGGAGACATTAGTTTATATTTAGTATTGTAGGAAAGGCAAGCTGAGAAGATTAAATTGGAGAAAACAGACTGCGTATATTTGTTAGGCTTATTGCCGGGAGATGTTTCTCAATTAATAGCTAGGGAACCAGCAGAGAATGCTCACGATTGCAATCATGTAAAAAAGTTGCCATTAAAAAAATTTAAGTTAAGCACTAAAAAATTCAGGCAATTGTTTATGAGAACCCAAAGAAATGTGGAGTCAACATGGAGTGATTTTGTATATGAACTCCGAAATTATTTTCATGAGTGGGTCAATGGGTTAGGCATTACCACACATGACCAATTATTCGACTTAATGATCACAGATAAACTGAAATGATGTGTACTGATGGAAATGAAATATCATTTCATTGATGAGTGGACAAAGGTATGTTCTTCAAACGAACTAGTAGAAAGGCTGGGTGACTATGAAAATGTCCGAGCGGACTTTAAGAAAAGGACACAAGTGAAGGTTCAGACAGAAAAGAATACATTGAGATGAAATTTAAGGCCATATTCCCCAAGTTCAAATCAAAGGGAAAGGATCCAGGTGCCGAGGGAAATAAGACCGAAAAGGATTTAATATGAATGGAAATGACTTCAATGCTACGAATGTTTCTCGTATGATCACCTCAGACTGCAATGTCCAAGATTAAGAAAGAAACAAGAACCACCAATAGCGCCAATAAATCACATCCAGATGATCACAGAAGATGAACTGTTGATGCCATATATCACAAATGATAAAAGTAAATGGTTTTAAGATGTCTATTCTTCGAGACTCTGGAGCTACAGTCGATATCATATGTAAGAAATATATAACTCCTGAAAAGTTAACAGGTGAGAATGTGTGGGTTCAGCAACCCCTTGACGAGTCACCACATGTTTATCCTTAGTTGAAGTAGAAATAGAATTGGCAAATTTGGTCGCCTTCTCACCAAACAGCAGTTGTAAGAAGAGAATTAGATCAGGGATGATATTTATTGGGAAATAGAACAGCTCAGTTGATTACAGATAAAAAGGCAAAAGGGGAAACAGTAATTCGAAGTTTGAATGCAGTTCAAATATGACAACAAAAGAAATGAGAAGGACAAATAGTAAATGCCAACTATCAAGAAGAGATGAATAATGAAGAGGTCTGAAGTTCTGTCGAGAGTGAAACTGACAATTTATGTGATGATAAAGAAATTTTGCCATATGGAACAGATGAAGAAAATGACGCGGTATCAATACTGAAAGTGAAACCTGAAAATTATGCAGAGGCTCAAAGACAAAGTCCGGAATTAAAACCTTATTGGAAAATGGTAGATAATCCCTTAACAACAAATTCAGCAAACAATTTTATAGTGTTGAAAAACAACCTACTGATGAAACTGAAGCTTGATAAAACAGGAATGGAACGACACCTGTCTGAGGTTCCAGAACAATACAAGCAAAACTTGAAAGTTATGGCACATGAGGGAACTTCTGCTGGTTTAGGAGTGACCAGGACTAAAGATTGTCTGTTCCGACATTTTTTTTTGGCCTAACTGCTATAAGGAAATCGAAGACTATGTACAAAGTTGTGATTTGTGGCAAAGAACAGGGAAGGTAAATGAACAAATTAAAGCACCCATGAAACTAGTACATATAATCGAAGAGGTTTTTTCTAAGATAAATGTGGATGCTTGACTCATGTGACTCATGAAAGTACTGGATTCTCTCCTGTGGAACTCATACATGGAAAAAATCTGAGAACTCCACTAACCTTGTTGTATGAAAATTGGAGCGAGCCATTGGCTGCGGAAAAGAGCTCAGTAATCGAATATGTGTTTAAACTAATAAACCGACTAAAATGATGCCAAGAATTAGCCGTGAATACAATGAGAGAACATCAAAACAAAAACAAAACCTGGTATGATAAAAAGGCTTTAAAAAGAGAATTTAAAGAAGGAGATAGGGTTCTCATCATAGCCACGACAAAACTAAATAAATTGGCAGCTCAATGGATTGGACTGGGTCAGATTCAAAGTAAGATTTCTGAGACTAACTATATAGTTCATATTCCAGGGAGGAAAGAAAAATCACAAATATATCATGTAAATATGCTTAAACCATATTATAATAGAGCCGAAACAGTAAATTTGGTAACTTGTGAAGAAATGATTAACTTCTCAGACTTAGAAATCGACTTTCCAAAAATGGACAAATCTGAATCTTTTTAATTTTGCTGCAATTGTCCAAGACAGCTCATTAAAAGGGAGATTAAAACCTGAACAGATTCAGGAATTGCAAAAGTTATTAAACAAGTATACGAAAATACTTTCGAATAAACCTGGATTAACCCATGATATCGAATTAATTACGGAAACACCAGTCCGATCTAAACCTTATCAAATGTCCCCACAACAGACTGAAAATTTGAAAAACAAAATAGAGAAAATGCTACAGTACAAAGTCATTGAAATAGGAGAGTTGGGTTATACATCTCCTATGATTTTAGTAGAACCACCACAAAAAGAAGAGAGGGCATGTATTGATTATCGGTGAATAAACGACGTCATCCATACCCAGTATTATCCGCTGACAAACATTGATCAAAGAGTACAAACTGTAACTAAGTAATAACTGTAACACTAAGTCCAAAAGCACAATGGTTGGCTGCCTTCATGACAAGTTTTGAAGGTTTTCATCCATTGCGCATGCCTTTCGGTTTAAAAAACTTTCTTTACTTCTTTTGCAAAATGTCAGAATCACTGCAAGGATGTGATGAATAGGCTGTTCTCTACCTTGATGATATGGCCATTTTCTCTAATATGTGAGAAGATTAAACCATATATTAGGAAGAGGTCCTACGTCGTATCCAAAAGGCTAATCTAACAATTAAGCTGTCTAAATGCAAGTTTTCCCAAGCCCATGTGAAGTACTTGGGACACCTTGTTGAGAAAGAACTAGAACACCTGCATCCTTAAAGATTGAAGCCATACAAGAGTTTCCAAGTCCAGAAACCAAAACTGAAATCAGAGCCTTCTTATGTCTAGCCAAATACTACCGACAGTATATCCTATGTTTTCTGCTATAGCTGCACCATTAACAGATGCCATGAAAGGAAAGGAAAAAAAGGGAAGATTTATGGACACTCGACTGTGAGAAAGCCTTCCAGGACTTGAAAACTTGGTTATGCAAAAAGAGAACCCTTCCTACTTCAGTGCAATGCCTCCGGCTACGGAATGGCAGTTTTTATCGCAAATCGATGAATTTAACAATGAGCATCCAGTGCTATATTTAAGTAAAAAGTTTTCAGATATTGAGAAGAGGTATTTGACTACGGAAAAGAAGTGTGCCACAATCGTTTATGTGTTTATCGTTTTAAAAAACTGCACTGCTATTTGGGTGGATTTACGCAATTCACCATTCAAATTGACCATAACCCTCTAATTTGGTTAAAGAAGAATGCTGGAACTAATCCTCGGGCTGGGTTCTATCTTTACAGCTCTATAACTATAAAATAGTACATAAAAAGGGAAGTCTACATAAGAACGTGGTCAGCTTGAGCTGAATTCAGTGGCAAAAGTGAACTGTGAGTTTTACAGAAGCATTTGAGTTTTTTTTCTCTTCCCCTTCTTTTCTTTCATTTTTGTTATATATACAAAAAAAAACCTTACCTTCAGATGGGAAGGAGCAGTGACATCGTCTGATAATATAAAATGTTCTTTATTGACTTTTACATTTGTGTAATAATGTACCGAGAAGAAAAGAGTTTTTTGTTGTTTTGTGTTCACGAGAAAAGAAAAGAAAAAAGTTAATTTTTGTATATTTTTAATTATTCAAGTTTTTGAGATTGAGAGTTGGTTTTTGAGTGGAGCTGAGATGTTATCAAAAGTAACATAAAGATTAGAATCTTCCACTCTGAAATTTAGTATTTTAAGTGTTTTCTACACTGGAGACGTCTTCGTGATCTTAATCAAAGACGTTACGCCGTGTTTCTCCTAGGTGACCATAATCACACCCTTTTCTCTTCCTGGGATCTTCAAGGAAGCTTGTGTGTGTGTGTGTGAGAGAGAAAGACACAGTCTTAAATTCTAAGTCTTACTCAGTGTTCGTTCCAGGCTTACTTCGCAAGGCAGAACGTCCTGCCTGCCTTTTTTATGAAAATGCGTAGCTCTTTGCCTGCTCTTGGCAAAAATGCAAACGATCCTGACATGATGCCCTATAATTAAAATTTGCACCCTACTAGAAATCTGCCCTTTTTTCCCCTGAAAAACATCCCCCAAAATATATTTTTGATACTCTACATTTGGTTCCACTCTCCCAAACCTACAGAAAAAAAAAGGATTTTAAGCATCCGATCAGGTGAAGAAATCAGAAAATACTACCCAATGCAGCAAACGATTTTGTTAGGGTGTCATCTAGTTGTTGTACTTCACAATCTCGCAAAAGAACAAGATATAACAAGATTTGCTTGTAGTTTAGTTTTAGTTCGAATTTGAAGTGGTTTTGGTTTGTGTTCTGATTGATGCCTCTTAGTTTTAGTTCAAATTAGCAGTAATCTTAGAATTATAATAAAATAAAATTAATAAAATTAGCAGCATTTGTAATCTGGCTATCAATGGATAGATGGCTGTCAATGTGCGAGCTATTATCCTCCAATATTATTTGCGAGCTATGGTGCACCAATTGCTGATGTGCAAACTATGGTATTACAAATTACTATAATAAATTAACCCACTGTGATTTAATTCTTGAACATTATACAACATGCTGAATGATAAGAATCAAATTCCACTGTTCGAAACCAGGGGCAGGGACAACCTTTTCATGTTGGAAGGCCACATTAAGTTTGCTATAATCAGGGCTGCTGCTAGGGACGGACCAGTGTTTTTCCACCCCAAAATGACTTCATTTTTTTTTTCATAACCTTATTTTGCCACTTCTAAAATTCTGCTGCTTAGGGCAAATGTCTGGTTTGCACCCCCCTCCCACCTTGACGCTGGCTATAATCTATATAATATAATAAGGTGACAATGTGCTATGATAAAAAATCTGTTCTACCTTTCTTTGAGAGGGTTGAAGCTATAAGTAGAGGTGGGATGAACTATGATGTTCAGTTCACAATCGAATTATTTGTTCATTCACTTCTTCAATTTTACACTTACTGGTGGAATAAAAAAGATTAAAACGTAAGAAGAAAGAGTGTTAGTTACAAAAAGAGCAGTAAATGTTGAAAACTAATGCTTTTTCTCTTCATCACAAATTATATTTTTAATTATCTTTTTTTCCCCAAAGCATTTTGAAAATTTGCTTCAATCCATCCGATTATGGACTCTGTCACTCTACAAGCAGGGTCTTTCACCATGTTTTTTGATGATCAGAGACTGTCTGAGACTGGATCTAACTGAGGCCACACCATCCCACTCCCTTCAACCTTAATCTGCATAATCCTATTCCCAAGTTATCTTTCTTCTTTTAAGAGGAAAAAAATTATAAAAAAATAACTGGGGGAAAACAGCTACAGAAATATACTGTGGGCTATTTTCTAGCCCATTGTAGAATAGCCCTCTTTATCCTGGATCCTTCTATTATCAGATATTTAAGTGATAAACAGTTTAAATTTAGTAATTAGTCAAGTCCGTTTTCCGTCGAGAAAAAATAAATAAAATTGTTTGTTAAAGTTTTAATTAATAATCTAGTTAGCACTAATTAGTATTAATTAAAGCGTGTAAAGATTTTTTGATAAAGTGCCCTTTTTTCAATCCACACTGCCCTGCCCTTTTCTAATCCTAGAGTGAACACTGCTTACTTCATCATGGCGACCCTCTGCTTTTCACCACTTAACTAACCACCAGCCCGTAAATTTTAAGTTATACAAATGTGTATTGGGAAAACTCGCCTAACTTCAAACATTAAGACTGCAAAATTATGAGACAGCTGAGATACCCAAGTTACTAGAATTTGCCATGTAAAACAGATTTACTCAGGAGGACATTAAGACTGTTCTTGATCCTGAAAATTCTATGGGATTTGGGGTCAAAGGTCAACCTTGGCCATTACCACTTATGAAGAGATGAAACAAAATAGACAGCCTTGAATAGTTCCATGTGAACTTCTTTTTTACGCAAGTATTTGAATTATTATGTTTTTATTTTTTCAATGTGTTAGAGCTAAGAAGTTCTCCATACTTTACTATTCAGAAAAGTAAAAGACATTTATTTTTATGCAGCCTACTTTCAGTAAACTTTGAAGCTCATTAACCTAGATTGCTTTGCATTTTGTGAGGAACACCATGAGTCTTCACAGGCGAACATGCTTTTAATTAAATGATAGAAGGACATTTGTGGCTAAAAAAAGTCTTAAGGAAAAAAAATTCGAACAAAGATAGTCAACTATTCCCATAATAGCAGAAATTAATAC
>QLNU02015360.1:258749891-258763715 GCA_006491805.2 Dysdera silvatica | reverse complement strand
TTGTCATTTTCAAAAGCATTTGTATAAATTTTTGTAAGACGTATCTCTTTGAATTTTCCATCTAAAGTTGTGTTAGATAGAACTAATTATTAAAAAAATACAAATTTTAATGAATAGTTTATTAATAATTTTATATAAACTATTAATTTTAATTAAGGTGGATTGCTTGCTCATATTTTTTCAAGTCAAGTGGTCTTTAAAAAAGCTAGATCGAGCTTGAAATGAGCTAAATTAGTAATACTGTACTGCTCTCAGTTGGCAATAGCGAATACAAGCGTCTAGAGACAGGACGTGAGCCGCCATGCTCCGCATATACTTGAACTTCATAAATGCAAGCACATTGCCGTGAAGTTAATAGTAATGCCGAAACACGCTATAAATTAGCTAGATCTACTAGCGTCTAATGAGAGGAGAAGCCTTTTCCTGTCGCGTTTCTGCACATGTGCGTGGACAGCAGTCAAGCGAAAACATAGTAATAGCGGTAAATTCTAGCAAGGACTTCTATACATAATATCGATATAAGCTGTCAAGATCACTATACTCTTTAATTATCTCATTATATCACCATGTTCATTTTTTTCGCAATTTAATTTTGCCATTCACAGTCCATAAATACCTCGATCCATACTTTTTCATTTTCCATGCTTGATTAAATAGTCTCTTCTTAGAAGGGCATAGCTGCCCTTACTTTAAAGCCCCTTCCTCCCCAATTATATTTACAAAAAGCCTTTACTTTATCCTTTTTGTCACCAAACAGAGGTCAAGTCCACGAACATGTGCAGAAGGCAGAGCTCAGCGATTCCCGTCCTGTCTCCAGACACTTGTATAATGAATGACCTTGAGCGGCTGCCTCAGCCTTTAGAAAACTGACTCGACCCGCGCCAAAAACAAGGCGAATGAAACATTTCCTGTGAGCTTCAGAGAGAAACGAATTATCCCGTTCTCCTTCCTTTCCTCACTTTTTTTTCCCGTCACTTTACAGAAGGGGGAAAGAAAACATCACTCTGAGAGAAAAAAAAATAATGGAAAGAATAATTAGGGTCGCCAGATCCAACTTTTAAGTCACTACGGTGACCTGGCGCCCAGTATTTTTCCAACTCTGTCTTAAAGACCACATGCATGTCAAGTTTCATAGTTTTTGCTCAGTTTTTTTATGGATGCATCACTTTTTTTAAAACAGTAAATACATCATGATGTAGCATTTAACTTAATATAACAAATACTCCCAGTAGCTTAATATTAGCAATCATAAAGACTAAAATTAGAATATATATCAATAGCTTTTATATTTATTTTTGTAATACAAACGAAGTATTTAAATTTTAGCCTCCCCCCCCCACGGAAAAAAAAGGAGAGACTGGCATTAAGGGTTATCCAGGTTGAGTATTGAACATTTAAAAACATCTAGTTCTGTTTTATAGTACAAGGACAGCTAAAGTCATCCTGCGCCGAGACGTAAAGAGGAATTGAAAAGGATCAGGAATCTGAAGTGTTGCCCTAAAGGATGAAACCCTCGACTATGCTGCACAAAAATACTGGCATGCATTCTATGTTACCATTGAAACTAAACCATGGGTGCCAATAGCATACAAATATTGGGGGGGGACAGTATACCAGTGAAAGGCAGCTTGTTGTTAACCAGGGCCATAACCAGCAGGTGGCTCCAAGTGCCTGTCTCTCCCTCCCCCTTTAAGAACGTTTTTACTACCGATACTTATTCATTAGCCAGGTTCTAAAATTTTTTGCTTCCCTTGAAAAAATGTATGGTTAAGGCCTTGTTGTTAACAACTCTTTACAGGGATAACAGACATCAACAAAGCAGTGTTTAATTTAAATGTGCTTCTGCTTGATGACGTTCACTTTACCATAAAATTAATATTCTAGTTACATTTCCAGTTTCATTTTCACATGCAATGCTCCTTACTAAATTTCGTATTTATTACGCTGATGGTGTATATCAGGTGTCTTCAACCCATGGGCCACTTGAGGCCCACCTATTCATGAAAAATTATAAATTATTTCACACAAAATTACTGCCCTTTGATTCTTCTGCCAAGGGAACCTCAAATGGAATTCTTTCTGACAAGGGAACCTCGTACACTGCAATGCACAAATTTTATTAAGTGTGGTACCATTGGATAGGTCTTGTCATGAGAAACAAAAAATCCAATGGAACTACCCACCCGAATCCAACTACTCAGGAGCTACAAGGTGATTCGTACAATCCATCCATCATACAATCATTCCACTAACAAGCAAAAACTATCCTTGAAATATCATTTTTTTATAATTTTCCCTTTTTTTTCTACTGTTATTAATATAGCCAATGTTTTGGTGCATCTTGCAATTAAAGAAATGTGCATTTTGATATAGAATATTATGAATTTGGACTCTCTTATAATGCAATCGCTAGGCCATATACATGAACAAGCGAGATCTAATAACTTGTTCTTGACTTGTGGCTATATTTATGTAACTGGGATGTCCATAATGGGATACAAGGAAACCACAAAAAAGTTTGCTGATAATTGCTTTGTCGATAATCGTATTACAGTCACAAGACTCACCCAAGACACCTTCATGAATGGGCACGACTTCACATATCACAGGGGTGCATGCCACCTCCCCTGAACCAGTGTGACTAGAACATGAGCCACAGGTGCAGTATTATTCTCCATGGTTGAGTACCTGAGAAAACTGCCTCCTTAGGCTCTGCCCATGCCCTTTATTCATCCCATAGGATCAGGTGAGGAGTTAGTTCCTGATTCAGAAAAAAAAAGATTCGATGTTCTACGGCGTTCAACGATCAATGTTCATTCAGAAAAAACAAAGAAATTAATTAACAATGATAAAAGATTAAATTGGAAAAACTTATTTTTGAAATACAATATGTTACCAATAGAACATTTACACAAACAGAGTGTTTTGGTTAAAATGTATGAAAGAATAACGGAAGGTAATCACACTGAACTTATAAGAATAAAGAAAAAGACAGAAATACATGTCGTAAATACAATAACCTATTACTCCCAAAAATAAGAAGTGAAATTGGAAGGAATAATGTAAATTATAAAGGTGCAAAACTTTGGAATGGACTACAAGAGGAATTCAAAAAATTGAAAAGTAAAGAAACATTTAAAAAAGTCTAAGAAAATATTTGATACAGGGTAATGGAAATGAAAACAAAAAAATAGAAAAAAATATATTAAAAGGGTGAGTAAATCCCAATTGGTTGTGTGTCATCTTTGGAATCAGACTACAATTTTAAGGTCCCAGGCATGTTATATCCTTGCTGATATTTTCTTGGGACCTTTCATTGTAGAGTCTAATATGATGTACTTTTAGTATATATTGTCGGTATTATTGTTTATAGTTACGTGGAATATTGTTATTATGACTTTAGAAATGAAGAATAAATAGTGATTTGATTCACTTTAAAATACATCTCCAGTCAATATATATATAGTAAAATATTACGCAATACAATGACATTTCAAAGATTGTTTTCTTTTCTTGTAAGTGAAATGGTTGTGTGATGGACGGATTGTAGGAACCGCGCCTTGTAGCTCCTGATTGGTTGGATTCGGGCAAGTAGTTCTATTGGATGTTTTGTTTCTCATGACAAGACCTATCCAATGGTACCACTCTTATCAAAATCCATGCGTTGCAGTCCAGGAAGTTTCCTTGTGAACCTTAACTCTATGTACTTTATTCTGTCCACATTTCATAATAAATATCTTAAAATGCTAGAGAACTAAAGTAGTACGTGATTTTCCGCAATCGTGTTTTATTTTAGTTCTCAGGCTTATATGGACATTAGGAGTAGTTTTATTTATTTGCAGTGCAACAGTGATTTTAAAGGAATTCAACTTAGGACCCGTTGAATTCTATTCTAAATATGTCGATAAGAACATCTTCCCAACCATCTGACTGCATGCTCTAAAACGGATGTCACTATTTGGAAGCACACAAATGCGGCCAATAACTTTTGAACCAAGACAGATATTGCAAAGAAAGTTAGATATTAGTTAATAAAATGACTATGCAGTATCAGACGAGATGAATAGCAGCGACCTGGTGGCGAATTGAGGAAGTTAAAAATTTTATTTTGAAAAATAAGGACACTAGGAAAATATTTTCAATTAGAAATTGTAGAGCATCCTCCAGTTAGTAAGAAAAGAAATACGGCTCACATTCCGTATGTGCACGTACTGTCACAAAGTGAGGTGTTCCGGATGTTTCAATGCATAGCTTTCAGTTAATGCTTTCTAGAGCTTTAGAGGTTGGGTTGAAATTCTTAAAGGAAAGAAACCGTGATCTTCCCCCAATACGAACTTCAACTCAACATTTAAAACATCAGAAAAAATTAACTGAAAGTATTGCCTTGAAACTTCTGGAACACCTCACTTTGTGGCAGTATGTGTACATATTGTATGTGAGCCATACACCTTTTCTTGCTAAATGAAGGATGCTCTACAACTTTCTAACTGAAAATATTTCCTCATCTTCATTATTTTTCGAAATAAAATTTTTAACTTCCTCAATTCGCCACCAGGGGCGCTGCTGTTCATCTCGTCTGATAGTGCATAGTCATTTTACTTCCCAATACCTAACTTTGGTTGCAATATCTGTCTTGGTTCAAAAGTTATTGTCGCATTCCGACTCTCCTAGGAACCCTGTATACAACATTTCATCACAAGAGTGTTACAACCAGGGTTGTCCCCAAAGGGTGTGCACTGTGTGCACCAGATACTCTCAAGAAATTTTGAAAAATACCGAATATGTGCCGCATACTCTCAAGGTCTCAAGAAACTTTTTGTATTTTATGGTTTTCGGGCAACTTTTAACAAAGTTCAGCCTTCTTTTTCTTTTCTAGTCATTTACAAACTTGAATGTAAACAAATGAGGAAAAACATCCTGAACTCCCCCAAGCCTCAAAATAATATCCTGCGTACGACCAGGAGAGGAATGAAAAACTGATGAAAGTGGTAACTGCCACCTTGGGCTTGGATAGACGATAGACGACCAGTCAAATGCCAGTCAGCTCGGCGCTGTGACATCACCAAGTCCAGAGTTACCCCGCAATTTCAATACTCTTTAATTAAGACATCACCGCATACTCTCAATAATTTTCTTCAGGACAGCCCAGGTTGCAACCCCATCAACCCTTCCCCATTTGCGCACGCCAGTGCGTTTGTGAACAGCTAATTTCTTCAAGAATGAAGTTAGTAAACTCAAAAGTTGGGACCAGAATAACTGACGTTCACCTTGAAAACACTGTTAGGGTTGCATCAAAAATAAGACCCGATATTGACAGGTTCGTTAATAATAAGCAGTGCCAAAAATCTCACTAAAAGGTTTGATTTCGCTTTATATATTAACAACTAAAAGTATTGTAAATGTTTTTTGCTTCCATACGTATTTTATATTGTAATATATATATATTGAGTCCCAAAGGCGGATACAGAAAATATTTTTGGGTGGGTGCACAAAACCAATGTAGAAATCTTATAGAAAAAATGGCAATAAAGGTTGATCTAGGGGGGGACGCAGGGGTGCCTCCTGGTTTCGCCTTTATTTAGTCATAATATTGCTGGTACAGTAACGTGGCCTGTCGACCAAAGAGAATAAACAAAATTGGCCCATGGAAGGGCAGACTGGGCCACCGTCCCTCGGACCGGTGCACCTTATGGGTGATAGAACTTGCGCCCTCATGGGCCATAGGACTCGCGCCCTCTGATAATCTAATGTATGCACCCTTTGAGAGGACCCAGTCCGCCCCTGAGCCCATGAACTGAAAAGTGTTGAAGACCCCTGGTGTAGACGGTCCATACCCATATCCAGAGGTGAGATCTTAGGGACTAGTCCCCCCCCCCAAAACTAAATTTTTAATGGGACTTGGCTACGGCATTTGCATGCTGTGATTGTATCAATACATGCTGTAAAATTTTTTGACCTCCCACGAAATTAAATCCTGGCTATGGCCTTGATACCATCCCTTTAATTTCTGTCATTGATAATGAGCGTACTGGGCCAAAAAGTTTCTTAAGATTGCGAAATTAAAATATGGAAACTATAGTTGTAACGTTATTAAAACTGTTCCATTTGAAAGTTGAAATAATAACACTTCAATGGAAATGCTGCCATGAAGAAAAGAGAACTATATAATACAATACAACAAATGCTATAATTACATCAAATAAATGACAAAGTGCATTTTTTTTATTTCGCACTAAATTCACAAAGCCAAAAAATATAACCGCACTCCTTAGATTTAAAAAAAAATAGAAAATTAAAAATAGAAAATATTTAAATTTTGAACGATGTTACCTACCTATTATAAAATTTTCATTTGAAATTGGGGGGGGCATGGAGCCCTAATACCAACATTGAGGGGGGATGGGTCCCCCTCTCCCCACTAACGGCAGCTGTGAACTGAACCCAGATCAATAGTATGATAGATGAGCATGTTACATCTATCAGGGCTTAAATTTGAAAGCATTTGTAAAGGAGGTATTTAAATTCTGAGCTTCAAATACAGTCGAACACTAAGGGCAACAGAAAGTCTGTTTGTATTAACAGTAATACATCTTATCCAGGGAAGACTATGTTATATAATATGAAGGGACTTCAGAAAATGGTTCGTATTAAAAACAATTCGTCTTAATGAGGTTCAACTGTATTCATTTATAAGAATACCACACTTATTTCCATAGAAGTGTTATAGCTTACACATAAATCTGAAGCAGCATTTTCCTACTTATATCAAAATTTCACTTATTGTATGAGGAGTGAGATATGTGATTTTTTTATTTTATACTTTCCCACAATTTTGTTCATTTGCAAAGAGTTGCTGACCAGAAAACAGCTTTGCTTTTAAGCATTTTTAAGTTTATGACCAAAGCTGGCTTATGTTAGTTATAGCAAATGGAAAGAGAACACTTACTTGTTTAAAGAGTTTAATAAAAAGCTGAAGATTTTAAATTCTTTAAAATTGAAAGTAAATAATACTTTGTTTTTGACTTTATGAATAAAGTAATGTGTGTAAGGGGGGGGGGGGGTTGCATAATTATTAAAAAAATACTGTACATAATTAAGAAATAGGAATATGAGGTTCAGTGATTGAACTTTTATGTTGCAAGGACAGTAAGAGCCATTCTGCATAAAACAAGGTAAGGAAAAATATGCAATTTAATAATATAAAGTACTAATAAAAATACTTTACACATATCGCTTTAAAAATCCATTAAAAGTGTATAAACCATAACTGCAAAGAACTTTGTTGCTTCATTAATATCAAAATTTCTTCTTGAGGTATGAGAATACTGTGCTTTATTTATTTAATTTACCTGGTACATGAGTGTCACTTAAAATTGAATAACTGCTTTTTGATGTTTAAATTTCACACAGTATATACCAGGGATGAAAACAGACAAAACACAAAAAAGAGGAAATTATATGCGGCTACTTTTAATTACTTTAAAGTTGTGGCAATGATTGAATACACACACACACACACACACACACACACACACACAGAAATGATTCTTAATAGACACTTTTAACTCTTAATTACATTGATGTGCATATTTAAGAAAAACTTCTATTTATGGTTTAAAACATTGAAAAAATGAGGCAGAAGAAAAATATGTCCAAACATAGTTTTACATTCAAGTTACTGTTGCCACTATTGTTTTTCTTGTTAGCACTTTTATACTTTTTGTTATTTGGTTGCAATTCACAGTGTCTCTTTCTCTTCCGAACAAGCAATGTTTATTGAATTCACTGCTTGTTGCTTTGTTTTACCTATTTGGACCCTTGGGAAACCCCTAAAAAATAAGTTCCCCTAGAAAAATGCCCCCCCCTAGATTTCTAGTTATGCCCATGTCCTCCTCCCACCCTACCAGCAAAAACAAATAAAATTCTATCATTCCGCTCCCTTAAATGCGAAAGATAGGGAAGAGACGACATTTATGATTACCATATGTGAATTATTGTAAGATATAACAATATTTTTATAAATATAGTTTATTTGACGAGGAATTTTTTTTTCTGATGCTTAATGGGAACAAGGCAGTTAACTTTTTTTCCTTCAGAATTTCAAATGAAGACAAAAGGTGTGAAGAGGCGCTTTCATGGGGAGTGCAGATTGATGCAATTTTATGGTAAATAGACTGTAATTAAAATAAAGGCAAACTCTACCACTTTTTGCATCCCTAAAAATTTGGCACCCCCCCATCCATTTGGTATTTTCTATAAATAAATTAATTTGATGCCGATTGTTTTAATTTTTTTGGATCTTGGGAGGGAGGAGGAAAAGGGTGGATACAGAATAAGATTTCAAGGAGGGCGCAAAGCTTGAAAATTCACTTGTAAGTTTAGTTTTATTTTTTATTTGAAAATAATCATTTTTAATGTAAATTTATTATTCCCAGGAGGAGCATGCTCTCTTCCTAGATCTGCCATTGGGGGTGGGGGTCATTTCACGCAATTTTAAAGAATTTCAGATTTAATAAAAAGGTGGAAGGCACCTTCTTGGGGAGAGCTGATCGCCAGAAAAATATGGTAAATAAATTGCAACTTAAGAAAAAATCTTCCACCCGTTGCATCCCATGAAATTTGGCACCATGGAGAAGTGCCCAACGTGCCCAATTATAAATCTGGACCTGCGATATCGACATCAGAATGGAAAGCGCCAATATTGACATCAGAATAGAAGTGCCCATATTGACATCAAAATTTAAAATGCCGATATTGACATCGGGACACATTGGTTTTGTAATATCTGTTTTATATCGCGCATGTGCATATCATTCAATCAACATCACGATATATCACCAAATCAAATATCGGTATCATGCTGTGTATTTTATACCGATATTTCGCGATATATCGCCTAGTCCTACTCTGGATCAATACATTAGTTCACGATGGCATATGGTTTTAATGCCTTCTTCTAACGTATTAATATCATTAATGCTTTCGCGAGAGATAATGTCTGTCCTTTTCGTTGCCATCGTCGTAAAACACAAAACAATGGCAAAGTCAGTGGAAAATGAAATGACATCTGACAACTAATCCAGGATTCCAGACCAAAGCTCGCCATCTGGTGGTCAAATTTTGAGATGCAAACTCAGAGGTAAAAAAAGAGAAAAGCGGAGGCATTACGACTGTTTTGGAGAAAAGTGGGATTGAAACAAAAAATACAAAAAGCGGAAAATCGCAGAAGATTTTTATCCATGGTATACGTAAATTAAAATAAATTATGATATTAGTTACCTTTCCGATTTTCATCTCTTCTCTTTTTCTATTAGGTTGCTGTAAAGACTGAAGATTGTGCCGACATTTGTCATAGTCAACAAGTTTTCTTCCTCGCTTGGCAATTTTTTGCTAAGATACAAATAAAAATACAGTACCAAACACAATTAAAAATAACTCTTATAAGTATTATTTATATTTTCCACAAATATAAACATAAATTGAAAATCCCAAATTAAAATGCCATTAAAACTGCCTTTTAAAATGTTGAATTAAGATTATAGTTCAAGTGGCTTTACAAGCATATTTAGCTCAATTCATGCTGTATAATCTTAGAAAATGAATTCTTAAAGAGATAAAGAAACAGTTTTTTTTAAAGAGAATAGTGATTATGATATGGAACTAGAACAAGAATGGAAGGAAAACGATACAAGAGATGATTGTATGCAAAATAATATTTAACTGTTAAAATATTTTTTTTCATAAAAAAAACCATTACACTACTCAGATGTAACACAATTACTATGGGAAATAGTTAATGATGTCACCAGCAAAAAAATTTGGTGGTCCAAAAAGACCACTTAGGTCAGCAACTGGTGATCAAAAAAACAAACCTGGTAGATACAAGTTAGAATTTCAGTATTTATACTTTTACTACACATATTACCGATTACTATTCCATGTATGTATTCCTTTATGCAAAAACAGCATAACACACTAAGTTATTCACATTTTAAACTGTCAGATGTTCAAAACAGTATATATATAATTTTAGTAAGAGAAAAATAATTATAGTAACCACCAAAATTAATTATTCAAAACACTTTTTCCTTAGTTACATTGATTTTATTTTAATTTGTCTTTGAATAAATGCCTTGGTGCTAGCGCATGAGACATTACCCACTCGATTCTAGCCAGGGTTTCCAAAACTCGCAATCGGCACAAATTACTAGCCACCGTGTTATTTACTGCATGTTTTGTGATTTTTGTGTATCCTCCCCTTCCCCCTCAACCCTAAAAAAAGTTAAAAATGAGTACTTACCTATTCTGTGGGATCGGATGTTTGTGGTGGAAAAATGGTTCTTTCCTTGCCTCCTCTTTCCTTTCCTTCCATCTCCTCCACATCCCTTTTTTTTATCCTTTCCTTCCTCCTCCCATCTCTTCTCCTCCACCTCCCTATCCCTTCTTTTATCCTTTCTTTTCTTACCCCCTTCTTTCCTTCTCCGGCCTTCCCTCTCTTCTTTACATCCAGTTCTACACGAATTAAATTATCTACTTCATGGAATTGGATGTTTGTGGTGGAAAAATGGTCCCTTCCTCACCTCCTCATTCTTCCCCTTTCCTCTGCCTCCCCATACCTTCCTCTTTCTCCTTTCCTTCCTTCCCATTTCTGCCCTTCCCTCTCTTCCATATACCCAGTTGAAGTAAAAACAAAATAGCGTATCATACCAGTTTTCATTACATCATGCAGACATATGTCATCACAAGCCCATCTAGTGCAATTTCCAACTGTTTCTAGAAGGTAGAGAGAGAGAGAGAGAGAGAGAGAGAGAGAGGTGGGTAAGGTGTCGTGCACTGATACCAATGCCTGCAGTTTTCGTTCTGCCATTTCAATGCTGCTTTTTGAAAAGAAAAGATAAAGTTCTGGTCCTTCATTACAAATTTTGACAAGGCTATCAATATTTACATTTAACATCTTATTTCTAAGCTTGGTTTTAATATCTTCGATTTTAAACTGAACAGTCTTTCATATGCAACACTGTTTACAGGAATAACTGCCCAAATCATCATCAGGATACAAATATTTAGACACACATCCATATGATCTTTTGCAATTACCGTAGAATGAGGTAACAACTGGCAGTTTTTTTTTCCTTCATTTGACTATTACAACTAAACAGTTGCTTCCATGAAGTTTAAAATTGCTGGATTATTTCAGTCTTGTTGTGTAGCATATGATAGAGCATGATAAAAAAAATCCTATGATATTTTTTCCTTAAGAAAACAATAAACTGAACTGCCAAAGTTAAAGTGGGTTTGGGTAACTATGGCACCCTATGTTTTTATTGCGTAAACAGAAGCAACTTCCACAGATGAACATTCTGGTCCAAATTTGACATTTCTAGGTTCAGGCATTCAAAATATGTGATCTTTTTTCTGTTTATGCTGCGCATATTTACAAATAAATTAATAGGTATAAAGTCTATGATAATTGGATGATATGCATTGTACATTATTAAGAATGATTTTATTTAAAGGAATACTTTACTACTAAAATAAAATGACTTGTGGTTCATGTTAACATGGGTAGTAGTATAGTATGGTAAGAAAAACATCCATAATACAGAAAATGAAATTTAATGTAACATCTACTAAGCTGGTATTATGTAATACCATGTAAGAAAACGAAAAATAGATATATAAATAAGCCAATTAGAGAAAAAAAAATCCAATGTTGTATAGTAACAATGTCTAAACTAAAGGCAACATTTTCGTAAGATACATCACATCATGAAAAATTAAAAATGACCCATAGTAGTATATTAATTCAAACTGTAGTGGCAATGATAGACTCACTGAGCATATGAAATTGCTCAAGGGAACTCATATTTCACATGATCATCATGATAAATTAATTTTGGATAAGGCAGTAATTCTACAATGTAATTATATGAAACATGTGATGCATCATTGTCCGGTCGACGGGATGCATTTTTAGATTTCTTATCAATAGATTGTAATGCCAGTACCTCTACCAGAACTTGTTCGTGTTTCAAAGCTTGAATAACGTAAACATAAAAATATATGATTTTGTTGCTGGCAAATTTAACAAGAACCTATTGGTCACAACTCAGCAAAGGGGGTAAAACTGACTAGATGTTAAAAGCTGCTCAATCTGCTGCAAGGATCAATCCTCCTCTGCCTTCTACTCATGTGCGTGGACTTCGCAAAAATTCTTATCAGTGTTTACATCCAATAATATTTTCTTGGCTAGAAAAAGAGGAGAAAATAGCTTCTCCTGTCGCATTTCTGCACATGCGCGTATGTTTGATAAAACATATGTTTCATTATGATGATTATGTGTTTAATTATATTTATAAATTATTAATCATATTTATATGTTATTTTATAATTTAATATAATATATGTCTATATGGCCTGCAAAAGGGTTGCTGGTATCTAACTGGAAGGAGACCCACACGCTGAACGTATGTGACGATGTGTGGAACCGGCCAGGCCAGTAACCTAGTGTCCTACCCCGCCTTCAAGTGGTGCAGGCTGGGCTTTCTATTTATGAGGCAAATTAATATTTGCTGCACGGATAGAAAGGCGGAAGGGGAGGGCTAATTCACCAACCCGTCTAGCCAGCGTGGTGAAATTATGGCTAATTCCTCCATTATGTTGACACACCAGAAACCATGGCCCCTAGTCTCCAGGTGCTGGAGTGCTCCTGATCAAGGCAGCGGTCAGCGTGGCATGAAAGCAGGGGGTGCTAAGAATCACTGGAATGGCCCAGGCTGCCGTTTGTTATTGACCTTGGCAACGTATAATGGACGATCCCTTGCTTCTGAAGCAAAACTTCAGGAATTGGAAGAAGAACTTGACAAGATCAAATGGGACATTGTAGGACTCAGTGAAGTTAGAAGAAAAGGTGAAGAGTTGGTGGAACTTAAAAGTGGACATTTGTTTTATTATAGAGGAACGGAAACTGGAAGAACAAGTGGTGTTGGCTTCTTAATCAACAAAAGAATTAAAGACTACCTTCTTGAAGTCGAAAGCACGTCAGATCGAGCAGCGAGGCTCGTTGTTCAACTAACCCAGCGATACCAACTTCAGATAGTACAGGTATATGCACCAACATCAAGCCATACCGACGAAGAGGTTGAAGAATTTTATGAAGAAATCAAAGAGTTACACACCAAAGGGAAACAACATATCAAGCTCATCATGGGGGATTTCAATGCAAGAATTGGACAACAGGAACAAGGAGAGACATCGGTTGGTAAATACGGATATGGGGAAAGGAATGAACGTGGCGATCAACTCATCGAATTTGCAGAAGCTGAAAATCTTAGCATCATGAATTCATTTTTTAAGAAGAAACCGCAAAGAAAATGGACATGGAAACACCCCAATGGAGGAACCAGCGAAATTGACTATATACTGGCAAACAAGAAATCAATTATTGAAGATTGCAGCGTACTGAACAGATTTAATACTGGAAGTGATCATCGAATGGTGAGATGTAAAATGCACTTAAATACTAAACTAGAAAGGCAGAAGCTCATTAGGAAACAAGTATGTAAGAGGGTGGATTTAAAGAAATTAAAAGAAAATACCGAGGCATTCAAGTTGGAATTAAAAAATCGCTTTTCTGCACTGGAAGGACTTATTGATGAAAGTGATATCTCAGAAGCAAATGAAAACATTGTTAAGACAATAATTGAAACTGCTGGGGAAATTGGTGGTGTAATATGTAAAAAGCAGAATAGCAAATTATCTGAGAAGACGAAACAACTCATGAAAAGGCGAAGACTTATGAAGGTGGACAATCAAAATACCAGT
>QLNU02015360.1:258722781-258740806 GCA_006491805.2 Dysdera silvatica | reverse complement strand
TGTATGACGAGGTAAACATTGAGATGAGACTTGAAGGGATGCGACAGAAAATATGGAGAAGGAAATTTTATTTTTTGCTATATAAGCTTACATAATTCTAGATTTTTTTATTGGAAAGTGCATTATATATATCACATTCATTAAGACGTCGAGTCTTCTGATAGAAGACCTTTCGTTTGAAAGTAAGATATAAGTTTAATTAATCGGATCCCGACCAGTAGCGTAGCAAATCAAAACTTATGGAGTGTGCTCAAGTAGCTATGGGTTCTTAAGCGCCATTAAAGGTGATTTGTGATTCGGCCTATGTGTTTTGATTTCCAATGGGGGCTTAAGCCTCCCGAGCCCTCAATTTCCTACACCATTCATCTCGATTCAAATTTTTGGATAATGGATTGAGTTCCGATAGTGCCGGATTAAGGTTTTTATGGGTCCCTAAAATAGGTGGCATGTCTGACCGCAAAAGTTCGGATAAGTTACGTTTCAGAAAAAAAAAACATAGCTAAGATATATTATATATGCTACTGGCCCTGCGGTGGCGCAGTGTGGTAACGCGTTCTCCTAGTGCGCCGCTAATCCGGGTTCGACTCCCAGCAGTGCAAAAAGAACGCTTACTCAGAGATCTCATAAAGATCGCACTGCTCACTGTAGTCCGGGGTTTGGTTCCCTAGGCCTTAAGAGGTTCGGATTCCTCGGAAAACAGTAGGTCCCGGCGCAGCATGACCACTGTAGTCTTTGAGCCGTAAAACCAAAAAGAAAGCGAAAGCGATACATACTACTGCTTATGTAACTTTCTTCCCACATTTTCAGCCTCTTCAGCTTCACCAACAAAATTAAACTTTCCCTGGCTTCGAGAAAAATTACAACTTTCTCTATCCATTGTAGGTCACCACAGAGGTCTGTTCTCGGTATACAGTAGACCGTTTTTCCTCTACAGGACCTTCCCTAGGCATATCCATACCCGCTATCGTTTAAGTATCTTTTCAACTAACAAATTGTTATTTCACCGGCTAGAGATGCAAAAGGTCCAGGAATATTGAAACGTTGAAATAAACCCGGGAATTTTCGGGAATAAACTGGGATGTTTGGACACATTGGAAACTTCAATGGGGAAAAAACTACCTTAACAATGTTTACGTTTATTTTCACACCACCAGTTAACAAGCACTTAAAAAAAGATCCAAAATATTTTAATGAACTTTTTCTTACTTTCATTTTTTACCCTTTTCTCTTTCTCATGTAACGTTGACTCACTTTTAATTTTGACTAAAGAAATAAGTATAAAAATTAATGTATATTTTTATCTGAAAGTTCACCCTAACTAGCAATGTGCATTTTAATTAATAAATATGTATGATTATTAAAAAGTTACCACATTCTTAAAATTCCTGATCAGCAGATACCTTTAAGAGCATAACTTTAAATGCAGTCTATACAACAGAAATTATCAGCATGTGACGAAATTATGTTCCATTAGAAATATTCCTAAGTTCAAATTAAATAATGTTATCACTTTAAGGCAGTGGTTCCCAACATAGGGGCGCGAACAGGTTTCTGTGGGTCGCCGCAACTATTTTTAGTTGCAATTATTTTTATAAGGAATTTCATACCAAATGTTTCCAACGCTTTTATATTTCAAACATGATTACACACATTGCATAATTCTACTAATGTCTGTTAACTTTATAATATATATTAATATACACTCTATAACAAAAAAAAATCGACGCACCAAGGAGGAGTTGTCCGATTGCGATAAAAATTGGTGGATGTGAAGAACATACATAGAAAAAGAAACGATTAAAATTTCAGAACAATTGAATGATTTATTGCAGAGTTTGACCGTTACAAAGGGAGGAAGTCAATAAGGCGTTGGTCCACCTCTGGCCTGGATGCAAGCTGTCACCCGGCGTGGCATAGACTGATAAAGATCCCGGATGGTGTCCTGCGGAATTTCTTGCCAAATTGTCTCCAACTGTCGGGCTAAATCGTCAACATTCCGGGATGGTTGCAATCGCCTTCCCATAGCGTCCCAAATGTGCTCTATGGGAGAGAGATCAGGAGACCTAGCTTGCCAAGGAAGTGTTGGGCAAGCTTGAAGACAATTCATAGCAACACGTGCCGTGTGCGGCCGGGCATTGTCTTGTTGAAACGTAAGTCCAGGGTGTCGCAAAAGGAACGGTAACACAACCGGTCGTAGAATGTCGTCTACGTACCGCTGTGCTGTAAGTGTGCCAGAAATGACCACCAAAGGGGTCCGGCTATCAAAGGAGATGGCACCCCAGACCATAACGCCCTGTTGTGGGCATGTGTGGCGTGCGATAGTAAGGGCAGGTGTATGGGTCAGCATGATCATTTAAAATGTCAGAGTGATGAAGAGTTTAAAGTAAGAGTGCGAGCAAGGGTATTGAGTTAAAATATATAAAATACTGATGGGTTCATTGCACACTTGACAAATTGGTGCTGGTTTTCCCATCCATAGACATCTGTTGGAAGGAAAACCAGCACCAATTTGCCAAGTGTGCAATGAACCCATGAGTGTTTTACACATTTTAACTCAATGCCCCTATTATAGACTTGCCCGCACTCTTACTTTTAACTCTTCATCACTCTCTGACATTTTAAATGACCATGCTGACCATACGCACGTTTTAAAATTTTTAAAAAGTACTGGGTTTTACTACAGTCTTTGATTTTACCATGTTTGGCGCAGTATAGCCCAGATGCTCTTGCGCCATAAAAAAGCCAAACAAACAAGTAAGGGAAGGATCCTTGCGCTGCCCTGGACGTCTCCAGACACGTCTGCGGTTGTCGTCAGGACACAGTTGGAAACGGGACTCGTCACTAAAGACTATACGTCCCCAGTCAGCGCAGTTCCAAGTTGATCGAGCCCGGCACCACTGTAATCGGACTTGACGGTGTAAAGGCGTGAGAGGTAAGCGGCGTAACGGTCGGCGCGAGCGTAAATTCCGCTCTCTCAGTCGTCTGCAGAGGGTCATGTTGGACACATGTGTGCGGGCCACACGTTGGATAGTTGATAACGACGAATCCGGTGCTGTGACAGCTGCTCTGACAATCGCTCTGTCTTCCCGTTCTGTTGTGGCCCTAGGTCGACCGCTGCCGTCCCGACGCTGACATCTGCCGTTGTTGACCCACTCTTGCCAGCACCGTCCAATCGCCGCATCGCTTCGACCCACATGTCCAGCGATTCTTCGATTCGTCCAACCAGCCTCTTTCAATCCGATAGCACGACCTCTTTCAAACTCTGACATATGCTCGTAATGAGCACGAATCTTTCGGCGAGGCATTGTTACAGTCGACGTAAGATATCCGCAGTCAAAATGCAACAGAAATTTTGACCACATATTGAGAATCGCTCCTTATATACACCTGCTGAATGCGCAGTTCCGATGCGCTGGAGTTCCCGCTATTCATTCATTGGACACCAAATTTTAATCATTTGCATGTTCGGTCAAAATGTCTTTGCATACGAAATTTCATTACAATCGGACAACTCTTTCTTGGTGCATCGATTTTTTTTGTTATAGAGTGTATATAATTAATATAATATACATATATAATTAATAAAATATATATAATTAATATAATATACATAAAATGTAATATATATAATATAATTTTGTATTTAATGTGTTTTCTTTACTCTGTTAAAAATGCTTTTATTATGCAAATGTGGCGGCGGCGGACAGAAGGGGGGGTTGCGGATCTTTTGGTTACTATAAAAAGGGGGTGTCGCGGATTTCTTAGCTACTGTAAAAGTGGGTCGCGGCTTGAAAAAGGTTGGGAACCACTGGTTTAAGGTATTAAATACAAAGAAATTCTATCTATTACTTATCAAGATTAATTCAATATTCATTTCTTCAAATAAGTAATGCAAAAATCGTTTCATATAATTCAAACGGCGACATTTCAAAATTCCCATAATTTTCAAAAGCCTTTGGTTTGGGAATTTTGAAAATTCCCTTCCCTCCAAAAAAAACGGTTTTTCCAGGTTTAAACCGGGTTTTTCCAGCCTTTGTATCACTACCTTCAGCAGGCACCAACGTCACTCTGTCAGCAGTATACAGATGGAGTTTAAGAAACCATTAAACATCTCCTACTGCACTGCTGAGCATATAGTTTCCTCTGCAGTAACCTCTTATCCACTTACAGGGAACTTGGCCTCTCGGACCCACCCGGTCTCAAGAACGTGCTCTGCCTACCACTGTCCCCGCATCCAGCGTCCGTTTTTTTTTGCCCTCCTCCGTTTCTTCATCAGCACGGGGCGCTTCTTGTAGTACTTGCTGTACTTTTCTTTTGAGCAAACCTGGTCTGCTCATGCCCATCCGGATACCTCAGTTTAAGGGTGAGTGAGCATTGCACGAGCAGATTCAATTTTTATTTTTCCCATTTTGCGCTGTTGGCGGGCCTTGAGAAATGGGCTCGTCACCGTACACTGATAGACTAAACCCAACTCTGGTTCTCCCACTGCGAGATTTGAATTTCCATAACACTTTTAGCATTAGGACCGATTTAAACAATCTGATTGGCTGAGGTGATGTTCGGGCGGATTCCAAGATCGAAGTAATTCCAGCTAAAAAGAATTGGCGTTATTTTTTTTGGCGAAATTAGGATTGTATGTGAGCCAAAAGATGAAAAGTACGAAAACAATAAAACAATTTTACAGATGACTGATTCTAGAAGGAAAAATAACAATTTGATGTAATAGGATAAAAAAGTTTTAATACAAGCATAATGTAAAAAAAAAGGCTCATTAATTTTGTAATATAGTATTAAAATTTTTTATACTAATTAAGAAATTGAATCATGCTAAAAAGCAACATTAATTTTTAAATACTGATGACGTTGAACAATTTTTATGTCAAAAGAACAAAAAATTCAAATAACTAAAATCATCCTAAAAACGAGAAAATTGCAAAATTCATTATGGAAATTGCCAAGTAGATACTTTCCATAAATACAAAACAACTCGGAAATAATTTTCAATTACATATTTCAAAAGTACTGATTTTTAATATCAATCAAGAAAGGCAATTTCAGCAATCAAGGGAGATCTGAAAATTGCTTTTCATTTTTTAAATACGAGGTTACTACTCAATGCTCTCGATAAGATATGTAAATTTTTTTATAAAAATTCAGCAACCAACTGCTTAAAAATTGAGGCAAAGGATGATTTTTCTATATAAATACAAATTAGCAGCACAATATTCCAAAACTGTTTGGTGTCATAGATTTTTAACCATTTATTACTTAAAAATCACCTCATGATAATACAAATAAATTTGACGTATTATTGAAGATCGTTGTGCTAAAATTCTCCCGCGATTAAAATACGATTTACAGATACGACGAGTATGAAATCTGGAGTGGTGGTGGTGCTGATCTGTTGGTGTGTGCTACATTGGCAACCAAAAAGCAAAAGATTTTCCTTAGAAAACCTAAAATTGGCGCCATCGTTAGCAATTCAGATTTCTTAAATCAGTCCTAATGCTAAAAATGGTATGGATATATATATAAATCTCGCTCCCCGGCTTCGTCCAATCTTTACTAGAAGTACAGTGCCGCCAATTCAGCCAACCTTTCCACGCTATTAACAAATTTGCAAAATTAACAACTGCTAAAGTAAAACGCCTTTCGATTATAATGCAAGATAGACAGGTGCATTGGCGTACGCAGGGGGTGTTGATGGGAGTTGTGACCCCCCCATTGCGGTAAAATTTTGTATATTTAATATAGGAATATGCGAGTTGTAGCTCTGTAACCCCCCATTGAGCCTATAAACCCCCTTATGAACTTTCTGCGTACACCTATGGACAGGTGCATTGGCGTACGCAGAGGGGTGTTGATGGGGGTTTTAACCTCCCCATTGCAATGAAATTTTGTATATTTAACATAGGAATATGTGAGTTGTAGCTCTGTAACCCTTCCCATTAAGCCTATAACCCCCTTACAAACTTTCTGCGTATGCCTGTGGACTGGTCAGCCAACTCCCTTTTTCAGTTACGACAAAGAATCCGTGCAGTAGTGCTTCAACAAATAATGGCGGAATATTTGTACCGATAGATGGCGCTACCAACTGCGAACCGAAGAAACGGAACGGTGTGACAAAAATTTAAATTACACTTCTGCGAAATAATTCGGACGTTTTGAAACAAAAATTAAAAAGCGTCTATAACGGACTGACATTCAGAATTTTTATCAAGGAAATACAATTGCAATTTATTGCACGCATTTTATAATGCTGAAACTGAAATAATGTAAAACAATTTATTCCATTTTTCTATGCAATTTCATTAGATCCTTTTTAATCAACATATTCAATGATATTAGGGACTTCTACTTTAGCATAATAAACATATGTATGTGGTATAAGTACGTTTAATGCCTTCCATTTTACTTCAAGTTCTATTTCGCACTCAATATTTTATTTTCTACAAAAATGTTAACTATTTGTTTTTGTTCATCTCATACAAATTTTTATGATTGTGAAACTGAATTTTGTGTATGTTAGTTTTGGAAAAATTCCATTATTCTCATTTCTTATACAAAATTTGTGCAGCCTCATGTTTAAATTTTAATAATTGTAATATTCTCAAGTTGCAGCACTTGTACAATATATAAATTATTCAATTAATTTTAATTGTCTATCACTTCTAATGCTATAATATTTATTCAAAGACGGATTTAGGTCATATGCCGCCCGTGTGTAGAGATTCAAAATTTGGGAATTTTCAATTTTTGATATATTGGAAACTGCCTTTAGAAGAAACTACCTTAATGTTTGTTTATTTTCACATCAGTCAACAAAACGCTTAAAATTATAAAACCCGAAATATTTCGGTAAACTTTTACTTTTTATTTTTTTCCCTTTTTCTTTCTTGTTGAAAGTTTACTCCTTTCACTTTGACTAAAGGACTAAGTATACAAATTAACTAATGTATATTTTTATCTGGAAGTTCACTAACTAGCAGTATATATTTTAATAAATATGCATGATTATTAAAAAATTATAACAGTGTTAAAACTTCCTATCAGCAGGTATTTTAGAACATGGCTTTAAGTGAAGTTTGTATAACAGCAATTACCATTGGGCAATGAAATTATATACAGTTAGAAATATTCCTAAGTTCAAACTAAATAATGTTATCATTTTAAGGTATTAAATACAAAGAATTTTTATCGATTAATTAGCAAGATTAGTTCAATATTTATTTCTTCAAATAAATAATTAGTAACGCAAAAATTGTTTTATACAATTTTAACGACGATATTTTAAAGTTCCCATAATTTTCAAAACCTTTATTTTGGGAATTCTGAAAATTTCCTTCCAAAAAAACCCGGTTTTTCCAGGTTTAAACAGTATTTTTCCAATCTTAGCATCTCTAAAGGTGTAAGCCCAAAATCTGGCGGCCCCCTCTCGCTAAGTACTAATTATTTTTAAAGTAATTCCTTTCGTGGAGCATTATCAATGAGTAAAATATTACCAGAGTCAGTAGCGGACACAGACTTTCATTTTTTTTAGAGAGTTCAAGGACAGAATTTGCCATGGTCTTGGAATAACACCCTTCATTTATCATGAAAGTTGGAATTTTTTACAGTGAAAAAATATATTTGGGGGTCATGACACCTTTGACCCCTCCCTGCGTCCGTCCTTGACCAGAGTTCAATAGGTCATAATCCTAGAATATTTTATTATTTATTAAATTTGTTCTATTTTTAGGAACCTTTTCTAAGCTGCTTTTTTTTTAACTATATATCGCAGGGGTGGAAAAATGCGGCTCTTCTGAGTTTATAGCGAAGCTTTGTTCACCAATATGTGGTATTTCTTATCTGACTCCACCTCCACTATCTCATTCTAACTTGATTGCATAATCGATAATATATGTTGAATTCGGCATTTGGTCAAGTCTCGAAATGACTAATCCAGTTGTTGGAAGCAATAACAGTTTATTGCACCATTTAAACATAACTTAAGTAAAACTGGTTAGTAAACGCAATATAAATTCTAACACAACAAAAACGATAACAAACGAAGACTCAAATTTCGACATGCATAGTGCTAGCTCACAGCTAGTTAAGAGAACTAGATGCTAGCGGCTGAGTAAATGCGAGGCATGCTGAGCGAGACAGAACAGCAATCCTTCTGCGCATGTGCATGATCTTCGCAAAAATTCCTATCAGTGGTTCCATTTGCTTGGCCAGAAAAATAGAAGAAAATAGCTATCAAATATCAAGTATTAATACAACGCCATAGTTGTATCCCCGCTAATATAATAATTTTATTATGAATTAGTACTTTTATAAATAAATCAGTACTTACCTGACTCACAGAGACCGAACTGGGAGGAGACCCCCCAGACACCCCACCCGTTTGTCGCTTCGCGACTCATGCCGTTTCACTCACATTCGATGTGCGCTGTCTGAATCGGTATCTGTTGAATCAGCATATATTGATTCAGTATCTTCATGCACAGTGTATTTAAATAAAATAAAAATACTCACATATTACGATTATTCTTAAAATACGATGCCAATATAAAAATACTTGGCAAGACCGCTTTCTAACGGTTGGATGCTACTAAATCTAGCTAATTTACAGCGTGTTTCGGCATTACTAGTACCTACGAGTCCACGAACATGCACAGAAGGATTGCTCTATTCTGTCTCGCTCAGCATGTTTCGCGTTTACTCAGCCGCTAGCATCTATTGTTAAGAGAGGGAGAGCGTATGCATAACCGTACCTTATATCTAGAAGGTGACGCCACGACGACGATACATCTGCGTAACTTATGCTAATCAGTATGCAACAGTACTCCCCACTAGCGACCACGCCACTGAGCAGTGGTACCCGATAATCACTACTGTAGCAAAAATTTAACTTTTCAACCACTTCTGGTAGTGTATTGCGGAACTGCTCTCGCCCTTAACAATTACATTATCTTTAACGCTATTTAACCATTTAACATTACATTTTTCATCATTTGAATTTTCAACAAATATGTATGCTGGTTTAAATCTATAAAACAATACATATTTTCCCATTATATTCTGTTTGTTTGGATTTTTTATGGCGCAAGAGCATCTGGGCTATACTGCGCCAAATATACTCTATTTTAAAGAATTTCTTAAATGCTTTAATTACTTCACACGGTCTCATATATGGCTGTTCTAAAGGTTTCCTTACCATATCTTGCCTTACAAAAACATAAGTAGCTTTAACTAAATCTTTATGAACAAAAATATTTCCCCTGGCATGGGTGATGTTTGGCCTTATACCATTTCGGCTGCTGAAGCAGCAAGGCCTTCCCTCATCGCAGCACATATACCCAACAATACTGTTGGCAATAGGTCCATCCATTTATTACTGTCATAACATTTGACGTTTTTAACTGGCGATGAAAACGCTCTACAATTCCATTCGCTGCTGGATGATATGCCGTAGTTCTGGTTTTATAAATACCCAGAAATCTAGTTAATGCATGAAATAAATTAGTTTCCGTTTGGCGCCCTTGGTCAGTTGTTAATTGACCAGGAACTCCAAATCCTTGAAATCCATCCATTATAACACGACTCAGCTACCGTTTCAGCGGTTTGATCTTTCATTGGAAACGCTTATGGCCACCTGGTATAACGATCAATACAGGTTAAATAATTATACCCTTGTGAACTAGGTAATGGCTCTGCTATATCCAGATGAACGTGATCAAAACGGCTGGAAGGCAGTGAAAATTCACCAAATGGTGATTTAACATGATGATGAACTTTAGATTTTTGACAAGCAATACATGTTTTTACCCAATATGAAGCATCCGTTTTTAAAAAGGTTTCCATACAGAACGCTTTCGTATTAAGTTCATTGTAACTTTTACGCCAGGATGTGATAAGTCATGAATTACAGAAAAACCTTGCGCCGGAATGATTCCGAAATATATGGTCGAACAGTATCAGTAGACGTATCACATAATACACTAATACCATCAGGTGTTACAATCATAGGTTTCAAAACTAAGTGTTGAGTCAACTGCGCGCCATGCTTTCAACTCTTCGTCATTCGCTTGTACTTGCGCCATTGCCTCATAATCTATTTTGGACGACGTCTATAGAGGAAATGTGCGATAACGCACCCGCAACACTTACCTGCAATATATCTTAAATCTGTTGTATATTGTCCTACGAAATCTAATTGTCTTTGTTGTCTAGGTGAGAATTTATTGCCTGTTTGACCAAAAGCGAAAGTTGACGGCTTATGGTCGCTGTATACTGCAAAATTTCTACCTTCTAACAGGTGTTTAAAATGACGGACGGCAGCATAAATTGCTAACATTTCTCTGTCAAAGGTACTATATTTACTTTCAGCTTGACATAGTTTGCGCGAAAAGAAAGCCAACTGCTGAATTTCCCCCTTTGCTTCCTGCTGTAATACTACTCCAATCGCCACGTTTGACGCGTCAACCATCAACGACCATATGGCTGAACTGATTCGATGAGCTAACATTACTTTTTTAGCAACTATTTCTCTACACCTATCAAATGCATTTTGATTGTCAACAGACCATTTTAACAAACTGTTCTCTTTTTTTACCACCTACCATGGCATGCAAAGGTGCTTGAATTTCGGCTAAATTTTGAAAAAAATCTATGATAGTAATTGAGCATAGCTAAAAAACGCCGCAATTTCGTTACAGTTTTAGGTTGAAGGTTGTCAAGTAATTTTACACTTAAAAACATTACAAAGTTCAAACAACGCGTTTATCACGTTTCAATAGTTAAAATTCGAAATATTCTTTGATGATTTCATTTGATATGTTAAATTGCTTACTAAGCATTGCTTTGGACACAAAATATAATTATCAATAAAATAATACCCAAAAAGATTGATTGATTGTTTGGCTTTTTTATGGCGCAAGAGCATCTGGGCTATACTGCGCCAAACACGGTAAAAATACGTCATACCAAAAAGATACGTCTAATTTTTTTAAACTTATCCTAAATAACCCAAATTAAGAAAAATCAAGGCTGTAAGCATCTTACGTAAATTTTAAATATAGGAAAGTCAAATATATTTTTTAAATAATTTTGATTGTTACTTGGTTGGATTTTAATGGTGCAAAGACAACGTTGGTCATACTACACCAAACTTTTGATTGTTATATTGTATTTTGATTATATTTTTAACTTATTCATTCCTTACAGATCTTACAAAATTTGGGAAAAGCGGACAGAACATCTGATGAACTCTTAAACAGTTACATAAGCAATTTTAATAAACAGCAGGTAACGTATTAACTGTTTATTTCTATGTTCTTGATTCAAGACGTTTTTCCAAATGTGGTTGAGTGTTTTAGAAATTTACTTTCTATAAACACCTTTTTCTGGTTGTGTATAATTATTGACGGTTACACATATGAAAGAAGAAAAGGCCAAACTCCAGATTTGTCCTGGTCGCCAAAGCAAGGCCAACTAGATTTACTACAGGCCTGCTCACGTGAGCCTAACGCTACAGAAAACCTGTCCCCAAATTTTCGCAGTGGCGATTCTCGCACGTAGTTTTTCTCCGACAGAGGGCGCCTGCTGCATAGGAAAACATTCCCAATCTAACACACTATAAATGCCAATTAATAGCCCAGTTTCTGATTACATACAGAAATATATTGCTTTTTGCTCAAAAAGTTATCGTATTTTATTTTCCAACGACGTTGATGTTACCGTGATATGACAAACTTTCGTAACAAGTTTTTAAACTAAAATTTAAATCCTACATACCTTTTTCTACTCTTTCATTTATACTGGAGACGGTTTATTAGATGAAATGATTTCCCATCATGATTAATAACTGATAATAAATTGATAGTTTGCACTGAAAGCTAAATTGAAAAATGCATATAAAAGCAGACTTTATTTTAATGGTTAATAAAGCAAAGAATTATGTAGAATTTAAATCAACTAATTAATAATTTAATTATTTTTATTAAAATTAATTATAAAATAAAGAATTAATTAGAAGGCTTGATACCTGTTTGGAAAGACTTTAATGGAATGTTAATGAAATTAACACATGAATTTACAATAAACTGATAATATAACTACACAATGTATAATATTTTATACATTGTATAATATTGTATATATTGAATACAATTTATAATGTTGAATACATAATTTCTAATAACTTTTGACATAAGCCAGATTTTTAATACATTGCATAATAAAAATAAAGCATCAGGTATTCATGAATAGCAATTCTTTCCAAAATAATTTTGCTTGAAAATACAAACTACATAATAGAACAGCATGTCACCGAAAAAATAAAATACAGAATAAACACTTACTGTGTCCCTAATACTGCAGATATAAATAGGCTAAATGGAACACAACGAGAAACTATCATTATTATCACAAATAAATATCATGTAAAAATTATAGAAAACCCAGAAACCCTTTTTAATCTTCGGTTAACTGCTGCAAACACATGAAAGCATATGGCATGTTTGTACCTGTCATTTGGCGTCCCCTATGAACAACCCCAGTAATTACTCCAAAAGAAAGTGGGGACACCTTTAAAATTCACGTGAGCGGGCCTGTAGTAATCTAGTTGGCCTTTGGTTCTAACGTAGAAACTATATAACATATAAATAAAACTTCTAATATTTTTTCTATTTGGGGTATAAGTGTGGAGTTATATGGGCCTGTGGAGGCCTGAGCTCCACAATGATCTTAAATAAATTATTAGTTTTAGTGGACAAAATTGTGGAAACCTTTTGAAAAAAGTTTATTTTAGAGGTTTGATGGCTAATAACACCACTTTTTTTTGTACCAATACTATAAAATTATATATCATTAGAAAGGTAATTTAATAAAGATTGTAATGCAATAACATTTGTTCAATTATCTGTATTCTATCAAAAGTTATAGCCAAATAACCAGAAAAAAGAAGCACAGCTTGCTTACATTTATATGAAGTAGCTTTCCTTCATTTGAATGTGGCCAATGAGCATGAGTGTTTACAGAGCCAATCAGGTGTCATCTTGTTTTGGCAATGAGCCAATCATGTTTTCTCTTGTTTTGGCAATGAGCCAACAGGTTACAGGACATTTATCAGTGTGTTCTGTAATTGCTATCAAGTTGGTTGTTTTTTTTTTGTGCTCTTTGATTTAGTGTGCTTGTAAAACGTAATAAAATTAAAGAAATGGCGCAAAGAGTTGACTGGTCACCTAGGAAGCGATGTAAAATAGTAATATTAAGTGAACAAGGCTACAGTTATGAAGAAATTAGAAGAAATATTGGGGGAAACTTAACTAAAGGTGGCATTTCTAAATTTTTGAAGAAGTATAAGGAGACTCAGTCATTACAAAACCAGACTGGTAAAGGCAGAAAAAGGTGCACAACAGCAAGTGATGATAGAAGAATTAAAAGACAGTGCCTAGGTGACAGGAAAAAATCATCTCTGTGTATACAAGGTGAAATGGCGCAATGCAATGTGAAGTTAAGTGCAAGGACTGTTCGGCGCAGACTGCATGAATGTGGTCTAAATGCAAGAATTCCACGAAAAAAGCCATTTTTGTCTGTCAAACAGAGGTTGAAAAGATTAAACTGGGCTAAAACCCATGTTAACTGGACAACGGAACAATGGGACAGTGTAATTTGGAGTGATGAGACCAAAATCTCACTGTTTGGTAGTGATGGCGTAAAATACGTATGGAGAAGAATTGGAGAAGATTTCCATCCTGAGTGCATTACACCTACCGTGAAACACCCAGTTAGTGTTATGATTTGGGGTTGTATAACATCAAGAGGTGTGGGCAGAATTTGCGTGATCAATGGGAATATAAATGCCCAAAGATACATAAATGAAATACTTGAGCCCAAGCTGCAGCCTTCTGCATGTGATCTTTTCCAAGATAATGAAGCATTTATATTTCAACAGGATTCAGCTCCATGTCATGTTGCTCGTGTGTGCAAAAAATGGTTTCAAGATCATCATATTCAACTGCTGGAATGGCCTGGAAATAGCCCAGACCTTAACCCCATCGAAAATCTATGGAGCCGGCTAAAGAAGCTTGTTAGTCGGAAGCAACCCAGCAATAAAACACAATTAACAGAAGCAATAATTCAATCTTGGTTTCATATTATAACAGCTGCAGAACTAAAGAACTTGGTTCACTCCATGGGAAAGCGTTGTAAGGCCGTAATTAAGGCTAAAGGTTACCCAACTAAGTATTAACTGGTATGGTGAACATTTTTGTATATCTCATTTTTTCTATGTATATCACCTTTCTTCTTTATGAATGCTGTTCTATTAAAATACGATTCATAAATGTTATTGCATTACAATCTTGATTAAATTACCTTTCCAATGATATATAATTTTATAGTATTGGTACAAAAAAAAGTGGTGTTATTAGCCATCAAACCTCTAAAATAATCTTTTTTCAAAGGGTTTCCACAATTTTGTCCACTACTGTATATATATCGTAATATATATAAATGTACAAGGGATGTGCCACCTTTTTGGAAAGTGGGAGGGATAGGGTGAGAGATTTTACTGCGATAAACTGATGGCGCCATCTATTGCCATAAATTCCCAAAAGTTATAAAATATTAATTAGATAAAATAATTGTTAATTAAATAAACGATTTACAATTTTACTGATTAGGCGGAGCATCACGTTTTAAGGCCTATAGTTCATGGGCACCGTTAATGGGGGTTCCCCCAACCCGCGCGCCTTTCCAACTCTTAAACCGGCACTGTTCGGATGTCATTAGTATAATATAATAAATATTATTCATTAGATTTGTTTTCTACATTATATACTTTAGTGTTTTCTAGAATTTTTTCAATTTAAAAAAAAAAAGTGCTATGTATTTAGTGTGGCTATAAATATAATTTAATATAGACGGAAATTAAATTCATTATAATTAAATATATTTTTATTTAATTTTGAAACCAAAAAGTTTAATACTTTTTACTATCAAAATAATTTATAAAACTCTAGAGTGTACTATACTGCAGGCTATTATGATTTTAAAAAAAATATTGTTTATAACGACTATCGGTTATAACGACCGAATTTGCGCGGTCCCTTGAAGGTCGTTATAACCGATTTTCACTTCGTACCTTTTCATTAAAATTTTAACTTCAAAAATAAATATTGCCACGGCGTGCGAAAAGTAGTCCAGGGTTTTCCGGCGCCATAAACCAGACAAAATTATGGCGCACATAGCCCAGATGCTCTTGCGCCATAAAAAATCCAAACAAACAAAATTATCATTAAACATTGCCACTAATGTAGCAAAGCTGAAAGAACCTTGGATTCTAATTTCATTTTCTGTCAATGGATGTCCGCACTATACTTTCAATAATGCTGTTTTGACAGTGCCCTCTGGCGTATTTATTGTTAAAAAAAAATTAGCGTCTTTTTACCCGTACATTTTCTTTCAGTCTTTGAAAGCTATCAATTTTAAAGCCTGGTGTTCTGTGAAATCGACAAAATTGTATATCGTTCAAATGGTTGTTGGTTTACAATTGTTTTTCTTTTAAATATTTAATTAACTAATTAAAATTAATTTACCTCATTATAATATAGGTAACAAATAATTTATCTAATTCATAATCAATTTATCTGATTAACATATAATTAACAATTAATTTATCTAATTATATTTTTTTTGTAATAACTGTTAGGGATTTATGGCAATAGATGGCGCCACAGGATTAGGGTCGTAAACAAACTCTCACTCCTTTGTTTCCAAAACGGTGGCACGCCCCTGAATTTATCTTAAGCAGTGGTTTTCAACTGGTGGTCCGTGGACTTTCCGTACTCAAATGTAACAAAAAAATCAATATAAATAAAGCATATATTTAAAACAAATCTAAATATGTTCATTGTTGCAAATGAAAATTTTAACGCTCAATTTTATTGTTAAATTCGGGCCATCTATTGATGGAGTCTTATCTATCGAAGGATTTTTTGCATTCTTCAATATTTACTTTACCGTATAAAAATCATTTTATGTTGAAAATATTATCTGCGCTACAAAACCCGTCAAATGATATAATCCATGTATATTAAGCTAATTATTTAATGAGAAGGATATATTCATTCTTAAATGACGTACAGTATATCTTTCCCGAATGATAACCTATTAAGTGACAAATACAATGAAACCTGCGTATAATTAAGGTTAAGGGAAACCACGGAAATATTCGATATATCCATATCAGCTGATGAATATTGCGAAGTTCAAAAGAGACTGAGATTTTTTTTTATATGTGAAGCTTCTATATATCTGAGTACGATGTAACCGGGTCCAAATTACTATATCGATGATGTATTTTGGAAGTATAGTCGAATCCATTTACAGTGAATATGGATGGACCGACACTTTAGTCTGTTAGATCCATGAGCGCCGAGAGCCACCGCTGGCCCTAAGTCTCACTTTGACCGGCCCCATAACACCTTCCTTGGTTCAAAGGCCTTCTCATAGTCAATAAATGCCACACACAATGGAAGTTCATATTCATGTGTTCTTTCAATTAATTCTCTTAATACTTGAATATGGTCCACTGTACTGAATCCACTTCGAAATCCAGCTTGTTCTCTTGGTTGAGCTGCATCTAATTTTTTCTGCAGGCGATGTGTTAGAACTTTTGTGAAGATTTTATAAATAGCAGGTAACAAGCTAATTGGTCGGTAATTTTTCAAATCCTCTTTATCACCTTTTTTATGCAAAAGAATTACTGTTGCAGAATCCCATTGGTTTGGTATGTTACCACTGTTGAGGCATTTGGTAAAGAATTTTGCAAGTATGTCTTCTACATATTCTCCAGCTTCTTTTAGGATATCTAATGTAATACCATCATCACCAGGGGCTCTTCCTTTCTTCATATTTTTTATTGCAAATGAAACTTCTTCTTTTAAGATTTTAGGAGCTGTTCCTTCGACTATTTCGGCGTCTTCGTTTAATCCACTGTTACTTTCATATAGTTTTTTGTAGAATTCTTCAACTCTTCTAAGTATTTCTTCCCTATTTCTTGTTACGGTGCCATCCTCTCCTTTTAATGCAATGATGTGTTTCTTCCCAACAGATAAACTTCCTTTAACAACCCTAAGGCTCTTGTTATTTTCAATGGCTTTCCTTACTAACTCACAGTTGAATTTTCTTATGTCTTCTTTCATGCTTTTGCGCAGAGTTTTACAAAGTTCTATGTACTCAATCCTGGAACTGGTATTTTGATTGTCCACCTTCATATCTCTTCGCCTTTTCATGAGCTGTTTCGTCTTCTCAGATAATTTGCTATTGTGCTTTTTACAGGTTACACCACCAATTTCCCCAGCAGTTTCAACTATTGTCTTAACAATGTTTTCATTTGCTTCTGAGATGTCAACTTCTTCAATAAGTCCTTCCAGTGCAGAAAAGCGATTTTTTAATTCCAACTTGAATGCCTCGGTATTTTCTTTTAATTTCTTTAAATCCACCCTCTTACTTACTTGTTTCCTAATGAGCTTCTGTCGTTCTAATTTAGTATTTAAGTGCACTTTACATCTCACCATTCGATGATCACTTCCAGTATTAAATCTGTTCAGTACACTGCAATCTTCAATAATTGATTTCTTGTTTGCCAGGATATAGTCAATTTCACTAGTTCCCCCATTTGGGTGTTTCCATGTCCATTTTCTTTGCGGTTTCTTCTTAAAAAATGAATTCATGATGCTAAGATTTTCAGCTTCTGCAAATTCGATGAGTTGATCGCCACGTTCATTCCTTTCCCCATATCCGTATTTACCAACCGATGTCTCTCCTTGTTCCTGTTGTCCAATTCTTGCATTGAAATCCCCCATGATGAGCTTGATATGTTGTTTCCCTTTGGTGTGTAACTCTTTGATTTCTTCATAAAATTCTTCAACCTCTTCGTCGGTATGGCTTGATGTTGGTGCATATACCTGTACTATTTGAAGTTGGTATCGCTGGGTTAGTTGAACAACAAGCCTCGCTGCTCGATCTGATG
>QLNU02015360.1:258695525-258722681 GCA_006491805.2 Dysdera silvatica | reverse complement strand
CATTTCTGGTAAGCCAGTGTTACTTTTTACTCGCCTCATTAACTCGAAAATATCAATTTTTTCCTATATTCTTCCCTTTTTGAATAAGGAAGAGCAATTCCCAGCTCTAGGCTATTACCGTAATCATCATCATCCCCAGCATGTGGTTAAATTCGTAAGTTACGGTATTACATATTGAGATTCATCACCTTAGACTCCTTCATTTCTTTTGAAGCCCATCATAGCATGCAGCTTTCAATAGGGGACGCAAAATGCACCATAAATCTAGACGGAGTCCAAAACAAGTTATTGGATTTAGGTTTTTTCTTCTTTTTAACAGAGACGGAAGTTTGTATTGGATAGAAAAGAATTCGATACAGAAAGTCAAATTGTATATGTGCTTCGTGATATGTTTTCCTATTGATAAAAAGTTTGGTTACCGTTTTCGATTTCATTTGGGTTTTGATGAAAAAAGATGCTTTAAAAATATGTATTTTATTTGAATGTTTTGAAATAAGAGATTTATAAAAAAGGAAGATAAATCTATCTATAAATGTTTTTATTCAATCAATTCCTACGAATCGTCCTATTTTCAGTTTGTAAAATTTAAAAGTATAATTAGACTTGAAAAAATTTGAAATAAATGATTTTCCAAGCTCTATTAGAAAATAAGTATTACATCGCCAAATACAGTTGTAGATGGGTTTAGATTTAACCTGCTTGGGTAATAGCTGAAAAACGCGTAAGTTTTAGACTGTATAGAAATAAAGTTCATTTACGTTAAATTCAGGGTTGCAGCCGAACGGACCTGGTGGGAATCAGCCTCCCTGGAAATGTTATTGATAATCCTCTCTTCCTTTCAAAATAATTTTTATCAAAATAAATTTAAAAATTTTTGTTTTGCATGAAATTGGCCCAACAATATTGAACTCTGAAATTTAATTCTATATACGGTGGATAAGTTCATATATAACACTGCTTTAGCAATTGCATTTGTTTTTGTTCTTTACGACTTGCTGTGCAAGTTGAGATGGGACGGGCAACTTGGCGTGACTGAAGAATTACAAGAGGCTTCCAGACGGCAAAACTCACAGGAAATACTATTCAAAAAAGTGAAATAAAATTTTTAGGCCGAGCTAAAATAATTAACCAACTTAATAAAAACCATTAGTGGAAAATTTCCCGATTATCGAAGGGGGTTGTAGTATAAAGGGTGGTCGTTTAATAGAATATATCTACGCACAACGAGTGGTTCAATAATATATGCACAATGGCTTCCATTTATACATAAAAATAAGCAACCACAAAATTTATGCAACACCAAGTATAAATTTGATGGTCGTTTATTTCAGGCATTCGTAGTATACGGGATAGCCATTCAGGGAACGTCCTATTTATAATGATTTAATGTATACACGCAACTATTAATTACACACCGAAAAACCTTTCTAAAATGGATACCTTTCATTTAAGGGCCAAATACACACAAAAATCTGGATATCTTCGGTATCCAAAATTCGAAAGTTCCCTGCATACGCTATTCCAAATATACAACAATTCTCTTAGTAACATCGGTCAATTTAAAGAATATTTCTATTTAGCGACGTTTGTGGTCCCAGCAAGTTCTTCAAATATAGAAGCATTCTGATGAAAGTATTTTTCTGTTTAAAGACGATTTAATTTCCCTTATTGAAACTCTTGAACAATAAAAGTTACTGTGACTTAAAATTTGTGTAGCCTGTTAGGTTGTAGGACTATTAGAAGATCGGTAATATTTGCTAAAGATTTAACCTGGTTGTTAGAAGAAAACAAAAATCGAATTTTAGTAAATTGATGGCAGATAGAAGTAATAAAAGATTATGCTCCCCCATTTATGCAAATTATCTGCAATTATCCAGCTGCTTTTAAATAACAGTAATTATTTTGTGTTATATGTGTGAGGTATTTATTGTTCAAAAAGATTTTGGAATCTAATCGAATTTTTCACATTAATATCACGGTATGCGCATGGACGTATTTTACGGCTCAACGACGAAACGTGTCATGCTGAGCCGGTACCTAGTTTTCCGAGGAATCTGAATCTCTCAAAGTTTAGGGGAACCTACCCTTGTACATAAGTGTTTTTCTACTTTTTATGGAGCAAGGATGAAAGTGTCGTGCTACGCCGCGACCTAGTTTTTCAAGGAATCCCAAACTCTTAAGACTTGGGGAATCAACCCCTGGACAAAAATGTTTTTGAAAGTTTTACGGCGCAAGGATGAAAAGTGTCATTGTACGCCGGCACCTAGTTTTCCGAGGAATCCGAATCTCTTAAGGCTTAGGGAATCAATCCCTGTACAAAGGCGTTTTTTCGTTTTACGGCTAAGGACGAAAAGTGTCATGCTGCGCTGGGACCTAGTTTTCCGAGGAATCCAAATTTCCTAAGACTTGAGAAAACTACCTTTGAACATAAGTGTTTTTGTGCGTTTTATGGCGCAAGGATGAAAAGTGTCGTGCTGCGCTGGGACCTAGTTTTTTTAAGGAATCCGAACTTTCTAAGGCTTAGGGAACCAACCCCTGAACAAGGGCCTTTTTTGACGCCATTGTGGGTCGAATCCGGAATAACAGCTACCAAGGAGAACCCGTTATGACTTCACCACTATATTGTCTCCATTTCGATTTAGGGTAGTTCCTTTTCCTAAGATCACACCCTGTGGGTTCACTCAAGAACTGCAATTTTCTCACGATATAACGAACATAAACGTGTATCTGCTAAAGAATTGGACTACGACTTTGTTATAGTCAACCTGGCAAAGAAATACACGCTTGTACTTCGAGTTCACTGTAAGATACACAACCACATTTCGAAGTAGAACTTTCCGGTAAAAGACCCAGATGCAAAAAAATATCGCGCCTCAAATTCTATAAAAGTTTGTATCGAAAATTGAATGAAAGACAGCCGTTCTTTTCTCGTATGGAAGGTTGTAGAGGATTACAGAATAGAAAAGCTTGTTTCAACATAAAGCCGGGTCTTCTACAAAAAGATATATCTTTAAGGCTCTGTCTGGAACAGCTGTATCTTCCTCGACGGCTGTGCTTATATGAAACCGATTTCGATAGAAGGGACAAGGAATCGATACTGGTCTGAAAGAAGCGATGGTAAAGGAACACACTAATGCTCATATCTCCTCATCTTACGTGTACATGGCCAACAGCTGTTAACTATGTCGCGGGATTGAAAAGTTTACCACGTGTGTCTTTTCACTTCGCTCCTTGTCAATTTCGAAGGAGCCGAAACATGGGAAAACCGAGATTAAAAAGTAGCTTAATGCAATTTCTGCGTTAGAAAAAACTCTATCGTATATCTAGTTGGCAAAAATGTTCGAAAATAGAGAATAAGGGCAGACTTTCACCAGGAATAATCAGGCCTAGTATTTTAGAAATTAATTTAGAAATTATTAAAGAATATACCACTATTTGATATACATTTATATAACTATTATTAAAGAATTAAATTTATTGGACGTAAAAAAAGGACCAGGAGAAGATGGATGATCACTTAAGTTCATAAAACAGGTTGCGAGATTTCTGGGAGAACGTCTTGCTGTAATTATGAATAAATGTTTTGATAATGAGAAAATACCACGATGTATGAAAATTTTAAAAAAATACCCCAGTTTTTAAGTCAGGTTCCAAGGTGGACATAACTAATTATAGACCAATTTCAATGCCAAATATTTTTTCCAAGGGTTTTGAAAAATTAATACATGAAAGAAATTTATTGAAAAGAACATAGTTTATTGAACGTTATTATGAACAAAGTTTATTGAACGTTATTATGAACGAAGTTTATTGAACGTTATTATGAACAAAGTTTGTTGAACGTTATTATGAACAAAGTTTATTGAACGCTGTTATGAACAAAGTTTGTTGAACGTTATTATGAACAAAGTTTATTGAAAGTCATTATGGACAAAGTTTATTGAACGTTATTATGAACAAAGTTTATTGAACGTTATTATGAACAAAGTTTATTGAAAGTTATTATGGACAAAATTTGTTGAACGTTATTACGAACAAAGTTTATTGAAAGTTATTATGGACAAAATTTGTTGAACGTTATTATGAACAAAGTTTGTTGAACGTTATTATGAACGAAGTTTATTGAACGTTACCAAATACTTAACAATTCACAGTATGGATACAAGAAAGGAACGACACAGAACTAGACTTAATGAAAATCATGAATTTTATACAGGATATGTTGAACACGAACAGGAAGGCATTAGAAATTGTTGTGACTTATTAAAGGAATTTGATACAATGGATAATCAAATTTTATTGGAAAAATTAAAGCACTATGGGTTCACAGGTAAGATAAATATTTTAATGAAGAGTTATTTTTATGAGAGACTACAGTATTTACAAATTGGAGAGACAAAGTCAAATACACAATTATCACGGAGCGCAATACCACAGGGATCAATCTTGGGACCTCTTCTGTTTTAACTGTACGTAAATGACTTAAATAATGTAGATACTTCAGTTGGAATTATACAATTTGTTGACGACATAACATTACTGTTTCATGAAAAACATTTAATATCACTTCAACATAAAATTAATGAAAAGGTTTTATGAATGTCTATGTTCGAATCATTTGAGTTTTAATACAAATAAAACAAAAGGGATGTTATACAGTTATTGCAAAATAAAAGTTAATGACTTCAAAATACGAATAGCCGGTAAAAATAGAAAACTAGTAGATGAATATAAATTCATTGGGGTAAATAATCAAAGTAATCTTCCATGGAATGAGCAAATAAAGGCAATTTGTAACAAAATAAGTAGAAATTTGGGTGTAATTCACACATTATCTTTTCTAATCCCAATTAAGGTATTTATTTGTTTATACTATGCTCTTGTACACTCATATTTGAACTATTGTAGTGCAGTATGGGGAATGACCATAGGAGGAAACGTATCAAAAATTGAAAAAATATAAGTAAGATTTTTTAAGTTATTGAGAACATTAAGAGTAAAACAGGATTTGGACCATGATACACATTTCAATGTATTATTATTTAACAATATTGCTAAATTCAAAATTTTGCTCCTCTACTACGACAGACTCAAAAAAGATACAAATAATGACTTAATAACTTTAAATTGTCTTTCACATCAACATAATACAAGAGATGAAAACGAACTAACTAACTAAAAAATCTGTACGAAATAACTATTTGGCAAGAAATATTAATATAATTAGAGCAGAATTATGGAACAAATTACCAGTTTACTTCACATCTTGTATTTCATTTTATGTTTTTTTTTAAAAAAAGTATAAGCTGCTTTATTGGCTAACACCTAAGCTTTTTATTATGTTTTTTTACTAATTATATTCGTTTGTTACTGTTTGCATAATTGTTAGGGAGTTATTTATTTATTTATATATATATATATATATATATAAAAGTTTTCCTCGCCCATTCTTGGCGGAAACAGGCTTTGGGACGGGCAGAGCGCCATGTTCCCAAGCCTCTTTTTACATCACTTCTTAATGTGCCATGTCTAGAAACTTCCTGACAATGTGACACGTGTTTAGGATTGTGGCTTTTTGTATTTCAATGTAGGTGTTTGGGTCAATGTTGAGTATCTCCAAATTCGTCGCAAGCGTTTTTGGTACTATCCCTGTTGCTGAGATGACTAACGGGATGATGAGGATCTTTTCCATACCCCATATATCTCGTACTTCATGTCTGAGATCTTGGTACTTGGTGATTTTCGTTGTGTAGGTTGTCTGTATGTTATTGGTGTTGGGTACTGCTATGTCGATTAAGTACGTGGTCTTATTCGATTTATCGACGAGGGTTATGTCAGGACGGTTATGTGGGACTGTCTTGTCTGTTATGATTGCTCTATCCCAGTAAAGCTTGTGTGTTTCGTTCTCATGCACGTCTCTGAAATATTTGTGGTGATATATATATATATATATGTACTAGTTACTGTTTGCATAATTGTTAGGGGAGTTTATATATATATATGGCCTGCAAAAGGGTTGCTGGTATCTAACTGGAAGGAGACCCACACGCTGAACGTATGTGACGATGTGTGGAACCGGCCAGGCCAGTAACCTAGTGTCCTACCCCGCCTTCAAGTGGTGCAGGCTGAGCTTTCTATTTATGTGGCAAATTAATATTTGCTACACGGATAGAAAGGCGGAAGGGGAGGGCTAATTCACCAACCCGTCTAGCCAGCGTGGTGAAATTATGGCTAATTCCTCCATTATGTTGACACACCAGAAACCATGGCCCCTAGTCTCCAGGTGCTGGAGTGCTCCTGATCAAGGCAGCGGTCAGTGTGGCATGAAAGCAGGGGGTGCTAAGAATCACTGGAATGGCCCAGGCTGCCGTTTGTTATTGACCTTGGCTACGTTTAATGGACGATCCCTTGCTTCTGAAGCAAAACTTCAGGAATTGGAAGAGGAACTAGACAAGATCAAATGGGACATTGTAGGACTCAGTGAAATTAGAAGAAAAGGTGAAGAGTTGGTGGAACTGAAAAGCGGACATTTGTTTTACTATAGAGGAACGGAAACTGGAAGAACAAGTGGTGTTGGCTTCTTAATCAACAAAAGAATTAAAGACTGTCTTCTGGAAGTTGAAAGTACATCAGATCGAGCAGCGAGGCTTGTTGTTCAACTAACCCAGCGATACCAACTTCAGATAGTACAGGTATATGCACCAACATCAAGCCATACCGACGAAGATGTTGAAGAATTTTATGAAGAAATCAAACAGTTACACACAAAAGGGAAACCAAGGGCATTCAAGTTGGAATTAAAAAATCGCTTTTCTGCACTGGAAGGACTTATTGAAGAAGTTGACATCTCAGAAGCAAATGAAAACATTGTTAAGACAATAATTGAAACTGCTGGGGAAATTGGTGGTGTAACCTGTAAAAAGCACAATAGCAAATTATCTGAGAAGACGAAACAGCTCATGAAAAGGCGAAGAGATATGAAGGTGGACAATCGAAATACCAGTTCCAGGATTGAGTACATAGAACTTTGTAAAACTCTGCGCAAAAGCATGAAAGAAGACATAAGAAAATTCAACTGTGAGCTAGTAAGGAAGGCCATTGAAAATAACAAGAGCCTTAGGGTTGTTAAAGGAAGTTTATCTGTTGGGAAGAAACACATCATTGCATTAAAAGGAGAGGATGGCACCGTAACAAGAAATAGGGAAGAAATACTTAGAAGAGTTGAAGAATTCTACAAAAATCTATACGAAAGTAACAGTGGATTAAACGAAGACTCTGAGATAGTCGAAGGAACAGCTCCTAAAATCTTAAAAGAAGAAGTTTCATTTGCAATAAAAAGTATGAAGAAAGGAAGAGCCCCTGGTGATGATGGTATTACATTAGATATCCTAAAAGAAGCTGGAGAATATGTAGAAGACATACTTGCAAAATTCTTTACCAAATGTCTTAACAGCGGTAACATACCAAACCAATGGGATTCTGCAACAGTAATTCTTTTGCATAAAAAAGGTGATAAAGAGGATTTAAAAAATTACCGACCAATTAGCTTGTTACCTGCTATTTATAAAATCTTCACAAAAGTGCTAACACATCGCCTGCAGAAAAAATTAGATGCAGCTCAACCAAGAGAACAAGCTGGATTTCGAAGTGGATTCAGTACAGTGGACCATATTCAAGTATTAAGAGAATTAATTGAAAGAACACATGAATATGAACTTCCATTGTGTGTTGCATTTATTGACTATGAGAAGGCCTTTGACTCTATTAAAACATCAGCAGTCATCAACTCTTTAAGATCAACAGACATTGAGGATGTGTACATTGACATGGTGAAACGTGTGTATAAAAATGCAAGTGCAAAATTTCGGTTACATAAAGATACCAAAACTATCAAACTTGGCAAAGGGGTGAGGCAGGGAGATACCATTTCTCCAAAACTTTTTACTTCAGCTTTACAGATGATTTTTCAGCTGATAAATTGGAATAACAAGGGAATAAAAATAAATGGTGAATATTTAAATCATTTGCGGTTTGCTGATGACATTGTTATTTTTTCAACGAACCCATTAGAACTCCAAGACATGGTACAGGAGCTCTCAACTAGAAGTAAAGAAGTTGGACTCAAGATGAACCTACAAAAAACTAAGATCATGTTCAATAATTTTGTAGAGGAAACAAAAATACAAGTTGACAACATTGAGCTAGAAATTGCTGATTCATATATTTACCTTGGCCAGCTGATTTCAATGGATGGCAACATTATGAAAGAACTCAACAGACGTATTAAACTTGGCTGGAGTGCATTTGGAAGAAACAGTTTTATCCTGAAGGGGAAATTGCCTTTGTGTCTAAAAAGAAAGGTCTTCAACCAGTGTGTATTGCCAGTCCTCTCTTATGGATCAGAGACATGGAGTCTAACAGTTGGAGCAATACGAAAGTTACAGACAACGCAAAGGAGCATGGAGAGGTGCATGCTTGGAATAACTAGGAGAGATCGAAAAAGAAACACTTGGGTGAGAGAGCAAACTAGAGTAGAGGACATCATTGTTAAAGTAAAAGGGCTGAAATGGCGATGGGCTGGGCATATTGCAAGAAGAACTGATCAACGATGGACAACAGAAATTCTGAACTGGATTCCAAGAGACCACCGAAGACCTAGAAAACGTCCTCAAACTAGATGGGTGGATGAAATAAGAAAACAGGTTGGGGTGACGTGGAAGCGAATTGCTCAGGATAGACTTGTGTGGAAAGCATTTGGAGAGACCTTCATCCAGCAGTGGATAGATAATGGTTGAATATGATGATGATGCACACACACACATATATATATATATATATATATATATATATATATATATAGAAGTGTTGCTAAACGATTTTGTTTCGTTTTCAATTTGTCAAATAGGGCTAGGATATCAACTAATATTTGAATCACTTCACAAACCCAACAGACATTACGAAATTATTTAGTCTGAAGTTTATTAAAAATAACGTTAAAACCATTTTTATTAAAACAAATCAAATTGTCCCCATGTACATATCTTTGATGTGCCTAGGGGATATCAGTGATGTGGCCAGGGACAGTTATAAATATTAAAAACTATAAACTTCCCAAGAAAAATAGATTTATATTTGTAATTAATTATAAGGATTTTATAATGAAAAACAATTACAGATTATGATCTAACCCAGACTGTGGCCTGTAAACGATATTGCAAATTTCAATATTTGTGTGACTGTCTCCGAGTTCCACTCACTACAGTTGGTTTGTTTTTTGGTTTTACGGCTCAAAGACTACAGTGGTCATGCTGCGCCGGGACCTACAGTTTTCCGAGGAATCCGAACCTCTTAAGGCCTGGGGAACCAAACCCCGGACTACAGTGAGCAGTGCGATCTTTTATGAGATCTCTGAGTAAGCGTTCTTTTTGCACTGCTGGGAGTCGAACCCGGATTAGCCGCGCAATAGGAGAACGCGTTACTGCCTGCCACCGCAGAACACTACAGTTAGAGATATAAGTCTAAGAAACTGGGGTTCCCATTCTAACCATGGATATATGGAGGTATGATACGACTCGGAGAAAGAAAGAATTTGCGGAAACCTGGTGCGACAGATCCCACGTCTCTTCTTTGCCTGAGAAGTGCTCTAACCGCTAGGCTACAGGTGACCTGTAATTCCCCTTCCTACGAGCATATTTGAAAAATAGCTCCTCACTGTGAACTGATTATTCTCGGGAAAATAGGCTGTACTGTGACTGCGATTTAAACTTCAACCGAGACCTAAATAGTCGGAAAACTCAGCTTACGTGGTTTTAGAAACGTTTTTTTCATCCTAACCATGAATGTATGAAAATTATGGTACAACGACTCGCAGAAAGAAAAGAATATGGATTCTGCGAGTCGTTGTACTATAATTTCTACACATTCATGGTTCGGATGAAAAAAACATCGTTTCTAATATCACGTAAGTCTCATTTTCCGACTATTGAGGTCTCGGTTGAAGTTTAAATCGCAGTGATAGTACAGTTAATTTTCCGCGAATAATCAATTCACAGTGAGAAGCTTAAATACGCTCGTAGGAAGGGAAATTACAGGTCACCTATAGCTTAGTGGTTAGAGCACTTCTCCGGCAAAGAAGAGACGTGGGATCGTACCCCACCAGGTTTCCTAAAATTTCTTTTCTTTCTGCGAGTCGTTGTAGTACCATATAAGTCTAATATTTTCTACATTTACTTCAAATAATTCTGTGTGCTTTTCAATCACGAACCATGATGAATCAAGGCTTTTTTTAAATATTTCACTATGAATGAATATTTCTTTGCTCTGGATTTCGATAATTTTTGAAACAAAATATTTAATGCCCCTTTTCCTTTTAAATTCAACCAAAGCATGATCATTAAGTTTTAATTCTTCTGCGTTTAGCCTTTGTTCGAGATCCTTAGCCGATACCGGGGCTTCGTAGACTAGATTTGCCAGTTCACCATCACTGTCGTTAAAGAATGTAGTTAAATCTTCACTGAAATCAAAAGAGCTCTCTTTAACATCTAGTTTCATTTTCTTCTTTCTTTACTTTCTTTTCTTCTAATTTTTTTGGTTTTCATTTTCTAAATCCCCTTTTTATCTGGACTGTCAGTTAAAATTGTAGATTTGCCCCTTGCGGCATCGTTTTCCAGTAAGTTTTTTACGAGCTTCAGCTTTTGGGAATGGCCGTATAGTTTCAGGAGTCACCTAGTAACAAGCTTTCCTTGGTTACCAGGTGTTACCATCCAGTCCATCATAGAGTTGTGGTAATACGTTTTAAAAGGGACCGAAGACTGCTCAAATTAAAGGATGAAGTTTATGTGTGGTGGAAGGCCACTATTTTCACACCAGCTTCTTTAGCACAAGTAATAGCTGCCACAAAAATGTGGCGTTCATGACTGTTCAATAATAAAATTACAGAATCTTCAGGTGATGATATAATATGACACGAGTTGTTTTTCATAATAGCCATAACAGAAGAAGTGATATTTCTATAGGATGGCTGAGGTTTTATTTTTTTTTTCTTTACGTCTTCTCCTCTTTTAGAGCACCTGCAAAGAACCGTTCTATCGATGTACCTGCGGATATACCCTCGGTACATCAAATTGTTCTTAGTAGGTACACCACTGCACGTCAAAAAAAAGGGGGGGGGACAGAGGTTAGTTATCCATCAAGAATAGGGCAGATCTTACAATGGTTTGAATTGTGAAATTAACTATCAATTCAACCACTAGTTCAATTAAATTCATGTATTATTAATAACTAAGTAATCACAAACAGAGATCAATCTTTAAAACTTACTTTGCAGGGCCAAAATCAATGAATTACTGCTAAACAACGATACAAATCACAATGGTTCACAAGAAACAAATACACGAAACATACTAAAGACGCAGTGTTTCCACCTGATAAAACCCCTATTTTCTTTCATTTTCCCCCAAATACAATATAACCACTGTCCCCAGGGGCTTACGCAAAAGTGGCCCCAGCATTTCGCCTCGCGGACATTTCGCTCCCGAACACCTCGCCCCCTGTAGATAATCAGTAGACTATATATGTAAATATGCAAATAACACACTCAATTTTTTAACAGCAGAACCCCAGTTATCTGAACTTCGCTTAACCAAAATATCCTTCTCTCTGTAGAATTTACTTTTTTAATTATTGTATTTAAGTGGATACTCGTTCAATGTTTTTTGGCAAAAACGCTCACATAGCAGAAATCGTTCATAACGAACTCCAGTTTTCCGAACTTTGCTTAACCGAAACAAGGGTTCTATGCTATTTTTTTACTTATTTTTTTTAAGTGGACACTTAATAAAAAATAGTATATAAAGGTTATTTCGGTTAAGCGAAGTTCGGATGACAGGGGTTCTACTATTAAAAGACTGAGTGTATTATTTACGTACTTATATAGTCTACTGATTATTTACAGGGGGCGAAATAACTACAGGATGAAATGCTGTTCGTTCGTTTCTGTTCGTTTTGTGGTTTTACGGCTCAAAGACTACAATGGTCATGCTGCGCCGGGACCTACTGTTTTCCGAGGAATCCGAACCTCTTAAGGCCTAGGGAACCAAACCCCGGACTACAGTGAGCAGTGCGATCTTTATGAGATCTCTGAGTAAGCGTTCTTTGCACTGTTGGGAGTCGAACCCGGATTAACGGCGCACTAGGCGAACGCGTTACCACACTGCGCCACCGCAGAACAAGCCCGAAATTCCGGGACCATTTTGCCGATCCCGTCCCCAGGTACATTACTCTTCTCTATATATATACATATACACACACACTGATGTGTGCAAAAATTAAGGACGGGGCAGTTTTTCGCATGTTATGTCGCACCCCAGTGTTTCAAATGGGTACAAAGCATACCATAATATTTCCAAGATGTAAGATTATGGAAACGGTGAACGAACTGACCAAGAAAGGAATCCAAAGGATACAAAGGACTTTTATTCAAAAATGGGCTTTCAGCACAGGAGGACAGAAGACAGAAACGTCCATGTGACAAGCAGCAGGCAAGAAAAACATAGTTTTCAGTAGGGGATATGATCACCCCTGACTGCGATGCAGGATGTGCACAGTCTGTTCATGCTTAATACGAGGTTGTCGATGAGCTCTTGAGGCATCATGGCCCATTCCTCTTGTAATGCCGATCACAGCTGAGGAATTGTTGCTGGTGGATGACAATGTGCTGTCAAGCATCTCCCGAGAACATTCCACACGTGTTCTATTAGATTCAGGTCCGGAGACCGTGCGGGCCATTCCATACGATGAATATCTTCACTCTCTGACAGCTCAGCGACAGCAGCTGTACGATGAGGTGTAGCGTTGTCATCCGTGAAGGGAAATTCTGGGCCCACAGCACCCCGGAAAATATGGGTATAAGGCAGGAGAACTTCGATACAATAGCGGTCACCAGTGACTGAACCCTCTTGGAAAATGTGGAGCTTTGTACGGCTACCAAGCATTATGCCTCCCCAAGCCGGAACTCCTCCACCTCCAAATCGGTCCCTTTCGACCATGTTGGAGGGGTGATTGCGTTGTCCCCGCTCTCTCTCCAGATGTATAGACATCCAGAATCGCCAGTGAGACTGAATCAGCTCTTATCCGTTCCTTGCGTTCGTAGCACCACAAAAAACGCCGTCCCCCATGAATAGATGTTAGTGGCACACACTACAGTGAATGCCATAAGTATTCGTACACCTGCAGTGTGTTCTATTTAAGAAGCTGCTGTATAATAACTATTAGATGTACGTAGACAGGACAAACGCCATCATGATTGCCATGAAAATATAATTTATTTTCAACTAAAAAACTTAAAACTATGTATATAATACTGCAAATTACAATAAATTAGCATCAAAATTATTCACAGTTCACGTGTCAAAAGCATTCGTACATGCAAAAGTCTGTCCTAAAATGATAGAACTGCAATGTTGTTTGTGCACCCGAAGCAATCTGCGGGAAATGCACCGATTTCATTTAAAAGCCAATGAACAATAAACCCGTTTACTATCATTTCTGCAGAAAGTATGCGAAAATGAGTCGTAGAAATAAAGAAACAAGTGTGGCGGAATGAAAGCTTGTAATGAGGCTCCATAACCAGTGTAAATCTTTACGAGAGATTGCATAGCTCGTCGGCAGACCTCGTTCTATAGTCCAGTCCATAATTGACCGTCATTGTCAAAGAAATACGATTCAAAATATGCCGCGAAGTGGAAATCCACAAAAACTGACTGAAAAGCACAAACGTTTAATTGTTAGATTAATTAAGAAAAATCCAAAATTAAGTGCTCCAAAGATAAGAAAAGAGCTGCTGAATCAAGGTGTATCACTCTAAGAAAGCACGGTGCGCCGCGTTTTCAAAAATGCAGGGTACAATGGACGTGTAGCTCGTAAAAAGTTTTTCGTGCGAAAGGTAAACAGAAAGAAGCTTTTGCAATTCGCAAAAAAACATGTTGATAAAGGTCCTGACTTTTGGAATAGAGTTACATTCTCGGATGAGAGCAAATTTAATATATTTGGATCAGATGGCAGGCAAATGGTATGGCGTAAAAATAACACCGAGTTTCAACCGGCGAACTTGTGTCCAACAATCAAACACGGAGGTGGAGGTGTGCAAGTTTGGGGCTGTATGAGTGCAGAGGGAGTGGGAAAATTGCACATTATCGACGGAATCATGGACCACAGAATGTATATTAACATTCTGAAGGAAAATTTGGGTCCTAGTGCTACTCAAATGGGTCTTCAAAATAACTTTATCTTTCAGCAAGATAACGACCCGAAACATACTGCGTATAATACAAAGCTGTGGCTCCTTTACAATACTCCAAAACAGCTAAATACCCCTCCACAATCACCTGACATTAACGCTATAGAACATCTATGGAGCATTCTGGACTCGCGGATGAGAAAACGACGCATATCAAATAAAAATGATTTGAAAATTGCGCTTCTCGAGGAATGGGCATCCATTTCAACGGATGTCACCAAAAACTTAGTGGATTCGTTGCCAAAACGCATGAAAGCTGTGATTAAAGCCAAAGGGAACCCAACGAAATATTAAGAATGAATTATTATTTTATTAATGAATTTTCTGACCAAAAAACAATTAGTGTACGAATATTTTTGACACATGAGCTATGCGTAAGTTTGTTCATTTTTTATTGTTATTTGCAGTGCATGTGTATTTTTTTTTTTACTTTTTTTATGAAGTAAATACAAAAATTTATATTAATTGTGGTGACATTTGTCCCATATCTCTACATCTAATAATTATTATACAGCAGTTTCTTAAATAGAACACACTGCAGGTGTACGAATACTTATGGCATTCACTGTATACTGGTCACCGAGCGAATAAACCACCTGTGTGCAGTCTCCTAGCCACGGTAAAATGCAATAGCAGCTGTCCAGTAGTGCGTTACATGTGGCTTGTGATTTCACCCGCTGTAAGTCGTCGATCTCTCCTCGCCTGTAGAACAAGATACCGATCCTCCCTTGCCGTGATTGCTCATGGACAATCACCACTAAACCTTCGGACAGCTGTTCCTGTCGTTCGAAATGCCGTCCATGCTCGTGACACGATGCTGTGTGCGATTACGAACTCCTCGGCCTCACTCGTCACACTTTGACCTTCTTCCAACTTTCCAATGATTCGACCTCGAGTAAATTCATCCAGATGTTGTCTACGGGGCTGTCTGTTGAATATCTCGCACTGCTACAGCAACTTGCCGTCGTTCAAACCGATATACACTGTGCAATAGCTTCCCCTGTAATGCTGCGCGAACACCTCCCTCGCACTTTATACCCTAGTCACATGCCTCTATTACATCATGATGCGTATACGCAAATGCCCTACCGTGTAGGACCCTAGGCAGTCTCCTGATTGGTCTTTCGGTCGGTTCTGCCTGTTCGTTCCGCTGTTACGTTACTTTTTCCATCTCGTCCTTAATTTTTGCACACCAGTGTAATATATTAATCTTATTTAATTTAAATTTGGGAATTTTTTCACCCTTTGAAATTAATATTGAACTTCAAATCAAAAATTCAATTTATTTATATAATAGTCCAATAGTTTCGTGTATGTATAAAAACGTTTAGAGATTCCAGTTTTTCTATAACGTTTTAATTGAAATGATAATGGATAGAGCATACGTTTCACAATACGACACTTCTCGAACGTCGTAAAAATGTACCTATACGTGTATACTTCATAAGCAGAAAGAGGTGAGGTGATAAAAGGGGCTGTATCTTTTATTCCCACAGCATTATTTTTCAATATACTGCTTCAACATCCATTACTTCCCGGATCTTATTCGTCATTTTCCAGTAGACACCACATTTCCAGAACTGTCCAGAATTCCATGCTAAAGCCATGTATTATGGCACTTATCCGAACTTGCTAGTAGTGACATAGCCCCAGTTTAGGGGACCTTCCTTACTCCAGACGGCTTAAAACCCTAGGCTTTTAGCCAACCAATTGAAACAGGACGCCCAACACACGTTAGAAAATTGCGGTTCGTAGAACCTGCATGACCTTGCTCCCCATTTAGACCAACAAACCCACTGATTTAACGTGTCGATAAGGAGTTTCTTTCACTTCCTTCCTTACTGCTTTTCTTGAAGATCTTAAAATGAAGTTCTACGATAAATATTTCTGAAATTTTTTACGACGGGGCCAAAATGAGATAGAGGGCGAGTGTAACTATACAGAAAAATCTCTGAATTACGGTCACTGAAGGAAGTTTGCAGAAGAGGCCGTTCTTCGGAGGTGGCTGATATTTAGACGCCCAACATTAAAAATAAAAATTTGTGTTGTGGTTTTACGGCTCAAGGACTACAATGGTGATGACTGGGACTTGAGTTTTCTGAAGAATCCGAACCTCTTAAGGCCTAAGGAACCTACATCCGAATTACTGTGAGCAGTCATTCGACAATGTTTTTTTTCTTAAGCACGGTTTGAAGTTGAAGCTGGGATAAACGAACGTTAGGCGATAGGCAAATGCGTTACCACTGCAGGGCTATTTAACTGTGGCAATTTTTACTTTAATTTACATTAAAAAGTCAGTGATTCGTGGAGGTGGTTTTTTTTGTTTTTTTTTTTTTCTTGTAAATATAACTTTGTAAAGAAATGATATTTTTCTTGTTTGCTTTTTTGCACAACTCAACATTATTTCGGTTTAAACCAAAGTTTTGGATCTCCTGAAAGTTTACAAGAATACCGGATGGGTTTTGATATTAGAATTTTGCTATTATGTTCAATAAAAAGTTCCAAATTTCCCGTTCATAAAATAATTTATATAAATGAGTAAACGAATACGAACGGGGAGAATTTTAGGCTTTATGCAAAATTCAGAAGGATGGAAGATTTTTCTTTTCCTATAAACAATAGAAGCTATTTGCTACTATATTGCTAAAGCATGTTAATAACAATTGCAACAAATATACATATTTGTAAACAAAATACGCGTTTTAACAGATATGTGGTATCCAATGCATAGGGCCATATGGGGGGGCCCGAGCCCAACAATAATTCGAAATAATTTGCAATTTTACATACATTGTGATGTATAAATGTCCAGAATATGTGCTCAAGCCCTAATAACTTTGAACACTACATTGATAATCCAGTGTCTTAATTAAAATCTATGATTTCATCCCTACTGGGGTGGGGGCTGAGAAAAATTAACGAGTACTTCAAGGGGGGGGGGGGGCCTGAGAAAAATTATTACCTCCTTCTCAAAGCTGTCGAGAATTTTAGCGACTGTACAAATTACCAAAACGCCATAAAAATAACTGGTACTGATTAACAATTAGTAATGAGTCTAATTTACCTTGAGTACCTTATTTTAAAATATGACTTCAAAACTTTTGAAAGTAAATGCATAGCAGGTACAGGCAAATCAAACTTTTAAACGGCTAGGGGGATGGAGACCCCTCTGCCCCCCCCCATATGGGCGCCCATGGTACAGAGGCCATGTTAAATCATTGGTCTTTTCACACTATCCATAGAGGTTTTTGGTTTTTTTTAGGTGAACTTTTGGAACTATGTATCTTTAACCAAGATGTTTGACGTGCGAGTATACTCAAAATACCCCAAGAAACTAATAAAGTCATAATTACAGGAAACAGTTATCGAAGAAAACAAAAGCTAAACAGAGACAAAAATATTACATTGATAGGTGGAGTTACTTAAAGTTATTATAAAACTGCAAGTGTTTTGAGAGGCAAAACTATATTAATGGAAGAATATTAATTTTTGATAAACACAAAAATTTGAATTTGCAAGGGGAAAGGGGGTTAGTTGATTCTCTCACCTTTTATGGTTGGTTGATTGTTTTTTATGGCGCAAGGACAAAAATTGTTATTCTGCACCAATCAAGGTGACATAGTACATGCGGTAGTTTCACCTTTTATACCGATAACTATAAGCCTGCGGAATCGCAAAAATTAAATAACAACAACTGGCTAAAACTTGTGTTACGTAAGTTACAATATAGTAATCGTCGACAATTACCACTCGAAATTTCGTAAATGAACTGAAATTATTGAAATAAATAAATAAAATTTAATGTTATAAATAAACAAGTATTACACGACTAGCGCAAGCTAAGAAAGCATCCTAGGCTAAGCATCCTATCCTATAATAACTGACCAAGAATTTGAGGAAAGTCGGGAAGTATTGTCGAAAATCGAAAACATAATTTTTAATAACAATGTCAGTGAAAGTATCAGTTTAGATTTTGAAGACAATTGTGATTTCCGTATCGACGAAGAAAGTGATATTAGTATAGTCGGTGACGAATATTATAACTGTACTGTAAAGGGCGATCAATTGGCAAATGAATTCAGTTTAGAAAATATGCAAACAATTGTTCAGTATTTTGACAGTTGTCAAAAAAATAAATTCCAGAAAACAAACAGGAGATATCCAACAGTAAAATACCCTACTTATATTTCGAGGTTTAGAAAATATATATCAAATATGGGCACAAATATAGAAAAGTATAAAATAATAAAAAATGAAATGTTAGCCAGATTTACAAAAGCTAGGGAAAATTATTTACATGTTCATGATATAGATTTGAAAAGATGGGCGATCCTGAGAGTTAAGATTTTAAATGTTCTGATAATTTTAAGAGCCAAAACAAAATAGTTGTGCGGAAAGTAACAAAATATATCACTCAAATATACACCCAGAATATGGGCAACATAGAAGATAGTGCCATAGAATTTATTTTGCATACGAGAAATGTTACTGCTAATATTATCCCCCAACAAATTTTTAACTCTGATCAAAGTGGTTTTAATTATTTTCTTCCAAATTAAAGGCAGCTATCGCATAAAGGTGAAAAACAGACATTTTCTTTAATAGGGTCTGATTTTGGTAGAACACATTCATATACAATAATGCCAATAATATCAATGAATGGGGAACTGACAGGGAAAATGTTACTTCGTTTAAGAGAAGCTGCGGGAAAATTTTCCCCGAATGTCAAAAAGAATTTATTTCAACCTCCAAACTTATATATTACATGCTCCAAGTCGGGAAAAATGGACAAAATCAAAATGAGAAAGTGGGTAGAATGTTGTATGAAACCCATCATGTCTCCTCCTTCCTGTGTTTTACTAAGCTAATGGACAGGTAGTACAGACCCAAACACTTATTAAGATTTTCCGGAAAATTGTATATCCTTGCAAATACCCCCCAAAGCAACATCCCTCATACAACCGCTGGATGTTTATTTCTTTCGACAATATAAAAAATTTGTAAAAAAATAATCAACAGAATAGCAATCGATGAAATGGATATTGACATACGACATCGAAATGAGATAATAAAAATGCATTCTTTGGTTCACAATCAATTACAGTCTAAAAAATATCGCCCTATATTACAATATGCTTGGTTTAGGTGCTGTTATAGCGATCATGATCCCGGAAAATTCAAAAATGTTGAGGAAATTTCTTTTGAAATTGAATACAACAATTGTAGCCGAGATAATTGCAAAAATCTGTCATTCTTAAAATGTGCCCACTGTGATCAATTGCTTTGCTTCACTCTTTTCTTTTTTTGTACTGTATCACTTTTACGACATTCCTGAGATGTACACAGTTTAATTTTTCTCATTTTTAAATAAAGAGCATAATTCAACAATTAATCCACAATTTATGGTTACATAACTTCATGAAATAAAGTACATTTCATGAAATTTTGTTCACATTTTTTCTAATTACAATAAATGCATTTTCAAATAGCCTACTATTAAGTTTTGTTCACAATTTTTTTAAATTCCATGGTTGCAACAGCATGTGATATGCAATGACCACATCCAGGTTGGATAAATATAGCAACTTTTCATTATTCATACACATCATTTATTCATACTCATATATTCATACATCTCATATATGGATACTCATATATTCATACATCTCATATATATATAGATACTCATATATTCATACATCTCATATATGGATACTCATATATTCATACATTTCATTTATTCATACATTTCATTTATTCATACATTTCATTTATTCATACATTTCATTTATTCATACTCATATTCATACATTTTATTTATTCATACTCATATTCATACATTTCATTTATTCATACTCATGTATTCATACATTTCATTTATTCATACTCATGTATTCATTCATTCATACATACATTTCATTTATTCATACTCATGTATTCATTCATTCATACATACATTTCATTTATTCATACATTTCATTCATTCATACATTTCATTAATTCATACATTTCATTTATTCATACATTTCATTTATTTATACTCATGTATGCATGCTTATATGTATTCATGTGCTTCTTTTCCTCATGAGATAATATTTTGGAAAAAGAAATGTAAAAGAAACTTGACATGGGCTGCGATAATACGAAATAACTACCTCGAACGAAAACCTGGAGTAGCCTTCAAAATTGTCGCCAAATTCGCCAAATATCTATGCTAAAAGTTCATTTTTCATATTAATTTTTTTATACTGTTTAAATTAGCCGAGCCGATTTTTTTTATTTTTATCCGTTAAATACGATGATCCTTCATAATCTTACCGACTTCAAACCTGTTTTTGCTCACATACAGTGCGATTAAAAAATATCAAACCCGGCGAAAAAAGTGTCATTTTTGGACTTCAAATATTCATAAAAAATTGTCATATCATTTTAGCAGACAAATGATTCACATTCGTGATCAGGAAGTCAAGCACTATCATCTTCCATAGGTCTGATATCAAAATGCAGTGAACAGCGAAAGGGGTTCCCTTGTGAGATGAGAACTCAAGCTTAATGTGATTCCTGAACTATGCCTGATTCCCCTTCCCCTAGGGAATCCACCACAAGACACTTCTGGTTAAGGGGACGCCATCTAACGCCATTGTAGAGGTAAGTGGGAGAAATGTAAGTAATTCTGTTTTAACAAAAAATACTTAAAAGTGCGAGAAAATTAGACTAATATGCTTTAAAAAAAACTTTCCCCATTTGTAAAAATTTATTTTTAATAACTTTTTTAGAAATTCGCAGAGTTGTTATTGACAGTAAAATAAGTTGGTGCTCAGTATATGACGATTGTTGTCGCCATAAAATTTCGAATGAGTAACATTATATTGCTTTTTTCTTTTTTATGGCGCAAGGACAGCAAGGGTTATTCTGCGACAATCAAGGTGAGATCGTGCATACGGTTTAAAAGTAACATTATAATAACCTAAGTCTTCACGTTTTTAATGCTATTTAACCATCCCATATTCTTTCATGAAGCTCGGAACGATGAATCAATCCATTATCCACAAAAATTCGTTTCTTTATAACCAAAACTATTGCTTTCAGATATTAAAGACGATAACTGGACATCAGAAATTAGTTTAAATGTATATCTTTGAGTAAAATCTTTGCCTGCAGCAACGGCTTATATTTTATATAACTATCTGTTAGAGAATTTGCGTAAAGTGTCTACGTCTGAAAATGGGAACACTTACGCATGGTACACGTAGACAGGATAGAAATACCCTAAAATAAACTGTGGTTGCTATTCGCTGCTGCTTGGCAAAGTGCCCTCGCACAAAGAAGAGCAGATGTTGGACTTTTTGTCTGCAGATTATTTGATGGTTGCTCTATCCGTTTATACCTTTAACATACGTGATTAAAAACAGCAGTAAACCGAATTCTCAAATTTAGCGAAATTCGGAGTTTAAGGAGCAACGAAGATGGAGAGAAAACAGAGCCTTGCTGCAAAAACGATCTTTTTGCTTCATTAAAAGCGCTGGGAATTCTGCAGCACCAAAATAACACACGTTTAAATTGTCACAGCCCCCTCCCCTTTGTTCAATATTCATTCATCCGCCCGCATAAAAAAAATTTACGCAGTAGAGTAAATAGTGTATAAGCTTTAACTCGTTGTGCTAGCTGCACTCGAAATGGACAACTTATTACCACGTTCTTCAAACGACCTTCATCTTTACTCTATTTCAGCCGTTCTTTAACTTTCCTAGACCCTTTCAAAGATCAATCGTTCTCGCGGACCCCCAAGAATTAACTCAAAGTTTAAAGCCCCAAATTTGCATCACACATATTTATTTCTAGTGTTTTATCACTGATTTTCACCATTTAAGGAAGGAATTTTTCGTTCCCTCATAATTTATTCTTAGCATTAAAGAGTAAATGCTCTTGTCTTGTTAGTATTTTTTCGAACCTTTGTAGAACACTGGGTGAGTCTCGCGGACCCCCTAGGGGTCTGCGGACCACAGTTGGGGAACCGCTGCTCTATTTCACAACTGCTCGCATATTCCACAAAAGTGTTACGTCTATTTCATTACGGTTAATTTGAAGACTTCAGTCGCTGATGGGGACCACAGAAACTTACATCGGTTTGTAGGACGCGGTGATCCAATTACATTGATAAACAATTATTTAATCACATTAATCGATGTCAAACCGTTTAATTATGTAGACAGATCGAAAACGATGATTTAATTTCGGTAGTCAATGACAAACGATGATTTAATTTTATTAGTCGATGATAAATGATGATTTAATTTTATTAGTCGATGACCAACAATTTAATTTCATTAATCGATGATAAATGATGATTTAATTTTATTAGTCGATGACCAACAATTTAATTTCATTAATCTATGACAATGATTTAATTATATTAATCGGCGGAAAACATTATGAAAGTGACTATAAAATTAAATTAATCGTCATTTTCACGCAGTTTTTAATTAACTAGCGGATATGAATGGCATAATTATATATTATTACAATAAATCTGCACTTTTTTTTTACGACGATCCGTCCATACGACGGTTTTGGCGATATCATGCTGCTGCGATTTTAACCGATGCCGTGCGCCAGTGAATCAACTGAGATACTTTTTCTTTACTTGACATTCGTCAGTTCCTATGATCTAAAGAAAAAATACTGCGAGAAGAGCTGGTTGTATTTTTATGGCGCAAGGACAGCAAGGGTAATTCTGTGTCGAACAAGCTGAGACCGTAAATACGGTTTTAAAATAAAAAAAATTAAAACTTGAAAAACATTGAAACAAACGAGATAATAAAATCAGATTGGAAAAATTCGAGGATACATAAGGTCAGTGCCCTTTAGGAGTGGGGGGAGGGGGCAGGAGGGAATGCTTCCCCGGATCTAGCAATATTAGGGGCCTCAACTTGATAACTCCATGCGTTAGACGTGTATCTATGTCAATTTTGAAGGGCCTCTAACGTATTAGTTGCCCCGGGCCACGCATTTTCTCTGAAAGGCGTTGGATAAGGTACAATATTTATTTTAATTTTATAAATGCTGTTTTCACTTGAATTATAATTATTGTTGCTTAAAATGCTGTTAAACTATTATATACACCTACAAGACAGGGGCCATCTTAACAGTGGGAGAAAACGGCCCCGACCCCAAATAGGGGCAATAAATTGGTAAGTTTCGTTTATTCATTTGATGCAAAAGTTCAGAGGTTAAAATTATTTATCAACAGATTGATTGTTAAAGCAACAAACTTTTCTTATTTAAAAATCTTGAAATTTAAAATCAGTATAAAAGGGCCCCAAAATGATCGACTTCGGCCCCGAATGCATTAAGACGGCCTGAAGACAAGGCAATGATTCGTTATATCTGGGGCCCGGAACGTAACGTCATATGATCGGGGGTAGAGTTACACTTTTATCATCACACTTATAACTCTTATAGCTGTTCGTTATAACGTCAATTAAATTGTAGGTTGTTTATTTGTAAATTAAATGTTTTGAAAAACGGCAAAAAATGAATTCGAAATATTAAAACTTTTCACGAGCGGTCGTCATTACAACAAACATGCAGGTAACATAGGATCAAACTTTTCATATACTTTCTGTTAATGTTACCATACAATACTTTAATGAGATCCCATAGAGCTGATTTATTTATTTTTTAAATGAAAGTTATAGTAAAAATTTTGCGATATGTTCTACAACAATATATTAGAATAAGCGGCCCAAGTAATTCTTTTTGCACTGTTTGTCTGATACAGGACCAATATGTAAACTAATTCAAACGCGTTGAGATCCTTGCGCTGAGTTCCGCTAATATTGTAATGAGCCCCCAAAGCGCTGATTCGTATAATCCTCCATATGTAATGTTGTAATGAGACCTTCCCACACCATGGGCGCCGTTAGCGTGGGGGGACCGGGGACCCGTTCCCCCAATGTTGGTATTAAGGTTCCATGTCCCCCTCCAATTTCAAACAAAATGCCTTCTACTGGTGTATTGTCTCCCCAATATTTTTATGCCGTCGGCGCCCATGCCCCCCACCTTTGGCGCTAATTCTGTATAGCTCTTTATTTCTAAGGAATATCCCCAGTGATATCCTGGGTCCGAGAATATTATGTGATTTCAAATATCACGAACAATTTCGAAGGAGTTCATGGTTATTTTGTAATAGTATTTCGTTTCCATTTTTATAGCGGGTGTTCTGTTTTCTTGACCTGAATATTACCATGTGCTTTCAAATAAGACTAATAGTACGAACAAAAATATTCAAAAGTTCTTTCGAATACACGTGGAGAAATGCAATATTCACATTTCATTTCCAGGGGGGGCAACGATCCAGAACGTAACTTTGAAGGGCGCCATATTTCATAATAATAGACGAAATAGGGCGTACAACGTTACAAATCAGCGGATTATGTATATTGAGCTAAACAAGATTAAAAAATAAGCCATGTATAATCACACATTTTATTTACCATTAAAATCTTTCCTAAATACCATCGAAATAAGGTTGTTTTTCACGTGGGGAGGGGCTAAACATTTCAAGGAGTTGTCATTCAACTTTTGTTTCTGATACTATAGCGGCAGCAAGTTTGATTAATGGATTTCCGAGAGTTTGTGCAATATTAAGAATGCCTTTTTGAATGAATGGAACACGCACGTTGATAAGCCAAGGACGGTTCCGTCCATTTTATGATGAGGAGCTCATACAGCATTTGTTTTCCGCAACGACTCCTTTATCTCTGTAGTGTTTTTCCTTGTGTGTATGTATGTATGTATATATATATATATATCTTTTTCCTACCGTTAGCAGTTATTATTTCATTGTGCAATTTTTTTAACGTGTACCTTATGGTAATGCCTTCAGTAAGGATATATGTAGTATTATTTTAGAAATTTCTATTTATTCAATATACCTTTGATCTGTGGGGAATTATAGAGTGTAGTTTCAATATTATATAAATTTTCTGTTAGGTAATTTACCATTTATAATTTTCACAATAGCTTAATTTTTAAGCAGTGGTTCACTTCTAAGCATGGGCGCCCATACAAGTACTTCTAGGGGGCGGGGCTGAGAAAAATTACCTCCTTCTCAAAGCTGTCAAGAATTTTAGTGAATGTACAAGATACCAAAACGCTACAAAAATAATGAGCTAAAAAGTACCTTATTTTAAAATGTGAATGTAAAACTTTTGAAAGTAAATGCATAGCAGGTTCGGGCAAATCAAATTTTTAAACGGCTAGGGAGTTTGAGCCCCTCTGCCCGCCTATGTTTCTAAGACATTTTTTTAATTTAATTATATGATTGGAAAAGCCAATCCATCACCCATGTTTTACCACCCCCACAACATCTAGTTTTGCCTTCGTGGTATTCTAATGAACAGCTGTGCACAATGGTAACATTCATGACAGGAATTAATTTTCGTCATATTCGTGATCTTTTGTTCAACTAGAACTTACCTTTGACCCATAGCATTTCGAAAAGAAAGTGACTGGGCTCCAGGCCCGATATAAACTAGTGGTTCTTTCGATTTTAATCATAATGCTTTGATCATTTAGTGATTAAGACAGGCCTCGTGTTTGTCAGAGGGAAACGCCTTCCTAATCAGAAGGAAATATAGAAGAATTAATCACAAAAATTATTTTATGTCGCATCCGTGACTGTTTAGTTCAAATTAGAATTTATTCAATTGGAATAGAATAAAAAGTACCAGGGAAGAAATTTACGCACAAAAGTGTAAACACTGGTAAAATATCAAATGAGAAAAAAAAGGTTTTCGGACGCACCAGCAGCCGTCCTTCATCAGGAGTAATATCGTTACTCCAGATGAAGGGCTACTGCTGACGCGTCCGAAAAGCTTGAGTGATCTTTCTCATTTACTATTTTACCAATGTTTAACCTTCTGTTTGTAAAGAACTTGTTAAATTTGTGGTACGGTCATCTTTCTAACTTTTACAAATCCAAGAGAGCTATGGAAGTAGTGTAAACTGTGATCGCTTCTCTAAACACTGTGTTTCTTGTATTTATAAGCTGAACATTCCGTATGCATCCTCTGCATTTGTATACATTTATACGCTTATGCATCTAACAGTATGCATTTTTATACTGCGATTATTTTTGAGCAGTGGTTCCCAAATTTTGGATCGCGACCTACTGGTAGGTCCCATGCTAAGGTTTAGTAGATTATGAAAAAATTTTAAAAGTGAAAAAATGTATAACTACTTAAAAATATCATATATATATATATAGGCATATACAGTGGTTGGACAAAAATATGGGAACACCTTGCAAATTCATGCTATACTATCTACTTCCATTATAATTAAGGGAACGTACCAATATTTTGCAAGAATAATGGTACGAGATTGCCCTGAAAACTAAACGGGACCTCTATTATCCATTTTAAGAAGACTGCAAGCAGTTCTGAATGCCAAAGGTGGTCTTATGCCATATTAGTCAAGTTTATATGCTTTTTGGAAGGTGTTTCCATATTTTTGTCCAAACCCTGTACAATATATTATGTGCATATATATGCAAACTGTAAAGATATACATATATTTATAGATACTCAGTATATACATGAAGTATGTGCAAAAGTAGAAAAGGTATTCATTTAAAAAAATATCTCAGTTTCATTAAAAGAAGCGGGTCACGGTTTTGAAAGTTTAAGATACTAATACTGGAGCAACTATTTCAAGTATTGAATATATAAGCGGACCCGTAAACCGCTTGTTTTGAACATCTTTATATCTTAATTAGAAACTAATCACGCATCTCGATAAGATAATTCCTTTTCAAAATTGAGCTTGTGAAGTGAAGATTTGAAATATTTTAATAA
>QLNU02015360.1:258675827-258695425 GCA_006491805.2 Dysdera silvatica | reverse complement strand
ATTTTTACCTATTCAAAGATGCTAGTGAAAGTACTTTCATCTTTCATTCCAAGAGTAAGTGACAGTGTGTTCCCTAGCAAATTTGAATAGGTGAAAATAATAATGTTATTTTTCCTCTTTCTCACGAAAGCACTAGTCAATTTCAATTTTTCTTCAGTACAACAATAACGCTTTTAATGCTCTTTAAAACGATATATCCAAGGTACGGGTTGCTGTTCAAAATTTTAAACATGGGGTGGATGGAGGGGTGAGGGGGTCGTGGAAAATAATTACTCCATGATGATTTTCACTTCCCTAATCTGTAATGTTGATGTAAGATTGAATAAAAGAAAATATTCATAAACTTACAGGTATCAAAAAATCCTAAATTAAATCTCAAAAGGGGGTTTGTAAACACCTAAACGCACCCCATGGCTACTCCACTGCTGTCATTTACGGTTTTCAGAAAACAACGAAAAACGAATGCCATAAATTTGTCGCAATTTCCTCTGACGTTGGGGTGAAGTGCGAGGACAAAATACATGATCCTAACGCAAGCACGTGTTCTTGTGATCTTTAACCACCCCCTCCCCCAGGAGGAAAATTGTATTTCGTACTAAATACACTACGCCGAAAAATATAACCACACTCCTTAGAATGGGGGAAAAAAAAAATATTTTAAATTTTGAATGACGTTACCTATTATAAAATTTTTGTTTGAAATTGGGAGGAGCTCATGGAACCCTAATACCAACATTGACGGGGACGCGTCCCCTTGTCTCCACGCTAACGGCGCTCGTGCTACCAGTACTTACTCATTAGCGAGGTTGTAAAAAATTTTTGCCTCCCTCGAAAAAATTTCTGGTTAAGGCCTTGTTGCCAAAACTCTTTACAGGAATAACGGACACCAACAAAGCAGTGTTTAATTTCAATGTGCTTTTGTTTGATGATGTTCACCTTACCATTAAATTAACATTCAAGTTTTATTTCCAATTTAATTTTCACATGCAAGGCATTTTACTAAATTTCATATTTATTACGCTGATGGTGATAATGTTGACAATCCATTTAATTTATGTCGTTGATAATGAGCGTAGAGGGCCAAAAATTTCCTTGAGCTTGCGAAATTAAAATTGGGAAAATGTAGTTGTGGTTGTAACGTTATTAAAAACGTTCCACTTGAAAGTTGAAATAATAACACGTCAATGAAAACGCTGGAATGCAGAAAAGAGAGCTATAGAATACAATCTAACGAAAGGTCTAATTAGATCAAATAAGTGACAAAGCGTATTTTTTTATTTCGTACTAAATACACTACGCCGAAAAATATAACCGCATTCCTTAGATTCCTTAGATACTCTTAGATTAAAAAAAAAATTTTTTTTTTTGAACGACGCTACCTATTATAAAATTTTTGTTTGAAATTTGAGGACATGGAACCCTCATCCCAACATTGAGAGGGACGTGTCCCCCCCGGCTAAGGGCGCCCGTGGCGCAAGGACTACAAGGGTCATTCTGCGCCCTTCTGGTCAGAGGGAATCAGCATGAAACTGTGTAGTGTAAGTACCAAGAAATCAGATTTTAGCGGCCCCATATACTTTCAACAGAGTATTTGGTCAATTGACCTTTTGCGTGTGACGTCATACTTCCCATAATGCAGCTCCTAAATTGTGATCAAAATAAATATATGTATTATTAGTCAAATGCGTTAGCATCTGTAACCTACGTAGGTTACCCCGTATATTGTGGTGGCCATATGACCACTGCAGAGACCCCTGGTTTCCGACACTTGGCTGCACAAAAAGCTAGAAAAATTACTTTGTAAGTTATTGTGCGTTCGCGCAGACCTGACGCCTGATACCGTTAGCAGACGGATTAGTCCATTGCAGTTTAGGGAAGGGCGTCTTGCCGAAACTGGTTTTTCGCGCGGGAAAAACCAGTTCCTCCAAGACGGCCTTCCCTAAACTGCAATGGACTAACCCGTCTGCTAACGGTATCACGCGCCAACTGAGCGCGAATGCACAGTAAACTGGCTCAAAACATGCTGTCGCAAAAATGCTAAAATGGGAAAAAAGTTGTAGCAAAATGCTAAAAAATATTAGTTGCTTTCGTTGCTCGAAAAATCGTATCAATGAAATTATTTATATCAACGATGCTTAACAGGTGCTGTTAAGAATTTTGAAGAGGAAACAAAAAGGAACAAGAAAAGATCGCTGAAGTGCAAAACGGATATTCTGGAATCGGAGAATCCTGTTTTCAGAGAATAAACTGTGGTTAAAAATGCCTGTCGCATTTTCGCGATGGGCAATAATTTTTTCTTCGCATTTTCGAGCAACTCGTCGCATTTTGCGAAAAACGCGACTGCAGCTTAAACCCTGGTCTGAGTCGAAAGAATTTTAAGTTGTAAAATTGAAAAGCTCTTTTAACATTAATACACTAGTTGGTTGGTACATTTTTTTTATGGCGCAAGGACAGCAAATGTCATTCTGCGTCAAACGATGTGAAAATGATTAGAAAACTAACCAAATCGCTCAAATAAATGTAAAAATTCAAATATTATGTATAATTAAAATCTGTCGCTAGAATCAGTGGCGTAGGCAGAAAGTTCATAAGGGGAGGGTTATAGGCTTAATGGGAGGGGTTACAGAGCTACAACTCATATATTCCTATGTTAAATATGCAAAATTTCATTATGATGGAGGGGGGGGGTTACAACCCTCAAAACTATCCCCTTGGCTGCGCATTTGGCTGGAATGACCCGGAAACTGTGTTTTGTGGCGCAAAATAGTCATCTTCCGTTATACAGGTCATGTTGCGACGGGACCTACAGTTTTTCGAAGAATCCGAACCTCTTAAAGCTTGGAAAGCAATCTTCGGACTTCAGTGAGCAGTTGGTAAGCTTTTTTTGGCACCGTTGGGATACAAACCCGAGTTAACGGCAATTTAAACGACCCCATTACTGCACCATTGCAGCACCTTGATTTGGAAGTCTCCGGTATATGCTGTGAAGCTTGGCGTATGTAAGTCAAAAAAACGAACCATAAAATTTATATTTTGTTCGTTGCTTCGTACCTCATAAAACAAAACACCCAGGAGCTACTCTTGATCTGATTTCTGCACTCGGCACTCTCAATACTGAATCAATTCCAGTACATACACCTAAATTACTTTATTAGAGAAAATAATTTTAATAAAATCCAGAAATTTACCTTATAGGTTAAGGGCCCAAGCAATAAAGATGGATATATTGAATCATTTCCGACAACAAATTATACATTGACGCCCCAGTGGCCACTAGAAGTGGGGTAGGAGGATATATCGCTCGTTGCATAACTCACTGAAGGAGCCTGCACGTCATTCTATGATGCGCAGTATTGTTCAATGAACCATTCAGAGAAAGATTTTATCCATCTGTAGTCAGGGGCTGACTGGGCGGCCGGCCCCCGGGCCGATACTCCCTCATGGGCTATAGAACTCGCGCCCGTTGAGAGGACCCAGTCCGCCCCTGTCTGTAGTGGATACCATCACGGCATTTAGATTCGCTGGGCTGGGTTAAATTAATCCATTAAGCTTGACTGTATGTAAACGTGTCCTGGTTTGGGGACCATGTTAAGAAGTCAGTCCCATCTACATAACCCGTGTGGCAGTTTTGGGACGTAAGGATACAAACAAATAAAAGAGTCATATAGTATTCATCAATGATCTAAATACAATAATATAGTAATATATTAATTATTTGCAATAAACTGTCGCATTGTAACATTTGTTTCAGCAATAACTAAGGGGATACTTGAAGCACAATCCCAGCTGACTTATATATGGTTGAGTACTATAGTTATATATATTCATTAAAAGATTGAGAATGCTTTTTTTCAATGCTATTGTAATAAAAAAATTTACCTCGTAAAAACGCGAAGTCAGTCTTAAATATGCAATTATTGAAAATGTCGCATTTATGAGGTTTGCATTATTATTTCTTGTTTTACGAATCTTATAAGCTTTTACTTTTGCTGTCTAATTTATTGCTTTTAGACTGCCTTAGACATCTGAGACGCCATTGATGTTTACGAACGTCAAGTTAACGTCATTACGAACGTCGAGTCCCGGACCTCTTTTTATAACGATCGAACTTAACACTACAGAGCAGGAGGGAAATACTTAGCTCTCTTTCTCATATAGCTGGTTTTTAACATTGTTCAATGTTAAATAAAATAAACACACTAACACAGTTAAAATTTTTTTAAAAAATTTTAACTGTGTTAATGTGTTTTATTTTATTTAATATTTTGCGCAGTGTGTCGTTTCATCTTTACTATTGTTCAATGTATATATCAACTAGAGAAATGTTGACCAACAAAGATAATTGCTGTACTGAAAATTAAAAAAAAATTGCAATTATTTTTAAGAAATTTGGATATTATTGTATTAAACCTGGAAAAATGTGAAGACAGGGCTTACTTTTAGGGAGTTAAAAAACAATGCTAACGCGTCCCTAAAACAAAAGTAACACAACTTGGAAAAATTTTAATTTGTGGATAGTGCACCTATTTTGCAGGAAATGTACTACATTTCCAACAGAAAGAGTTCCGTAAATATAATTAGAAAAAATTTCCCTGAAATTATGTTTACCATGGGTGATCATGTATGTGTGTGAAATTGACTGCTTTCGAGTTGCATCACTTTCATTGATGATGTACGATATGTCAATCCCAGAGGAACAGAGCTGTACCGGGAAATTTCCATACCTGAGACAGAGACGTAAAATGGCGCAGCCCAAAAAAGATATTTCTTTTCAATATTTACCATTTTAAATTATTAGTTATATATTTTCTAATTCTAACACATGAATGCTTCCCTAAAACTATAATACACTCCCGCTTTACCTTTCTTGACGCCCCTTTAAGCTTTTAACGCAAGGCAACTGCTACGTTTGCCATACGCTCAGCATGTGGGCGGGGGGATTATAAAGAGGAAGATTTCTCTCTGACCAGCTCTTCTAAACAAAAATATCCTTAAACATTTCTCGAGGTAAGTACTATTTTTTGAGAGGCAAGTCACTGATATCTTATGACGTCATTTCCGCTTCTCTTCAATTTCAAAACAAAGCAAGCGATTCAAGGAAAGTGCTCAGAAAGTCCCCATATTAGCTTTAGGAAAGGATGTCGTTCGAGAATTCGAATCTTCTCTGGTGCTGGTTTTCCAACATTTAAGCTTCTGTGTACGAACTGAAGACGCCATTTAACATTTACTGGAAGCTGAAGAGTAGGTGCTGGATAGTATAGCTCGCTAGTAAGTAAACTGAAGTCTAAACAAAGCAATTTGGGGAACGTGATTTAAATTTGATAATGACATTCACCCCCGAAGTTATTATGACTGTTTCTTGACATCTATCTCCTTTCTTTTTGTTTGATAATTAAAACACAGAACGATGGGAAGAGTTTTTATTAATTTCCAAATGCGTGTTCGCGAGTCAGTGATTGAATAAAAAACGCCCTTCTTAAAACTCGTTATGCTTAGATCAAATAAAAGATTTTTATGTGTATTTAGTATGCCATTGTTCATTAACATTTTGTATAATTAAATTTTATTAACAAATTAATCAGACCGTGAAATGAAGTTCTAGATAGCCAGTTAAGATCTAATTCCCCACCCCCCATGTTCATGCCGGTTTCATAAAACAGAAGGCTGCACTTCAGATGCGACCCCCCACTCGTAAATGTTAATAATTATAGCAGTTAAAGAATACAATTAAAACAACTTAAAAACCACCACCATCCAATAAATGGTGAGCTAAATGATACAAGAAGAAATACTAACGAAAATTAACAAATTTGGTTAATATATTTTGTTGGCATTTACTTTCTAAAATTTCATCCTAAATATATGAGTCATTTAGAAAGGGATCGACGGCTTACGCTAACCTTTGGATTGCGATACGTTTGCAAGCTTTCCATAAAACCCCACGTTAGCTGGAGATCGAATCCGGTTTAAAGGCGCTGGTCGTAGCAACTGGACACACAGATTGGTTAATTAAGGAAATTTATATTAAAAGTAAGTTGCAAATACAATGCAGTGGGGAACTGGAAAATTTGAATAAAAAGAGACTAGTAGAGAAAACAAAGAGACCAAGAGGCTAATAGAAAAATTGAATAAAAGAAAATGGACAAATGAAGTAAAAAACCTAAAAAAAGAAGGACAAATGAAATAAAAATCTAAAAAAGGGATAAATGAAATAAAAAACCTAAACAATGGATAAATGAAGTAAAATCTACAAAATGGTGAATGAAATAAAAAAAACTAAACAATTCATTAATGAAGTAAAAACCAAACAATGGATAAATGAAGTAAAAACTTCAAAATGGATAAATGAAGTAAAAACTTCAAAAATGGATAAATAAAATAAAAACCTAAAAAATTAATAAATGAATTATAAAACATGAAATAAAAAGTAAATGGAAATAATAAGGGTAGAGTTCAAAATGGACGTACAAACAATTTAGATATCTTTAACCTGCAGAAAATGGTTATATAATGCTGATTATTATTTATTTAGGATGGATACTTACGTTTATCATTATTTATTTATTTATTTATTTATGTGATGAGTATTTTTATAATAATTATTTTTCTGGTGATTATTCAACCATTATTTAGTTACCAAACTATATATAATATTCACGAAAAAATATTTATATCTAGTGTAAGAAGTCAGCTCAAAATCACAAACTTATTTTGTCAGAGGTTTGATTTCTTTGTAAAAGCAGATAAAGTTTCCAAATGGTCTCCCGACAGGTTTTTAATGCGTTTCAATAGACCCACGTAGTTTGTCGTAACTCGATATTTGAATACTCGACACGATGGTATAACATAACAGATCTAGTTAACAGAGCTATTTCCCAGAGCAAGTTAGAACATTGCATTTTACGGTGGGTGGCTGAAATCGAAAGAATTCCATAAGAAGTTTTACAACGACCAAAATTAAATTTCCATAACCTGTTCCAAACTGGTAAAATAAGGTGGGTTCGTTTTTATCTTTCTAAGAAAATAGGCTGCCGAAACTATCAACTTCGATTCAAAAGAGTAGGCAAGGAAGGCGCACCCAAAAAACATCGCACCATCTTTGTCGCATCAAAATTATGATTATGAAATTCGAAACATCTGGTTCCTTTTTTCATTTCCTCCCATATGACTGTGGCCATTCCAGCATTATACAGGTGTACGAACCTCTGCGGTGCTAAAAACCATAGGGTGTGACATATTTTGTATCTTCACGGAACGCCAGACATTTTTGATATGCAAAAGAAAGATCAATTTGATTTTTATTCTGATGGACTAGGAGAGATTTTGCATATCATCATCTGTGTAAGGACTGTGGCTACGGGCGCCGTTAGCTGGGGGGACAGGGGGACCCCCCCCCCCCCATGTTAGTGCTTCATATCCCCATCCAATTTCAAACAAAATGCCTTCTACTGGCATATTGTCCCCTCCAATATTTTTATGACCTCGGCGCCAATGGCTGTGGCGGATTTATTTATCACCGAAGGTATTATTTTCTGAAATAAAAACATAACATCGATGCCTCACGAAATGAATATATGATGATGTATTCGTTTTTAGAGCTTTCTCTTTTGGGTTTTCGATGTTTGCGTGACTGCACCTGAAATAACATGGTAAAAAATTTAACTAATTACTGTTTCTGACTATGGAACCACTCATTGTTGTCATTTAATTATTGTATATTATTCCGTTTATTCGCTTAGTGATTTACTTTTTGTATGTGACAACAACGATATACAGTAGGACACACTTATGAGCCCCGATTTAGCAAGGAAATGATAAATTTTGCTTGGTATGATGATTGTGCAATGCAGTTCAATCGCTTTTAGCAAACAAGATTTCTGCGGATCCCGAATTAAACGAGTAAAAATGGCAGGATTTTTTAAACAAAATCTAGAAAATTCGGGGGGGAAAAATCAAAATTTGAAAAAAAAGAAAAGTGGTAAATGAGGATGCCTTTTTAACTGCGGTGAACACATGATGAAATAAACTTTCCAGTGTTTGAATTTGAAGAATTTTTGAAAACTCACAGAATACATAGATATCGTTAGAAGCCAGAGTCTTTTCCCATTCCTGCCTATGTAAAATGTAAATAGTTAGGTTGTAATTTAAAATATTGAACTATTATTTAAAATTCATCAACTGTATATTTTACCTGAAATTTATTTATTGAAATAAATTTGTTTATTATAGTTCACAATAAATGATTTTTTGAGGCATTGGATTACACTGATGACTATGTATTTAATGCGTTAAATATTATATGACGAAAATTTAATGAACATATTAGTAGATACTGCTTAAAAAAGCAAACAGCAGACCGTTTTCTTAGCATACAACTTTTTTGGGGTTTGATTACTAAAGTAGGTTCCTTTATATCATGTTTTTTATTCAGCCTACTCTACTGAAATTGAAGTGGGAAAATAATACACTGAGTGTGTTCATTAAATTTTAAGTAAATTCAAAACGAATATTATTGTATGCATGTTGTGTGCACATATGTTACCTACACACATTTTATTTTCAAAATTCGGAGTTTTAAATTCTGAAATGGATTCAGTGAACTCCCGGATATAAGGATAACTTTTTTCAGTCCACGCTCCTCGTTATAATCAGGTCCTAGGGACGAATTGGGCCGTTGGCCAACCGGCCCGTGCGCCCTCATGAGCGATAGGGTTCGCGCCCTCCAATAACTCAAGGTATACGTCCTTTGAGAGGACCCAGTCCACCCCTGACGGGTCCTATTATAACTAATTTCTATTTTTCTGTGGAGACGTCAATTTTCGCCTAAACACCAAACGAGAGCTATGCCTTGTGGCATTCTTATTTCATAATTTTTTAATGTTACGTGTAACAAATAAAACTAATTGAACGGCTGATATCCTGTCAATATTTCTCGCCAGATTCTCACTGACGTCATCAGCAAAGAAGTAAAAAGAATTACAATGCGAAATTTAGACCATCGTATCTAAAAGTTGGAATCATCCTCGGATTTAACGAAATATATACAGCAAATAATCAGACCTTCAAATACAGTCTTTACTGCTAGTTATAGAAATATTTGTCGAATATAATGGCAATTAGCTTTGAAGGCTAAACGCTAGTCAGAGGAACACTCTAAAACTTGGGTTAAAACAAGTTACGTGAGGAAGACGACAAGCCTATTATAACAAGTCCACCGTTTTTGATAAAAGCTCCCATCAGCTTCTATAAACTATCTTTTGTGATACTATCAAAGTATGACATGCCTCTATTCTTTGATATGCGTTATTACATGAGGCGTGACCCAGGCCTTCGTAACAAAAAAATCAGTTGTACGTTCTCTTTCAGCTATCAGCAAATAGAGTGAAACTTTCCTAACAAGGCTGTCCACAGATCTCTCATAGAATAGTTATTTTGGAGTGACCGCGAAATAAAAGAACAAATCATCTAAAATTTACGATATTGTATTCCGAACATTCAAGCAAAGTTTTGAACTTTTTTCAGAATGGACCATTACTTTTACATTACATTTACTTGCACGCATTTGCCAAAGTTCGTAAGAGGGGGTTATAGGCTCAATGTGGGCAGAGCACAAGCCACATATTCCTATGTTAAATATACAAAATTGCATCGCAATGGGGGGTTACAATCCCCACCAACATCCCCCTGCGTATGCCAATGCTTCCACGATCGAAATGAGAAAATAATAATAGCTTATTTAACTTGTAATGTATGCTACATGGTTGCATACGGTGAACAGTTGTTGAGTTGCATGAATCGAATCAATACAGAAATATTTCGATTCTGTTCGATAGGTCAGAATGAAAAAAAAAAAAAGTAGAAAAGAATAAACTTGCGTTGCGGGACTCCCTTCAAAGGTGTTAATGTAAAAATAAATAGGAAAAGAATTCGTTTCATTCTAGAGATACGGGATTCTTTTATGGCAATTCAGTGTATAATTATTTTACAACATTTTCTTGAAGAGAACAAGTACTTGATTTCGTGATTTAATATTATCAGATAGCTTAGGCGCTTCATTTGAGAAAATTGCTATAATTCGCAGGCTGATTATTTGGGATAAAAAAAAGAATTAGGGCTGCCTTTATCAGAGTTAGCAAAGAGGAGTTTATGCCCAACTCTAAGATTGAGTAGGCTTAACGTTTGTTGTATACAAGCGCGCGTGTTGATGCGAAGAAAAAACGAAGATTATTGTCATTAAGATATAAGTTAGACAGGAAAAAAGTAATGGGAAACACTTTAGACTGTTCACTTTGGCGTAAATTACCTTTAAGATTCATTACCAATTGTCATAAAGAAACAGTGTTAGTGAAGTTAATTAACAACACTCTGTATTAAATTAAAAAAAAGTAAAGTAAGTCAAATGAGTTTTGGCATTACTTTTGTTTTAAAATAATTGTTTATTTGCTAGTCATTCAGTTTTTACAACTCGAAGACGACATCAAAACTACCACTTAGAACGGAAAACAAACATGTATTTTGTTTTGAACCGTTTATTGGGTTTTCCTCTTCCTGTCATGTGTGCTATTCGAAAACTTTAATAACGCAGATAAGCAATATTAAATCACAAGGGTTTCAGTGGTTATGCATTCATTTCTTAATTAAATTGCGTCAATTATGGCTACTATTATTCCTACCATAACAAACAATCAGAATCGGAAATAATGTTCCAAATTTGGCGCGTCTTCGCCATCGTTTTGCTCATGTTTCTAATATTATTAAAAGAAACGAAAACATTCTTTATTACCCGGAAAATTAAACTAAAATAGAGAATGGGTGCTGTCACTATTGAAACAATAGAAATAGAACAAGGAAATGAACTCAAAGTGTACACGATACTTATTCAATCATAAATTCAATCTTATCTGATGATTTGCCACATGTATTAATTTGTTTATATTTATTAGTTGTATTTACAAACACGTTAAAGAAGTTGCGGAATTTAGCATAATTGATAAGCAATGAGTAATATTCAGTGTATAAGTTTTACGAAAAAAAAATTATATATATATATTCCACATTATAATTTTTTTTTTTTGTCAAAAAGGTTACGAAGAAATTGAATGGGAATTTAATATCGGTCACTTACAGATGTTTAGGTTTTAATCGAAATCAAAACAAAATTTTTTATATTTGAAAGTTATTCCATCAAATTCTTTAGGATAGCATGGCCAAAATAAAAAAAAAGGTGATAATAAAAGGCGACTAATAAAATATTTCATTGCATTTTAATTACCTGGAATTAAATTTAATTCCAGACAGAAACTAAAATTAAACTTCGGTCTCTTCCACTTTATAAAAATTATAATTTTCATCATCTTCTCTATGTGAGGACCCTTCTTCGTTGTCGAATCCTTAATGCCTTCTCAAAAACAATACGAGGCGGAAATACGACGGAACAAAATTACCTCTTCTACAATTGTCGATAAAAAACGCATATTTAAATACAATGGGGCAAATGTGCGTATTTAGTAATTTTATATTACAATAAAATATGCGTCTTGTTTGTTGCAAAATACCTAGATATTTGCGTTTAATACAAAAATTCCACGATAATATAAATTTATATACGTTTTCGCAACAAAGGTCACAAATGGGCGTCAGGCCTGCGCGAACGCACAATGCAGATAATACAGTCACACGCATGCGCTTTGGAAACGTACCAGTGTCTACAGGAAAAAAAAAACATGAAATGCTTTCTGTTTTCTACTTCATTTTCCCTTTTAAACTGATGATAATTTACCACATCTAATGTTGTAAATTGTCTGCCACAGGCTTTAAACTTCACTACAAACACTAAAATTTTATATATATATTTTTTAATTTTCGTCAGAGCTTTCACGGATATATGGACCACCTTCTTTAGGGGCTCATCCTATCCTTTCAGCCAAGGGTCAATAAAACCTTAATCTGTCATCTGTGGCGTGGGAATTCAAAACTCATGCGGAGGGCTCAAGTGACTTTAAAGAAGATTATGTTATGCGGCCTTAGTGAAAATGTGTTTTGACATCCAATGTGGGGGTGGGGCTCCCTTTCATATGCCACTCTATGTTGCTGCCCAAAGCACAAAAACGTTTCAAGCTACTCAGCAAATTTATAACGCTTCGTTACATAAATTTCTCAATTGTAAAAAAAAAAAAAAGAAAGAAAAGAAAGGAAGGAAGAAAAGAAATTCAAGCAAGGAAACGAAAACCGTTTGCTTAGCAGAATTATAACCCCAACTTCGCTGCGCAAGGCCTCGGGAGCATCAAGAATAGACTCCTTCTAAATCGAGTTAACAGGAAAAAGACATGACGATGATTCGACTCGTCGTTTCAAACTTCAAAATCCATGGTTCAGAAGAACCAGTGGCGGTTCTGGACTGGGGCCGGGCGAGCCATGGCCCCCCAAAATATAACCGGATTTTATTATATTGCCTATGTGCACGAGTGCGCCGCTGGCGGCACTCGTGCACATAGGCAAATATACATAGCCTGAAGCTATACATAGACTACATATATACATATCCTTATATACATAGCCTGAAGATAATTGTACGCAACGTTGTGAATAACTTTGTACGTGAAACAAAGCTCGCGCAGATTAAATTATCAGGAAAGGAAAGGTAAATTATTTACACGTAAGTACTTCGAAGTAAAGAAATATGACATACCCATTAATACAATGAAAGAATAATGTGTTCAGGGCTGAGGCAATCCTTTTTCCTTTGGGGACGCCGGATAAACTGATTGTTGTGAGCTTGCGCTGTTTTGGCCGCGACTCTTACATGAGGTCAGGTGTGAAAAATTGTGACGTCATCTCGTCGCTCAAAAGTTTCAGACTTTGGAATATTTTGGATTAAGGAAGTTGAACTTGTGTATTTTATTAATTTAATTTTATATAGTTTCTCATTTTTTCAATCAAATGATGAGTTTGGTATAAATAAACGTATTGAAGTACCGATTCCCTCGTATACGTTACAATAAAAAGCACGGTTTTATACTAAAAGCACGGGACAAATTTACAGGGTTAGTCAAAATCGAACATTTCATGTATTTAGATGAAAATGTAAATAATTCTGTTGGTTATTTATTAGTCTGCATGCATTACAAATGCAAAATAAAATTTGACATTTGTAATTATTTTTTCGTCCCAAATTTTACTATTTCAGATCCATTTTTAGGTACAATCAGGCAAGGTATTAATTGGGATTTACGGTTACTTTGTTTCTCCGTGCTGTAGAAAAATGGTTTGTGTACGTTTTATGGCGTAGGACAGTACTGCCCATTCACGAGAAGTTGGCGTTCAGGTTCGTTAGCTGAAGTAGCAGACGGGTTGTTCCATTGCAGTAGAGGGAAGGGCGTTTTGCCGTAACTGGTTTTTCGCACGCGAAACATGGCGTCGGGATGAATCTTGGGCGGACGTGGCCAGTCTTTTCCGTATATTACCAAATAGTCTGCTAGTCACACGTGTAACGCAGAGAACGTGTTGAGGGCTAAGGAACCATCCCCCGGACAACGATGAGCAGTTAATCGGTAAGCTTTCTTTTTGGCACAGCTCGGAGTCGAACCCGGAATAGCCGTACTCTAGGCGAACGTGTTACCACTGCAGTCACACCGTATAAATAATCATACAACCTCTCCCCGCCCCTCTCCCGAAACTTTATTGTTTCTTGATGGATAAAATAATTTCTGTTATGTAGCATATGCATCGAAGCCATAATCCCACAATTTTAGAATTTTTAATTTTGAAGTAATTTACTCAAAAAATACATGCACACATAAATAATGCCCGTTCTTCAATACATGTCCAGAACTTTCATATCGTCCACTCTTTTTCCAAACCTCGCAAGTCCGTTTTCTAAGAAATATGAAACTTGTTTTCTGGACAAAAAAAAAAACAAACGAGAAATCCGAATTTCAAGGACCCGTAACACATTCTTTGTAACTCATTCTTGATTTTTTCGTAATTCACTCTTGATATTTAAAGTCATAACGGTGTTACGAGTCTTGAACGAGTTGTTAAAATTCAGGGTTCTCCATTTCCCTTTTCCTTCCTTCCTTCCTTCCTTTTCTTTCCTTTTTTTTCAGAAAATACGGCAATGCAATATTTCTTGAAAGTCAGACTTAGGAGGTCTCCAAAGAAAATCGATGGCATACAATAGCTATAAATACTGTTTTGTATTGGTTATACCTCCTCAACCTACATTGATAGCTACAACGTTATCATGTTGGTAAAGCAATGTTTTTCTATGAATGCGAAGTTTGACAAGCTTGATAATGACTTTAGACATAAAAACATGTTTAGTTAAATCTAGGCAATGTAAGTTATGAACCAAATGCTCATACAATTATATACAATATAATACGATATAACAATATGTCGCAAACGTAAAATAATTTCAGTAATAAAAAATTGAAATAGAATTTAAAAGAAAAAGACAACTTATTCATCCCCCTGTATTACAAAGCACATAGTTTTATATAAAATAAATAAAAACTACATAGTCTTTTGAAAAAAATGAAATAAATTTTATTATCTTATAAATTATATATATACATTTTTTTTAACATTTATTTTAAAACAGTAATTCGAATTGTATTTTATTATTTTTCACTGAAATTTAACTTGCGTTTTCTAATGGTAAAGTGAGCTTTGTTCTGGGAAAAGACTAAAATCTCATATGAACCGGAACGAGGAGCAGTTTTCAAAACATAAAATCTATCATCATCATCATCATCATCTATAACTGATTTGAAAACTGGGCTGGAGTTTAAATTCAAATATTCTTGCTATCAGTCAGTGGCGTGCTTATAACCCTCGCAACACCCGCAAGGCGGGGGACACCCCTTTTGTCGTCATTTATTTTCCCTAAAATTTATAAGTAAAAAAACTAATAATATTACTCCTGATGAAGGACTGCTGCTGATGCGTCCGAAAGCTTGAGTGATCTTTTTCATTGCTATTTTACCAGTGTTTAACCTTTTTATGTAATTATATTTTTTAGTTAATAAGGATTTCTTTTAATCTTTAGGTAAAATATAAAGTAAAATAAACGGTTTCCAACTGTGGCAAACTCATTACGCGTATTTACTTTAGCTGTTTTTATTGCCTTTAAAATTGAACTCAACATCCGAAAATTATGAAGTCTGGACGAGTTTTGAAGCTATAGTATACGCTTTGTGCCCGAATCTTACCTCATGAAACGGTGACTAATCGATATGTGTTCTGTTTAAAATATTGGAATACGCGTCGCCGGTTAATTTCTTACAGAAAACACGACACAACACTATTATATATATATACACAAATTAATTTTCGTAAAAGGGGGGGCCCAAAAAATATTATTACGGGGGTCCCGAGATTTTCCATTACGCCACTGCTATCAGTGACGTCCTAATTGCTAGAACTTTCCAATTTATGTAATGAGTGTACAAAAGCAGAGAATTTAAAATGGCAAGCAATTACATACACGACGATGTTCAATATCTAAAGATATTCTATAAAGCTTTAACCCAGGGGTGGGGAACCTTTTCATGTTGGAAGGCCGCATTAACTTAGCTGTTAATGTTAGAAGGCCGCATCAAGTTAACTGTAATATACGAAGGCCGGCCGCATGTGTTTTGATTGTATTAGTCAATCAAGGAATATTATTTCGTTAAATTTCATCTACTCTTTTATACTTTAATTAGGTTCGTTTTAAGCATATTAAGATCATAATGCAAATATAAAAGACGAACAGAATCATATTAATAAAAATAAAGGGATTTTTCTTCAAAATTTTAATCCTGCCACCTAATGGCCTCGAAGCAGTGGCGGTTCTAGCGGGTAGGCCTTGTCCTACCCAAATATTTTGGTTATTTTTTGTGGAATGTAAAAAGTATGAATATTTATCAACGTGTAAATAGGCTTTTAATAATAATATAATTGCAGTAGAGCTGTCTTCAGGCGCAATTTTTATACGGGGATAAGTGGGTATTTATTGTATATAAGGGTCAGAATATGTACTGTGTAAAACGTTTACTCCTTTGCGAGGACATTTCAAAAGTGTATGAACAATTAAAAAGGGATGTACAGATTGAAACGCTATCAGATTTCATCTTAACACGAATACAAGCTGGACTAATTTACAAAAAAAGAGCCAGAAATAACACAGATGTCGTAGCCATAAGGTTCCGAACTAATGTAAACGGCAGATCACAACAGGTTTAGTATCATTATATTCTGTCTTTTTTAAGTGATTGCGAGATAAAATTCTTAGCTGTAAGCATAAAAACAAGTCTGAAATGGCAAAAAAGGCCAAATGGTAGTCATTAGCGTAAGTGGCACGATTCTGTATGGTAACCTGCGGCATTGAGAACTTTAAACGTTGGTGTTTTAAGCTAACAAAGCGTAAAAATCAATGTCAGTTTGGCCTCGTAAGATACCAAAAATATCCTTAGGAATTTTGATTTCTGTGCAATGAGCGACCACCCTTTTTGATAGCTGAGATATTCGACTTTCTACCTACTGTGTTACACAGACGTCTAGGTGTCTCTCTATAACAGTGTGTGCGTGATTTATGTTCGTTCTTTCGATCTGAGTTTTAACATACAATATTGATGAGTTTACGTTAGTTTGTCACTTTTTGATGTAATATGAAACGTTAGATAACGTTTGAACGAATGAACAAAGGACTTGTAAATTACAAAGTAAACAAGCTGACTCAATGCGAAATGGCCATGTTTTGGATTGCCACTTATTTCTCCGTCTACAAGTATAGAGATTGATCTGTCAGTTATTACTGCAGAAAAAATAACTCTGGATTTAAATGAAAATTGTAATAAAGGGCCAACACAGCCAAACTTGACTTTTCCCGCCGACACATGGGTGATAAGTATAGATCATTTCACAGTATCTGGTATGAAAAACATGCATGGATTGAGTACTCGGTTAAGAACGAAGAAATATTTTGTTCTGTTGGCCGCCATTTCTCATTACCAAAAAAAAAAAAAGCGATGTACTATTAGTAAATAAAGAGTACTTAGATTGGAAATAAAACTAGGAAAAAAGGGCACGGGAAAATGGCCTGGAACAAAGGGAACGTTCAAATATTACATAAGCGCCTTGGTGGTGGGGGGGTTGCTTTTATTCTTATTTTCATAAGTTAACGAATGTTAACTTTTGTTTACTGGGTGGGGGGAGGGTAGAAATGGCCAAAATATTGCTTACGTAATACTTGAACACTTCCAAAGGGCCAATGGAAAAAATGTCCGAGGAAAGAAGGGCCGACCACAGAGAAGGGTGACATTCACAAATTTCATAATTTTAATTGCAATTGAAATAACTGCAACGTTTACAGCTACCGCCCTCTTAAAACGATTATCATCAGGGATGTATCGAGGGGTGCCTTTATCTCGGATGCTACTAAAGTCACATCTACCAAATTTTATAGACAGATAGTACACATGAGTGTCTTTATACATGACGATATATCAAATACGTACCGAGAAGTGCCGTAGCCCCCCCATTATTTATCTCGGCTGCTATTGAAGCCACATTTATTAAATTGCACGGAGTATACATGAGTGCCTTTAACATGCAACCTATCAGGGGCATATCGGGCGTGCCCAGGGGCGGACTGGGCCACCGGTGCGCCCCCATGGGTGATAGGAATCGCGCCCTCCGACAATTCAAGATATGCGCTCTTTGAGAGGATCCAGTCCGCCCTTGGGGGTGCCGCAGCCCCTTATTATTTATCTCGGCTGCTATGGAAGCCACATCTAATAAATTTCATGTACATTTCTGTTTTCGTTCTTCAAAACGTGTCCGTTAATGGAAGTTTTATTTTATATTTGTTAAAGCTAATGTACGAAAATGCCGCCCCCCACCTCTTCCGTGGCACCCACTGCGGACAACCCCCCATTTTGACACGCCACTGGGAAGAACCCCGTTTCCTCAGTTACCCTAATGAAGGCCCACCCACAAAAAAATTTTTGAAACCGCGCCTGCCTCGAAGGCCGCATGTGGCCATAAGGCCGCGGGTTCTCTAAACCCCGCTTTAGAGCCTACTCCCGGTATGTAGAAAAAAATATATAAGCAAATGTAGTTTACATGCACATACTTGCACACATCAACTTCCTCCTGCTTATAATGGTCTCGTATAAAGAGTATGAGGAATTGTTGAGAATATTGTATAGTTATTATGATTACCACACGTCGTATTAAGAGAATCTCTAGAACTCCGAACACTTTTTGTACTCCTTCTGCCCATCTATACAATTCATGAAATTTTATACCATTGGTTACATTTCACTGAGAATTTTTGAAATTATACAGCATTGAAGTGCTTTAGCTCAAAACAGGGGCTTACCCAGGATTCATAAACTGGGGGGGAGTGTTCAAGATTTTCAGGTGTGGTGTGGATTAGATTTCATTAATTTATTTTCATTAAACACATTGTGTGATATATGTTATTAAAAGGATGTATCAAAAGTCTGGAGGGGTGTGTTAGGGGGTGTATAAATCCTGGCTCAAAATATTGTGTTTTCTTAGAGGTACGGTAAATCATATTGGTTTTTGTAGCAGTTTTTTCTTTAATTTGGAGCATTAAAGCGCAGTTATTATAAAGTTGAAGTTCAAATATTAGCATGACACTCTCAGTTTCGAAAGCGTTTGAAGAACTAGAATGTTTTAGCTACACAAAAACAAACATTAAGTTGAAATATGTGATATGGTAACCAAATCAATAAGTACATGTAAAGCCGCCTTATGAATTTTTACAAAAATCTCATTCTATAAAACGCATTAATAAACAAAACCAATGCCCATATAATTACGTATGTAAAAAAAAATGGTGTTTTTAAATAGTGTTAAATATCGTAAGTTGGGTCATTCTTATGCCTTTCTTCATAAAGAAAGAACTCGTTGAACCGCAGATTTCTTATTCTTATTTCGTGCATATCGATTCTTCTCAAGGAGAAAGGTATTCGGCATTTACCCAGAAAGAAAATTCAACCTCTAACAATGCGCGTTGGAAAGAAAATGAAAGCAGTTCCAATAAAACAAAAAACCAAAAAAACACGTCTTAAAAAAAATGCAAACAAGCATTTTTCACTATAGTAAATTGCGAAGCCTATATCGTGTGACTAGCCATCTGTGAAGAAGAAAACACAATGCCTGCGAATATTACTTCGCGAAACTCTTCACAAAAGAACAGGCTATCCGACTTCCAGTTCTACTTTTTTTTTACCTCCAACAGCTTAAAAGGAATTTTACTTCCCAGCGTTGAAGAGAAAAAAATCCAGTTTTGACTTCAAAAAGGTAACAAAAAATGATAGCCCAATAACCCGAAATTACGAAGGACAAACGGGGTATAAATAGCGATTATGATTGATCAAATAGTGTTATCATTTCTACATTAAGAAAGAAAACATTTAGTCTGAATGGAAATTTTGTAGCGTTACTCTGCTTCTCCAAATGGTCGATTATTGAACTTCGATTATCAAACGATGATAATCCTTTCGCAATACTGCATTTCAAATACATAATTACCCGATATATATTTCTTTCGACAGGAATCAGTCGCAATTTTTCGACTTCTT
>QLNU02015360.1:258654385-258666119 GCA_006491805.2 Dysdera silvatica | reverse complement strand
GATGGGAAAGTTTGTTAGAAATCACTTTGTGTATTGGTTTCTGGAGATTTTTAAAGTTCTTTTTAATTCTTACTTGTCCTGATTGTGGTGATGGAAAGTTTTTAATAAAGTTTTTTTGGGGGGCAACGGCAGTTTAAGTCCAGGTATGTAGCTTGTCAGATGGCATCAGGTTGGAGCGTGTCAGGTGAACAACAGTGGAGGCATTTGTGATAATTTCAACTTTGTTTACAAGTAGGTAAAGGCTGAAATAAATAGGAACAAAGCGACAGTATCTAGACTAATAAAAAAATAAATAAATAAATGAAAAAAAAAAGTATTTACAATGTGGAGAGGGAATTAGTTAGTTCACAGCATGTATTTTAAAATTTGAATAAGTGATTTAATGTTTTTTTGTTGTTGGTTTTTTTTTGCAGAATTTTATGAAAGATAATTTTAATTAATTTTCAACTCAACACTTAATTGTGACCATTTCCCCATCAACAGTAGTGAAACTTTTAGAAAACCCAATTGCAGATAAGAGGTGAATACATAAGATCCAAAAATATAAATTCTTGTTTTTGGGACTATATTGTCAGTGAGGCAGCCTTTATTACAAATATACCTGCATCCTGGACAAGACAGAAAAAACAAACTTATTCCTAATAATTTAAGCAAGGGACAGTCCCCCAAAGATGAACTTTACCAAAATTTTTGACATAGGTCTGTTTAGCATATTTGCTATTGGGTGAGGGGCGGTCTTGGTTATAAATCTATCCTTACCTGTGTCTGATGTTTGTTGGACTAATTCTTGCTACATTTGTTTAATTTGTAATATGTATACAATGGATATGCTATATAGACTAATCCAAAGAAGGGTTGTTTGATTGTATTATTGATGATATTTCTATAGGTGTGTGTATGTTTTATCATCATTTTGTTATAGCATATGCATATTCAACAAAAATAATATATATTTACCTTTAAAGTCCTAATTGTATGACTTCATCACAAACCTTTTTGCAAATTATTTTATGCCTGTTCTTAATCATTGTAACTATCCAGATAAATATTAAAAATCACTCACATTCAAAGCATCAGTAAAAAACAGCAGACCTTTCCTTGTAAAATTGCACTCGTTAGTGTAAGATTTTGCTTTTAACTGTAAATAATATACCTTGTCAGTGCTGTTTCACCTTTTTGTTTTTGGCAACTCTTTTTCCAAGTGGACCCAAACTAACTAACTGCACAAACAGATTTAATTTTAAAGTCGTCAATACAGTACTCTTTGCAATCATAAATTTTATGATAACTTATGTGCTGTTCGACTTTGCTTAATCCACATCATATAAAATTACATTTTTGAAACTCAACTATTTCAGCATAAAATGCATGCTCGAATAAACCCCTAAATCCACACTATGAAGTGTGGATTTAGGGGGTGATAAAAAATAATGATCAAAGTGACCTCCCTGGTCACCACAACTCTCTAAGGCAGGGGTCAGAAACCTATGGCATGCAGACTATTTTCAGATGACACGACAGTGTTTTTTTAATTCCATCAATATACTTAACTAAATTTTAAAAAGAGTATATATATATATTTTTTAAAATAAAACCCACTGTTGCAATTCTCTAAGTTTTTATTTTCTTAATAGGTGGATAGTAAACTAAACATTCACAATTGGGGTGAGTGTAGGCTAGCATGTGGAAGGAGATCTCAGTATTACTTTGGTACAACATCTTTAAAAGGTTACTGGCCCCCTACTTTAGGGCTATCAGAACAAAAGATGTTCCCTTGTAAAAGGACATTATTTTGGCCACCTTCAGAACTCTATTTCAAAGAATGAATAGAATTAAAATACAATTGCATCATGAGAGACTTGTAAAAATGTGTTTTGTCCATGTTAAGTAGAGGAAAATTTTCAAGAACCATTGATTATCAGTTCATGTTAAATAGTATTCCATGTTAACCATATTTTTCATCTAATATGGCAAACATCCTCCCTTAGTGCTGCTATGTATTACCATGGCAACATACAGGCATGTTGATAATATTTTGTAATCAATTATAATTGATTGCAAAATAGGTTAAGATAATTATCTTAAACTATGCTCTCATGCATTACAATGCCAGACTTGACACATAATGAGACTCTCAACGATGTCTCTATAATATTCACATTCTCCCATAGAAAAACCAGAGTTCAATTTTCTTACCAATCAAGTATATCTGGAGTATATTGGGGGAAACAGTTACAAAAATCACAAAATATCAGCAAACTAGGCCCACAAATACAAAACATGTGGTAGAATCTGCTGCAGGACAGACACATTTCATACCACTCTGTATCTAGGCTTGTATTGCTACAAGATAAACATTTATGAGTATTAATATATGGCCATTATTTTGCCACTGCTTTGTAATAAAAATCCTTTTGCAATGAAAATGCAAAAATTTCTTTATCTTAATACTCATTGTGTGCAAAGTTCCATAGCGATAGAATGATTTCTTCAGTGCACGTTATTTATTTTTACAATGAACTCTATTTAATATATTAAACTGACACCAATAATTTTCATAAAAGGCAGTAATATTTACAAGGTTTTGAGGTAATACTCTTTTATATTGCATTGTAATTACTTGATACTTTTTCTTATACCACTTCGATTAAAATTTTATTTAAATTAACTTTGATAGTGGATGTATTTGCTTAGTAATTTTTATTTTCATGATTTATTATCATTTTATATAGTTACTATTATTGTACATTACCACATTGTTAAATTTTCCGTTGTGCTTTTTAATTATATATTGCTTTGAATTATTTCTCTAGTAAATCAGAAAGTTTGCCTATACTGGTTGAAAGAAATCTGTGACTGGAGGAAAGTAATGTGGTGTGATAACTCAATCTATACCTTGACCTATGCAAATGATAAGCAAAGAATTTGGTGCGAGTCTCACGAAGCAATAGACTTCGTCTTCTATATCAAAATTCACTTTGTGGAAAACTTGCAGGATCCTCCAGAGCCGAAAGCAAATAATTAATAACTGGATTATCCCTACAGGCTTCTTTTTGAAAAACCTCCTAATTTTTGCCGAATTCATTTTTCCTCCCAACTGATAAAACTTTGCTAAATTCTCTAGAAATAAAAGTTTTCAACTCCCATAAAGATATAGCATAAACAAAACTGGTGCTCCAAAAATTATCTTATGGGTTGCAGGTTGAGGTCATACCATGGAGTGAAGCATAATCTGCTGATGTAGAATGGGTTTCCTAATATTTCTGAAAGGCTGAGTGTCTTCTATAGATTTGAATAGCGTTGCTAATCAAACCATCCTGAAATGTTAACATTTTATCCACCAGCTAACGGACATTGATAATACTTCTGCTATTCATTATATAAGAATTGTTAATCAGTGATTCGGCAAACATGACAATGACTTTCACTATGTTTATTAGCCAGCATGATCTCCCAATTTGATTCTAAATGGGAATATATGGCACAGGTTTATTTTTAAAAAAAAAACAAAAAAAATGGCAGTAAAGTCCCCTTTCACTTAATTGGAACCAATTAAAGAGTTGTCTGACGAACACATGCTGTTCTAAATGCATTCCAATATCGTGTAGACTGCATGCGAAACTAATTTTAATTGGGGGCTAAAGGAGTCTCAGTGCATTAGTAAATAAAAGTTTCCGTTTCAGTGGCTGTTATGTGTTGTTCTGTTTTACTTTATATTAGTTTTCATAGAACAATATGGCAATAACTTTTTAATTACTGCAAAAGCTGATACTTTTTGAGTTCTATACTGCTTCTTGTATGTAAGCTTTATAATGGCTGATTTTGCTCTTACAGTTTTATATTGAAGTTTTTTAACCAAACTTTAGTCCCATGAAAACGAGAGGTAAATCAATAATTTTGAACATGAGTTTACCAATGGCACTCACTGAACAGAATAATCATTTCTCAAGACTGTCATTTGGGTCCTGCAATTGTAACGTATTCATCTATTGTACCATTAACTAGTGTTTGACTACCAATGGTGCTGGTGCTTTTAAAAAAATTGCTTACTGGACTAGTTGCTCATTATTGTTCGGGAATTAGTTCCCTAGCCCTTAAGATATTCAAATTCCTTGAAAAAAATAAAATTAGATAGCAACTCAGTACAACCTCTATAGTCATTTACTGCTGACGCTTCCAATAGAAAAGGAATAAAAATTGCACAATATCTCATACCAGAACAAGAAGTTAAAGTTGAACCTTTAGGTAAAGATTGTATATCTCTGGCATATTGCCAAATACAGATATTTTGCCGAAGCAACCTTTTTTAAAATGAGAATAGTGCTGTCTTGAAATATGGTTTCACCAACGTGATAAAGCCATGTTACAGTCATATGATGTTTTTCTAAAAAAAAAAAAAAGTTTTCAATAACATCTATTATAAATTCTGGAGGTGACGAAGGAGAATGTGGGTGGAAAAGAAGGGCACAGACATAAGAGATCAGAACATGGGTAAGTTAGTGTGAATTGAGTAAAAAAAAAAAAACACTAGAAATTTGTGCAAATGTCAGAAATTAGGCAACATGGCTTGTCAACGAGCATGGATCATGAAACTGCACAGGCAAAAATATCAGTAACTTGACAAATAAAATTTAGTGTGCCAGCACTATGAAATCTCAGTCAGCTTTTGAATTTTCAGTCCTTTGTAGAACTCTAAAAAAAAAAAATTAGCTGCAATTTTTTTGTCGAAGTCATTGCAAAATCAAGGTCAGATTGGTACACTCTTCTTTTCTTTTAAATGAGCATTGCTATTCTTTGCTACTCTTTCAGGATTTGTATATTGCACCATGCATACAATTGCTAATCACGTGGTAATTGTGCTGATCCTCAGAAGGGTAGTAATATCCAATTTTGTTGTATAGTAGGACCTGTATGTAACAAGAAGCTTGAGACCAACGAAAATGCTTCGGTCATTCACTAAATCCATTTGGGAATTTAAAATTCCAAACTTTGAAAATAGTCTATATAGGTAACATATGTGTGCATGCAATGATATTCACCTTTAAATTTGCTTAAAATTTAATGAGCAATATATATTTATCACTTGAATTTCAATAGAATAAGCTAAAAAAATTATATGAAGGAACTTATGTGCATTAGTAAATTATTCTCAAAATAAGCTTTATTTAAGGATGCTCAAAAAATAGTCTACAGTTGTTTACTTTTTTTCCCCGCCATTTCTATGTTTATTAACTTTTTACATCCTGAAATAGCATTAAATACATAGTCGTCAGTGTAATCCACTGCCTCAAAAAAGGCATTTATTGTGAGCTACTTTGCATTTACTATGCATTTTGAAAGGGAAGAGAGTTCTCAGAAATTCTCCTGTTTAATTGGTTGGAAAGTTCATTTCATCATGTAAAACATCGCTGATACAAGCAATAGGGAACTGTGTTATATCATGTTTGAGAGTCATAAAGTAGTTACCACTTTTTACTGAATATTTTTATTTTAAGGTTGTAAGTAGCATTTTGATTGAAATTGGAAATAACAACACTCAAAATTCAATTCTGAGTTTTAAACTCTCATCTCTTAATATTGGCTGCTATTTCTTTTAATAATTGAATTAATGCAGAATGATGCTTGCTGTCCTTGCACTTATTCAACCAACTAACAATTGAATTTTCCAGTAGAAGACATTTTTTTTCTGAAGTACTCAGTAAATAGAATATGCGCTCTTCTTTCCGAGTATAGTGATGCCATCTATTGAAAAAATAAAACCTTTGCTTTGTTAGGGCTCTGGCTTGGTGGCCTGGTTGGGCATTTCGCGATGCCAAGTTAAACAGTGAACTAACTGGTTTAACTTCTTATTTAAACACTATAGTTATTTGAAAGGTTTGCATAATACATTCTTTTTAATTTTTTAAAACAATTTTCTTTATAAATGTTTGAATTGATTATTAAGCAACCTTTGTAATATTTGAAAAATATGCATGCTTTTTTTTCATTCTGTCTTCAAATTCTAGGTTTTTCTTTAGACGTTCTATAATCTCTGAGCTTCCTTTTGCTTTAGTTAGTGCTTTCATCTTTATTTTATTTTTTAAGTGCATTTCTTGTTACAATAAGACGTGCATATCTAGCAGCAATCTTTTACACATGCTAATTTTGTATGTCGGAAAGAAAAACAAAATATCTTAAATTATTCTATGTTGTCGATATAATTTTTTAGTTCATATTAAAAGTGCTTTATTAAGAAATCTTAGGTAGTTTCATGCACTTTTATTTAAATGATATCCTTTATTTGCTTCAGTTCCCATTGTGTATTCATATAACCCTATTATGTATTATTTACGTCAACATAAATTTAAGTATTACACAATCAAACTTTAATTGCTTCTTTTATTAAAGAAATTAAGCACACTGTAAACATCTAGTAATTCTAAAAAGTTAATTGTCACCCCTTTCTTTTTGCTAAGTATATAAAAATTTATTAAATATTTTGTGCAGAATATGGAACAAATTTTTCATACAAAACTCTTAATAGAAAAACTATAGCATTTAATTTTCAGAAGATTCTATATATAGTCGAACCTGTTTATCTTGAATCATCTATATTTCCCCGTATTTTCAGCCTACATTCAACGTGTATTTCCATGTTTACCTCTAATAATTTTCTGTCAAAACCTGTATATTTTGAATTATGAACTGAATATAAGTTCAAAGCTCATAATGGGACGTGGATAGTAGAGCAGAATAGTAACAGGTGCGAGTCGCCAAGTTTCTCGGAAATCTACAAAGGATCATGACTTCATTTGGTGCTTTCAGTAGGGACTGGGAACTTCAGACAAGTAGGGATTGGAGGGGATGAATAATAAACAATAGTCAGTTTTACCCTTCTTTTCTTGGAAACTGTTTCATCCAGCTTGCAAAATTTGAGAGGACCGAGAATGCAGAAAATCATTTTGTTGTATGTAGTACTATTTTTGTTAAGGTATATCAAAAATATTTGATCTACACTTATATACTTGTTATTATTAATAAAATACCTTCAATGAGATATGTAGTAACCTGTATATCTCAAAATTTTTCTCTTTCCCCCACGAGATTCAAGATAGACAGGTTTGACTGTTATTAAAATTTCTTAAAAAAATTTTTTTAATAAAGTAGATTAAATTAGCAAATGAACTGACTAATCATTGACTATCCACTAAACTGATAAACACTTAAACTGATATATAATTAGGTAAAACTGATGTTAGTTACGTATAATCACTGAAAAATATTTTTATCACTGTATCACTTTGCACCTCTTTAACGAAAGTGATAAAAGAGAGAAAATTTTCTGATTATACATCCATATATTATATAAAATCTAGTTTGAACAAAGTGTCATAAATGCAGATTTAGAAATTCTACTTGATAATAGTATGCGTGATTATCAGCAATATACAAAGGTAGACCAATTCTTAACTAATAGGCCCTGTGGTGATACCATTGTAAGGTGTTCATCTAACGTGCAGTTATCCTGGGTTCAATTCCCAACTGCACTAAAAAAATGCTTATCAGCTAACTGCTCACTATAGTCTGGGGATTAGTTCCCTATGCCTTAAAAAAAGTATGCTCGGTCTCACCTTGCTTGGCGCAGAACGACCATTGTTGTCCTTGTGCCATAAAAATACAACCAACCTATGTCTTAAGAGGTTTGGATTTCTCAGAGTAGGTCCCAGCGTAGCACGACCTGTTGTCCTTGTCCATAAAACTTAAACTTGACTAGTAAAATTTTATCACTGATGGAAATTCAGAAGACACGAAAAATAAAAGCAGAGTGAAGTTAAAGATGACTCTAAATTGCGGGGATAAAAAATAGAGTAAAAATGAAGGAAAAAAGTGAAAAGAAAAATTTATATAGAATACCAATAAAACTTAACTTCATGACGATCCAGAAATATTTATGTAGTTGGTAAGCATCTGAATTTCAACATCCATAGGCTCATCCAATTAAGATTTAAAGCTGTTATTCCGAATATGGACGATGATTCCCCCTTGGGGAGAGACGTTTGGATTCATCAAGGGGGTTTTTGTTCACTTTTGGTGGTTGTGTGCAAACAATTGAAACACAGAAGAGTTTAATTTTATTTAATGCACAAATCATTAATTGTTTAGTCTAAAGAAATTCTGAATTGTGTGATTAGTGTCATACTAAGCAATGAAAACATACTTTTTAAACAACTTTATATATGCGTTTGTTATTTAAAAAGTTCTTTCATTTAACTTTGTGTAGTTTCAACAGAATATATTCAATGAAAATGTATGTGTAATATGTGTATGCCATGCCTGTCACTAGGTATAGTTCATTCACTTTAAGGTGGCAGTGTGCAGTAGGACCTTGATTGAGATGTTGACATCCAATGCAAATTAGCTGATCAGGGAGATGGTTTCCCTATGAAAACATAATCAAACAAAAGTGTTGAAGAGGGAGTGGGTAAAAGAGAATAAAAGGAGAATGCAGCACTTCCCACTACATCTGAAGCTAAGTTATGCACATGTCACAACTTTATGTGTTTGTGATTTTGCCATTTAATACGACATCACTACCTTCATTTCCTGATACTATTTTCCTGGGTAAAAAATCCATTTATTTCTAAAGCAGAAAAACAAGAACGTAGTTTGCAATAAAAAATTATTGAGCTTCAAAATGATGGATAATCAAAGCAAACATTTAACAGTAAAAGACAGGAAGTCATGTAGCTGAAACATATGAAATTTCCTGCTATGTGGGGAAAGCAAAACTTCATTATTTGTCTGTTTTATCTCATTGGGCAATAATTTAGTGCAGTTAATTGCACACTACTGAAGAATCAAATTGTTAGTGTATTGTCAGTCATGATGACTTGGGTCTTTTACTATCCAAGTATACTCTAGATATTGCAAAATTCGTTAAGCTCAAGTATCGCACTAATATTTTATAATAAAAATACAATTGTATTTACTTTTTTGTAACTATATAGATAAATCATATTAAGAACTAAATGTACTCAAATGTAAGTATAATCAGGTCATGATAAAAATGCTTAATAATAATTAATGAAAACACCTTTTGTACATTACTTACATTTTAAGGTAAGAATGGGAAGCATTGGCATATGCTTTGTCCCAGGATATTAAATTTAAAAAGGTTAAGGAATGTTACCTTAGAACTATGATTGCAAGACCTCTATATATATTTGTGATTGTCTGCATGATGGAACAAAATGTCTATTCCAGTCCAGAATCAATCTTCTCTTGTTAAAGCTACTGGAAGGATGACATTAGCTTCCGCTGTACACAGAAAACATCATGAAGGTTTGTATACTAGTAGTTGATCAGCAATTTACTTACTCCTCATTCCATGTCACAAAAGAGAACAGTTAAATTGACAACGATTGCATGTGAACTGAAAACCAATAGAGGTCCATACTCTTCACGTGTGAGCAGGGCTGACCTTCTTTGAAAATATCATTACCTCCCTAAAAAATGTAGTGTTGGTTTTATTTTTTCTCAAAATAAATTTTTATAGAATTATCTTCAATCTTTTGTGTTGTACAAAATTGTATACAATAATAGAACTTGTTCTTTGATGTGAAAAATGAATTCAAAACCGATTTTCATAACATATTTTGTATACATCTTTTTTTTTTTATGTAAGTTAATATTACCCTTCCCAGGGTTTACACAATTGCCAAATGGTCAATACACAGTCACTGGGGCATGCTTTTTGTAATCTTTCATGGTAACTTAATTTTTCATTTTTCGTTTTCTCCATATATATATAAAGATAGAAGGTATTACCATTGTTCCTGTCCTCGTTCGTCTAGCAGTCAAGACACTCCAGGCCCAACGTAGGGACCCTGCTTTGAATCCACAATGGGGACGGTGTCTCTTTTTTCCCTAAAAATAAAAAAGCTTAAGCTACTCATATGTATGTGTTGAAAATTATTGTATAATAAATTCCCCCACTAAAACTCACAAAAAACTCGCCTCGGTGGCTTTGTGTGTTGGCCATTATTTGGCAATTGTTATCCCTGAGAAGGGTAATAATATCTTACATCCTTATATATATGGAAGAAGAGAACTTTGTTCCTGTCCTCATTTGTCTAGTGGTCAAGACACTCCAGGCTCAACGGAGGGACCCTGGTTCGAATCTAGGATGGGGATGGTGTCTCTTTTTTCCCCTAAAAACAAAAGAGCTTGAGCTGCTTATACGTGGGTGCCGAAAATTATTGTATAATAAATTCACTCACAAAATCTCACCCTGATAGCTTTGTATATTGACTATTATTTGCCAGTTGTGTTATCCTTGAGAAAGGTAATACTTTTCATCTATACAATCAGTATCCGAAGTGAACAGAGGAGGGGGTATTTTAGATAAGCCAAGTATAAGCAAAATTTTAAGAAATGCTGACGCTTTAAAAACTTATTGTGACTTATTTATATTCAATATTTTAAAAATTTGGTTTATCTCCCCCCTTCTTTCTCTGTAAGGCATGAATTGCAAATTTTCTATCATAAATGTGGTTAAGAACAGGCTTCGCAATACTAGTTCAATTCGTCAGAACAGTTTTTTGAATGTCACTACAGTGAATGCCATAAGTATTCGTACACCTGCAGTGTGTTCTATTTAAGAAGCTGCTGTATAATAACTATTAGATGTACGTAGAGACAGGACAAACGCCATCATGATTGCCATGAAAATATAATTTATTTTCAACTAAAAAACTTAAAACTATGTATATAATACTGCAAATTACAATAAATTAGCATCAAAATTATTCACAGTTCACGTGTCAAAAGCATTCGTACATGCAAAAGTCTGTCCTAAAATGATAGAACTGCAATGTTGTTTGTGCACCCGAAGCAATCTGCGGGACTGCACCGATTTCATTTAAAAGCCAATGAACAATAAACCCGTTTACTATCATTTCTGCAGAAAGTATGCGAAAATGAGTCGTAGAAATAAAGAAACAAGTGTAGCGGAATGAAAGCTTGTAATGAGGCTCCATAACCAGTGTAAATCTTTACGAGAGATTGCATAGCTCGTCGGCAGACCTCGTTCTACAGTCCAGTCCATAATTGACCGTCATTGTCAAAGAAATACGATTCAAAATATGCCGCGAAGTGGAAATCCACAAAAACTGACTGAAAAGCACAAACGTTTAATTGTTAGATTAATTAAGAAAAATCCAAAATTAAGTGCTCCAAAGATAAGAAAAGAGCTGCTGAATCAAGGTGTATCACTCTAAGAAAGCACGGTGCGCCGCGTTTTCAAAAATGCAGGGTACAATGGACGTGTAGCTCGTAAAAAGTTTTTCGTGCGAAAGGTAAACAGAAAGAAGCTTTTGCAATTCGCAAAAAAACATGTTGATAAAGGTCCTGACTTTTGGAATAGAGTTACATTCTCGGATGAGAGCAAATTTAATATATTTGGATCAGCTAGCAGGCAAATGGTATGGCGTAAAAAGAACACCGAGCTTCAACCGACGAACCTGTATCAACGTTGGAAACACGATTTTATTTCATTTCAATGAACATAACTGCCTTCTTTATTTGCAAAATTAAAAAAATAAAGCAACCCCACGCCGTGAATCGTACTTGCTAACCTGGGTAGTGATCAGGTGACGTCACTCACCTCTCAGGCAAAAGGTCTTGAGTTACAGTCTCGTTCACGCAGAAGCAATTTTCACTATTTTTCTTCTTTTTATTTCAAATCTTATCTTTT
>QLNU02015360.1:258635872-258647648 GCA_006491805.2 Dysdera silvatica | reverse complement strand
AACCCATGATTCGTTACCTATAATTACTCTAACAAATATGGGCCAGTTTCGGCCCAATTAATCAGTTCTTGGGATACTTCAAGTCAGTGTTGTTTTTGCTAGTCTGACAACAATTTAGGAATGAATTTTGCAGACATGAAACGCATTTTCAAATCTTCAGTTAAAATTGACTGAACTGCATAGAAATTTAAATTCATGTCATCAGCCATTTCCCTAATGATACAGTGGGGATGAAAGTATGTTTACACTGGAATGTTGATATTTTTCACCTGCATAACAAAAAAACTATTTAACAGAATTTTTCAAATTTAATGGAATAAGTACAAATCATATGTCTTTATTTCTTGAAACTTACGGACTTGTAACACAAATTGGTTTTATGTATTTAAACAACATTTGAACCCTCTCCAGAATATGAAGAGCAAAATTAAGTTTACAAATAAGTAAAACATAAAAAAGTAAAAATCTAGTACTTGGTAGGGCCTCTCTTGGCCCGAATGACTTCACGGAGCCGTTGAGGCATGCTGTAGACCACGTTAGTCATAACATTTGGTGGGATGCTGGTCCAAGCTTCCTGCAATGAAGTTTTGAATGCCGGGATGTTTGTGCGACATGATAATGGCACACGGTTGTCTAAAATCCCCCAAAGATGCTCAATGGGGGTTCAAATCAGGTGACTGAGATGGCTATTCGAGCACCTTTATCTTCTTGGAGGCAAAATAAGCAACTAAAATACGAGATTTATGTTTGGGGTCATTGTCTTGTTGGAAAGACCAACCCCTTTTCAATCCCAACTTCATCTTTCATTGAGCCAAATTTGATTCCAAAATCTCCTTATACTTGTGGGAGTTCATAAGGCCATCAATGAATACCAGATTTCCCGTTGCATTGTTGGCAAAACAACCCCAAACCATAACTGATGATGGGTGTTTGATTGTTGGCTGCAAATTCTTGACATTAAACGCTGTTCCATCTTTTCTAAACACTATTTTCTTCTGTTGTTTTAATAGTTCAAACTTGCTTTCATCGCTGCACATCACATTTTCCCAGAATTTGAGTGGCTTATCAGCATGTTGAATTGCAAATTTTGAACTCCTTTGTTTATTTTTGGAAGAGATATAAGGTTTCTTACGTGAAATTCTTTCTTTATATCCCACCTTGTTTAACACCCTTGAAATTTGTCTCCGTGATATTGTCTTTTTGAATTGATCTTGAAATGTTTCTTGAATTTCCCTTCTTGATGTAAATGGATTTTTGTTTATGATTCTCATAATCGTCTTGCGCTCCCTTTCTGTGAACTTTGGTTTTCGACCTGTCCTTTGGGTGCTTACAACGTGTCCATTGATTTCATATCTTTTCACTATTTTCTGAGCTCCCATTGCACATATTTCATACTTTTCTCCTAACTGTCTGTAGGATAATTTGCCATCCACTCTGTCTTTAGTTAAGGCTGTTCTTTCAATCACCGATAGTTCCCGTGTTTTCACCATTTTCACTCTACCCTTTATCAGCCCATGACACACACATTCTTATGCATCGTTGATTATGTAAATTAGATTATATGCAAATTACAAGGACATAGAAATTTGCTTTTAATTTTACTTTTTTTATGTTTCTTTTTTTGTAAACGTAATTGGGCCCTTCATATTCTGGAGGGGGTTCAAATATTGTTTAAATACATAACACCAATTTGTATTACAAGTCTGTTATTTTCAAAAAATAAAGACATACAATTTGTACTTATTCCATTAAATTTAAAAAATTCTACTATTGATAGGTTTTTTGTTATACGAGTAAGAAGTGCCAACATTCTAGTGTAAACATACTTTTGCCCCCCACTGTAAGTCTACAGTCAGAGTGCACTAAATCACGAAGTTTCACAACATTTTCGTTGGTTTCTGAAATGGAAGGTCGGCTGGACAGGGCATCATCTTCGATTCTGTTGAACTAGATAAAAACATTTGATAAGCTTAGATATTTATCTCTGAAGCTGTTTTTAAAAGTTCGTAAGTCTCCGAAGCGATTTCCTGGTTTTAAAACAGAATTTGACACAAACATGTTGTTCCATATTTTCATCCATTTTGTGAAATCAATCCGCCGAGAACTGAAAACACGTTTTCGTTCACTAGAATGCCACTCTCTACTGAACAAACATATCACGATAATTTTTTCAGGATGTTTCAAGGACAAAACAAGCTCCCCCTTCCACACCTGCCGACAAACCTATCCTTTTTTATTACGCAGTGGCGCCACCTGCCTTAAAACTTTCCAATCATACCTCACAGGTTGTAAGATAATTACTCTTCACAGGGATAACACAATTGCCAAATAATGGTCAACACAGAAAAACTTCCAAGATGAGTTTTTGTCATTTTTTCCATGGGGAATAATTATACGTGATAATTGCATGGAAGTCAACCGAAAAAAAATAACATTAGTTTTTTTGGGATGCTTTTAAGAAAGGAAGAAAGTGAAAATATGATTGTTTACAAGGAACTAAAATGTAATTGTAATGTGCAAGCATCAAAATTCAAACATACCTATGAAAAAAACTAAGAAATTAGATGCTCAGCACTCAAAAGAATTTTATATGGAGATTTCAATTTAGATAAAGGTACTGGTTTTGTTACATTTCTTAAACATTTAATTTAGATTCAGTGTCAGACTTGAAAATTAACTCAATATTTGGTGGAAATGTAATTGATGAAGTATTTGGTCAGGAATTAGAAAATATTAAATGCAGAAACTATATCTCGTATTTCAGCTATCATAGACCAATGATTACATTTATCTAAAAGCTTTCAAACATTTTTTGAAGTTTATTCAATACAAACTAATAAATCCAAGCCTTTCCAAATATTAACTGAAAATCTTAAATTCTATTAAATTTTTCTGCATTTAATTTTTAAGGTTATTGATGTTGAAAATGTTTTATAAAGATTAATTAATTTGATATATTTTCATACTAGATTATAATTACATACATAATTTCTTCAAATAATCAACTTGAAAATTACCATCTATTATGTCTGGGGCACAGTATAATAGCTCAGACAGTCTTGAGCCATAAAAATCCAAATGAACTGTTATGCCTGAAAGGAAAAAATAAAAATTTATTAATTTAAATTAATATAGATCAGTGGCCCTGAACCTTGATGAAAAAGGAGGGCCTATGCTTGTAGATATTTTCCTGGGACCTTTCCATGTATAGCTAAACTCTATATTCAAAACTTTGAAGAGCTTTTTTTCAAGTTTAAATATATATGTAAAAAAATTGATTTAAAAAAAAAAAATATATATATATTACCTTACGTTTGATTTTCCTTAATGCGTGCTGTAAAAGAAAATGTATACATTATAATTAACATATATTTCAAAGAGAAAAACACTATTTAATGCTGATGGCATTTTCATTTTATTTTTATGGTTATTAACGTCAAAACTATGTTACAAAGGTTAATTAAATTGATATATTTTTATATTTGATTATTATAAAATTTAAATATTACAGAAAAATTGATTGCTGAGCCCCCTTTCCGCTTTTAATATGTGTTTTTTAAGTAGTGTCAATATATAAGTTAGTAATGCTTACAAAATGTAGTAATTAATAAGTTATATAATGTGGTTTTAGTTACTGTAGAAAATCCAACTTCACATACATAAGTGGCAAATGGGAGAAGAAATGCTTTTGCTTTATTGATCAGTAGTTTAAATACCTTTTTTAACATAACCAAAATTTAGATCATGACTTAATTTAGAAAGTAATTTGAAAATGCTGTCTAGTGTAAAGTTTACACAGTATTCACATGGTTCATACTCTTTTGGAGAATTAAAATTAAGCACCCATGGCACATGATAATCACATGAAAGTGGGGGGAGGGGAATGGGATTTTTAAATTGTTTGTTTGTGGTTTTACGGCTCAAGGACTACAATGGTCATGCTGCGCCGGGACCTATTGTTTTTCGAGGAATCCGAACCTCTGGACCTACAAATTTCTGAGGAATCCAAACCTCTTAAGGCCCAGGGAACCAAACCCCAGACTACAGTGAGCAGTCTGAGATTTCTAAAATTGAATCAAGAACATTCATATTTATATGTACACATATTTGTCATATTTTACATACACACACACATTATATATATATATTTCATGCTTACGAGCTTATTATGAATAACTTTTATAGCCTAAAATTGCTCTCTAGAAATTAAGGTCCATACTCTAAATATCTACTCACATTAGCATTCACAATAAATGTTTTATGGCGGCTGACCAGTATCCTTGAATTTCCATTCAATTCAGTGTTTTGGAAACAGTTTTTGCCATCAGGGTCAAGTCACCCTAGTACTAAAAGCTTGCAAGTGCGAGACCAGAGCATGTGCCCAAGTTCCCTATATGTGTTTATACATATATGCATATGCAGTTGTCTCTGGATAAGATAAATTTTTTGAACTCAAAATGTAAGCAAATCTGCCATGTCAAAAATGTAATAATGCTATCTAGAACTTAGTTTTTTGTATATTTCTCTTCCGGTTTGACATATCAAGAATCAACTTTATGTACATTAAACAAAAAGTTTGCCTTAAAGGGAACTTACTTCAAATTTTGGTTTTGAGTTCTATAACTCTTGTATCAATTTTATTTTGTAACAATTTAATTTCTTTAATTTTATCCTTTTCTATTTTTCTTAAACTGTTTGCTTTACAGTGGTGACATGTCTTTAGTTAATTTGTCTTTGTTTTTTTACCCAGAAAGCTTATCCACCAATTTTGTTAGTTCAGAAACATCTGTTTCTTATGTTGTGTACTTATGAATGAATTGAATTCGTTAGATTGCACGCATGTGAGCTCTGAGGTGGGGTCCTTGTTAGTAAAAGAATTTCCTCCATCTATAGTATGACAAACTTTAAAAGGGTGATTTTCCAGGAGATTGCGACATGTGTCGTTCTTCCTACTACTGTTGAGCTAATGAACACATTTAAGAAAAAGCTTGTAAAAGGGAATAATCCAATGCTTTTTACAATTTAAAAATTAAGCACCTTTCAGGGCCCTTAAAAGTAATTTGTCCAAATTAAGCACCCATACGAACCATGATTCATAATCAGTTGATGTCAAGCAAGTTAGTTTTTTGGATTAATTTCATATATAATGAGTAAATGAACTAATTAGCTGTAATTAGAAATCTACTGTTTCTTACCCTCTCTACTGGTGGCTTCCATGGTGGGTTCCCTGGCGTTGTTTGCAGTCCCGATGCATCCTGTGGCACTGTTTGTAGCCCTGGCAGCTACCATGGCATTGTTTGCTGCTCTGGCAGCTGCTATGACATTGTTTGCTACCCTCGTGGCTGCCATAGCATTGTTTGCTGCCCTGGTGTTATTTACATCCAATGTTGCTATGTACTCTTAAAAAATGGTCAGCTGAATATACTCAAACCTTGTACATTTATTTATAGACTTCAAATTTCAACAAAGTATTTCAGGTGAAACTCAAATTGCAAACCTTCAGGTTTAGACAGACTTGGACATCAAAAAATGAACCTGAACTCACCTCTACTAGTTTATATTTAATGGGATGGGTGGCTGCCTTGTATGGCTTATTTAATGTGTTTTAATCAATTACCAATTGCCTATTGGAGTTATAAAAAATTTAATAAATATATTGGGATTTTGTTTTTTTACGAAGTTTTTTTCAATTAATAAAATAGTCATATTCAATAATAATTATATACAATTTTTAAAACTGAAATTAATTAAAACCTATCAAAATCTATAATGAGCCAAGACAGATTAAGTAACTTGGCAATATTATCAATAGAGAGCAATCGCGTAGGAAAGGGCTCAAACCCCCTATTGGATATCAAAACACTTTTCTACAGCCACATCATATAATCTTCGTTAAAGCCATTTAAGCCCTCCCCCATGAGTTTTAAATTGCTATGTTAGTAATTGGGAGAGATTTTGCTATAGATTTCGATATTGTGATTGAAAAATTTGCACAAATTAAAACAAGGCGATTTTAAATACCTTTCCCAGCATTTAGAATCTTACTTTAAAAAACATATATAATTCTTTATATACTTCAGTATTTTCTAAAAAACAATACACATACTTGGGGGTCAATATTGGATTTGTGGAAGAGAGGGCTAATGGCTTTTAGTAGATGTGATACTTAATTTGCCCCACGCACCTGTAGCTACACACTTGTTATAGGGAAGGAAGGCTCTGAAAGTTACATGGGGGCTTAAAATACATTAATATTTTGATACATTTTATTAATATATTTCATAGTACTAAATATAAAATGACTATGCACTAACAGATGAGATGAACAGAAGCTGCTCCTGGTGGCAATTGAAGTTAAAAATTTTATTTCGAAAAATAATAAAGATAGCGAAATATTTTCAATTAGAAAGTTGTAGAGCGCCCTTGTGTTAATAAGAAAAGACATACGGCTCATATGCAATATGCACACATACTGCCACAATGTGAGGTGCTACGGAAGTTTCAATGAATAGCTTTCAGTTAACGATTTCTAGCGCTTTAGACGTTCAGTTGCAGTTTTTAAAAGAAAGAAACCATGACCCCTCTCTTATAAGAACTTCAACTCAACTTTTAAGCTATCAGAAAGCATCAATTGAAAGCGATGCATTGAAACTTCTGGAAAACCTCACTTTGTGCCAGTATGTTTACACATTTCATGCAACCCATATATCTTTTCTTACTAACTGAAGGACACTCTACAACTTTCTAACTGAAAATATTTCGCTATCTTTATTATTTTTCCAAATAAAATTTTTAACTTCCTCAATTCGCCACCAGGGGTGCTGTTCATCTTACCTGATAGTGCATAGTCATTTTACTATACCAATACTTAAATTTCTTTCGGGGGTTATTTATATTTCACTTGAGGGTCATTTGAAAGTCAAACTTTTTTTCAAAGGGAAACCTATATTTTTTATTCTTATTTCTTATAAAATTAAAATTTGGCGCAGTATAGCCCAGATGCTCTTGCGCCATAAAAAAGCCAAACAATCAATATTTCTTATAAAAAAATAACATTTGTAGAAAGCAGTTTTTTCAATTTAGTGCTTAGTTTCCGAGATATTTAGAAAATGAAAGGGATTAAGTATGCAGTAGTTGGGGAGGCATTGTACACACAAATAAAAATATGATTCGTTGATAAGTCATACAATCGATTTATATTCCATAGAAAAATGAGATATTGCGTATGGTGCTAATTGGTACCGAAGTAAGCCGGCCACTTGCTACCAGCATTCGGCCGCCTTTCCTCGACTTCCATTGTGTAGCCATCTGCTTAATGTACCTCATTTAAAAGCCAGTGCTTAAGTGTTAAGATAAATTAGTTTATTGTGTGTTAAAATGAAATATGTCTGTAAAGAAAAAAGTCAAAATAGTTCTTATTTTTGTGGAATCTCGGGGAAAATACAACATGCATGATATGGCATGAACGTCGTTATTCAAGCTTATTTTTTAAATATCTCGGAAACTAAACTCTAAATTGAAAAAATTCTTTCTATAAAAGTTGTTTATTTTTTTACGAGAAATAAAAAATAAAAAATATAGGTTTCTCTTAAAAAACCAGCTTGACCTTCAAATGACTATGAAAACGACCCCCCACACACACACACAAAGTCAAATATAGATGATGAAAAAAACACTTTTCCCCCTTCAAGCCAAGCAACTTTAGTTTAAAACATTTGTTCGTAAAATACTTATTTCTTTAGATATTTTATAGTACCAACTTAAACTGGTCCATTCCCTATTTGACAGAACGTTACGTCTGAAACATCGAATTATTACCACCGTAACAAATTAATTTGTCTTTATGTTAATTACTACAAATCACATCAACTAAAGCTTTACTATTGCTAAAAGATCAAAGTCTCTCGAGCAGACATAGAAAAGTAAATTTAAAAGAATTATATGAATTAGTACGACAACGTGGAATTAACGCTGTTTTCTGAATTACTTTCCGTAATAGATGAAACTTTACGTAATATAGGGATAACAAATACCACCAGCGTTGAAAATAAGCGGAATCGCATCGCAGTTTGCGATTCAAAACGTATGCAAAACGATACGTTTTGGCAAATTGCGTCGAATATTTTGTGATGCAAAAAAAATAACTCCAAACATTTTTTAAAATGACAAAAAAATAACCTTATTTTATAATGCAAACATTGAAATTTCGGCATTAAATTCGTTTCCCATCAATTATCATCCGTATTGCGCGGTTTGCTTTTTGTCTGCCCTCCCTTCCGCTTTCATGCCACGTGACCTTCCTCGGCGCCTTTTCCGTTCGAGGATTGGAATCCCTTCTTTCTGAGGTTGTGTGTCTAGTGCTCGAAATTAGCAGTCGTTAGTCGCGTTTGACAAGGCAACTAAGGTCGTCAGGATTGCCTCAAAGGAGCAAAACTGCCGATGATGACCGAAACTACTGCGCATGTGCGTGGACTCTGTAAATGCTCTTAGGTACTAGTAGTGAAGAAACACGATGTAAAATAGCTAGATCTTCTAGCATATAGTTTTCTGAAGGTACATTACAGTGTAAATTAAATATTTTGCCTATGGGGGGGGAAGGGGGAAAGCAGATTTTATGTGCATTTTATTTACATTATATTTTATTACATATATTTATATTCTTATTTTGTATATATTATTTATTTATTATTATTGCTAATATTGATATTTTATTAAAATTTGTTAATATTATATTTATTATTTATAAATATTTTATATAAATATATATATAATAAAATTATGTAAAATTTATATTATATAAAATTTATTATATATTGTATTATTATTTATACATTAATATAAACTTATAATAATATATATAATATTTATTAATTAATAATGATTTATTTAATTTTTCTGAATTTTTGTAATTATTATATTTTATTATATGTAATTATTATAATATATATATATTCTATATCTTGTTTGGAAAGCATTTGGAGAGACCATCCAGCAGTGGATAGATATTGGTTGATGATGATACTCTATAATAACATATTAATAATTAAAAAATATAACATAAGTAAAATAATAATATACATACAAAAAAACAAAATAAATATAACATAAAATATATATACATATAAATAAAATGGTATTATATATTGCTGGGGGTACGCATGGAGGTTTCGAGAGTGTTATTTGAACGTAAGGCACTTGTGGACAATCTTTCTGTTCCTAAGCGGAAAGCCCTCAGAGACAGTAAAAAGGTTGTGGTCTTACCGGCAGATAAGGGTCGTACTACTGTTGTGATGGATAGGTCGGTTTACGATGATAAAGTAATGTCACTTTTAAATGATGGCGATACCTATTCCGTTGTAGATAAAGACCCTACTGGTTGTATTGAGAGGCAGATGAATGGTTGCCTGCTAAAACTTCACAAAGAGTCGAAACTGGATGAGAAACTTTACTCGCGACTCCGTTGTTCGTCTGGAAGAATACCGCTGTTCTATGGACTCCCAAAAGTCCATAAACACGATATTCCTCTTAGACCTATTGTGAGTTTTTGTAGTTCGCCAACATATGCACTTTCTAAATATCTTGCAGGTATACTATCTCCTCTTGTTGGACCCTCTGGACAGTCGGTGTCTACCTCTGAGGAGTTTATTTCTTCTATCAGAAACGTAAAAATCGCTCCCGATGATGCTATGGTGCCTTTTAGTGTTGTTTCACTTTTCACCTGTATTCCAACAAATTTGGCGGTATCAGCAGCGTTGGAGCGACTGAGGCATGATGGAAGCCTGGAAGAAAGAACTAGCCTTAGTCCGGAAGAGATATATTGCCTGTTCGAGTTCTGCTTGAATTCCACGGTTTTCGGCTTCAAGGGTAGATTTTACCGACAGAAGAGGTGTACGGCGATGGGGTCACCTGCTTCGAGTGTGGTGGCAAATTTGTGTATGGAGGCATTTGAAAACAGTGCTTTAGATGAGTGAATTTACTGTGTCAAGGTGTGGAAGCAATACGTCGATGATACGTTTGTTATCCTACCAAGGTCTTCAGTTGCTGATTTTCATCTCTATTTGAACAGCTTGAACCCTCATATTCAATTTACGTTAGAGGAAGAAGATAGAGGTTCATTACCCTTCTTAGATGTTCGGATAAATAGAGATGTGGATGGGCGACTGTTGACTACGGTGTTTAGGAAACCAACACATACTGATAGGTATCTTGACTTTCGTTCTCATCACCCGGCATCACACAAAGCATCTGTCATTAGAGCCTTGCACCGACGAGCCTTTACACATTGTTGTAATGATGACCTTCGCAATGTTGAATTACGACGCAACAAAAGCGTGTTGAAAAAGAACGGTTACCCGACTAAATTTATCGCTCGTAACCAATGTGGTGTTAGTGGTGGAAACAGGAATGTAGAGGATGAGACTAGGAAGACATCAGTGGTTTTGCCATATGTGGCGGGTGTCTCAGAAAAGCTGTCTCGAATTCTCAGTTGTGTGAATGTTAAGACCTACTACAAACCTGTCTACACCCTGCGTGATCTATTACTTAAAGTTAAGGATCGCGTCCCTGAGGAGGAAAAATCTGGTGCTATTTACCAAATACCGTGTGGAGACTGTGACAAGGTGTATGTTGGACAGACGGGAAGATCGATACGTCTACGAGGGAAGGAGCATATGCGTGCGGTAGCTAGGGGAGACGATTCAAACCAGTTGGCTGAACATGTCTTCAGGGAGGGTCACGAACCAGATTGGCATTCGATGAAAATATTACATCAGAATGTGACGAATCTGGGGAGTAGACTTTTTCTGGAATCATGGGAAACCTACGGTTTGAGGAGTCGTGCAATAAACATCGCAAAACCTCTACCAGAACCTTACAGGATTTTTGCAAAACCTCGAGTTGGGGGTGTTCATCTGACATCGTCGGGTGCGGGGGCTTTCCCGGCGAGGGTTTCCCCGATTGGGGTTTCCCCAGCTGGAAATGCTCCGCACCAAATGGCGTCAGATGGGGATTCCCAACATGCGGGTATATAAGCTTAGGACTTTCACGAACTCTTCATTCTGCCTTCACTTGACAAAGGGAGCAGTTGGCTCCCGAAACGTCGTGTTTTTAAACCTTACGCCAGTGTCAAAATAACTGTTTGTTATTATACATTGTGTAGTTATATCATCAGTTTATTGTAAATTCATGTGTTAATTTCATTAACATTCCATTAAAGTCTTTCCAAACAGGTGTCAAGCCTTCTAATTAATTCTTTATTTTATAATTAATTATAATAAAAATAATTAAATTATTAATTAGTTGATTTAAATTCTATATAATTCTATTTTATTAACCATTAAAATAAAGTCTGCTTTTATATGCATTTTGCAATTTAGCTTTCAGTGTAAACTATCAATTCATTATCAGTTATTAATCATGCCTGAGAAATCATTTCATCCAATAAACCGTCTTCAGTGTAAATAAAAGAGTAGAAAAAGGTATGTAAGATTTAAATTTTAGTTTAAAAACTTGTTACGAAAGTTTGTCATATCACGGTAACATCAACGTCGTTGGAAAATAAAATACGATAACTTTTTGAGCAAAAAGCAATATATTTCTGTATGTAATCAGAAACTGGGCTATTAATTGGCATTTATAGTGTGTTAGATTGGGAATGTTTTCCTATGCAGCAGGCGCCCTCTGTCGGAGAAAAACTGCGTGAGAGAATCGCCACTGCGAAAATTTGGGGACAGGTTTTCTATGGCGTTGGGCTCACGTGAGCGGGCCTGTAGTAATC
>QLNU02015360.1:258566708-258625999 GCA_006491805.2 Dysdera silvatica | reverse complement strand
AGGTTGGGGTGACGTGGAAGCGAATTGCTCAGGATAGACTTGTCCGGAAAGCATTCGGAGAGACCTTCATCCAGCAGTGGATAGATAATGGTTGAATATGATGATGATGATGATGATATATATATATATATATATATACAAAAAACTACTTGACCTTACCATATCGAAAAAAAAATTGATTGTATTGTCGTGATTCAATCAAATCCACGGAATGAGAGAAAACATACGTACGTACATGCAACTGATTTCGGAAAAAAATCACTAAACGATCAAAAAAAAAAACCCCAAGGTAATAGGGTTGCAATGTAACAACTAGTAATATGTATATGCTGAAAGACAGTAATGAAGCCCTTTCTTTGTTTTTTTTTATGAAAAAATAAAACCCCGAGTTTTATTTATTTATTTTTTTGAGTATGAATTCTTTCATAAATGAAGGTTATAACATAAACCTTGCATTTCTTTTAATAAATGTTCCTCTAAATCTAGTTTTTACTAAAATTTAGTCTAGTAGTGTTTCAAAACAAGTGTGTGAAATACTCTTGCAAGGGTGGAATTTGGGAATGAGGTGGCCGCCGAAGGTGGCGGCGCTGTGATCCCAATAAAAAACAAGGATCAGAAACAGATTACTTTTGCAACCAATGAAGTGAGGGATGGGCATTTTTAAACGACCATATTATTTCAAAATTCATAATGTTTAAAAAACCTTCAGTTTGAGATTTTGAAAATTCCCTTCAAAACCTACTTTTTCCCCGGGTTTAAAATCGTTTTTTTTCTAGACTTCAAATCTCTAGTTCGAAAGGTGCAAGAAGCTGATGACAATGTGTGCCAGACCTACTGTAGAAGTTGAACTTCAGTGGCGTTGTAGGAAACGTGGTATGGATGAGCATGATTGTTGTAGGTCTCTTCGAAAGGGTTCTTTGTTTGCAGAAAGCAAGTTTAGTATGAATAAAGTGATGTCTTTCACATATTTATGGGTATATAAGGCAAGGTCAGATTTAATTCGAGCGGAACTGGATGTAAGGAATGATTACACTTTGGTTGACCGGAGGCATTTTTGTAGAGAAGTATGCGTGTGTTGGAGGAAGAGATTCTTGGAAGTCAAGGAATAACTGTGGAGGTGGATAAAAGCATGTTTGGCAAGAGAAATTACTATAGAGGAAGATGGGTGAAAGGGGAGTGGGTGTTCGGAGCTGAAAAAAATTCAAATAAGCGTGTTTTTTTTTTGTGGTTGAAAAAGACAGACGAGAACGGCGTAAACAATATGGCGGCTAACTGTGCCAATACCAAATGCCAATTTTGGAAACACGGATTCGAATCGAGTGCTTGTGTCCTGCAGTAGCACCATAGGTAAATACTGTTTTTTTTAAAACTTTTTAGGGATTGGTGGGAGGATTCACGAAAATCACAAAAACGCGGTAAATAACATGGTGGCTAGTCACTTTGGGCATCAGAGCAGATAACGTCCTTGCTTTGTTGCCAGTTGCGTCAGCCACTTCCTTCTTCGGCGCTAGTACAGATACTGTCCCATTTCGTTTTTAGTGGGAAGTGTTTCCAACACACTTGGCAACTTTGTCCTGGCTTGCCGCCATGTTGCTTACGTCACAATACAGGCTCCGCCCCTTTCCCTCCTACTCCCAGCCTTCACCTCTACCCCTCTCCTCTTTTAACCTCTCTCCTTCATCCCTATCCTTCTAATCTCTTCCTCATGTTCCTTCTCCTTCCCCTCTCTACCTCCCAACCCCTGTTTTCTTGGCGGTCTCTTCCTACTCCCCCCTAACCCTCTAATCCCTTTCTCCTGTTCCCTTTCCACTCCCAACCTCCACCCCCTTCACCTCTTAACCTTTCCCGCTGTTGGCTTTCCTCTCTTTTCCTCCATCCATTCCCCTCCTCCTTTTTTTCTCGGTGCAGCGAACAAAATAAAAACGGCATACTAACTTTTATTCCTTTTATCTGTCAGATAACTTCACCTCTTTAACTACACAGTCATCCACGTTAGGCCTAGCATACCAGCACACTTTGCAAACCGGGCCCTTCTACTCCAAACCAAATAAACCTTCTCCCACAAACCAATCCAACAACATTCCTCTTCCCTTTCAACCGCAATTGACACATTCCGACATCTTTCCAATTGCTGCAACACTTCCATTACACTCAAAATAACGATGAAGCATTCAAGCGAGTGATTCTTGCCACACCTACATAGGTTGCATCATGTGGCATATACTCTGACGTCCAAACCCTGCCCACAGCGACTTTTCTACATTTCTCTAGGGGAGAAACGCGCTGTTGGGACAGTATCCGTACTTCCACCCCTTCTTGGATTATGTCATCATGATTTGCCATTTTGCACTTATTTCCGGTCACCATGATGGAATACCGTTTGGAAACACATTTTTATGTTTTCGGACTTTTTTATATTCTATTCTATTCTTAAAAATTACGTATGTACATAAACTCTGAGAAATTCCTTTCAGAATGATGGTCTCCAACATTCCGCATCATGCGTTTACACAAGCACAAAAAAATTTTTTTCAACCTCCTTTGCACTCCACCGAAAAACGCTTCCCCCCTCTACATATTTCTGGTAACACTACACAACACGCAACCCACTTCATCTATCCCCTTAAAACCGTAAGAAATTGCTCTAGATAGCGTTGTGACGGGAGGTCCCGTGCATTCGTGTGGGCGGGTCTGTAATCCCACTTGGGTAAAACTACAGATGTATCTCCTGCTTTGTTGCCAAAACTGATGCTATACTCTTAAAATGGAGGAAAAGTTTTGTGGAGCGTTGAAAATATACACATGCGTGTGTGCAGTTGTATTGTGGTGTCATAGCATCTGTTCGTGCCGGTGGTGGTTTGAGTTGTAGTGATAGGATGAGCGAACGTTTAAATGTTTTTATTTTTGTAACGGATTGGAATTGGTAGTTTGTTTTGGACGGAGAGGGGGTATAGGAGGAAGAGGTTTGAGGAGGTATGACAAGAAGAGGTGTAAGGAGGTATAGGAGAAAAAGGTTAGAGGAGGTATGAGGGAAGAGATTTGGATGGGAATGTGGAGTATCACATTGTCGGTGATGAGAAGCAGTTGGACTCGTACTTCGCAAATCGGCGTTGATCAGCTGTTGGACTCGTACTTCACAGAAGGTAAGGGGATGGGGGAGAAAGAAGGGAGCAGAGGTATGAGGGGATAATGGAGAATCGGAATGTCGGCGCTGAAAAGCTGTTTGACTTGTACTCTGCAGAGTATATGTGGAGACGGCGTCACAAAAAGGAAATGGGGGGGAAATGATTCCAAAAGCCAAAATAAATCGGATGTTTAATGACAGAATAGGTGGCAAAAATTATAGTATAATAAATTTCCCCCACGAAAACTCACAAAAATCTCGCCCCGGAGGCTTTCTTGTGTTGACCATATTTGGCAATTGTGTTATCCCTGCGGAGGGTAATAATACCTTAACATCTTTACATACGGAGAAAGAGAGCGTTGTTTCCTGTCCTCATTCGTCTAGCGGTCCAAGACACTCCGGGCTAAACGGAGGGACCCTGGTTCGAATCCAGGATGGGGAAAGCGTCTCTTTTTCTCCAAAATTACATAAGCTCTAGTTTGAGCTGTAATTAATACGTGGGTGGCAAAAATTATTGTATAATAAATTCCCCCACGAAAAACTCACAAAAATCTCGCCCCGGAGGCTTTTCTGTGTTGACCATTATTTGGCAATTGTGTTATCCCTGTGAAGGGTAATAATACCTTACAAAGTGCAAAGAAGTTGAATTTTCTGCTGATAGTTAACTTAGAAGGGGATGAAATAAAAGTCAACTATTGGTAGAAAGTTCAGTTTTTTTGTACTTTGACTGTCACAACAAATTAATGCTCCCTTCTTTACCACCTCCAGTAATTTACACAAAATTGTTTGCTTTGGCTCTATAAGATCTCGCATAATTGTTTATCTTGCTTTTTTGCTTGAATTTTTCTAGCTTGTTTATTTTATATCAATTTTATGTTACCTTATACATTATAGAGCTTTGCAGGATATTCTGCCATGTTTGTTTATTAAAAACACAACTTTTTGCTCCATGTTATGTGTAGCATCCTCAGAAGCAACAGCTGACCAAGTTTTCTTCTGCAAAAATGTAACACTTCCACTTTATTGCCCGGCAGAAAATGAGTGATTAGAAATATCAGACATATTCATAGTACCCTTTCTCTGGCTACCCACTGATTTGGTGATTTCCGGATTATGCATTCTCATTGGTTGTTTGACTCAATGGGTGTTTTAACCGTTTTAAATTCATTTTTATTGGATATCAATAGTATCCAATAAAAGTGAATCCAACTTAAATCGGTGGCATTTCTGCTGTACGTTAAAAATACTATAGACAAAATTGGACGCATTTTGGCCAAACAGGGTATTAGACCTGTCTTTCGTTCCACCAACAAACACTTTGATATTTTAAAGAATCCCAAACAACCCAGAAATCCCCTTAAAACACCCGGCGTATATAAAATTCCCTGTAAGTACAGTACTGTTTACATAGGATAAACTGGTCGTTCAATTTGTACTTGATTTAAGGAACATGAATGCCATGTTCACTTGCAACAACCTAATAAGTCGACAGTCGCTCAACACGCCATTGATTATAAACATCAAATTCTTTTTCACGACATCTCGGTTACGGCAAAAACTAGTGCATTGTGGCCAGGACTGTGCTTACAGTGTTAGCGGCCCTTAAAAATATTTTGACATAACACAACGATAAAAAGATTTACCGGGGTTTAGCATAAAGTCCTTTACTGGTCTAAACGCTGTAGGTAAAAATAAAGAGCAGATAATGAAGTTAAATTGAAAATAGGGGATAAAAATTAAATAAAATACGAATCATTGTAATTTATTATTACTCTAATTATTATAATTATAACGAATTAATGAAAAGCATTCCAACAAACAAACCGCTTTTTATACCTATTAGAGCCACAGTAATTCTTTCTATTTTGTGCTGCCAGAGACGGTGTCCATATGGCCACCAAAATAAAAAGTAAAATACATAGGCTCCTGATGATAACACATTTGACTAATAACACAACACGTATTTATTCTGACCACCATTTAGAGGTTGCATTATGGGAAGTATGACGTAACACGCAAAAGGTGAATTAACCAAATACTTTGTTGAAAGTATATGGAGTTGCTAAAAACTGATTTCTTGTATTTGCACTATACTTTTTGGTGGTCCTGGGCGGCTGCCCAGCTTGCAACCCCTAAGCACGACCCTGATTATGGCTATGCTTATACATGGAAGCCTTGGCTATTAAAAACTGTCCTAATTCAATAGAGAAGACTCTGTTAATGTTCCATCAATTTGGAATTCCTGCCTAAAAATTCACGAAAAAGTCTGGCCTCGTTCAGCCAATCTAAACTCGCCATCCTCTTAGCTCACGACCTTCATACAACTACCAATGAGAGCATACAATGTGGAAATCACCCAGTCAGGGGGTAGCCAGAGAAAGGATACTACAAATACGTCTCATATTTTTTACTCACTCATTTTCTGCCAAGCAACCAAGCGAAAGTCTTGCATTTTGCAGAGGGAAACTTGGTCAGCTGTTGCTTCTGAGGATGCCCCGCATAACACGGAGTGAAACCTTAAGTGTTTTTAATAAACAAACGCGGCGGAATATCCAGAAAAACTCTATAATGTATATTAATAGACGCCGTGAAAGCCTTCGTGAATGTATTTGTTATGCTTGTTTATTCATTTTCTATGTATGTTTAACTGTGAGAAAAGTAACCACCATTCCATTATTTTATGTTGCGTTTGTTATTCTGTAGGTGTATAACTTGGCAGACATCCTAGCGAGAGCATTTTGATATCATCCTTATCAAATGTCCTAGCTTGGGAATTTGAACATAATGATCTGCACGGCAATTAAGGCTTTTTCTGTGTGAACTACTCATTATGATGCCACAAGTAAACCTCTTCTGTTTAAACTGCTTATTGTGTCATAGCTAAATTTTTTCTTTGCAAACTGTTTATGATGCTGAAGCTTAATATTTTTTTTTCTGTCTGTAAATTATTGTTGTTTCCTGCACGTATATTTTTTGTAAGAGACTCTGAGTGATAAAGCTTTTAACTAGCATGCAGTTGTCCTCGGTTTGTCTCCTAACTATGGTAAAAAAAAAGAAAAAAGAAAGAAATAGTAAGCACTTACCAACTAACAGCTCACTGTAGTCCGGGGTTTGGTTCCCTAGGTCTTAAGAGGTTCGGATTCCTCGGAAAACTGTAAGCCCTTACGCAACATGATGTATAGTGATTGAAAATAACAGATATGGAAGGGCTGACTTTAAAAAAGAGAGAGAGAAGAGGAAGGAGAAAGTCTTTTAATTTGTAACGATATTGCATAAGTCACAAGATACCAAGATCAGGGACGGGAACTTTTCCATGGTTCACAAGAGTGGAGACGAAAAGTATTTCCTGGTGAACCCTGCTTTGTGGTGATGTAATGATCACGTATTCGTCTACTGAGAGAAAAATCTGGGTTTAGTCCTCGATGTTGCTTGGCACTTACCAGGTTGCTTCTACTGTTCCATAGTGCTGGATTTGATTTTCTAACTGACCAAGGGCAGATCCAGAAAACTTTCAATGTTGGAGGGGGGGGGGGATTAGTTTCTGATTCCTATGTTTGCCAAATATCCGGTATTTTTCATTCATTTTCCATGATGTAATCCTGGCTCAAGGTGGGTGAGAGTCCCATCATTCCCCTTGGATCTGCCAGTGTAGCTGATAGAAATAGATTACTCAGAAAATTGCAGTTCCTGATGTAGCATGATATTAGATGTTTTTGCACCATAAAGCAAGAATACTTGGATTGAATGAATATTGGTATTAGAAGGCCACATGTTACAGATTCCTCATTGGGTCTCTTTACAATGCAATAGCCATAGAACATTCTAATGAAAATAGTTTGTTTTTAACATTTTCTTCTATAAAACAAAATTATATTTTAAATAATCGGAATACTTGTCATTTGAGAGTTAATAATTTGTAAAGAACGAAGATAAGTGATCGAATATATATATATATCATCATCATCATATTCAACCATTATCTATCCACTGCTGGATGAAGGTCTCTCCAAATGCTTTCCACACAAGTCTATCCTGAGCAATTCGCTTCCACGTCACCCCAACCTGTTTTCTTATTTCATCCACCCATCTAGTTTGAGGACGTTTTCTAGGTCTTCGGTGGTCTCTTGGAATCCAGTTCAGAATTTCTGTTGTCCATCGTTGATCAGTTCTTCTTGCAATATGCCCAGCCCATCGCCATTTCAGCCCTTTTACTTTAACAATGATGTCCTCTACTCTAGTTTGCTCTCTCACCCAAGTGTTTCTTTTTCGATCTCTCCTAGTTATTCCAAGCATGCACCTCTCCATGCTCCTTTGCGTTGTCTGTAACTTTCGTATTGCTCCAACTGTTAGACTCCATGTCTCTGATCCATAAGAGAGGACTGGCAATACACACTGGTTGAAGACCTTTCTTTTTAGACACAAAGGCAATTTCCCCTTCAGGATAAAACTGTTTCTTCCAAATGCACTCCAGCCAAGTTTAATACGTCTGTTGAGTTCTTTCATAATGTTGCCATCCATTGAAATCAGCTGGCCAAGGTAAATATATGAATCAGCAATTTCTAGCTCAATGTTGTCAACTTGTATTTTTGTTTCCTCTACGAAATTATTGAACATGATCTTAGTTTTTTGTAGGTTCATCTTGAGTCCAACTTCTTTACTTCTAGTTGAGAGCTCCTGTACCATGTCTTGGAGTTCTAATGGGTTCGTTGAAAAAATAACAATGTCATCAGCAAACCGCAAATGATTTAAATATTCACCATTTATTTTTATTCCCTTGTTATTCCAATTTATCTGCTGAAAAATCATCTGTAAAGCTGAAGTAAAAAGTTTTGGAGAAATGGTATCTCCCTGCCTCACACCTTTACCAATTTTGATAGTTTTGGTATCTTTATGTAACCGAAATTTTGCACTTGCATTTTTATACACACGTTTCACCATGTCAATGTACACATCCTCAATGTCTGTTGATCTTAAAGAGTTGATGACTGCTGATGTTTTAATAGAGTCAAAGGCCTTCTCATAGTCAATAAATGCCACACACAATGGAAGTTCATATTCATGTGTTCTTTCAATTAATTCTCTTAATACTTGAATATGGTCCACTGTACTGAATCCACTTCGAAATCCAGCTTGTTCTCTTGGTTGAGCACTTTTGGCACTAAAAAAGAAAATATATATTTAACTTATGAAATCACAAGAGCCAGCAAAATATAAAGCCATAGCCGATGTGCAGTACATAAATTAACTGTGGCAAATATATCTTTATTTGTACATCAGTTGATGGTGAAGAGGGGGGGATGCCACATTGTACACTGTATGTAAACTTACATTGACAAGTTCATATTTGTTTTTATATATTAATTGATGGTGAGAGAAGAATGAGTCATTTCATACATTGTACATAAACTAACAATGTCAAATACATCTCTGTTCGCCTACAGGTCTTGGTGAGGGAAGCGTGTGTCATATAACATTGTGGAACAAGTAAAAATGTAAATACCCTGATGATCAGAATCAACTTCGATAATCCAAATAAACGTTGATTACCTGAATGAACCTTAATTCACACTGGCAGGATTTTTTTACTGTATAATAAAATTTTTGTTGTTTTGAAGAGCAGATGATTATAATCGTTTATTAAGTAGAAAAAGGCATTTAAACAATGTGCATCTGCTTGTCCTGTTGTGGACTAGAGACAAGGAATTTAACACTGAAAATAGTGCTGAAATAAAAAAATAAATCAAAAGAGCATGAAGAGCTCGATCTTAAAAGTAGAACAGATTAGAAAAGTAACATTTGGATATGAAAATAGGCAAGAGTTGTAGATGTTATTGGTAAAATGGAGGAAACTTAAATGACCATGGTCAACCAACATTTCAAACTGGATGCCAAGAGTTTTTTAAAGGTTAAGAAAACAGTCTTCAATAAGATTGGTAAAACCAAGCTGCAGCTGGCCATCATCTAGAAACAAAAACCATTAAACGGAAATAGATGTGAGAAACATGGAAGGACCATATCCAGCAATGTGAATGGATAATGATTGAATATAATGTATTTTTAATAAATTATGTTGAGTAGAATTTCAGAACCAGATATCTGTATAACCTGGGAGTAACAATGTTATAAAGGGCAGGTAGATGGTCACCTTCATTAGTCACAATGCCAAACAATCTTTCAGGTGTAGGAATGGGATTTAGATAATTATAAATTGACCATAATTTTGTGTTAAGTCTCCCCTTCTCTCATTAAATTTAATTCTGAATGATAATCAACTTTAGAACAATAATTACCATTTGATGTTTCATTTCAGTTTGCAAAACATTGATTGTGAACAGAGACAAACAAGATTATGAGTCAATTATTGGTAAAATTTGAATGCATGCCTTGTGAACATCGTTAACACATCGCAAATACTTTCTGTTAGAGAAAAAGCAGCAAGTATATATCCTACTTTTCTTACCTACTTTTTTTTTATTATATTTCTGTTTAATATTTTATCGTATTCATTACATTTTAGACACTATTTCTGTATATTCAATCTATTCTAGCTACTATTATTATATGCTCAGTCTGTTTAATCATATAATCGCCGTGTATGTTCAACGTGTTTTGTAATACCTGTTTATTATCTTTGTTCCAGCAACTATTTTTATATTCAATTAATTCTTATTACTTTATTCAATCTATTCGTATCACTTTTACCATGTATTCGATTTGTTCTAGTCTTTATCGCTATTTATAGTTTGTTTTAACTATTATTTAAAAAAAGAAAAAGCAGAAAGTCAAGTTATAATGGCATGGGATTATTTGTATATGAATCTTATCTTATCCTGTGCCTGAACTCATATTTCATGCCCTTCAAAGAAACAGTGGTAACACATTTGCCTATTATGCGAAAAATTTGTGTTTAATTCTTAATAATACCCTGGGTTTGTTTATTTTTGTTCTTTTTTGACTGATCCAAAGTCAGTGGTTCGATATCCTTGATGACGTTTCAAATTTACCAAAAAAATATGAATCTTAGCCCTCTGTGTGCCATAAAACCTGAATAAATTGAAGCCAATTGGGAACTTGACTGGAGTTTGTGTGATATAGTCACACCTCATTAACGCAAACTACTTTTAACACAAATTGCTTTCTGAATATCCGGCAAGTGACATATAGAATTCTTCTGCTATTAGTTTTCTTTTAGCACAAACATGGTTAACATGGACTACTGTTTAACATGAACTGATAATTATCAGTTTGGCTATAATCAATGGCTCTGGGCAAATTTTTTCTGCTTAACACAAACAGAATATGTCAAGTTTCTCAAAGCATTATTATTATTTTTTTTGTAGTTCTATTCTTTTTTTGAAATAGTTCCAAAAAAGGCCAAAATATTACCTTTTAAAGGAGGTATCTTTTTTTGTTCTAATAGCCCTTGAGCAAGCGTGTCAAGCTTAAAGTTTAACATGGGCCAAATAAACAAGGTTTGAGTTTGCGCAGGCCTGGAAAAACCCCAAAACTTCATCTGTATAGAAACATAGATTTATTTTAATCGGTATAGTATTAAAAAACAAAAACAAAGCAAGAACAACAACAAAAATTAACGATTTCTACTTTACACTTTTATCTCTTCTCTACTGCTAGTTTGTTTACATCAGGGGAAATCTCGATCACAGTGATTACTTTTAAAACCGACTCAAAGCGAATGTCAGTAATTCTGGATCTGACAGGAGACTTATTTCCTTTCATATAACTGTAAATAACTGCTCATATCGCTAAATACTCCCAAACAAGGGAATATTTTTATATGCGAATTTTTGAATATTTTCAAACTTTGCAGCTAAATATTTGTACAGTCTAAGCACACTAACTTCACTGAATTCTGCCGTCAAATCCGAATCACACTGTATCTTAATTATCCCCATTTGCATTTGATTAGATATTGATTGAAAATTGTTATTAAACTTTTTTTTTTACATATTATATTGCCTGGTCTGCAAAAATATTCATTGTGGGCCACGGGTGGCCAACAAGCCGCGAGTTTGAGATACTTGCTCTAGGGGATTGAGGTTACCTGGTCACTGTGACCAGGCAGGGTACGTTGATTTCATTCTTTCATTTCCATCACCCCTAAATTCACATTATGAGAAAGTCGAAAACCATTTTATGTTGAATTATTTCAAAGCTTAAGTGTAAAAATGAATTATGGAGCACAGAACAGGGTGTTTACTCATCTGGAAAACCTAGAAAAGTCAGAGAAGTTGAAAAGTCAGGAAAGTTTGAAATAGAATTTATGTAGACACCGTGACAGAAGTCGTTGAGTTTAGAAAAGGAACTAGAAATACAAATGAATTAGGTTATGCAAAGTTGAATAAAATGGAAACTACCATAAAATTTAAGATTTTAAGGAATACTTCATTGAGGATTTTAAAAAACGTTTAAAAAAAAAAAAAAACGAACCTGCTTCTGTAGTTAATCAGTTTGAGCCTGTTCGAAAAAAATTGAGAATTGTTGAAAATTAAAAAGTAGTCAAAAATTAAAAAGTCGAAATAGCACAGGAGTCATCCATTCCATGTCAAATCACACAGAGGTGGTTGCTCGACCATTTTGTTAATTTTTTATATGTTCACCATAGGCGGTCTTGGTAGTGACTTGCTCAAAACTATTTTTGAAATTTTTTTATCTGCAGCTATTTTGGATTTACTCATTTTTCTTCGCAGTGGCAAGCAAAAATGAGCATTTACAAAAGTTTTGAAAAAAGGCTGCTGTGTGGTTTCTGTTACAGATAGCATATTCTGGTTTTCACTGTCTTAAAGCAGAGATCCTGGCCTTTCAAAAAATGTATATGTAAGATAAAGTTTTGGTAACTAAGACTTTAATGGGCTTAAATATAGCCCTCATAATGAAAATTTTGCCGATTTTAAATATCTGTGAAATCAAAAGGGCTTGAAACGACAAGATGGAAGGGTTTTTTTTCCCCCCCAAATACTATAACTAGAAGGGTCTCCAGCCATGGTGGAAAAAATCATGTGTTGTAAGCTCTTCTGGCCAGATTTTAAGCTCCAAAATTGGAAAAATTCCAAAATTTGTGGGTTTCAAGGTCAAATATCTCAAAAGGGGGGGACCTGTTAAAAATCAGAATTTTTGGCCATGGATACTCCTGCTAGTACTTAATAAAACCTGTGAAATTCCATTTTGGAAATCACACTGATGTTCATGTTACAGGCTGTCAAATATCTCTAAAAGTAATGTGAAAACATGATAAAAGTAGGCTTAAAATGGCCCCATTTCCATTATTTTATAATCTAAAAATATGGAAATTAATATGATTACTTTTACCCATTATAGATGAGGGATCATATTCTCTGTAAAAAGTTGGGCTATATGTGTTTCTTCCCATTATTGCAATGAAAATTTTTTAAAATTATATTCTATTTACACCATTCAAGATATCATTCTATAAAATGAATCATTACTTTTTTCAGTTACTATTTTATATTTGAAAATTTTTGTTTTGTTAGTCAACATCCGCTTTATGTGTGCTTGTAACTTCAGTGACAGTTCTGTGTTCTTCTGTTGAGTAATGTTGCATGCTCTCCAAGTAGCAGTGGTGAAGTCACATGGTGTCAGAACATCAATAATGTTGTTCAACTTCATCCAAATAACATAATTTCTTTGTAAAGTAAAACTAGTTGATAGCCCACCAGGATTGAAGAACATCACTTTAATATCATTGTTTTCTTTTGACATTTCGATTACTTTACCCACATACCACCTGTCATCGTAAACACAAATGACATTGTCATTTTTAGCTATTTCACTAAAATCAAATGTTCTTGGTGATCCATCAGTTCTGAACACCACATGATTATTCTGAAATGATGCAGATATTCTGCTTATCAGAAGAGTTGACAAGTCTTTGGGTATGTAGCAGTGGTGATCTCTTGTTCCTTCAAATCTCTGAGCTTCATTGAAACGGTCACCCAGATGCCCTTGCTCGTTTTTTATGTCACTTTCAGTCACCAAGATAAAGTTTATGCCTTTAATATTTTCCATACAAAATTTATACATGGCCTTTGGTGTAAGGATGTGGTCCTCAGTTGTGCGCTGTAGACTTGCTTTTGCCACAAGCTCTTTATCGTCCCACCAATTCCATCACAAGGACCCTTGCCATGACTTGTGGCAAAGAAATGCCACTCAGCAGCCACACCAAAGTATTGTTTATGCTTACATAAGTCGATAAAATTCTTTCTATTCGTATACTGGGCCACTGAGCCATCAGAGAAATAATAGGTCTTCTTTAGACTTGGGTTAAACAACTGGACAAATGGAATCAGCTGCTTTTGGAAAGCATAAACAGCAACTGTATTATGTACAATGTAGTTACTTATAATACAAAGGCTTTTGATACATAGATCTGCAGAATGAGTCTTAAAATAAACACAAAAAGGGTGGATAGTGGCTTGGGCATTAACCCGGTGATAACTCTGAATTTCGTCTTGTGTAATAAGTGTGTAGTTTTTGGAGAAATCATCGATCACTACACACTCATCTTGTGACAGATTTTTTTTTTTGTCAATTTCAGAAATCGTGATTGACTCTGTGCAACAAAGTGGTAACTTTTTAATTTCAGTAACTTTGAAACTAAATTTTCTTTAAACTCTGATATTGTTTCTACAATAGTCACCAAGTTGCAAAGATCAGTTGTCATCCTCCGCTTGTATGTTTTTTTGTTTTTTTTTCTCATCTTCTTCAGAATCATTCAAACCGAGACTTGCTTCATTTAAGTTTAAATTTTCTACTTCAAGGCAATTTGCACACTCACCTATCATGCACTTCTCATGTTTACATTACACACTACTTTTTGAAGCACAGATTTCCAGTCATTAATCTTTGCTGCTGAAGCCATCAACTTCACATTTTGATGACTGACACAAACACACACGGAATGAGTACCACTCGCTCCAGCCAGAATGCACCATTTAGGCCTCAGCTCGCAAAATTTTTGAAAATCCTAATTTTATTGATAGATGCTCTTTAAATTGTTGGTACAGCTCTGTCAAATTAGACATAGTCCCTCCTGTTTCAATTCCCTGCTTCCATCCTCCAGACGAGCTGACTTTGTGTCTTTTATTTTGGGGCACTTTCTGCTTACTTCATCACTTTTGTAAAATTTTACAACCAAATCTTTAGTTTCTTTTAATCTTCTCCCTGGTTTCACTAAATTCACTTCAGGAATGACACCATGTTTTTCTACAAGTGTTTGTGTTTTCTTTACCAGGTACTCACTCACACCTAGTTCCTGTGTTTTTGTTATTGACCAGCTCTTTGGGGCTACACTGATGACTTTATTAATTCTTTCACTATTGGATGTGCAACTTGTAATCCTTTCTTTTAGACTCTCCATTAAATACTCTGTCTCTTTCAACAAGATATTGCCTTTTCCTATGTTTCCTCATCTTTTTCTTCATCTCATACTGTTCATTGAACGAGTCACCAAGTTTCTGTTTAATTTCACAAGAAAACTTTTTTACCATATGCTTAACTTCCAAATGTTTTTTATTATCACTAAGTTTCCTGATTGTGATAGGTGAAACTCCTAATATTCCAGGTGCTTCATTTAAAGATCCCACAGCTATTTCAGGAGCTGTGAAAGGTGCTTCTTCAGCACTACCATCATCAGTCGCATTACTGCCAGCGAGTCTTTTACGGCATGCAGAACAGACTTTCCTGGTATAAGTTTTAATGTGTGTGCCATTTTTCACACGTTTCCACAGTTACTTCTCTCAAGGTTGTTTTGATTACTTATTTATGTAAGGAAAATGGGTCACAACATGAATTTCCAAACAAGTGTTAGTATTTTTCTGTATACTTCTTATAAGGATATGTACAAATGCTATTTATTTCTTCAAGTTCAACTCTTTTCCTCAGAAGAAAGGGTTCTGAATCACTTACTAAATTTGATGATGACTTAATAATTGGCTTTCCATAAGAATCATTTTGACAACTCTCACCAACGTAACAACCTACCGAAAACTCCATGATTATTCTCATACTATTTTAACTACTAGATCTCACGAGCATTTTCAGTGCACATGTTTACTCTCTGGGAGTTCACAACACACTGATTAGCTGGCTGCAACTTTTGCTTTTGGTTTGATTTTCACTTTTGGATTTAGTTATATTTTCACTTTTGGTTTTAGTTTTATTTTTCCTTTCGGTTTTTATTTTTTGTTTTCCACTACATATGTATTAAAAAAAATTGATAACTCTATATTATGCAAAATTCCTGTCTTAATTTCTTTTTACCCTTATAAAATTTTTAAATTATAAAATAATGGAAATGAGGCCATTTTAAGCCTACTTTTATCATGTTTTCACGTCATTTTTAGAAACATTTGAGTCGTTAACATAAACATCAGTGTGATTCCCAAAATGAATTTCACAGGTTTTACTAAGTACTAGTAGGAGTATACATGGCCAAAAAGTCTGATTTTTGGCAGGTTTCCCTTTTGAGATATTTGACCTTGAAATTCACAAATTTTGGAATTTTTCCAATTTCGGAGTTCAAAATCGGCCAGAAGGGCTTACAACCCCGATTTTTTTTCACCATGGCTGGAGACCCTTCTAGTTATAGTACTTGAAAAACAAATTCCATCCTGTAGTTTCAAGCCCTTTTGATGTTACAGATCTTTAAAATCGGCAAAATTTCTCATTATGATGGCTATACAGTAGACCCCCCTATAACACGGTAGGTACGCTCTGTGTTATATGAATCCATGTTGTACGAGTCACTTAGGTTGTACAAATACATGAGCCGTTCACAGCCCAAAGCGATTAACTTACTTGTTATATTTAAAATAACTTTCTTTAATAATCAGGCTTAAGACACATATTATGTATGTATTATAATATCTTTTTAAATTTATTTAACACATTTGACTTTATAAACACAGCTTAATTGATAGTATGCATGTACCAGAGATAACAGATATGTACTTCCTCTAGATGAAATCAGGTTTAATTTTGCAAAGATTTATTTTCCTAAAACTTTTTACCCCTCAAATTTAAGTTGAATAAAATAAATCATACGATATAAAAGTTTTTTCAGACATGTTTAATGTCCATCACAACTAGAAACAAACTGAGATGATCTCCTTTGAAAATGGGGTTTCCCTGAAATTTAAGAAGCACAATGACGTTTAGTGTTACCAGCCAAAAGTTATATTAATTATTGGAGCTAAAACGTAATAAAATCGCAACATCTATCTTACTCTTTTACTGTATTATACAAGCCTCTTTTAACGTGTTATACGAACATGATCACAATTTTTCCGCCGTGTTATACGAATCCGTCTTACATAAATCCGGGTTATGGAGGGTCTACTGTACTTAAACCCATTAAAGTCTCAGTTACCAAAACTTTATCTTACATACATATACATTTTTTGAAAGGCCAGGATCTCTACTTTAAGCGAGTGAAAACCAGAACACGCTATCCGTAATAGAAACCATACAGCAACCTTTTTCAAAACCCTTGTAAAGGCTCAATTTTGCTTGTCATTGTGAAGAAAAATTAGTGTAAATCCAAAATGGCGGCAAATAAAAAAATTTCAAAAATAGTTTTGAGCAAGTCACTAGCAAGACCACCTATGGTGAAAATTAACAAAATGGTTGAGCAACCATTTAATATAAAATTGGGTGATTTCATGTGGAATGACTCGCAAATTATGTGAATCAGAGAAATTTGGGCATAAAATATATTTATGAATACAATTTTACAAGGAGAGGCCCATTTTTCTACTGATGCTTTGAATGTGTGTAATTTTAAATGCTCATCTTTAGATGATTAGAAAGATATAAGGACAGATATGGGATAATTTGCAAAAAGGTTTGTGGTAAGACAGGTGGTGTAAGCATAGAGACGATGCATGAATTTTTGAAAGACAAGGATTTCGGAAGGGTCGTGGAGGGCTCTGGTGCCCCTGTCAGTTGGATTGAGTTTGGAGTCAGATGAAATAGTGACGGTGTCGCGGGCAACATTGCCTGCGGTTCGCTACGCTGACGTCGAAATGATCATGGAGTCAAATATGCCTCGTTTGACCAGGGAGGATATAATAGGTCTTGTCCAGTGTTTGAGTGCTACCAGAGGGGCAGGAGGCAGCATGTAACCTGAAAATGGGGGTCCCTGTAATAGTGCTCAGGGACTGCTTCGGATGCATGTCGCTTCATCAAGTGAATCATTTTTTGGCTTGGGTGGCCACCCTCAATGAAGACGTGTTGCAGGCTCAAGCCAACAAGCAAAAGGGCCTGCTCAGGGTCATGTTACAGGATTGTTTGCGGGCAGGAGCCTCATCCAAGTCTGGCGGTTGCTAGAACACCATGCAGACTGGGGAGACCACTGAAGAATGTTTATATTCGACTACAGTAAAAGAATCACTGGAGTATGAAGTGAGTAGTGTTCGACGTGTGTTTGCATTCGTGTGCTTCATAAATGTGTATTTTCAGGTGGAGCAGCGAGCATGCCTGTGTTAGCATGGGTGCGATAGGAGAGAGATAGTTAAGTGTAGGAGACGGAAGATCTGAGTGTGGTCCTGTTGTTGGAATTTTGTTGCGAGCCTGCAGCATTCCCAGATGTTCAGAGAGTGAAGTTCAAAGAAGTTTCAATGGAAAAAGAAAAACCTGTTTAATGTTTTTTTTCTTTTTTCCATTCGCAGGAACAATTGGGATCGTCATCGGATGAAGATGAGGCAGTATTGGAATGAGGAAGAAGATGCCAACGATAGGAACCAGGGGAACCGAAAGCTGCACCTTCTGGGTTGCAGAAAAAGAGAAAGTAGTAAGGGAGGAGAAATAAAGAGGAAAAGCATGTTACGATGAAAGGAGAAAGAAGTAATTGGCAACGTGATGGAAAATGATTTGTTTTTTTATTAAGCTGGTAGCCTGAATAGTTTTTGTAATCGAGAAACATGGGGGAAGCCTGTTTTTAATAAATCTATAAATTTGCTTGATTTGCATGTATTATTTCGGAATAGATGTCATATAAATTAAGTAGATATACTCAGTAGATTAAGTACTTTCGGGTTAAAGGTCATTTAAAGAAAAACCATGTATTTTAGAGAACGAAAGCAGTAGCAAAGGTCAGGTGAGAAAGAACAAGAAAGTTGAATGGTAAGTTCAAAGGTCAATGACCTAAGTGATTCAAAGCTGACACCTTGAGTAGATGATTCATGTGCTTTCCAAGAAATCAAACCCATGTTGCGAAGTCAGGTTATTTAAACTGCAGTTGCATAAAATTAGTGCTTTACTGGAAAAAATGTTTGCGGTGTGAGAAAGGTCATTGAACTTTACAGGTAAAGGTCATGTTTGTCGACTTCATTTTGAAGAATGTGGGTTTTGAGAAATGAAATAGGTTTAGAGTAGGAAAGGTAGGTAGGTTTTTAGTAGGAAATGGAAGCGAATGGAAACTTGGATTGTGGGGTCAGAGGTCGATGACCTTTAAGGAGAAAGATGTGGAACACACAAGTTGAGAAGTTAAGTATTTTTAAATGTAGATAGCACAAAAGAAGGAACAATTTGTATTGAAACAGTTCAGTAAAGGTCATTTAACTTGCCTTGTAAAGGTCATATTTGCTTACATAACTTTAAAGAAAGTGAGTTTTGGGAAACAAAGTGGGTTTGTAAAGATGTAACATGCAGGTTTAGTGAGAGTTTATTCAATAAACTCAACAAAAATGTCGAAAAAAGCATCATTTGTTTGAAAAGAATGCACACTTGAAGGGGTCAAGGAACTTGATAAAGGTGAAGTTGCTTTACATGAACAAAATGACTTATGATAGAAAACAATGATGTAAAAAGACCAATAAAAGTGAAACGATTCAATTGAAATCGATATTTACATTACATGGCTCTAGAAAAAGAAAAAGACATTGAAAAAGATAGGTTAAGTAATGAATTGTTTCGTTTTAATGAGATTTAGGACATGTCTTATGGAGCAAGGGCATTCTGTAAAGTCAAATAAGTAAAGTTGGACGGAAGAGGGCGAAGGGAGGTAAGTTTACATTGATGGTGTTGCCAAAGAAAAAACAGTAAGCTGGGATAGGGATGCCATGTCAGACATAAACAAAAACGAGGAAAAGTAAAGTGATTCCATGAAATGCATTTGTTTTTACTTTACCTACGTATGAAATGAAAGTCTTTTAGCTGTGTCACATACAAATTAAATGAATAAATGGAATGTAAAATAGATAAAATGTATGTAAAAGGTTTTTGAAGCAAGGGATTTGGGTATTCATATGGAAAGAACTTTGTTTTGGATGGGTAGGCATAGAGAAAAAATACGTACAGTGTGAAAGAAAAGTTAGTGTGCTTGAGAAAGTGTTTGTAAATGTATAAACAGGAGAAAGGGGTGTGGCCTAGAGTCCGATGGTAGTGGGGGCTGGTTGGAAAAGGAGAGGAGCTGGCTGTGATTCGAAAAGTGCCAGGGCTTAGTCAAAAGTGGGATCCAAGAGGCGGAGGAACTGACAAGAGGTGATGTCAGGGGATGGTAGATAGATGCAATGGAGGCCAGATGCGGTTTTCCTTCCGGAATGGCCCTTGGGTACTGGCTATGTTTATTTGAGAAGCATGGTTTTGATGAAATACGCTTAAAAAAATGGACCTGGTTTCGCGGGATGGGACTGTACTGGACTTTGGCACAAGGCTGACAGTACCTGGATGGGCAGAGCTAACCAAGGGGCAACAAACCACCGTCACGGTGTGTGTTCACACGGAAGCCAACAGAGATCAGGATAATTCAGGCTTGACAGAAATGGTGGAAAGGTGAGAGCCAGGACATGGCTGAAATTGGGAATAGAGAAGGTTAAGAGTTCTTGCCTTTCTTCTGAACAGGAAAACTCAAGGGTTCAGGAGCCAGGATTCGCATATAAAAATTACGGCTGACAACGTCAGATGGGAATGACTGATGCTAAAGAATTCAATGAATGAGCAGCCAGCGAACTCAATCATTATATTCCCTACCAGGTAATAAAGAAATGGTGTGGGAAGGGGTAACAGCGAAGCAAGGAATGGGCTGCGTGTAAGTGGGGATCAGTGGTATACATAGCTGAGATAAGGTATATAAACAGATTAATTAGGCGAAAAATATGCATGCAAATATCTTAGATGTAGTGTGATGATGAGTGACATGTGACAAATTGAGTGTGGAAACACACATGATATAGCACTTATAATCTTTGTAGTTAAAAATATTGATAAAACATGCAGCAGTGATGCAAACCTTCGAATGTAAAAATGGGTCTCCAAGATGAATTGGGATAGTTAAGATCGAGAGGATGTATTGTGCAGCATGACCAAAAATTGTTCGGAACTCGAAAAGGGGGTTTGTATAGGGATTGTGAGTTCCAATACATAAAAATACATTTATTGGCATATAAATTTACATGAAAAAGACAGTATTGGGACAGTAAACGTGAAATGGAATGGGAGTTGTACAAAAATATGCAGATACATGCGTTTACGTGGAGTAAAAATGTAAATAAGAGAGATCACACCTGTTTTGATGTATCTTGGTGTGCTCTCTCGTGCAGTTTGGTACATATGAGCCATTGGAATGGTTTTGAATATGTGTGACAAGTGAATGAATCCTGGTTCGAGTGATTGCACTGTGACCTGGGTCTTGGGTCATTTTCTAGGTTAGATGTTATACAGTTGATGGTAGAATAGTGTAAGGGAGGGCGGGGCACAGTGAGACCAAAAGTATAAAATTCAATAAATTCGGTAACCTTGATACTGTAAGAAAAATTTTCATGTGTATTTGCAATGCAACGTATGTCTACAGGGTTCCTACCGATGCTTAACAGTGCTTAATTTCATCGATCGTTTTTTAAGGGCCCTTAGAGGTTCTTAATTTTTATTTAATCTAGGCTTCAGTCCTTAAAGGTGCTTAATTTTTAGATCAGTTATAAATTTAAAGGGGAAAAAAAGCGGGAATGAGGTCGGTTTTCTTCTTTTCTAGATGTTAAGAACAAGCATAACCTCCCAAGTAACAAGTCATCGAAATATTCACTTATTAGAAATGTAACTTGTTTAGATCTAATTGCAATGTCTTCATGCAAAAATCTATGCTTCAAGAAAATGAAATACCTTTTATCCCATTTAGTTGATTGCAGTCGTGTAAACAGGGAAAATTGTGATTTGATTTCGTCTGATTATGAGGCATTTTTAGAGAACGTATCACTTGCTATTTTTTTTCTTTCGATGGGACCATAGATAGGCTTGATATCCTCTTGCATGAGTACATGTTTAAAAAGGGGTATTTGAAGGTGTAGGACATAGCAAAATTTCATTTGATTTTATCCTATGGTCATCCAGCTATTGAAAGAGGGTTTTCCTTTGATAAAAACATGGAAGTCGAAAATCTTCAGGAGAAATCCTATGTGGCATTACACATCGTTCTTGATTACATAAATTTCTGCATTGGAGTTTTGAACGTGAAAATCACTGCTGAGCTTTTGTCTTTTGCTAAACAAAATTATTTGATCTTGATGAGCAAGGAAAGGAGTAAAAAAAATGAAACATGACTGTAGAGAGAGGAAGAGGGACCGTGAGAACTAGAAAATGAAAACACAATGCTTGAAAAGTATTTTAACTAATTGAATCAGCAGATGAACTGTCGAAGAAAGCAGAAGCGACCAGTGATTTTGTGCACTGCTATAAGGCAAACAGTTTTATAGAAACGGCTAAAGAAAAAGTCAACGAACTCAACCATAGGGAGATAAGAGTTATGGGTTTGAGCCCTGGATTCATTAAGCCAAGGTGTCTACCAGGTTATGGAAGTCACGGAGGTCAAAGAAAAGTAAAAAAATAAGAAAAAGCTCATGGAAGTCAAGAAAAGGTTACTACATTGACATTGTAGGTCACAGATACAACCATTTTATCAATTTACACTTGTTTTCAATTGTATGTAATATTTGTACATTTTAATGATTTTTTTTACTAATTTAGTGGTTTTCAGCTATTTTTTTGTCATAACTAGGCAATTTTTAGTAATTCTCAGCTATTTTCAAACACATTTTGGCAATATTTAAGAATTTTCTGCAATTTTTATATAGCTATTTTATCAGCCGTAAGAAACTTTTGTTTCAAGGAATATACGAATATAGTCAAGAAAAGGTCAAGGAACTGGGTTTCTTATTTTTAGTAGACACCCTGGTTAAGCTCATAGTTTTCTATCTGGCTAATTACGGCAGGTTTTTGTACATTTTCCTGTAACACTTGCAAAATTTGAATTAGCTTCTCATCAAAGTTCCCCCACGAAGACAGTTATCCCCTCCCCACATTTTGATGTCCTTTGTGGTTGATCAAAAATAAAAAAATTTCAGTTGGCACATTCGTAATTTTGTAATTTACTGACTGTTTTATCAGAAAATTTCCAGATAATTTGAAAAAAAAAAGTGTACAGTATTTTTTCTTTATATGTCAAATTATGTTTTTTCCAAGTTTGCTTTATTAGAACTATTATTTATATCCTGTTATGTTAGGAAATTCAAATTATATGCTCCCTCCCAAGCTTATTTGTTCATCTCGCATGGGTGCTTAATTTTAATTTTGAAAAAGGGTATGAACCCTGGTCTAACATCATCTGAGATACAAGAATTGTAATTATCATTGCAAGTTTTTAAAATGACAAAAAGGAAACACAAAATTATGTCACACTGTGCCCCATATGTGAGGTACAGTGAGACTGCATATGGGGTACAGTCAGATACAATATATTCAACGTTTAAAATTAAAATTGTATTATATTGAGCAAAAAATTAAAGTTTCATCTCACATTTAAATGAAAAACAAATTGCAAAAAAGATCGTTTGCTTTGTGCCATTTCTTTTTAGAAAAGCTGGTAACAACAATTTAACATCTTTCTGCAGAATAAATACACCATCTGGTACAGATGGCCAAATAAAAACGTTCAAAACTTTTTACTCTTGCGCAAAAAACTTATTTCCAAGTCTCTTTCGTTATCAACTGCCTTTATAACTTTTTCAATAACAACACCAACAAAAAAAAAAATTTGTTTGTCGCAAAAGTCTACGAAAACGACGTCTCCATCAACTGGCTCGCAATACAACTCTTCAAACCCAGAAGGTGGATTTTCACACATAACACATGTGTTATTTAAAATAGTTTATATTGTGAGAAAAATCTTGAAAATACCAAATGTTCTGAATGTTTTTTTTTCCCTGCAACAGTAAATTTTATTAATTTCAATTTTATACCAACCTTTAGATATAGCTAAGAGGATGACATTCTAAAAAATTTGTTTCATCCATGGGCTTACTAAAATTTACTTATAACTATTTCTAAAACAAAATGGCATCTGCAATTTAAAATATAGTCGAATGCTTTTCGAGTTAGTTGGTATTTTTATAGTTGAAATTTTGGAAAATTAAACATTTAACTAGAGGGAATTTTAACTAAACAGAACTATTTATTTCGAAAATTAGCGGAATAGCCTTTGAAACTACAAGTCATTTCGTTCTGCAGTTTTCTCAAATTGGGACACCATCTTCGATTACCATTTTTACAGCATTTCTCATAAAATCGGCAGAAAATGTATAAATTTCTGTCTTATGCGGCCTATTTCACATTTTTGATAAGGTGAAATACCTGTAAAGCAAATAAACAACAATTTAAACTCCGAAATGGATCGTAAAATATTCTTTCAAGTCAGAAATTTGGATGGGGCACAGAGAGCCAGTCTCATCCTGCCCCACCTGTGAGTGTCTCACTGCACCCCACTCTGCCATTTTCTTCCAAATCAAAATTTTAAGCAGTTCGCTCAAGCCTATCTTACATGTTCTAGATCATAATTAGCCATATAAGTGGAACAATTAATTTAAACAAATGGTTAGTTAGTTTTTATTCATAAAATGGTATAAATCGATGCATGCAAGAGTCAAAAAATAAATGTTACTTACCTAAAAGCAGAAAAATAACGATCATTTAATTACATAAAGAGGCAGCGTCTTATACCGGAATCTACCTGGTAAATTGCTACCAATCCATGGATGCCTAGTGCCATCTATCAATACTTATAAAAAATCTGAAAAAAGGCTCACTGTGCACCCCGTCTCAATGTGTCCCACTATCCCTTACTCATATGCATGGAATTGATCAGTAATAAGAAATAGTAAATCATGAATGAATTACACGAAAAATGCTTATTTTATTGAAATGACATTATGCATAATTTGTAGTAAGAGACTAAAGAAACCTGTCTTGATGATTAATTGCAAGCAAATAAGATGATAACATGAATTTTGAATGATTTCCTACTGATGCAGGTAATATGCAAGGTATCCAGGCTGAAAAGAGAAATTGAACACCATATATGAGTGATAAGGATGAAGACATACATGAATGACACACGGTAGACAATATTTTTAGATGAAATTGATAATGAGAATCATTAAATGTATGAAATATGAGCAAGGGGAAGTAGATCTGACTTGGTGAAATGCATGAAATTGCATACAAATCATATGTAAAGTGAAGCTGGGTGTTTGGGAGAATGAGTGTGGCCTCGGAAATGCACAGTGATTCTTTTTTTGAATAAAAGGAATAAAATTCTTGATGAAAATGATATGGAGATGCGTAAGATAATTGATTTGCTGTTGGAGTAAACAAGAATGATGGCATAAGACATGCAAATGAATGAGAAATGAAAGAAATGTCACACTCACTAGGTATGTGACATGCAAGATCTCTAAAAAACAAACAAGATGGCTGACAAAATGGCTTTATTTTGCATAGGTTGAACAGATAAATACATGAGGAATGTGCTAGCATGCGGAAAGAATTATTATACTCACTTGAAACAGAATTACAGATATCTTGGTGGATGATGTGATGCAGGCGAAGGTTGCATATCTTGGCAAATATGACTTTTATGAATTTCTGAATGAAAAAAGTGGCTGGCCATATGATTTCCACGCAGCAGATGACGTCGGTAAAAGAAAAACGATGATTAGTACAAGGAAATGGCAAAAAAGTACATTGTGCATATGTCATGTAAGTTAACATGCATAAAGATCAAAGTTTTTGGCAGCAAATACATGTTTAAATACATAAATAACTGACAAGAGGAACCCACAGTGAGTGGTTGAAATTTTTTTTGACGAAAGTAGAGCCAAAATAAGGAAATACGTGTCTGGGCATTCGTGCCAATGCGGCATATTTTCGGAGATATGAATTCTTAAAGATTTTGCTTACTGTATATGAGTTTAAAACACAACATCGTCTGCAAGCCAATCGGTAGCTTGGGCGGTAAGATGTCGGCTTTTCATGCCGTGTTTTTGTGTTCGATACCTGGGGAGCATCATAACATTCCGTCCATGATTTCGGCACCAGCGTGAAAAAATCGTAAGTTTTCTGGTACATTTGTAAGTCATCGTAAATCATTCGAATAGTGTAGACCATTTCTTACGCTCAGGCATCACGCGTTTGTACCTGTTTTGTATTTTAACATTACGATTTAGGGTTTTAAAGTTGTCGAAGTCAATATGGCATAATTCATAATCCAATCAAGCATATCAGATTCATTTTCAAATTTACGTAGAAGCAGTATTCATTTTCACATTTCCCATATTTAAAAGAATTAGTAGATCTTCAACCTCAACAGTAGTCATCTTTCTTGATTTACCACTACTTTTAATATTTTAAAACTAAATATGTGTATACAATAATTGCATAAGTTAAGGCAGTATTAGTTTTATTATAGATACTTTGTCGATTTATTTTTTTAATTCAACATTTTTTATTGGTATTGAACTGATTATTTAATATATTTCTTTGAAATTTTTCATAAACCTTGTAAAACTTTCATAATTGAAAAGCTTCGTTACAGGCACGTGCCAAGAGGGGGCAGTAGGGTTACTCCCCCTCCTGCAAAAAAATAGGTGTCTCTTTACCAGTACATTTTCTATCAACCTTTTTAGAATCATCGATATTAAAACGTGGTGCTCTGCGAAGTCAGACCTTTGTAAACCGTTGAAATAATTGTTGTTTAGTAATCCATTTTATTTTAATTATTTAGTTAACTATTTAACAATTAATTTATCTAATTAACATTTTATAATAACTGTTGAAGATTTATCACAATAAATGGCGCCACGAGTTCGTGGCCATAAAAAATTCTCTCCTCTCTCCAAAACGTTGGCACCTTAATGATTTGTTATATATTGAAAATTGGCAATTTAAAAAAAAAAAAATTATATTAATCAAACTTTCTTTCTTTTTTCTAAAAGTTGATTATCGCTGATATTCGATATTAGCTAAAGGAAAGAAAAAAAAAGCTCTTCTACCACACATACATGAATTTGACGTCATAAATCAAACATGGCGAATTTACGATGATTTATGAAAACAGTTACGATTTTTTCCACGCTGGTGCCGAAACCATGGACGGAATGTTATGATGCGTCCGGGGAAATCGATCACTTTTTTTTATGCATCCTTTTTACATATTTATGTATTTTTATTAATAAAAATACTTTTCTTACAATCGGATTTTGTTCATAAACTTACTTTAATAAAATTCGTATTTATGTAGTTATGTTAATTGTATGCTTATTGGCAGTGATAATTTCTACTCGACTTTTACTTGTTGATTGTTAAAAAGTGTAAAAGTAGAAAAAGTTTTGGTGTAGCCATCCAGCCTGTTATGTAGTTAAGTAGATCCAGCACACTTTAATAATGTTTTTACAAATGACGACGGCACCTCTTCTTCTACTGTTGAAGTAATTCCACCTCATTGTACCCCATACTGTCAACCTCGTGATGTGTACTTCTTCCGTCAAGTAAAAAATTTCATTAAAAGGTTACAAAATTGTGTTGAAACCTTACAAGAAAATAGTCATTTAAACACGTGAGCAGATAGATGCTCTGAAGATCCATTCACTTATTGACAATCAACTTTCAGCTCCGATTTTCAAGAATATGTTACAGTACACTTGGTTTGTTGCAAAGTTAACAAACGAAAGAAGCGTTTATGAAAATGTAGATGGTATTTGTTTTCCAGATGATATTAGACAAAGAAAATCAGTTGTTCGAACAATTCATTTATAAAATGCTCACGTTGTAGAATTTTTTTATGTTTTTATTGTTTTTATGATAATTATCATCCAAAATTGTGTACCAGTATACAATTCCGACACCTCCGATAGTGATACACAAAAAATATGTTCACGTCAGTCAGTTTTAAAATAAAATTGATTGCATTTTATAAAATAAAATGTTTCTATATAAATGAGATACACATAAAATGTTTATATGTTATAAAATAAAAGATTACATACTAAAATTAACATTTATCAATAGATAAATATATTTAAAAAAATATTAGGCATAATAGATACTAATAGTGGAAACTGCAAAGGCTAATAATGACAAAATAAGACGAATTAACGCAGTTTTCTTTTTTATTTAATGGAATTGTTAAACGTTTTCAGAAAAAATCTTTCAATCCTTAAATAAAACAAAACTGCATTATTGGTGTAATTTCATCCCTTCACAGGTTGACAATGAGTACGCAAATTTTATAAAAGTTATATTCACATAAAAACTTACAGCTAACTCCTAAACTTTTTGTACCTTTACAACTCTTCAATTAAAAATTAAAATTCGTGTAAAAATTATAACTGCGAAAAATAGTATCACAGAATTAAATATGTAAATATGAATTTTATTAAAGTAAGTTTATGAGCAAAATTCGATTGTAAGCAAAGTATTTTTACTAATAAAAATACATAAGCAAACATGTAAAAAGGATACGTAAATAAGTGATCGATGTCCCGGGGCATCGAATACAAAAACACGGCGCGACGAGCCGACAATTTACCGCGCAGGCTACCGATTGGCTTGCGGAGGATGTCGTATTTTAAGCTCATATATCGGATGCAAAATCTTTAAAAATCCATATCTCCGAAAATTAGCCGCATTGGCACGAATGCCGAGACACGTATTTCCTTATTTCGGCTATACTTTCATTTAAAAAAAAAAAAAATCGTCGAAGTGGGTTCCCCCTGTGAGTAAATAAGTCAGTGAGATGCATAATTTGTGCATGTGTATAGAAAAATGGCATATCTGATAAAAAAAAGTCTCATAAAAGATCTGATGAAATTAATCTCATAAAAAGATTGATTAAAAGGCATTGAAATTGCATGAAGTGAGTATACAGGGTGATCCAAATTAAACAGGAGGTGTTTATACCTCTCTGTAGGGAAAACTACTTGGCCAATTTCACCTAAATTTCGTACACATGCTCTCCAGAGAGTATACGGTTTTGATTTCTGAAAGAAAAAAAATGAGTTCATATTTCGGTTGCTAGGGAAGGAAATGGCGCTGCGGAGCAGGCAATTTATTAATATTAACAACGAAAAAGTGTTTTAACATGCAATAACCTTTATTGCAATCACATGAAATTAACTACAAATTACAGTATACCGTAGGATAGTAGGTATGACTAAAAAAAGATTTGTGCAATAACTTTATTGCTACCACATGTGGAACCACAGAATGTGGTTATGCGAAACATGTGGAATAACAGAACATGGGGATTTGTGTCAGACCAAATACGGCAGTTATGTATGTTTACAGCGCCATTCAAGTGGAAATGAGGCTCATCACTCCACAGTATCTGCCAAGGCCATTCATCATCCACTGTCATCCGAGCAATGAACATCAAAGCAAATGTTTTCCGCACGTCATTATCACCAGAAAGCAATTGCTGAGTGTGGGCTATCTTATATGGATAAAACTTCAGGACATTTCTCATAACTCTCCACACTGTCGTATATGGCATGTCCAATTCCCGTGATATCGCACGTGCACTACTGCTACCATGTGCACTTGCTGCTCCCCGCTCCACTACTGCAGTTGCAACTTTTTCAAGTTGCCTCGAGTTGGTTTGCGGCATCGTCCTGGTTTAACGGTGAATGTTCCGCTCTTTTCGGAATGCAAGATTATTTTTCGAAGATTTGTAATCGTTAGAGGGCCTCTGCGTAAACATTTTACCTGCCGAAATGCTTTAAGTGCCGCAGAAGCATTGTTATTTCGTTGATAAAAGAGCTTAACAAGTAACGCGCGATCTGGTAAAGTAAGTTTCATGACGGAGTCCTCGTATGGTGAAAAAGTGCTTCACGACTCCTTATATAGGCAGAGGATGTTGCGCATGTTAAGTAATATTTAAATTGCCTGCTCCGCAGCGCCATTTCCTCCTCTAGCGGCCGAAATATGAACTCAATTGTTTCTTTTAGAAATCGAAACCGCATACTCAGGGGAGCATGTGTATGAAATTTGGGTGAAATTGACAGAGTAGTTTTCTCTACAGAGAGGTCTAAACACCTCCTGTTTAATTTGGATCACCCGGTATATGTATGCAGTACCGAAAAAGTCAAAACATGCTATAAAATCAAGTGACATATGAATAAAATGGAGTAGAATGTGCAGGGAGATGTAAAAATATGATTGTGGAGGGGCAGAAAGGGTGACGGGGAAATGCACACGACGTGGTCTAAGGTTTGGAAGGTCCTGAGAGACAGAGGGGCGGGTGGGAAGTGGCACAACGCCTGTTCTGTTGCTTTTCTGCTAAAAGGTCTTCCTGAGAGTGAAATTAGATGTGTAGTTGCTGTTGCAGGGGTGGTTGTAAGTCCAAACCGGATGTCTTGAACGTACCAGATGAAAATTCAGTGAAACGTTATGTAATACTTTTAGTAAAGACACTGATTTCCACAAGAATATAAAAAATTATAGGAAACGAAAGGAAATTTTTGTAATTTTTCAAAATAAATTCTGTTTGAGGTAAGTTGAAATGAAAGTGCAATCACATAAGGGCGTTGTTAAGGAAAGGGAAACACAGAGGTCGTGATTATTGCGGGAGAGATAGGTTTTAAAAGTAGAGTGGCAGTTCAAATAAGTTGAGAAGGATGCATGTTAGAGTCAGGAAATATAGTTAGCCTGTGTGTCTTGGAAGGACAGGAGAGATAGAACGAAAGCTTACACACACGTAAACGAAGGAGACCTAGAGAGTCAAACCTTGGACCACGAAGATGCATGGAAAGGAGGAACGACGAGGGAGAGGTGCCAACACGAGCCCCGGGAGGACGATGAGTTGGGAAAGGTATAGAAACTACGATCGTAGGGACCTAAGAGCAATTGCAGAGATCCAGCCGCGATCTGAGGAAGTTGGGTATATTTTAAAGAGTTATGGAATAGTGAGTGGCGGATTAATGTTAATTGAAACCCGCTAAATTTGTTTCGTCCTCGGGAGACTTTCTTTGACTCGTTTGTTCAACAATTCGCATTACAGATAGTTATTGTTTCATTACGTTTCAAGGTATTGAACCGTTTTTAGGATCTTTATGAGAGATAGGATATTAAAATATCTTGGATTTGTGTTCCCCCTTTCTCATCATTCAGAAAGGGAGAAAGCTACGAGGGGGCTCAGACAGCTATAGGAGCCTTAGAATTCGTTAATGTTTTGATGTATTTTATTAATATATTTAATAATACTAAATATCTAAGTAGACTAACATTTAATATTAATACATTTTTAACATAAATTTGCATTGAAAACTTATAGAGGTATATTAAAATTTGTAATTTCCATTATCCTAATTATAGACTCAAACCTCTGTAAACTGCATGAGTAGTATGCGCAGAGGTTGGGAGTCAAGCGTCCCCCAGTTATTATTATAATTTTTAATTATTAAGACTTATTATTATTAATTTATTTGTTAATTAATATCTTTTATGATCATTGGTTGATTTCGTAAGATTCATTATAAAAGTTTTATTAGTATCTAATGGTCCCATAGCCGAGTTCGGTCAATATTTGATGTTTTTTTTTAGGAATTGGTCTATTCTATGATTTAATTAAGATTTTTTTATTATCTTTGATGATCGTTAGTTGTTCACATTTCTCTTTTTATAAAAATTTTTGTTAGTAATTAATTAAAATCATACTCCCCTCGGTGTATTCAGGTAGTTAGTATTTAATGTTTTTTTTTAGGATTTGATGATTTAATTGATAGATGAGTTCCGCCTAGCTGATTTTTGCCCAAGTTTTTTTTATAAATTCATGGGTCTCTTTCTTTTTATATTATTTCCATTTCTGGTATTGAGTCGTCCGGATGAATTTGAAATTTTCGCTTTCTGTTGACGAGATTAATTGCTGTAATGACCGAAGAAGTACTGATTCCGACGTATCAGATTCTCGAACTTCCAGAAAGCTTTGGTGGTGTCGATGCGTTATACCGTGCTGTTCAAAAAAAGGTCCCAAGAAAAAAAATTCAAGACTGGTTGCAGGGACAGAGAGCGTACACGCTCCACAAGCCCATTCATAAGAAATTCGAAACAAATCGAGTCATCGTAGATGGGAATTGATGAACAATGGCAGGCGGATTTAGTGGACATGACGTACGTTTCCAAACATAAAAAGAATTTCAAGTACCTGTTGACCCATATAGATGTTTTTTCCAAGTTCGCATGGACTGTTCTCCTGAAACAGAAAACTGGATCGGCCGTTATAAGTGCCTTTCAGAAATTTTTTGATCAAGGGCGCGTCCCGGGATCTCTTCAGACGGATTTAGGGAAGGAGTTTATTTTTTCGGGTTTTCAAAAGTTTTTAAAGTCCAATAAGGTGCACTTTTTCACCACCCGTAACGAGACGAAAGCCTCGATCGTCGAACGACTCAATTGCACTTTGAAAACGAAGATGTGGATATATTTCATGGCATTTAATACTTATAATTACCTGGACGTTCTGGACAAGTTAATGCATAGTTATAATAATTCTTTCCATCGTTCTATTGTCATGGCTTCACAAGGCGTATCTATTCAAAATCAGAAGCAAGTGTGGGATACGTTGTGCGGCGACATCGTCCTGGTTTCCAACAAACCTCTCGTTTATAAGTTTGAAATAGGAGACACGGTCCGGATTTTCAAGAAAAAGATGTTATTCGAAAAGGGTTATGAAGCTAATCGGTCGGAGGAAGTATTTACGATATCAGGACGTATACCCAGAGTCCTCCCCCCCCCCGTTTTTAGGAAAAAATATTTACTAAACGAGCGCATCAAGGGAACGTCCTATGCTCCAGAATTGCAAAAAATTAAATGGATTCAAAATTATCCCGTGGATAAAATATTGCGAAAGCGTCGGCGGCGTGGAAAGATGGAATATTTTGTTAGTTTTAAAGGCTACCCACAAAAGTTCAATACTTGGATACAGGCCTCGGGTATGTATAAAATGTGAGTCGGTGTTTCGAAAACATTCAGTTTGCGATATGAGCTTCTACCTAACACTGCCCAGCGACAGCAGTCTGTCCTATCATCAGGAAAACAAATTGAATGATTTTTTCGTGAGATTGCCGAAACCCATTGATCGGAAAGGCGAGTGAGAAATGGGACTTAGTGAGATTATTTATCCGCACGCCTGGTTTGACATCGTCGAAGGAGCAAATACGTTGAGTTCACACACGGAAAAGGTATTGTCAAGAAAAGTCGAATTTCTAATGGTTTTTGCGACACGATGGATGAATTGATTAAGGTGTTGTCACAAGGTTTTAAAGAAAGGCCACCCCCCTCTCAAATTTTTCTATAACAAGAATAACAAGAAGGTTAAAATTCACTTGAGAGAAAAAACGAAACTCGTTTTACATCGGGGGATTGCAAAAAATTTTGGTTTTCTACCAGGTCCCGTGGATGACAAATCGAGGGGAAATGCCTCGGAGAGCGAGCGCACCATCGAAGGACGGTATGTAGCAGACTCTCTAGCCGATTTTTGTCGATAAACCCCAAAAGAAAAAGTCTAGGGATGTTATGTTGGGTGATCGTGCAGGCCAAGGAATCGGTCTACCTCGACCAATCCATTGTTGGAGAAATGTTTCCTGCAGGTAGTCTCGAATAATGGTACCCCAATGTGGTGGTGCTCCATCTTGCTAGAAGTAAACTTGTGGCTGACATGTTCCATCTGAGGCATAGCGTAACACCATAACATGTCGAGATACACAACACTTGTTACTGTTAGCTCATAGAAAAAAAATAACCCTATCACTTCATCCACGGCCAATCCACACCAAACGTTAACCTTTGGACTATTACGTTGATGTTCTCTTACTACACGAGGATTCTCTGACCCCCACACACGGCAATTATGACGGTTCACATTTCCAGAAACATGAAACGTTGCTTCATCCGAGAAAATGACTTTCGATAAAAAAGAGTTCTCTGTCAATTTCGTCAAGAATACGTACGGCAAAGTCAAAACACGTGTAGGTTTATTGTTAGTTTGTAGGTTATGCAGTAACTGCACTTTGTATGCGTGCAGTTTCAGGCGCTTATGCATAACTTTCATGACTATTGATTGCGGTATTCCTAGTTGCAAACTCACACGACGAGTTGATTTAGTCGGACTTCTAGTGAAAGCCTCCTTCACTTGATCAACCACGTCGTCGGAGACCGATGGTCTACCAGTACCTTTCTGATGTTGCACATTTTCTGTATCCTTAAATTGCTATATGTATGATAGTTTAAAAATATTAGGGGGCCGCGGAAAGCCTAGAGGGGGCTCCTGAGCGAAAAAAGTTAAGCGTCACTGGTTTAAATAATTAAATATTTAATTGCTATTACGTGTATTTAATATATTCTACTCTCAGTGTGTCATGCATCCAAGTATTGCAGTTCTGTTACAGCGATTCTCACTTTGTGACTATGTGTTCGCTTTATTACTTTTTGTCTTACGTAAGCATGGTTCAGACTCTCCTCTCTCAGTTGTCAGTAAAAATAAGCAAATGTCAACCCGCCTTCCCCAAAAATGCTTACATAATACTTCAGCGGCCCCTTATAACCGAATTCATATCCATTATGCTCGTTATAACCGAGCTTCGGACAGGTAACCAGGCAGGTGACTTGTCAGACAAACAACTCACTCCCCTCTAAACAACATTATGTACACAAGATCTACCGTAGAAATATATTTTGAATATATTTTTAACGTCAAAGAACAATTTTCATTGTCATGTACAATTTTATATAAAATAAAAATTTTCAATAAAATTCTAAAACAATTTAATTTGGAAAAAAATAATAAAACCAAAAAATATTTTTAGAGGGAGGGCCGAGCCCCATTCGCCCCAGGCTGCTTACGGCTCTGTACTTAAGTGAATTAAAAATCAAGAAATTAATGCAAAAGCAAATGTTTTACTAATTATCAAAATATATAAAAGAGCACACAATATTAGGTGCAAAAAATTTCAGACACTTACATTAAAACATACAATAATACAATATATAGCGCCATAATTATTGAACACAGATAGCGTCCAGGTAAGGGAAATTGTACATATAGAAATGACTTTTAAAAAGCAATTAAAATTATGTTTTACGGTGAAAAGAAGCGTTACTCTTTCCATTACGACAGCAATTTGTAAACGCACACCACGGAATTAAAACAGTTGCAAAATAAACAAAGAAGTAATGAATAATACTAACAACATATAAAATAAGAAACAAAAAACACAAGCAAATATTAAAAATTGAATAGAATTGAAAAACGGAGATAAGCAAATAGAAACGCACGTTTGAGTGGCAAAGAAGAAATAAACAACACACCGATCGCACCAATGACGTCACAACCTTCCTCCCCTACAAGGCAAAGTGAACTCTCCCACTCGGATGGACTTGCCTTCTCAATTGTAGCTATCTTGTATTGCAGTTACTCAAATAAGGCCATATATCTACATAAAAGAATTCTCTGTTTGATAATGAATTCAGATAAACATACACACTAAAAACGATTGTTCTGCTCATTGATTCTATATAAAAAATTGTTATTAAGGAATCCTAAATTGGTAACATATGATCTATAAAATACGTTATTTAAGTGGTGGAGAGCCTCGCAACAAGCTTTTGCTTTCTGCTCTCCTGAGTTCGGTCTCAGCTCTGGTGGCGTGCGGATGTCTGTTCCGGGCTGGCGGGTGTTGGTTCCAGCTCGCTTAAGACGGAGTGCTTGGGATATTCACTTTGGCCGCCGGGTGGCGGTGGATGGATGCCTGCTTCTGCTATTCTGGGACCGGACTCCGCCCTCCCTCGTAATTCGGACTTCGTCGCTAGGGCCGTGCTTGGCCTTCTGTCCATGACGGGCGTTCGTCATCGTTTTCGTCCGCTGCGATCGCTTGGGGGCCAGCTTTCGCCAACGGTGTCCGGTGGTTTCCCGTAGGAATACCGGCCGGCCCGGGGTGTTCTTCCGCGCCATCCATCTATTTCGGCCGCTCTTCGGGGCGGACTGATCGTGGATGGCCTCCGGTCGACGTTGAATGACGACAATCATGTGAGCTGTGCGTCTCTGTACGCCTGTTTCGATCGACAATCCCCTGCAATGCCCCCCCCCCCCCAGTGGCCCTTCTCGGTCCACTGGTCGTCATTTTATGTGACAAAAGCCAGTCTGGGAATACAGCGCTGCCCCATTCGGCGGCCACCTTTCCCATTACACTTCTTGCGAAAGAACGTACTAGTTGTATCAACAATCATGGCTGAATAAAAATTATTTCTATTTCTATTAACGGATGAACTTGTGATCAGAATTGGCGAAAAGTACAGGCTCGTAGCTAGACGCTTGTTACGGGAGGGCTTAAAATTCGTGAATATCTTGATCAGGGAGGATACAGGCTTCTCATTGGGGCGTCAAGGACAAAATTTGTCATGGTCTTGGAATAACCCCATTCATTTATCACGGAAGTTTGAATTTCGTACAATGAAAAAATATATTTTCTTGGGGGAGGGGATCATGACCCCTGTGACCCCTTGTATTCGCGTTTGATCTTGATGTATTTTATTAATATATTTAATAATACTAAATATATAAGCAGACTAATATATTTAACGTTAATGAATAAATTTCTTAACATAAATTTCCCATTAAAAACTTACAAATTTGAGTACATTTCTTAATAATTTCCTTTATCCTTATCATAAAGTAGATACAGACTCAAACCTCTGTAAAAAACATTATGTACTGTATACAAGATCAACCGTAAAAAACTATGTTTGGTACATCTTTAACGTCAAAGAACAATTTGCATTGTCATGTACAATTCCATACAAAGCAAAAAATTTAAAATAAAATTCTACAATAATTTATTTTGAGAAAAAATATTTTCCAGCGGGAGGGGGGTTTGAAAAGCCCCCTCTAGCCGCAACCGGGCTATGAAAAGGTATACATTTCACTTTCACAGGTTGTAAGTTAAGAACATCTGAACTAGGCATGTGTTACGTTGCACGCATTTCATTTTCCTTATTAAATTTTTTTTTTTATTCGTTTTGGAAATAAAATTAAAAAAAGTTTCCCTTTTTATTTCACAAATTAAATATTGTCATTACTAGGGCTAGGACTTTGATGACCTAAAAAAAGTCCGAAAATGACCTATAAAAAATGCATTTATGACCTAAAAAATGCCCTATAAAGCAAAAAAATTACCATCAAAAAATTAAAAAAATAATTATTATGCAATATATCAAATTTGCCATAGCAAAACTAAAAATTTTTCTTTCAGTATTTCAGAATTGCCATGCATCGATCATAAGCATGTGCAGATTTTTAAAACAAAACGATTTGCGGTTATTAACTAATAACGACTTAAATACAGCTCCTTTCAATTTCAATGGACACCACTGGAGCATATTTAAAATAAACCACACCACTTCGTTCAAAGTTGGGAGGAATTTCAAGGAGGGAAAAATTTTCCCTTGACAATACATTTGAAACTGAACACAGGTTATTATACCCTGTAGGTTTTTTTTTTTTTTTTGAAGAACTTGTTCCGTTTTCCTTTCCTTGTTTCTCTCAGCTGTCAACAAAGTGCTCCATTTTAAAATTTACTTCAAGGAGTGCGTGCGTGTTTGTGTGTGTGGGGTATTTACTTCAGGTGAATTTCAAACCATATATATAAGGTGATAGTTTAAATTGTAGAGATGCGACTTTACCGGAATTTTGAATTCTTTGAAATAAATGGAAAATTGCCAAATCTACATTTCTGAAAAAAAAAAATCTGAGAAAATCACGGAAAAATGTTCTTTTTATTGAAAATATAAACAAATGCAAATTGATGACCTAAAAATATCCAAACATTGTCCTTAAAATGACCCAAAACGTGAAAAAATGCTTTATCCCTTAAAAATGACGAAAAATGCAAAAAATTCCCCTAATGAAGGTATTTCAATTTGCTTAGTTTTTCATGAAACACATTTATATATATTTAGGCAACGTTTTTGCAATGAAAAGATGCAAAGTTATCAAAAATCCTAGCTCTAATCATGCCAATTGCTTTAGACTGCTATTTTGTGCCGCCATCTAGTGCGCGCATTTTAGAATTGCCTGGTTCGAAACTTGAAAAGGACTGTCCCAATTATCCATACTTAAAAATTTGACAGTTATTCCTAAGAACGCAAGTGTAATTAAAATATTGAGGATTGATTGGTTGTGTTAAATTAAAGAGAAGTAAACTGGGGCTGGGCAAAAACAAAACCGAAAATTGTATGGCAATAGAAAAAATTACGATTTTGCCTCTTTTCTGAAGAAAATAAAAAAATAAAAAAAACTAGGGGCAGTTTCCCCCTTGCCCCGCCAAATTGCGCCTGTGATTGGTTGGTTGCATTTTAGTGCTGAAAGGAAAGAAAAGGTCATTCTGCGCCAAACGAGGTGAGACCCTACATACCGTTTAAAAAAACAGCGTGACCACTGTCATAGGCGTACGCAGAAATTTCGTAAGGGGGTGCTATAGACTGAATGGAGGTTACAGAGCTTTAACTCACATATTCCTATGTTAAATATACAAAATTTTATTGCAATGAGGGGTTACAACCCCATCAACACCCCTCTGCGTACGCCAGTGCTCCACCGCAGGCCCTCTTTCTGAGGAAATTTTTTACATGTATGGTTATTTGCTAAATAAAACTTAAAAATTGATATGTAAATTGATTATTACATTTTTCTTATTCAAGCAAAAGGGTAAGCGGTTATACACCGAATTAATATTACATGAGTAACTTATCCCCGCTAAAGATAATTGCCAACAATTCTATACACATAGCCTACATAAAAAAAAAATATTTTTAATTATAATAATTTTTAATTGGTTGGGATGTATATTGAAGTTTGTTTTGCATATGCATACGATGGACACATATGAACTGCATAGGCCGACACAAAGAAGAGCTGGTTGATGGTTTAATAGCTATTAGTTAGCTTGCACGATTTCCTAATAGCTATAGGATAAGTATTTTAAAAATTTTCTATTTAAAAATAATTATTTTTTCGTAGAGTAACTTAATCACTTGAGCGATGTTTCAGAACCTGAAATTACCATTTCTTCAACTATCCTAAATGAGCACCTAGGTTTTTTCAATTTCAAATTTACTGGTACATGTTTATGCATAATGCGGCTTATTATTAATACTGGAGGTTTATTATCTTATTTTGATTTATTATTAAGGCTACAAACGTTAGATTTAAGTTAAATTTTTCAAGATAATAACAGACAAGATCGTATTTACATTAATACTCGGCCATAATTAAATTTCAGAGTTCCTTCATTCTCCATTATTTCTTTTGCTATGACTAACTTTATGATGGAGAGCATTAACTCTTTATTATTTTTATTAATTAACTTTATTATTTCTTTTTATTAATTGTTCCATATTTCTTTCTTTATTATTAATTGATCCTTATTATTATTATTATATATACCTACCATGATGAGACTTTTAAGGTCTAACTCAAAAGGGGAAAAAAATTAATTTACATAAGATTCTAAGCTAACTTGGCGTCATTATTCAACCCTTTTCGCAAAGTTTAGGCAGAAAAATAGCTACTCGCACAGTAAAGCTCACTTCAAGATAGAATACTCCATAAACAGTGGTGGACCCACTGCGGGAAGCATCAAGGAAATTCTCCCAAATCCATAAAAATGCGGTGGAAATCGGTTATAACGAGCGTCGATTATAACGACCAACCGCATATAACGACGGAATTTTTACAAAAGGTTCGATTTTCTGTATATTTTAATTTTTTTATTACTCGTTAAATTCAGGGCCCCCAAAAATACCTTTCCTATAAAAGCGGTTAAATTTTATTCTGCTTAATCATTATACCCAAACAAAATCCATATTTATCTTGCTATATTCGGAAACTCGTTAAATGCGGGTTCATTATAAGTGGGTCATATTGTATTTTACATTTCTCACCCCCCCCCAAAATCCTTCTCTCGATCCACCTCTGCCTTAAAATTCAAATTCTATCCATCAAAACAGAATACCTTATAACGTACCGTATTTCTCTTTTTAACTCCCATTGAACCAATTTTGGTCCCTTTACTTTCTTTTCCCGACCGCTATGCAGCTTTTAACGAAGTGACGCATTCGAGATCAACCAACTCCCCAACAACACCTCTTCTTCGGACGGCTATATAGCGGATATTCGTCGCCTATAATTGTTCGAGTTGGGTCACTTTTCACTGTGTCGACACATTAGCGACTAATCGGTAACATGCCGACATTCGTTTTAAAAGGCATGGTTTTTCATCCCTTGCCCCTTTAAAAATTGCCCTAGAATAACTTAGGGGTAACTTTAATACATGCATCGTAGAGTTTTCAAAATTAATGGGGAAATCACATTTACATACGCCGTTTGCTGTGCAAATGTAAAATCGCACTTTATCAGATTGGGGGCGTGGAGTTCTGAGCCCATATAACTGTACGCATATGCTTAGCCACCTCCACTTCTAGAAAAAGTTCAGTCCTCCATAGAAGGACGGAATTTACAAATGAATACTATGTGTGAAGCATTAGGCTATATCTCCCCACTCCCAAAATTTCAAAGCTGGTTACGCTCGTATCTAGGGAAGATATATTGCCCGCGGTTCGTTAGTAAATCATTAACGGGTATTTCTTAAAACTTCGTTTGCTATTTTTTATGTTTATGACAAAGCGACGTCTTACTTGCGTTTTCGTGGGAAGCAGGTCCGTTTACAATATTTAAATAAATTGGGGGCGTATTTTTGATGGGAACTAAATTGCTTCGCCTAAGGAATTTTATTTTACAGCTAGTAATATTGTTCAAATGTGGGGGGAGGGGGGGAGCAAATCCCTAAAATTTCTTTCTTGTGCACGGCCTTGGCGGGAAGCACCCGAGGCCCCAATATAGCGCCCTCCATGGACGTAACTTGGGTGGTTTAAACTGGGGAGGGGAAACTTGAGCATAAAAAGGGGGGGGGGGAAAGGGGCAAAAATGTAATTTTGCTTATGCTCTAAAAAACTGGAGGGGCGCTTACCCCCCTACGTTACGTATATGGCGTCCTCCCTCCCACTTCTGTTCTAACGTCTTTCAGATTATTTTAACTTTTCTGCAGACCTCAATCGCTTTAATGTCGCAGTTTTCAGCGCGGTGGTTAAAAATCTATTACAAAAATTTAAAAATTTTTTAGATCGATTGAAAACTTTTGACTTGCTAAATTATTACAGAATGTGCAAATTTAACATAATTTTTAGAATAATGCACTGTCTCACTTCTGTTTTGAAATCAACTCTTCATACATATTTATTTATTTATTTATTTAGAACAGGGATCGGAAACCTTTTAAAGGTGTTGTGCCAAAGTAATGCTGCAGTCTTCTTTAACGTGCCAGCCAACACGCATCCAGATTATGAAAATTTAGTTTATTACCTAACTGTTAATGGAAATTAATAGATTAGTTATTTAAGAGAATAAAAACTGATATTATTAATTTAAGAAGATACAAATTAATAATTGATCAGATTAGAGCATAAAAAAATTTTGGCCAGGGAGGGACTTTTTACAATGGGTTTTATTTTAAAATTACTCCGCACACAATCCAAAGTAGTTCGCGTGCTAAGTATGGAATGTGTGCCATGAGTTGCCGACCCCTGATTTAGAACATGGAAGGGGTTGCATTTGATTTATGAAATAAATAAAATTATATTAATAATGCAAATAAAAACTATATTATTCATGAAATAAATGAAATTGTGATTAAATTTAAATAAATTATGCAATCTTAGGACAATGGCATCCAGAAACCTTTCAAGGGTGGGAGGGGGAGATTTATTTCCGATTCCGGTTTTTAGCGAAGTGTCCGGTCTTTTTCATTTTCCACGATATAATCCCAGCAAAAGGGAGAATGGGCGATCACCTCATCCCCCCCCCACACACACACACCACCCCGGATCCGCTGGTGTCTTAGAAGGGTTCAATAGTTAAGATTTTTTTCGTTCGAGGTCTTCGTAACCATATTGATTTTGTTACAGGCCCTTGTATGGTGCTGCCACCTAACGGGTAATTCATTACACCCCTCTCCCCACGATTTTTAACATTTAGCGCATTTAAAAAGAGTTAATCTTTAAATAAAAAAAAGAAAAGAAATTTAGAAATCACATTTTTTTTTTTCTCTGGTATGTCAATTAGTGCGTTTAAAAAAGAACACATTTTATTGGAATATAATATATAAAATTTGAAGTCGGAAATTGTGATAATGGGCAATTCAAGTATTACGTAGGCACATTTCTGGCCATTTTGTACTCTCCCTTCCCCTTATACGAAAAAATAAGCAAATGCCTGACCCCTCTCATGCTTACGTAAGATTTCGGTTCTCCAAATTTTTGGTACATTTTTGAAATACGTTTTGAAATAAGAATGCAACGTGTGATGCAAATTATAATACTTATTTACATTTTTATTGTAATATTGAGCACTTATTAGTAAGTTTGTTATAGGCCTAATATCAAACTCTTATTCTTTGTATAAATAGAGCAATGGTTTCCAACCTTTTTTTAAGCCGCGACCCACTTTTATAGTAGCCAAGTAATCCGCGACCCCCTTTTTATAGTAACGGAAAGATCCGCGACCCCCTTTATCACAAGGCCGGCCCACATTTGCATAATAAAAGTATTTTTAACGAAGTAAAGAAAACACATAAGAAAAGTATATTAATTGTATATATATTACATTAATTATATATATATTGGTATTAATTATATATATTAATGTACATTATAATATATGACAATGTACATAACCATAAAGCACAACTATTAGAATCAACACGTCAATCAATCAACGTTTATTGGCGTAGTGATCACTACGCCAATAAACGTTGATTGATTGACATTGTTGTTTGATTTAATCTGCGTAGTGTTCGATTTATATAAAATAAATACATTAGTAGAATATTGCAATATGTGTAGCCATGTTGAAATATAAAAGCATTGGAAACATTTGGTATGAAATTCCTTATTAAAATAATTGCAACTAAAAATAGTTCCGATGACCCTTCAGAAACCAGTTTGCGACCCCCAGGTTGGGAACAACTGAAATTGAGAGTAATCATAACAAATTATCACATTTAAAAAAGTTTTAATACGCTGTTAATAGCTATTTTGATGGCATAATAAAGTATTTTGTTACATTTTTATTGTTAATATTTCTTACGTTGTAAGCAACTAGTGTGCAATAACAAAGCAGCACAAAGTTTCACTAGGAGAGTCCATAACAGCAGTTATTTCAACACTGGCGTAAGGTTCAAACCCCCAACGTTTCGAGAACTAACTGCTCTCTTCATCAAGTGAAGGCAGAATTCTGCTTTCACTTGACAAAGGGAGCAGTTGGCTCTCGAAACGTCGTGTTTTAAACCTTACGCCAGTGTTGAAATAACTGTTGTTATGTGTGTAATAAATAAGAAGTGGATTTGATAAAATACATTTATTAAAAATAATATATTCGTGATAATTTAAAACTAATAGGGGGCCCACGAGGAGCCTAAAAAGAGGCCCCCGAGCGATAAAAGGTTGACAGCCAGCCACTGGTTTAAATAATTAAATATTTAACTGCGATTACGTGTATTTTATATTGTGTATCTTCTACTTACAGTGTGTGTGTCATCGTACATTCAAGTATTGCAGTTCTGCCAGGGCGGTTGTCACTTTGTGATTATATGCTAGTTCTATTATTTTCTGCATCTTACATCAGCATAGTTTAGACACTCCCTCCCCGTTGTCAGAAAAAAAAAGGCAAATCTTAACCCTCCTCCCCCAAAGATGCTTACGTAATACTTAAACGGCCCCTAACTAAAAACTAAAATATTTCAAATTTTATACCAATTTGATAAGTGTTGTCAGTAGCGGATTTAAGAAATTGACGACCTTTGTACCTGGCTGTATAGTCCCCCCTCCCCCCATTTTTACTTTACAAAGACGGGAATACTCGTGAGCAAAAAAATTATAGACGTATATTTTACTTTTATCCTTTAATATGTGACCGCGGTTTCATTTTTGGGCTCTCTGCAGACACCTCCCCCCTCCCTAACAAATCTTTCCCCTAGCGTATGGACGCCCATACATAGACGTTAAGGGGGGGGGGCTACATGCCCCCATTACCACTTTGCAACATTTCCATTTCTTATGTAAAAATTGTTTTTTATTCTCCGCCCAGATATGAGTAACGAGGTTAAGAGATGTTTTTGTTTTGTTAAAGTATTGTTTTTTTAAATCAACAAACTACATGTCAGAACGCAGAAAATAGGGCTTAACAACATGGCTTAATATAGATGCAGGGCTGTCCCCAAAGGGTAAGCGCTGTGTGCGCCGCTTACTCTCAAGAAATTTTGAAAAATACAGGGTACGCACCGCATACTCTCAAGGTCTCACGGAAACTTTTGTATTTGCTGGTTTTTGGGGCAACTTTCAACGAACTTCAGTCTTTTTTTTTTTCCCCTAGTCATTTACAAACTTGAATGGACACAAACGAGGAAACCCCCTGAATCCCCCAAGCCTCAAAATAATATCCTGCGTACGACCAGGAGAGGAATGAAAAACTGATGAAAGTGGCAACCAGCGGCGTAGCGTATGTTGCCAGCGCCAGTTAAGTATTGCGCCCACTAAAACCCTTTAGCACTCCTTTTCACCAGTCCAGTATTGAAATTTTGCGTCCCTGAGAATTTTGCACCAACTGCTCCGGTGGCACCCTCCACCCCCACGCTACGTCATTGATAGCAATTGCTACCTTGGGATTGAATAAATGATAGACGACCAGTCAAATGCCAGTCAGCTCGGCGCTGTGACATCACCAAGTCCAGAGTTACCCCGCAATTTCAATACTCCTTAATTAAGACAACACTGCATACTCTCAATAATTTTCTTCAGGACAGCCCTGTACAGATGTATAGGAAATTAGAAATAATTTTTGTCCGTTTGGCGCAATTTTTACGGCGGAAGGACAGCAAATGCCATTCTGCGCCGTTACCTATAGTTTGCCGAGGAAATTGCACCTCTTAAGGCCGTAATCCTCAGACTACGGCGAGCAGTCAGTTTTTTTAAAGCCCAGTTAAGAAATGAACCAGGGATAACTGCACGCAGGCGAATACGCTACTAATGTATTAACGCAGGGCCCTTTCATTCTCAAAACGAACTTGTATTGTAATAGTTTATCGTTTGAGTTAAACTCGAACTTGTTACTACATTGGTGACATAGCATAAACCATATAAATACCGTTACAGTGGTTTCAATCTTATTTTAAACCACCACATTTTAAAGTAACTATATGGAAAATACTCTTAATAAGGTAGCAACAAGGATACGGTAGAAAATCCCGTTATGTAGTATTTCTGCTCGTTCAAAAATTCATTTAAAACTTTCTTCAAATTTAGATTTATTCGATTTGAAAAGAATTCGTTAAACCCATTTAAATCAATTTATTTATTTGACATAAAATTGCTTACAGGAGTTTTTTATCCCTTGTCATCTAGTTACATATAAGCACCAAAAGCAAAAATACAAAATACATAAATTTCACAAATTACAGACAAAAATAATAACCAAGGAGCCACGAAACAAAAAATTTGTGACGAGTCCCTAGTAAAAATCATGTTGTTTTAACGAGTCTCTCCTAATATCTTATGTTAATATTTTTGTTTCAAAGGGGTTTGGTTCTATATTAGGCTATTAGGTTAATCTATATCGCTATTTAATATAGAGGGAGAAATTAATGTTACTTTTTTTAGTCAATCACTGTAAAGAATGTATTTCGTTATTATTATTAATTTTATATATTGGTTTTGATGTAATTAATTCTAATACTATTATATTTATTCTTTGTAAAATGCGAACTACAGACTGTATCCAAATATTTCAGTATATAGTAAAACTTCTTGACGGAGACCCACGAATAACGGACACCTTATTTACTGGACGCCTTTACCATTCTAGGACTCAATTAATTCTTGCAATCTCCTGACACCCCTGAACGGCCGACAGGTACCCGATTTCCGAATCGTTCGCTATTCAGAGGTCTTCTGTATTATGTGACATCTCTTCTTTCGCAATGAAGTACATTTATATGTACTTTTTCTATATATTCATAGTTATTAAATAGTCCGGGGTTTGGTTCCCTAGGCCATAAGAGGTTCGGATTCCTCGGAAAACAGTAGGTCCCGGCGCAGCATGACCATTGTAGTCTTTGAGCCGTAAAACCACAAAACAAACAAACCGACATTGTTATTAAATACATTGTTCTAGATTATTTCAATTCTATGTTTCGTGTTTGTTGTATTTGATGAAATAATTATGTTTTACAAAAGAGATTGTCAAAATAACGATAATATGAATCTCAGAACATCATTAGCGTGGTTAGTGTTTAGATGAAGTGGGGGGCTATAGCTCCCGAATACTCCGCACGTAGTATTCCGTTGTGATTTTTGGTTTCCTAGTGGGACTCAATTTTTTCCAGAGAGGGGCTAAGTTACCAATAGTCTGCTCCCTAGATGCATCAATGCAGAACACAAAATCATTAAAGGTTAATCAATTATTAAAAATTTATAAAATTGCGCCAAATTTCCCTGCTCTCACCAACACCTTCTGTACTGGCGTTGGCTGAATAACATGTTCCTTTGGCGATTTCTAAAAAATATTATAACCGTGGAAAATACGTTGGCATCAGTGGAAACGACCATGATCGATTAAGACGCCTCAGAAGAAAATTTGCAATGACGAATCGAAACGTCAAGTTTTTGAGTATTTAAATTGATTTAATAATTTTATCACACAGTTCTGAACTCAAAAATCGTTTATAAATTATTGAAGCTTATTCGCTTGTTTTAAGCTTTTCGTTCTAACAGTAAGTCTGTTCAATTGACAATTAGAGCTGAAACTGTTTGTTTGACGTGATTCACGAAGCACAGTACATTACCAACCACCTTAGGTTATTGAGATTCAAAGTCAATCTGACAAATGAATCTGAATATGATATCCGAACAATGATATCTGAGTACGATATCCGAATAATGATATCTAGATATGATATCCGAATAATGATATCTAGATATGATATCCGAATAACGATATCTGAATATGACATCGGAATAATGATATCTGAATATGATATCGGAATGGTGATATCTGAATATGATATCGGAATAACGATATCTGAATATGAAATCCGAATAATGATATCTGAAATACAACGTCACACACACACACAAAAGGTCAGTTGACCAAATACTTTGGAAAAGCATATAAGGGCCGCTAAAAACTTATTTTTTGGTGCTTGCACTACATTTTTTAGCGGCCCTTGGCGGCCCCTTATCTCGCATCTTCCTAAGCACGGCCCTGGGCAGCCTTTCTCCGATCTTGATATTAGCAATCACATTTGTATTATTGCTGATTCGATCTGTATACAATGAAATATGTCCAGTTGAAACGACTAACTCAGGACGACCAATAAATTCCAGAAACGACTACAGACGATCACAAATATTTTGACAGTCCTCAAACTCTAAAGAATTAGATATGCTTAGCAACAACCATTGAGCTATGCGCCCTACATACCATAATAGAGATATATATCTATTCGTTACCGATTGTAAAATGTTCAAAATTGCTGTGTGCACTTGAGTTTTCTGAGCCTTAAATGTGATATTTTATAGTTACATGCAAGACTGTGTTTCTTTTTATTTGCAGTAAACTTTCTCAATAACGCCGTTTTAATTAACGACGTTATTTTGGGGTCCCAGTAATTTCTTTGTAGCATTGCACACTTTCTGATTACCGTATTTTTTCTATTTAACGCCGTCTTTTCCCGTCCATTACAAGTCTTTAATATTAGAAATCACTGTATTTGTTTTGAATTTTTTAACATTGATTTTAGATAGTGTCAGAAATGAAAGCTAGAGCTGTAGCTAGGTTGGGGGCGGAGTTCCCCTGGAAATGTAATCAGCCCCCTCTGGAAAATAGTTTCAAAATAAATTATTTTAAATTCTATTTTAAATTTTTTGTTTTATGTGCAAGTGTACGTGACAATGGAAATCGTTTTTTGATGTTAAAAACATATTCAAAATATATTTTTACGGGAGATCTTGTGTATACCATGTTTTTTTTTTGTTTCTTTGTGCAGAGGTTCGAGTTTTCATCTACGCTATGATAAGGAAAAGGGAAATTATGAATTTTTGTACACATCTATAAATTTTAATGAAAAATTTACGGGGGGGTAAAGGGGCCTTGAGCCCCTCCTATTCCTACGCCACTGCTTGGAGCTGAAAAATAAAAACAAGGGGTGAGGGTTATATTCAACGACGTGTGCTATTAAGAAGATATGTACAAGTTCTTTAAAAGCTTAGATCTAATTTTGTCAATTTCCAAATTTCTGCAATATCAGCTTGCATTAGATTTTCTTCTAATGGCCGCTTCAAACGTGTGAGTTGTTATGGAAAGCATATTAGGAAATGTAGATATTAGTTTGTTGCATGCACAAATTAGCGCTGTGAAATTTTAATATTTGTAGCTTATTTTAGTTAATAAATAATTATGAAACATACACTTTACACCATAAGGGCAGTTGTTCTAACATGATGGTAATGAAAATAAAATGATATAAGTTTGTCTGGCGTGAAAATGACATACTTTCAGAATCTCACTTATTGGATTATTTAACCCGTTTGTGACATACAGAAATATATTCGATTCTCAGCACTTAGGAAGTATTATAGGCCTGGAAGTATTCATATTAAAAAATAAAATTTAAGACAACGCTCCTTAACCGCAAATCCTCTCAATGGAGTTGTAAACTGCATCGTTATCAGAAATTAAAACAAAAGCAAAAAGCAATCTTTGACAATATATTGTGCTATTGTTTTGAATTTCATTTGCACAAAAATTTTATAATAAATATATAAATATTTTTTTATATCTATGGTTAAATATTTTGTATTGTGATATAAATTACGAAACCAATCATATTATAAATGAAAATAGTCCATTCGTTGGAAAGCAACGTAATTCTATAGTTTCATAGTAGCTTAAATGATTTTATTAATTACTTTTTTTCATGGTAGTTTGAGTAATTTTATTAATTCATTTCTAAAGAATGACTTCCATAAAACTACCCCCACTTCTTACGCGATTAACGGCATTTTAATTAGATTGCTAAACAATATTTAAAGCCTTCATTTATTGCATAATTGTATTTCGTAATGACAGCTTTCATGTGGTGAATGGTTTTGCCTTTTGTTACATCCTTTTGCGGCAACGTTTTGGAGAAATTTCTTCTCCGGGCAAGAAGTCCAATCAAACAGCTGTCTCTGCTCTTTTAATACCTCTTCATTATCCTTTAGGTATGGCTGGCTTGGTACTTATTGCAGGTTGTTTTGCCATTTGACCTACATTTAGAAAGTTTCGGTAAAAGAAACAACAGCGGAAACTCTTGACAACTCCACTTTTTTCTTGATAATTTGTTTCCCCTTTAAGGTGTGCGTGATTCATCTTCTTTATGCAACGTTTTTTTTTTCTTTTTTAGTTAATTTTCACTACTAGAACCGTGAGAATTGCTTGAGTCGTGACTGACTGTAACCGCTAATATCTGTCACGTTTGGCTTTATACAAATTTCTTTTTTCTTTTATTTATATATGCATCACGCATAAACAGAAAGAAAATTTGGAATTCTAATTTCCGTTTGATGGAGTGGCGATTTTGAATGCTCATTTGGACTATCGAGCGTTGGTTCTAAATGGGGAGTTTGTTCATTTTCTTTAGCTTCTTAGCTATTTTTAGAAAAACGGCGTTTCTAAGCTCGGATGTGCGCTGGCGCAAATGCATATTTTGAAGTTTTGACTGGCATTACATTCGGAAGAAAAGCTTACTCTGAAGGAAAGGTCACCCTTGTGCTTGAAGATAAAGATTTTTCACGCAGTTTGTATTAATATTTCTCTCTTATTGATAGGAGACCTGGAGTCTATTAAAAGGCAATACCAAAACTTAAAGTAACCCAGGGGAGTGGAGAGAAATGTGGGATTGGAACGACTAGGAGGGATCGAAAAAGTATTGGGACGAAAGGACAGCGAACAAAGTTTAAGGACACCGTTGTTAAAGTAAAGAATTCAAATAGCAACTGGATCGCAAACAAGGGCGCAGCCAGGATTTCGAGGGGAGTTCAAAAATTTTTACAGCATGTGTTGATACAATCACAGCATGCAAGGCCGTAGCCAAGTCCCATTAAAAATTTAGTTTTGGGGGGACCGGTACCTAAGATCCCCCCAACTCTGGATACGAGCATGATCGCAAATGATTATTAAAAGAAGAGGAGGAAACCTCATCAGGAAAGATGGATGAACTAAGGAAGTAGAGTAACTTAGAGACGAACTGTATCTAAGTTAAAAAGACCTCAAAGGCCATCTAGTAGAAGATACATAAGCGTTAAGTGTGATGTCTTATCTGTTTAAAAATTAGGTTAATGTTTGAGGAATGTCATAGCTTGAAACGTAATATATATTAGAGATATTGATATTAGGTGACAATACTCTGTAAAAATACTACCAAATTTACGATAAAACAACAAATGACACAGGCACAAAAAACACGAATGGTAGCGGTGTCATCCGTTTTGTTTTACCATAAATTTGATAGCATTCGATACATTATTATCAGTCAGGATACAAGCATTAGATTCGAGAATGGTATATTGAGTTTGATTTTAGACTACTGGTAATCATTGCTTGAAAATAAAGCGTGAAGAAAAAAGTGAAAAAAAACATAAGATACATTTTTGTTGATTGATTGATTGTTTGGCTTTTTTATGGCGCAAGAGCATCTGGGCTATACTGCGCCAATATTTTTGTTAATTTCTATATTGAGGTTTAAAACATTCACGTTTGAAAATTGAATAGGTGCCATTCATTATTGACATTACCTAGCAAAATATATTGATTTAAGTACCATATTTTTGATATGAAAATACAGGTTCTGTTTTGTCCAATTTTCAGATCAGAGGCGAATTAATTAGGTGGAAAAAGTATAAAAGTATATGCCAAAACCGAGTCTGATGTATAAATAAACTAGAAATTTATGTTCTATTTTATAATATTAATTAATTAATGACTATTAATTAATAAAAATTAATTAATTAAAATACGGAAAAGAATCTAAGTAGGCTTCATTTTCTAAACTGTTTTCAAATATTAACTAAGGTTATAGAAGTAAGAGAATTTCATTAAAAATAGTACATATTTTAGTAGGTTTTTATACCTCGTCAATATTTATTCGGATTAAGATAATATAAAATAAGTCATAGTTTTCTCATTTGCGGACAAATACAGTAAAAGACTAATCCAGTTTTAGGCAAGTTACATTAACCGAAAGAGAAGCTAACTACTCTATCAGTCTAAATTTTTAAATATATACTTACTTTTTATTTATTTAATTATTGTCTGTCTGTCTGTCTGTCGGTCGGTCTGTCCGTCCGTCCGTCCATCCATCCATTCATTTCTATTCTCTCTCTATTCATGGTTAATATGAATTTTATCAAAATATATAATCATAATGGCGACAATCTTCAATTTAATCCCTGTATTTTAATGAGTTGCATGTCATGGCATGTTTCTATGTTTACGTTTCGTTTTCACCATGCTCATGTTTGCGCATGAATGTGGTGAGAAAAATTAGATCAAAATCCACTCGGCGCAGGATAGAAATTCTTATGAGGATATGAAATAGCAGCATTATAGTAATTAACAGCTTGTGTGAGTTTTTACGGCGCAAGGGTCCTGCTGTGTCGCGACTTATATTTTTGAAGAATCCGAATCTATTAAGGCTTTTTGTTTTTACAGTAGGGAGTTGAACTCGGGATAATGAAATGCTAAGCGAACGTCTTACCACTGCAAGGCTTATAGTAATTAATACGTCAGAATTTTATTTTTCTCAGTTGATTTGTTGGTAATTTTTACGATGTAAGGACGGAAAGGGTCATGCTGCGCCTGGAAGTATAGTTTTTCAGTGAATTCAAACTTCTGATGCCCTAAAGCAGGGTCAACCTTTTTCAGTCCAAGGCCCGATTTTGCTTATTATTATTGGCCCGCGGACTCGGATGAAGTTTAGAGGCATATGCTGGCAAGGACCTATATGTTGTGGGTCCCGGCCCAGGGAAGTAGTCAGGGGGTCCGCGTTGGCACTCTCGGCGCCATTGCCAGCAATATTAAGACTAAAACAAAAGCAAATTCAGTGGGGCGGTCTCCGATCAGCCTTTGTTGCCGTTTTTTCTTAGGTCTGTATATTAGTTTTGCGTGCCCACCCGAAAATATTTTCTGAATCTGCCTCTGGGACTGAATATATACATTACAATATAAAATACGTATGGAAGCAAAAAACATTTACAATACTTTTAGTTGTTAATATATAAAGCGAAATCAAACCTTTTAGTGAGATTTATAGCACTGTTTATTTTTAACAACCTTGTCAATATCAGGTCTTATTTTTGACGTTGCAACCCTAAGAGTGTTTTCAAGGTGGACGTCAGTTATTCTGGTCCTAACTTTTGATTTTACCAGCCTCATACTTGGAGTAAAGGGGTGTTCGCAGACGCACTGGCGTACGCAGAGAATGCTGATGGAGGGGGGGGGGGGCGTTCTACCCCTCCATTGCGATGAAATGTTGTATACATACATATGAATATACAGAGATGTAGTCTGTAATTCCTCTTATGAACTGTCTGCGTATGCCTATATGCAGATGTAAGCACTTCCGAATGGTAACATTTTCAACTCAAGCAATCAGACAGTTGGGAAGATGTTCTTATCGACATATTTAGAATAGAATTTAATGAATCCTAAGTTGATTTTGTTTTAATCACTGCACTGCAAATCAATAAAACTTACGCTAATGACCATATACACTAGAAAACTAAAGTAAAACACAACTGAGGGAAGACCGCGTATTACTTTAGTTCTCTAGCGTTATAGCATATTTAGTTATAGTTTAGTTATAGCGTTATAGTATATTAGGAATAAAATACATAGATTTAAGGCTCAGAGGGAGCGAGGCCTTTATTTTGTATGAAACAATTTGTACTTTTTCATGAGCCGGCGGGCCGCATAAAACATGTCGGTGGACCGGTGGCTGAAGTCTCCTGGCCTGGAGAACCAACCTTCGGACTACATTGCGCAGGTAGGCGGTAAGCATTTCTTTTTGCACCGTTGGGAGTCGAACTCGAGATAACGACGCGCTGGAGGAACGCGTGACTACTGAAAAAAAGTAGGGACGCCTAATTAATGAACCTTATCTTGAGATAAAGGTAAGTTGTTTTTTGAATTTGAGATAAGCTTGAAAGTTAATCCAAAAGATCGAATGAGACTAGATTAGCAAGGAAATGGATTTACAAAAACTTTACTTCTGCTGTTTATCCTTTTTTGGAGGATAGATTTCTGTTTTAATAAATTGCATAAAAATATCACATTACAGTGAAACCCCGATTCTACTTCCCAACATAATGCGTTTGTCCCCCACTTCCAAGGTCTTCTTTTTGAAGTCCCAGATATATATACACAATAAATTATTAATAAATTATATTAATATTACATTAATGCTTATAATTATTAAAATTTTATATTAATATAAAAAATTATTATAGAATGATATTTCCGTTTCGTGCATTCTCCTGCAGTGTTTTTTTTATCTTCTTTTTTTACGGAATCCAGAAAAACTGTGTCATTGTATAAACACTTATTATCTATCTACTGATAGATAAAGATCTCGTCTGAGTGGCTTTCTCTGACCATTCAATTAACTTCAAATTGCATCTAATTTGGTTGTGAGAAGGTTGCTTGGGTAGTATATGATCTTGCGAAGAAGACGCTTTGTAATGTTGCTAATATACCACAGAGCAATGCTCAAATATCTCGAGGTTAAAGCGTTAGTTATTGTCATAAAGTCACTTTCTTGAAGTTGGAAGAGAAAAATGCTTGTAGATTTCAAAGGAATTCTTCACCAGTACGTGCGCACTTATTAAACGATAAATTGTAAAGTGAGGAAATAGTTTTGAGAAAGCACCACTGTTATTAAAATGCTTTACAACATCGTGCGCACTATTGCCACACATTTTTTTAAAGGATTTGTTTTTTGGTTTTACGGCTCAAAGACTACAGTGGTCATGCTGCGCCGGGACCTACTGTTTTCCGAGGAATCCGAACCTCTTAAGGCCTAGGGAACCAAACCCCGGACTACAGTGAGCAGTGCGATCTTTATGAGATCTCTGAGTAAGCGTTCTTTTTGCACTGCTGGGAGTCGAACCCGGATTAGCCGCGCAATAGGAGAACGCGTTACCACACTGCGCCACCGCAGGGCTCACTTTAAAGGAATATATTATAACAATGAATATGTTATATATGTTTTGCACATAAGTATTGCTTCAGCACAGATGGTAACTTAAATATGTTTAATTATATCTATAACATATGTTTCTTTTTAAAAAAAAAAAATCCATTGTAGCTGATAGGTTAGATTTAAGTGTTTTATAAAAATATATTCAATTTTTTTCAAGGTATTTTTAATTCGCATTTAATTATCATTTAGAATTCCTTTTTGTTTGTCATTCTGCGTGTGTGTGTGTAGTTCAATTTTTCAGTAATAGCTCAGTTCAATTTTTTTACAGAGAACTGGCTTTTACAACAGTCTTTGATTTTACCATGTTTGGCGCAGTATAGCCCAGATGCTCGCTTACCATAAAAATCCAAACAAACAAACGAACAGAAAAGTTAAATTATAGACGACTATTTGTATTATTAGTTAAATTGGACACAAAGCCCGGAGGCAACTAAATGTATATCAGTCTTAATGAATTTGCTCCATACTTTAAGCAATACTTCTATTTCAGCTACCATGGATGTAATTTTTATGGATGTGCTTAATGAATTTTAATGACGCGTGATAGCGTGCTTTCCGTCGAAAGCTTAGTTGACAATACTTGTTAGCGTGGTGCGTGGTTTTAGCTATGCAGTTTCTTCATTGAAGTTGTCTGTACAAAGGGGCTAATATCGCTACCTGTCTTACGCTCACATTATCTTGCTATTTCACTGTCATCCTATAATTGATTTGCTTTGTTTAGGAGTACGGCTTGGAAAAACGCACGCTGGCGCGTAATTACGTTTTGGGCTGTTATCATATTGGAGATTATAACGAGTGCCTCTTAAACGTCTGCCGATTTTATTCTTATCGATATTGTCTTTGAACACCGTTGTGTACAATACAAAATAAGCCTCATAATCCAGTTAAAATTATTATAACATCGATTTCTGAATGGTTGTTCTTTAATTTGTTGTTTTGTATGCAACAGATGCGAAAAAATAAGCCGGGGTGATGACAGCCATTCACTTTTCTTTCTGATTGGAAAGAGACACACCCTCTGCGTGAAAACTGTGAAGGTAAGAAGGAGACTGTACCAAATCACAGTTGCTCTGTTGTTAGAGCGTCGAGATTAACCCAAAGGTTATTATTTCGAGTTCGACCTGGGGCATGGTCACCTTTCCCCTCCTTTCCTTTATTTTCTTGTATAGCCTAAATCTTGAGTTAAGATAAGCTCCAGACCCCTAGTGGTTTTCAATCTTTGTCAGCTCATGCCTCTTTTCAAATAATCCAACAACCTTTCCCGCTCTTTGAATAACTAAACAACCCTATCCTTCTCCAAAGGCGCAAGCAACCCGTATGAAAAAAAAAATGTAAAATTGAAAAAATGACGATACAAAAAACATACAAAGCTAATCTATATGCAGGGGCGTACGGAAAGGGTGTTGACGGGGGGTTGTAACCCCCAACTGTGATGCAATTTCGCATATACACATATGAATATATGGAGTTGTATCTCTGTAAACCCTTATAAGTCTGTAACACCTTATGAATATTCTGCGCACGCTGGTGCCTATAGGCCACTTAAGCCGGACCTTCACTTAGCAATGAAAATCATCTTGAATTTTCAGAAAGCAGCTTACACAAACTACATCACTACAGTCGTCCTTTTAATGATAATGAACGTCATTCAACTTACAAAATATAGCTTAATGATTAAAAATAGGAGTAAACAGAAATACAATTGCTTTTTAAATTTAATTGTAATTAAAAACTTCGTGTATAAATGTTTTAGAACACGTATTAAACATTTTTTCCCACTTTTGCGTGTACGCTCACGCTAAATGTCCCTAACTAGCCTAATGGCTTTACTTTACCTAGGGGCCGATGGGAGTTTACCTACCAGGTTAAGGATAACTGCCCTTGCTTGTTTGAACCAAATAAATCTGAAAAGGTGTATGTATGGCTGTCACGGGGCAAATGTCTTCATACTTAACAAATATGATTGGTTGGGGCTCAATCTGTTGCTGCCTATGGGTTCATAAATTTGTCCCCCAAACCTGATGGCTCTTTTAAACACTTTTTCGAACTCCCTCCCCCAAAGGACACTGGGCCTCAATTTCGCTCTCCAGAAAAGGACATTTTGCCAAAAATATAATATGATTTAGAAGGTACCATAAATGTTAGGAATTATTGTAATAATAATAATAATATAATTTTATTCAACATGAGATACACGTAGAATGGTACATACAGTGAGCAATAAATATGTAATACACGAGGATGATGTTGTTGAAGATATTCTGGTTAATAGGTTAGAATTGAAAGAGAGAGAATAAAAAGTCGTACGAAAAAATCTCGTCCAGAGTAAAAACATAATAAGGATGGAAGGTCGCAATTTAATCGAAAAAGTAAGTGTCTCTTACGTCGTTCCTAGTCGTATTTTTTTAACAGATCATTAAAGAAATATATAGCGAAATCTGTCTATAAGTACATACTACTATGTTCCTACTCAAGGGAGTGGGAAAAAATATCGTTATATACAAGATCGGAGCCAAGGCCGTAGCCAAGGTTCAATTTTTGATCCCCCTCTCTGGATACGGGCATGGTTGGACCAGATACATAGTGTGTATCTGTAGGGACCGGAGGAAAATATCGATATAGACAGATTATCATTATGGGCAGTAGCCTCATAGATTTCATTGTCATTTGCAAGAATTTGGTTGTCCATTTATTGCTCTTTTAATGACTTTTTGATGCTTTTCAAACCTTGTTTGAGAAAATTGCGATGACTGCGTAGATAAAGATTTGTCATTTAAACAATTTAAGATGATTTTTTTTGTTTGTTAAAAGAGAAGAGATTATTTTCGAAATGGTTCAATACTGTAGATTTTATTTTTTTATCAGTTAAATAATAATTTCAAAGTAGGAGGGGAGAGACCCTTATAGTTCAAGAATATCACGATTTTTTTTTTTTTTGAGGAAAATCCAATTTCCTTAAATAGTGTTTGCATTCCCATCAAATTTGCATAAGATTTCTATATGACATAAAATCAGTTGCAATTAATAAGAGCTTATGATGCAACGTCAGTTTTTGGCCATGTCATTCTATTAATTTTTAGGCATTTTTGTGATTGGGTATCAGTCGTTTTCAAAAGGTGGTGTATATATAAAGGTATGGGCTTTCTGCCCAAAATAACTTAAGCAGTGCGTTGGTCTTTTAAGCTGTTTCAACTCTTGCTCAGCGACGTAGCAAATCACAAATCATGGGTGGCTCTTGAGCCACCGAGCTCCCCTTTTACGCGCCACTGGTTTTGCCTGTAGGTATGTTTCATATAAATTAATAATAAAGAAAGCTTTAACATGTTACGAGTTCTAACATGGAGGTTGAGAGTCACATTTCAGAACGCAAACAAATCCAGCATTTCAAAGTATGTCTCATAAGGGAGGCAAGAATGATTTCATAATTTATGTTCATTGGCGTACGCAGGGGGTATTGATGGGGTTGTAGCTCCCCCATTGCAATGACATTTTGTATACTTAACATAGGAAGCGAAGTGCAGTCTGTAAACCCCCCATGGAGCCTATAACCCCTCCTTACGAACTTTCTGCTTACGCCTATGTCTATGTTGTACCTTCATAAAAAAAAAATCTACAAACAATAGCGTTTCACAACAACTACGATCACAGAAAAGTAACGATATTCTGCGCATATTAAAAACCCTCTTGGATATCCGATTAGAAACAATAGAAATAGATTTATTTAAAAGACAAGCGTTTCACCTACTGTAATACATTCTGAATGCAGTAAATTGGCAATAACATATGCAAAAATGGAGTTGTGCTATTTCACGGAGAAGTGGGGTGAAATCCGCTTTCATTAAGTCGTCCTTGTTGACATATGCTGTTTTTTTTGTTTATTATTTTTTTATGGTAATTAAAAAAATGTTTGTGTTTTTGCATTATAGATGTCTGGCCGTCCGCGTCTGCCTCGTTTCCTGCAGCTGCGGCGGACGTTGTTTAGAAGTGGAAAGGGGGGTTAACCTCCCCCCTTTGTGTCCCATATCCAAACCCTTTGGCTTCGTTTCTCGTTTCGCTTGAGTTCCAACGCGCCGAAGAACAGTTACAGCAGACATTTGCATATTCCTGAGTGCGAGACTTTAGGGGGTCGACTCGGAGATTTTCAAAAGACGTCATTTCTTTGTCTGTGTCCAACACGAAGCTTTTCGAGGTTCTATATCGATCTGGCTTGCATTGGGAACTTTCTACTTGCGTTGACGGAGTGATGTTTCGGAAAAACGAGTCATCACTTTTGGAAGTTGTTTTACACTAATATTCGAATTAGTTTTGATTCATTTTATGTAGAAAATGCATTAGCTCACTGTGAACGGGTCGATAATGAGATAGCTAGCACTCATTGGCTTTAGTGGAGGAAATGTTTAAAAAAATGCCATGAATGTGATTTCCGTGAACTTCTCGAAGCGGAAGTAATGATGAGAAGCCCCTCTGTATTAAACGAAGGGGGATATTGAATCGAGTCGTGAAAAGGGCCCTTGATTTTTTATCCAGTCGTGTTTTATATAGGTTTATAATTGTAGAAAAAAACATCCTTTAATGCTATTGTATCCAAGAAGTTGGCCATTTTTAATAAAGGAGGACAAAAAAACCTCTTCACCGCCTTGCTAAAAAATAAATCAATTCCTTATCAAAATAGGAGAAATAAGATAGTTTTTTTATTATAGTGTTTAGTATAGTGTTAGAGTATTCAGCATTTTTTGGCACTAACACCACGTCACATAGTTTTGTTGGGGCTTTATTTATTCCTCACGTTTGTTGTTTTGAATTGAGCTTTTATATTCCTTTATTATATGCTATTTCAAACGATGGAAGTCAGTTGAAATACATGATGCTAGCACTAAATCTAGAATACCGAGCCCTATGTCGACTGCTATTTATTTTGTAGACCGATCCCCAAGCTATTTTGCATACGCCTCGACCAACAACGTATCATTTATCGCCGGACATCGTGCAACTATACACGAGTCCGGGAGGGGGATGCTGAAAAAAGAGAAAAAAAGAAAAAAAGGAAAGAAAAAGTATGCATCTCATTAATAGTCAAGGCGACTGAAGTAATTTTTTCTTCTTTTCGGCTTTTCCTGTTCGCCATTATGCTCTAGCATCACGGCCACAGCTCTTAAAAAACACTTGAAATGAGTGTGCCCATGCTAAATGGGCTATAAGCTTTCGAAATAAAACCATCATTATACTGTCATGTAGATTTAAATAGTTGCCTTTATAAGTAAACAGCAGGGCCCGACTTAGAAATTCTGGGGCCCAAGGCAGACACACATGAAGGGGCCCCAACCCCTCCTGTACCCACGACAGATTTCTGATTGCTATGTTTATTATAGGTATGAGCGAATGACTTTTATTTATAAGACCAAGGTCAGTATAATACA
>QLNU02015360.1:258540473-258552162 GCA_006491805.2 Dysdera silvatica | reverse complement strand
TTTAATTTTGTTAGGACATTTATTCATTTTACTTCAGTTAATCAGCTCAGATGAATGTGCTCGTAGTTAGACCCGAAATGGGATAGTTAATCATGTTTCATTCATGGTAGCAACACGATGTTTAGAATGAGTGTAATAGCATGGGTAGTTGGTCAAATTCTTATTATTGTCGAATGCGGAAAGAATTCTAATATGTAAACGATTGGTTGGAGAATTTGGAGGCTTGACTTGGAGGAGAAACTTGGGGCATGCTTCCCCAGAAAATGGATTGTAATTTATTATTATGTGTTTTATTTTATTAAATGCTAAAATCTCAAATTACATCTTAGAGTGATTCCTTTGCGTAGTTTTCTTTTGCCTATCAATGTGCATGCTTGATATACATGTACAATTAAGTTCCAGCTTAAGGGCATAATTAAGTAGTTAATTAAGGCATTTACATCATTTTTGATCAGTGAGCATGGGTCAAAAGGAAGACGCATATTCGTTGATTCTATTGGGGGGTCCCCTTGGCTTCCCTTTCCCGAAATCTTGGGTTTTGCGGATAATTTTCCTTTTGTGATTACTTTTAAAGTAATTATGGAGGGACAGCTATATTATAAACACAACGCGTTCACCATTTAATTTATCCTCTCCTTTATTCGCAATCAATTCTTATTAATCAATTAATAAAATTTTACAATAAAATATTTATTTAATATTTACCCCTCTCAACACAAAAACGAGTTTTACACCCACATTTTAAAATAGGGTACCTTTTAATTCATTACTATTGTCAAGCAGTATAAATTATTTCTACAGTATTTTCATCTACTAAAATGCTTAATAGTCTTAAGGAAGTGTGATTTTCTTAGCCCCTCACCTAAAAGTGCTCATATGGGCACCACCGACTTGAATATCTGATATTACATGAAACTTGAAAAATCCCTCACAAAATTGTTAGAATATTTTTAAAGTCATGTTATTTTACCAGTTTACATTTCAAGATAGTACGCGGAACGGCTCCCTCCCTCTGTCTGTGTTGACAGACGGGGAGAGCATTAATCCAGTATTATTCAAGCGGCTCGCCTGTTACTTAAGGACGGAAATAGGAATTGAAAACGTCGCAAAAAATTTGTCTAAGAAATTTCCATGTTGCATCCGACAGTCTTATTTATTCTATTTTTAGACATAAGATACAAGGCACCAGGGAGGAAATTTACATACAAAAGGTTAAATACTGGTAAAATAGAAAATGAAAAAAAATCACCCGAGCTTTCGAACGCGTCAGCAGCAGTCCTTCTTTACTTCACATTACTTCTGATGAAGGAGTGCTGCTGACACGTCCGAAAGCTTGGGTGATCTTTTTCATTGCTATTTTACCAGTGTTTAACCTTTTGTATGTAAATTATTCTATTTTTGTTACACCTAATATATTTGCCTTTTAAATGCTCGTTTGTATGTCAGTGAGACAGTCAGGGCTCGTCATGAATCACATACGATGGGACGGACAATTTAACGGGACTTCTGAATGATGATATGTACGCACAGCCAAATTTACTGGTTGTCGAATCCAGTCCTGCTGGTTTGAAAGCGACGGTCGGGACCATGGGGCAGTCTGATTCAAACGACACACATATACATGTACGCAGTAGAACCTCCATATATCTAAGTCGACAGGTTCATAAAAAAAAACACTTCGAGATAGAGAAACAATCTTTTTTTTATATACAGGGTGCGTCAAAAGTACGTAAAAAATTTGAAAATCACAAGTAAGGAACAAATAGTGATAAAGAAGTGCGATTTGCAAGAAAGGATTTCCAGAAAAATCTGATTTTTTTAGTCACAAAAAATATTTAGTTTAAAAGTCACCTGCAGATGGTGCAAGGTATTCAGCAGAAGCATGCAATGCAGGCTTCAAATAAAATACCTGGATGAACGTGGACTGTTCATTCGAATCCAACAGTACTGCATAATTTGCGAATGTCATCGTTGCCAGATCAAGCGTTGCTTATGAAGTTCTTCTACCTGAATGTTGAATTAGAAGCCACTGCGTTGCGAAAATTTCGTACAGTGAAACAACTGAAGACGAGAAATGTCCACATGTCTTGTTCGCCTTAGTTCTGTCATACAATGTTTTGGAGGTCATATTGAACAACTGTTGCAATAATAAATCGATGGAATGCACAGTTGTCCTGTCCATTTTCCTTTGGGGTTGTCAGTGCCGTTTGTACGCGAGTTTTGAACTAAACTTCTTTTGCTACTAGAAAATTAGATATTCCCAGAAAAATTTCAGTGCAAACCGCACTTCTTTATCATTATTTGTTCCTTTTTTACGATTTTTTAAAGTTTTTATGAACTTTTGGCGCACCCTGTATATAAATTTCAGAATATGTTGTAATTAGAACACACCTCATTAACGCATTATTTTTTATAAATAAGTGAATATGAATTAAATATTATATATAGTATATATTCATATAAATAATTAAAAAATATGTACTGAACATGCGAGCTATTTTGAATCTCATATTTATGTAGTGTACATATGCATTTATATTTGTGTAATAAACTTCCTAAGGTCTTCCCACATATGAAACTTTGATGATGATTCATCATAAAGTCCTCATACATGCGTAGTAAATTCGTGAAATACATCATCAGGAACGTTTTTGGCGAATCGGAAACCACAACGTTTCAGAACGTTTAACGAAAAAAAAAAAAATCCCGAATTGTACAAACGAAGTATACAAACCACAGGATTTTACAATATAACACAGAAATAAGTATAGCTTGATGTTAAATATTGATAATGATGATCAATTATTCTTAACAAACATTAAGTTTATTGTTAATAATAATCTCAATAAAAATCTGGTATTTTTCCATTGTGAATTTAGCCTTATTCTCCCATAATTAATGTTTTGCTAACGTTACTCGTTTATCCGCCATTATTGATTATTTTTCGCGTGCAGAGCCGACGAGAGGCGGGGCAGCAGGGGCTGCAGCCTGGAGTTCTGGATGAAGTCTACGGGCCCGCACTGGTAAGGACCTATGCTGTGTAGGCCCGGCCCAATGAAGGGGTCATGGGGTCGGTCGAAGTGAGCCTGGGGGCCCGCATTGGCTTTTGGCGCCCCCCTGTTCGCTTACCCCTGGACGTCCAAGCACCTACCACGGACGTCCGCGTACCACTGATTGGGGACCACAGCAGTAGAGTGTTTTTGTTTTAGTTCTGGCATTTCTTCTTCCTCCTCCATCCCCACAAAAAACTTTGGTATCCCGACATAGTATTGCACTAAAAACAAACATGAAGGTAAAATATATTAAAATTATCAACATTCAAGTATAATAATTACGAGTATGGAAATAGAAATATTAATTAAAACCAGCGTATTATGGACTTGGTCATCTTGATTTCAATATAGATTTGAAATCAACATGAATTGAAATCAACGCTTCGAAAAACAAACTAACCTGCCTTAAGCAGACAAACCATAGAATGAGCTAAATTTTGTCGATAACTAAATGAGTTGCCATCGACTAAAAGAATAATAAAAATGTAGGGGCAAAAACATACTAACCCAAATAAATACCTAGCAAAAGGGAAGGGAAAAACAAATAGCGATAGGAGCCAACAGAAACACATGCAGACGATGAAATACTAAGTTTTCTACATCTCACGAATGCAGGAAGAATACAACAAATAAATTTTCTAGGTACAAAATTATTAAACAATACCTTACTTACTTCACTTATACAAGAAAACTTGGTATCCCACGAGCGGGGGGACCATGAATTCTAGGGGGGCCGTTTGTCGACCTATTCTGCGAGGGGCTCGGCCCAGGGATGGGGTCGTGGGGGCCGGTCCCTGGGTGAGCGGGCCCGCGTTGGCTCTTAGCGCCCCTGATTCCATTGTCGGTGTGTGTTTATGTAAGTCCATTTCTCAGTCGTCATTTCTTAGTCTCTTTCCTTTCGCTTTCTATTTGTGTTGATATTTTTTACTTTTGTATTTTTATCATTAGTTTAGTCGATGGAAGCTCATTTGGTTATTGACAAAATCTAATTCGTTCTGTGGTCTGTCTTCATAAGGTAAGTTCGTTTGTTTTCTAAGATATATGTTGAAATCAATATGAGAAGGTCCATACTGTGCTGATTTTAAGTAATATTTCTATTTTTATACTCGTTCTTATTATATTTGGATATTATTAGTTTTAATATTTTATCTCCGTGTTTGTTTTTAATGCTATAGCCTGTCGAGAGATAAGGCTCTTTTTTTTTTTCCTTCAAATGCCAGAGCTAACACAGAAGGTTCCACTGTATTGAACGTATTTCGAAGGAGATCACCCTTGATAATGTCCCCTTGTGATGTATCTCTTTCATTATTTTATCTCCATTCGTTTTATACATTTCCCCAATTTCACTCTCTTTACTCCAGTTTTATTCCTATTCAAGTCATGGTTTCCGGACTTGTTTTGGCCAACTGGTTTCGTTTCGGGAAATATTTAGTGGGTTGCAGAATGATGTTTTTAAAGGCATATAATACATAAAAGAATATCATTTTTAGTGTGTGTTTATTTTTAATTGTTCATTTTTGTGGACTTTCATTTCTTTAAAATAGGTACTTAATATTTTTCGATTAATATGTATTATATATTATTTGTTTTTAAGTGGAATTAAAGCACTTTTGTTTTTATTTTTATACTTTATATTTTTTACACACATGCGCACACACACACACAGACGCACGCACGCATACACTATAAGTGTGGGTTTGTATTAATTTACGATGTTCAATATTCCTCAGCCTAGGGACATTTTTAACTATTTCAGTGTGGTCCACAAGCAAAATATTTCCCCACCTTGTTGTCTTTAGTCAGTAGATCAGTATTCTGATTTTTTTTATGGCAACACTAGATTTCGTATGGCATACTTGTCCATCATCTTGGGAATTAAATCCTCCTTCTTTAGGTTATAATGTTCAAAAGCTGCGATTAGCGAATGACCTATAACATTCAACTTCCACCTACTCAATTGCCGCCTTCGCATTGCCGGAAAAAAACTAAAAAAAAGAAAAAAATCCCTACTCTTATAGACGGAAAAAAAAAAAAGAAAAAAAAGAAGTGCAAGACACATGTCAGAAAAAGCTGGCTGTAGTACTGTGTATTTTCGAGTTCTGGGCCAGAGGGTGGAGAATTACACGTGACCAGGAAGTGGTTCCATTGGAAGTAAGACCAAATTGGTATTATGGCGGGTTAAAAGTAAAAAAAGTAATAAAAATGGCGAGGGGAAAAAAACAGGGACAGAAGTTTGAAATGGTGGTACGAAAGGGTTTAGCCATGGACCAGCTGTCACGCGACAGATGGTTCTTTCTTTCTCTCTCTCTCTCTCTCTTGCGAGGTTGAAAAAATCAACTTCAACCCTTCCTTCACGTTGCGTTGTAACGGTTTCTCGTTTTTTGACACGTTTATCCTCAGGCTATAATGGGCATAATGGAGCGAGATACGTTCTTGTTTTATAGTTCTCTAACTTCCATTAGGAGGTCATGAGAAACACGAAGCGTTCCGGAGAGTTTACTGAGAAACGTGTTCTGAAGATTGTACGTATAAGTTTTTTCTCTGTTTATAGTTCAGAATAGCTCTGCCCAGGTAGCGTCAGCGAGAAATCACTTATTCATATACTTCCTACAAAATAATTAATTCAGATTATGGTAATGAAACGCCTAAAGGGGATTTTTTTCCCACAAGAAAACAGTCATTGAGAAAAGAAATTTGTGATACATAATTAATAATTTATTCAATGGTGGCTGAAACATTTTATTTTCATTTAGGAGATCGGAGGGAGGGACTAGGGAAAATTCAAAATAAAAATCTCTAGGGATTCCCACGTACTGGCTTTGGAACCTTTTGCACCTTAGCTAACATTCCAAAATCGGAACTGTCTTGATCTCGATCGTATCTTGAATCGGATCTCGATCGTATCTTGAAGATCGATGTCTTGAATCGGATCTGGACTTGGATATAAATATATACGTATCTTATTTTCATATTTCCTTCGTATGGTTAAGTATGGTTTAGATTTTCGTGGGATATAAGGAGCGTGCTCATCCTGAAGCATAGGGCTCCGATGTATTTTCTGTGTCGTTTACGTAATTGAGTATGGATCCATAACGCCGGTGTACTACGGATGCTTGAAGAGCAAGGCCGTAGCCAAGTCTCATTAAAAATCGGTTTCGGGGGGGGGGGACTTGGGGGGGACAGGTCTCTAAGATCCCCCATGTGGATACGGGCATGCTGAAGGGGAAGAGTGAATGTGGTTTGAGGTCATTTTGTGGCATTTATTTTATTTATTTGTTTATTTTGTATTGCGGTTTTAAAAATTTATTATTTGTCAAATGTCTTCATCAAATAATCCTTGCTGATATTTTCTTTGGACCTTTCATTGTAGAGTCTAATATGATGTACTTTTAGTATATATTGTCGGTATTATTATTCATAGTTATGTGGTACATTGTTATTATGACTTTAGAAATGAAGAATAAGTAAAGCAGTGATAAGAAAGTAAAGAGTTTCAAACGGTAATTTGTCCAAGTAGTTGTGAACGAGAATGTTTCAGATTTTGAATTTTTCCGAATTTTGGAATACATGCTATGTTGGATATAAACGAGTGGTCTTATTTGCATACCTCTAACCCCCTGCACACATAATTTTCAAGTAAAGTCACCCTCACACAATAGCATCGCTTTTTTTCTTTTTTAGTTTCACATACAGATTATAAATGCCTACATGACAATCTTATCTACTAGCGAAAGATTTTTTGCAACTAGCTCTTTAAAAACAACAATGGCATTCAGAAGATGGCTTCTTAAAGATTGGAATGGATCTCTGTGAGGTCAAAATCGGTCTAAGTTAGACCACGGGGTTTATAAATATCTCCGAATAATGAGGCACAGACCTCAATTCAAAAACGTTTCGGATGTTGGAATATTCCGGATTGGGATTGTGAACAATCAACCTTCATTAATTACACAGGAAGAGACTTCGGTAAGTTGAATACATTTCTCACAGCGTTGGATAACAAGGTTTATGTAAACATTAGTACAAAGTTAAATGTAAAAATTTTATAAAGGATATAACATCAATTTAATGAGTTTATCCTGTAAAATACAAACGGACAATTAAAAGCTATCGTTTGTTAAATAAATTATTTGGACAACGTTACAGTTCATTCAACTGCACATGCGTTTGAGAAACATGGTTTATTTGCTTCATCACTTTGCATAGGCGTACGTAGAAGGTTCATAAAGGGGGTTTATAGGCTTAATGGGGGTTACAGAGCTACAACTCACATATTCCTATGTTAAATATACAAAATTTCATTGCAATGGGGGTTACAACCCCATCAACACCCCCCTGCGTACGCCAGTGTCATTTCGCTATCCTTTACGATTTTTTTGAGGATAAAGTTGGGACTTATTGATGTCGTGGAAGGCTTTTAATCAGTGGTGTATACGAGATTTCCACTAATTGGGGGGGGGCTTCGCGGAGGAAGCCCCCCGAACCTACATAGGGGAAAGTAGTGCAAAGCGGATCACTTAATTTCATCTTAATAATAAAGTGTGATAAATAAATATATGAAGGTTGAAACTTCATTGTTTACTGCTGTGGACATCAAAGAAACATAGTACGTATCATTAACGACATTATTTATTACTGAATTTAAAACAAAAATGTTTGAAGGAGAAAGGTCAAATTACCCACTTTGCCCCAACCCTGGGGAAAAGCGGATGGGTTGTTTTTGAAATAGAAAACTCTGTCGTAAAAAAATTGTAACGTGCACATAAAATGCATTCGGCAGAAAAAAAAATTACCAGAAACGTTTTCACATAGTGCATTTAAGACACATATATTGTCCCATGCCTTCATAAGGGGTACAGTTCTCGTAAGCCCATCCGTTAGAGAAGGAACACTTTATCCAGTTCCCTATTGGTGGATCAGCATATGGTTTATTACATATTAAGTAAATTAAGACTGCGACGTAGATTCTGTCTCTGTGCCAAGATGCTCGATGGTATTCTTAGGCTTGCCTGTACTTTGTTCACACCGGATTTCCTTTTCGCGTTGTGCTCGAGCAATGTTCCTAGCAAGGCTGTTTGTTAAAATTTCTGCACGTTTTGACTGTAACCAACCCGCACAACAAGCACATGTAATTAAACTTGCTCCCTCAATTGAGTGAAGTACTTTGCAATCAGGGTTGCCAGATCATCAACTATAAAAGAAAACCGTTCTCTAGTGAAAACTGTGTGGCACATGTGGCTAGAGGTGCATGTCATCAATTTCATGCCAGTTTGTCAAAATCAAATCAGAGTGAATTTAAATTCTATTCAAAATTACGCTGAAATATTATAAAATAAGATCAATAAAAAATATTTAAAAGCAAATTGCATGATTTCACTACCAATTAAACAATTTTGAGGTCCTTAACTTGGAGCTAGGGCCCCGTAGGATTACATATACACTTTGCACCATAAAAAATGACCCGCTTTGCTCTCAACGCCATTTTGACAAACAAAGTATTGTCTGTGCTGAATCCTTAACAATAATGACACAAAAACATTATCTAAACTAACAGACTTAATACCTGTTTCAGGCACATAGTTCACAAAATTTAGTGCGAAATAATTTTTATTATATTGACACTTAATTGACTTACCCAAATTTTAGTGAGCAATCGAAAAGATGTTTTCTTACTTTATTCGCTGCGTATGTATTTCATTGGTGCTGAAGTAAGTGCAATAATTTATTCCTACATACACCTACAACACTTTTGCACTAACCATTGTCGCCTTCTATGTTTGAATTATTAAGCATTAAGCCGATTCGTTTTACCCCCTATATCCACTTTGCCCTACTTTCCCCTACTATTAAAACAAAGGAAGGTTCCTTGTTTTGTACGCCATTTTTCTCAAACTTATAATTATCGATATAATATTAATAATATAATAATCGATATATAATATTAGTGACACATTAATCGATATATAATATTAGTGATACATTAATCGATATAGTATTAGTAATATATTAATCGATATAATATTAGTAATACATTAATCGATATAATATTAGTGATACATTAATCGATATAGTATTAGTAATATATTAATCGATATAATATTAGTAATACATTAATCGTTATAGGGGAAAGTGGGGCAACTTGACGAGCTGGGCAAGATGACGAATTGCATTTATTTTAAATATTTATCACTATATGGCAGCTAGGGTACTGCTTAGTCGAAAAAGAATGAATTCTTTATGTCCTGAGAAATGGCAACCTTCTTACCACTCGTCGTTTTGATGTGAGTGAAGATTATAGTTTTTACATGCTTCAAAGTTTTCTGTTAACCTTCTGGAAAGTTGAAGATAAGCTATAGATTTATGCGATAATTGTAAAATGATTTTAAGTGTAATATTAGCTGAGTAGTATTGAAACTTGCACATTTTTTATCATTTTGGTCAATAAGAAAAAGTTACTAATGTGAAATACTAAGAGGCACAGTTAGGAGTAACTTGGCGAATTCGTCATCTTGTCCTATCACATTAACATTGCGGCATTGTCCCAGTTTTCGATACTCCGAATAAATTATTACTTTTTTATTAATAACTTATTTATTATTAGGTAATTATATTTATTATTATATTAATTTATATTCTTATTTTCCTTATTACATTATTTCATGTTAGCCTATTCTAAGGCAGCATCAGTGGGAATAGCAACAAATGGATATGAATTACACCATTCAATAGACACATTTTCAGTGATGCTGATTTTGCAGCCGCAATTTCTGCAGAAAAGACCGAACACGAGGAAGAATACATTCAAGAAGTGTGTGATCCGATATCAGAGCAGATGGATGCGGACGAAGAAAGATTGCAAGAAAATGCCTCTGGTACGATTATTCAACAATCTGTGGGATCTTCCTGGACAGTGCGCCTCTCCCCCTCCCACGATTGCTCATCGAGTAAACTCGAAACAAAAACGCACACCAAAATACAATTTTAAAAGTAACTCCTCAAAAAGAGATTTTACTGTTAAAAAAGTCCAGACAGCTAGCTGCTAATGAGAAAATAACGCTTACAATCAGAAGGTTAAATTTCGTAAAACTGTTAAAAGGAAAACTGTAAAAACTATGCACAAAAGCTCATCTGCTGCAAATTCATTTAACCGTTCTGGATGCAATGAGAGCTACACTGATCCTCCGCAGGAAGACTGAATTCAGTGTAAAGTATGCCGAAAATGGCGGCATAAACTCTGCACAAATCATGAGCAGTTGGGCGATTGCATATACGATCATTACTAAAACGTTTTAGGGGAATATATAGGTTACGAATTGTGTTCGCCAACTTGCCCTCATATGGTTCGTCATCATGCCCCTGGTATGAGTCAAGGCAACGAATTATGTTTTTTTTTTTTTTATATTATGTAGTTGCAATTTTCTTAACCCAAGTATATCATAAAAAGAAATATGTTCCCAAAGCAAAAAGTGTTTCATAAAATTGCATCTTTTTAAAACGATCGTCAACTTGCCCCACTTTCCCCTAATATTAGCAATGCATTAATCGATATAATATTAGTAATACATTAATGGATATAATATTAGTAATACATTAATGGATATAATAATGACACATTAATGAATATAATAATGTGTACATTAATAGATATAATAGTAATACATTAATAGATCTATAATATTAATATGCATTAATGTCTTTGATGGTTACTGACAAGTAGTTTAAAAAGTTTGCCTTGAATCGTAGACTTGAATTTTTCTTTGAAATTTCTAATGGCCCCCATGAATAATAAAATTTCAAAAATAAAGGAGGGTGGGGGTACTGAATATGATATAAAATATCACAGGCCTTGCGATGGTAATACGTTCGCCCCGCGTGTGGCTATCCCAGGTTTGACTTCCAACTGCGCCCAAAAATAGAACGCTTATCGACAAACTGTTCACCATCTTCCGAGGGTTAGTTCTCTAGACGTTTAGGGGCTCGGATTCCTATGGAAATTGTAGAGCTCGGCGCAGTACGGACCTTGCTGTCCTTGCGCCGTAAAATTCACACAAAACAAAAATATTAAATGTCATATTGTTTACCAGACATTCGCGGAGATTGGAAGAGAGCACTTCTGAATACCTCACGAAATAAAAATTTAATTCTAGTCCTTCAATCATAGGACAATATCAAGACAATAGCTTTAAAGTTAAGTTAAATCAGCCATTCACAGATAATACAAAAATAGAATTGCCCCCCCCCCTCCCCTGTATGGCCAGCAAAATCAGAACCCAATCAATATTGCGGACGCATTATATGTTGCATGTACAATTCTGCAATACTTTTGAATGCAGCAATACGTGTGAACTATAATGGTTTCGAGCATAATAACCTTCGATATCCTTGCGCCATGAAAATACCACCAACCAAGCACCTTTGTGGTATTTTTGTGGCAAAAACTGACTTCAGTAGTTTAATACTGAAAGCACGGGAATGGAAACGCAGTAACCGATAGTTGAATGCATAGAAAACCACACAATTTACAGGACTCAAGTAGTTCATCTGCTACCGTATCCCTCTTTTTGGATTTATCGCCTGGGTTTGATTTCAAATAAGCTTGATAGTGTATACCGTGGTCATGGGCGCCGTTAGCGGGG
>QLNU02015360.1:258482364-258525485 GCA_006491805.2 Dysdera silvatica | reverse complement strand
CAGATGTTCCATCAGTTTCTCAGAGATATAATCTATTCAGAATTGATGATTCGGAAAGACATTTAAAAATTCCATTAGCTGACTAGCATCGATGAATATGTTAATAATGATGTCGCTGGCTTTTCGCAAATCGTCTATAAAAACTGAAAAAAAAGTGAAGTTCTGAAACACAAGCACCTGGGATATTCTTAATGAACGACGAAAATGAAAAACTTTCCTTTGGGCATTCTCCATTGTTCCACTCTAAATAATCAATTGCTAATCTATGTAATAACTTTCCGTCCGTAATTGATTTAAGAATATTTTTGAAACCCATATAGATTATTCTAACAATCACCAAGGTCCTCGTTTTAGTTTCTGCGTATATTTGGAGATTTAAAGCCTTACCTGCGGGAAGAAAAGAAAATCGAAAAATAAAAGATACAAAGAAGGCAGAATTTTATTAGAGTTTCCTTAACTGAAAAAGATTGTATAAAAGAAGCAGTCATGCCAGAAGTGATTTGAAAACAGAAACACAAGTTGTTTTTTATGCATCAATATCTAAGAAATTGACAAGAGAGAGAGAGAAAGAGATAAGAAAAGATTATATAAGCAGATAAATTACAAAGGTAAAACATTTATAAAACATTTAATTAATCGAAAAGGACTATATAAAAATTAAATACAAATTATACAAAACTTATTGAAAAAGTATTAACTTTAACTGTAAAATAATAAAAAAAAAAAAGATGTCTGCGTCACAAAGTATAATTTTCAAAATTATTGGAGTAGGGCGTCAAACACACATTATATATATAAATTGCAATTTATTGGGGACGGGACCTCATGGGCCCATATAACTTTATGCCTATAAATATAGGTCTATATGTAAAAAAAACCACCATATGTTTGTTTATTCATTGAAGCGAGTTATTTTGCTATTTATACACGCTTGTCTTTTTTTATATATTCGTCATTTATATATATTTGTCATTTATATATCATTGTTGTTTATATATATTTCAAACTAAAGGCGTAGTTTATTCCGATTTTCAGAGTCCATTTAATAACAAGCGAGTCAGTAATAACAAACGAGTTAGTAATAGCAAGCGAAATATTACATTTAAAGTAGAATTATTGATTCTTATCAAAGACGAATTTTAGGGAGGATTCAGTCAAAACGATACCCTCCTATTCGCCAATTGTTTTGACCCGAACTAGAACTATTTTTGACTCTCAAGATAGAGCATCAGAAGAACGTTCGGTCTGAACCACAGAACTTTTTTCTGACCCGAATGAGTCAAACGAATGGTTCCAGTTTGAATCAATAATCATGGATTCGTTAAAAAACAATTTTGATTTAATCTCTCGACAGTTTCTTCTTTCATTAAGTTAAACCCTAAAAAAATAGAAAAAGAGAGCATCCGTAGCAAGTTTCAGTACTTCAGCGGGTATGACGTCGGTTTTAAAACTGAAGGTTAAAAGATTAAAATTGTATTTGCAAATTAAATTTGAACCAAAAATTACCAATAAGCTGAATTTTTAGTTAAAAAAAAATATTTTTCAGATTATATTCGTTACTGAAAATTTATTGGCGAAGCGCTAAACTTATAGTTCAAATTTAATTTCTTTACTAAATTCATTACTTATAAATTAAGTATTTTTTTAAAAGCAAGATTATGTATACGAACGCATATCAACGCTTTCGAATGTACGACCTCGGGAATAGCTAGTTGGTCGGTCAGTATGGGTATTTAGTCTTTTACGTTGTTACAGTGCGTTGGACATTTATGGATAAGTTACGGATAATTTGTCAATTTCAGTTTTATGATCAGCAACCCGTTTCAGTTTTCTCATTACTAATTTAGTTCATTTAGGTAAGAGGTTTATAGGACGAAAATATAGTTAGAAATAGACGCTGAACTTTCATGTCTTTAATATTACCCACATCGCATCTAACATTTCTCTCGAGGCCATATAATATGCAAATGTTGCCTATAAAGAAAACGCAGAAACCTGAAATGACAACGTGTCCTTTTCAAGTAGCATTTGAAAAGGACATCCCGTCGCGAGAGCTGGGCAAGGGCGCAGCAGGGTAGGTCCGGCCTCGTTTGTTAATTTTTTTTTTTTTCTATTAATGTACAGCTGGTAATGACTGTTTATTAGCAGATGTCCGATGTTTTCCCTAACCCGTTTTTCACTAAAACGTAATTGAATGAACTTCAAGCCCCTGAGGTGATGCCACACTGTAATCGACGACAGGTGGTTGAGTTGTTGGTGAATTTGGGGAAGAAAACGAGCTTCTCCCTCTCTCTCTCATAAGGAAAGGAGAAAAAAATTTTCCTTTCGTTGCGAACCTCACCAGGTAGGTGCATGTTAGATTAGGCGTTTGTGCCACCTCCCTAGCGATGCACTTGGTTCATCTGGGGTTCGACGACCCATGTCTTGGGGTTTACCCCTATCCTCAGCTTTTTTACCCCATACTCAGAAAATTTCACTGGTGTCTGGGGTAAGGTGGTAAACGTCTTGGATAAACTGTTGTTCAGTTTTCTGTACTTCCAGATAGTGGATTTGCCAATGGGAACTATACGGGAAGAGAGGTAAGGGAAATGATTTCGTTATAATTTATTTTAATCAGTAAAATTTGACCTTATGTTTCTTTCTTTTGTTGTTAATGCAGTAAAATTGAAGTAATTAATTATTAATTTAAATAATGCGTTTCTATCGATTTGTCAGAGTTTCATATATCATCAAATTCTAGTAATCAATATCAAATTCTAATCATTATCAAATTCCTAGTAATCAATATCAAATTCCTATAATCAATATCAAATTCCTATAATCAATATCAAAATTCCTAGTAATCAATATCAAATTCCTAGTAATTAATATCAAAATGTAGTTGTCCTGTTTAAAGTACTGCAAAAGAAAAAAAGTTAAACTTCTATAAATTACAATAAAATAAAGTTAATTTTATCAAGTGAACATATCTTGGAGCGCAAAATATAAAAAATATCAAAGCTTTAAATGACAATTTTTTTTATATTCATGAAAGTCAACAGAAGTCATATCATAAATTATTCCCGCTGCAGTAAACTCCCTGATTTTATTTGTAAAGAAACTGTAAAATATTTACTTTTTTGAATATTTTTTATGGAGAAATTATAAAAGCTACCCGCATCATTGCGTAATTATAGTTTTCTTCGTAAATATATACGCGTATGTAAACCTATTCATGCGGTTAAAGCCCTTCGAACTTTAGCAAGGCTTCTTGAGGGCATTGGGGGAGGGGTCTTCTCTTCAGAGGTGAACAACCTGTTGATGTTTCTTATGTATTGTACTCAAAGTAGATTATACCCGGAGTTTGATGTCTTTTTTTTAATATATATATATATATATATATATATATATATATATATATATATATATCATCACTGATTTTAATATATATATATATAAAAAACTTGGTCCTTTGAAATTTTAAAATAAACTTTTTGAGATGAAAATTAATTGTTTTGCTCCTCGAATAATTTGAACAGATTTTATTTTCGGATAAAATATAACTTAATTAAGCTTACCAGTATGGCATAGCTCCGTTTGAAAGGTATATGTAAATATTTTCGTTATGTGAAGTAGAAGTTCAATAAAAAACTTCATATGGAGAGAGCTTGACTAAATTATTTTTTATAAAAACCATTGACTTTGGAATAATAAAATGCTTTATAAGAATATTGAATGAAAATTCTAAAACGTTCTGTAGTCACATTTTAATTTTTCTCGATTGCGAATTACATTTTTGAAATCTGTTTTTTATTTTAAATTGAAATATACGTTATTATTAGTTTTACTTATAGTATAATCAATAAATTACAATGTGTAACAATTAAATGCAATTAATTTTTTTTAAATGTTCCACACAGTACTGTAAAAATCATATTTATTAATTATCTAATTTGTGTAACTTGCCCTGGAATAAATTTTACTTCTTAAAGGTCATTTCTTTCTTTAGTCAGTATAATATCTGAGAGGCAGTTCCTTGGCTTTAGTTTAACTACATTACGCACGACATGTAAGTGGTGGCATGAAAATTTGGAAATATTAATTGCAATTGACAATGTGAATTTTGAGTTTTCTGCGGTAATTTTGGGGGCGCTTGTTTTGAAGTTCTATATGAATAACATTTCAGTATTTTTGGACTAAAGAATAAGGTATTAACAGTTTAGTTCAATATTTTTCAAGAATTTAAGAAATATATATATAACAAACTAACATGAAAAACGTAACAAGCGTGAGAGGAAAGATTAATTGACCATTTGCCTTATAGCACAGGGGTATATCTATACTTTTCCTCGTTTCCACCAAACAGAGATAACTACGTGTATTGTATAACTATTATATTTCAACAATATATATGACACAATCTGTATTTTTTCTTGGTCACTTTCCTGTTATCATTAAAGCAGATTTGTGACATTTGTACCCTGTCCCCTTCTCGCATTTCCCCAATTTCTGATTTATTTCGCCTTCAACTTGTTTATTCTGGTCTTCTCTTACCATTTTAATTTTTTAATCTGAGTTCTAAATAGCTTTTAAGATAATGTTGCTCTCTTAAGTCAGGATATCGATTAGGGGGAGTGCCCCTTACTTACTAGTCTTACCTAGAAATTAGCTAGTTATTTCCTAGGGAAAAATATATAAAACATGAAACCTAAATATTGAATTTTTTTGCAGTATAATCACGAATTTAATTGAAGATATTTTTCTCATATAGTTTTATGAGATGAATTAATGCACTATATTATACTTAGTTATATTAATGCATACTTATTTGACTGGTTATATTTTAAAATATTGATGAAACATGTAAACAGGTTTTAATGATTTGAGGTTAGCTCCTTCGGTTAAAGTTATTGATCAATTTCATAGTTGAACATGATTTATTACTGTATGTTTTCTTCTCGTCCAATGGATTTCGTTCGAAGTTTGTGAAGTTCCATAATAAAAATAGTTGTAGCATTTTTACTCCTTGTTGTATCTAGCTACAGCATACATTAGTATGTATAGTGTGAATATAATTGAAATATTATAGGTCCTGTTAATATATGTAAGCATAGGTGAAGAATTAAGGTACAGTTTTAGACAAAACGTTGCATTTGGATCGAATTATACATGCAGTGTGTGTTATTTAAAATATTATAAAAAAGAATAATAAACCCTGTTGGTTCTATTTATTTCTCAGCTAAATGCAAATCTTCTCAAAGTTAAAATTTTTTACCAAATGATATTTTTAAAGTCTGAAAACTAATTGCCTAAAATGTTCCTATATACTTCAACATAACGTGTCTTTTGAGGTATAGGTTTTTTACAGAAATACGCGAAGTTAAAACTCTGTTTAAAGAATTTCTATTATGAGATTTTCTTAGTGTAGCGATTTTTTGTACGCCGCTAAACTCTACGAATTTGCATATAAAAATGTCTCCAAATAGTGGAGTGTTTTCTCTATTTAAAGAAATCTTTTTCTTCGAAACCTTTTCAAGACATTATTCTCATAATATATTTTACGCGCCTTACAAAGATACGAAATGCATATTGCGACAAGAAAAACAGTTTAAAACAAATAGTCTGTCTAAAAATAACGGACATTTCTACATAAATTACGTATAGTACCTTCATAGCAGAATGAATGAACATGCGTATCTATTCAAGTTGCATAATAAAATTTCGTTTAAGTTCACAATATATTTAGAATTATATTATGTCTGGTGATAACTGTCTAGAAAAGTTACAATTCGTAATACAGCATTTCCCACTTAACGAATTTTCCCATTTCGCGATGATTTTTCCCCACGAATTCGACGAATTTTCCCATGGCGCGATTTGAAGACTTTGTTAAATATAGACTCGACTGCATATTAAATTGGGGATAGGGAACGGAGGGTTCTTGTGTCATTGAACTAAGGAAAGGGTACAAATTCTTTCTATACAAGATTTTAATAGTTTTGATAATTAAAAAAAGCCTCCGTTGTGTAGGTAATTTTCTGTATCAAACCTGACTTGAGCATGTAACAATTTGATTTGGGAAAGCTTTTCTATAATACGGCTCCACGGGCCATACGTGAATTTTCTATTAAAACGAAAGAAATTCATAACATAATTTTTAAATATTAAGGAACACTATTTTTTTGAAGATTTGAAATTAACCTGATAATTAAGATAATTAATATTATCTTATATATTTAATATTATCTATTATTATTATTTATATACATATTATTATTATTTATTTATATGAATGTTAGTATTATTTATTTATATAGATATTATTTTATTTATTTATATAGATATTATTATTATTTATTTATATGAATGTTACTATTATTTGTTATATAGATAATTAAAATTATCTTAGATGATTGGCCGGATTACCAGATAATTAAGATACTTAATGAGAAATTAACCAAAGACGAAACTTAATTTTATTATTATTAAATATCTAGCATGTGTTGACAAAAGTATTATTTTATGTGTCATCGATACCATGTGAATGTAGCTTCTGATATCGAAACAACATTTTCATATTCCATTTATATTTTATATAATAAAAAGTAAACAAATGATATTTCCCAGCTGGGTTATAAAACATAACGTGTGCTTATAATTTGATAATTATTTGAATGTAAGTATGCAATATTTCACTCAGGACTGGTGCATTTTTAAAGTATTTCTATAATGTAGGATATTAAAATTTCCGAAGTTTGAAGTCTTCGTCCTCAATTTTTAATAAATTTGAAACATGACATTTTACCTCTTCAAATGCACCGAGATTTTATAAAATGCTTCTAAAATGTTGGTACTGATATAATTCCCACGCTCTTTTCGTATTATTTATAATAACTATGCACTATAAGAGTACAGAAATAATAATATTGACGTGTTTAGGTGAAGTTCAAGCTTTCCTAATCTTTATTTGAAAGCAGAGGCACATTGTAAGGACCCATTTCTTAGAACGTAGTCAGTGCATTTATAAACTTTAAAATAAATGATTTAACTTTTTATCGCTAGACAAGACTTTCATAACGCGGCTGATGATTGTAAACTCGAATTGTACGTGTGGGTTATTTTATAGTCTCTGATATATTACACGATTTTTGCAAATTTTTTTCATTTCTTTTCCGCTACTCGGAAATCAAAACTAAAATTATGTGAGGTTTTAACAACGCTGTAAAATATGACCCGGAAAAGTTTCCGAACCCAGCAAGATTATTAGTTATCCACTTACATTCAGAAAAGTTTCCGAATTTGAAAAGAATTCATCCTTTTGGAATAAGAAAGCTTTCCGCGTGTCAAAAGAAACATTTCCATGCGTGAATGGAATACTATGTTGAACAAGAAGACAAGTTTCTGCTTATCAAAAGAAAAGTTTCCATTCATAAATGGAATATTATGTTGAGTAGTAAGAAAAGTTTACGTTTGTCAAAAGAAACATTTCCCTTCGTAAAGGGAATAGTATGTTAAGTAACAAGAACAGTTTTTGTTAAAAGAAAAAGTTCCATTCGTAAACAGAATATGATATTGAGCAACAAGAAAAGTTTCTAATTTGAAGATGAAACAATTCTTAATATAAATGGAACTGTTTATTGGAAAATTGGAGAGTTTACTTTCTCAAAAAGGAAGATTTCTGCACGTAAACGGAATCGTTTATTGTCGAACATATTCTTTTCCATTTAAAAATAGAAATCTATCGTTGTGTAAATGTTTTTTTAACTGATTAAGAGAACAGGATTAAAATAAACATTTGATTAGAGCTAATAAAACGTTGTTCAGTTGAATCCTGTTGTAATTGCCGCGTAGAATTCATCTTTTATTCTGCGATTAAGAGAAATTCCTAATTTGAAAAATTAGTTTTTGTAGAAAATGAATCATCGCAAAAAAAATCACAATTAAACATAGCATTTTTTCTTTTAAATAAGATTCTCATGGGCAAATAAATATTATTCATGGAAATTGATGACTTCTTTCATTATTCTTCTAAGATTTCACTGGGAAAAGGATATCTGCTTCATGAATGTATATAAACTAACTTTTTTATGAAGCAAGGTGAATGGTTATGTTTAATTAGTAATAGATAATATAGATATATCAGCAATTTTTTCTTTTTTCGCATGCAAAAGAATTTATTTTCTCAATATCTCTATATTTCGTATTTTACGGAATAAAAAAATAAAATAATTTTAGTTAAAATCTAAGAGTGAAAAGTGGCACAAAACATTAACGTTCATACCACTCTGAATGTGTATTTTCATTTTGAAAGTTATATTACGTTAAACGAGTCCACTGTTGTAAAAATACACTTGAAAGCCAAAATTTATGTTAATACTTAAATTGGGGTAATGTATATATTTCAAAACTATCATACGTATTAAGTACATTTAGGTCATAATAGTAAAGCATTTTACATATCACTCAAAATTTTTGACCATTGTGATAATTTCCAGGACTTTTTACTTATTTGTACCGCTGTCATAACTAAGGCGGCTGCTGAGGATGCCAGTATTTCTCAACAACCCAATGGCAGAGAAAATGTAAAGTTTTGTCCCAAGTTAAATTTTTTAACAATAAAGCATTTAAGACAAGCAAGCATAATGCTATAAACACAGTTTATTTGCATGTAAATAAACTTCGTTTATATCATTATAGTTTCTTGTCTTCACTTATGCACGTAGTCTCGGATGCAGTTTTTTTTAAATAAGCATTAATAAAAAAACATTTACAAGCATATTGATGTCAGGTGATGTAAAAATTCTTCAAACTGGAAATAGTATTTTCCGTGTCAATTTATAGAAAATAAAAATGCGAAATAAGAGAGCATTGTCGACCATAAAAGAAAGAATACGTTTCCTCCCTTCGAAATCAACTGCTCTTGTGCTTTCTGTAGGTTCCAACTATATATATGTAGAAAAGCTCGATTCTGTGAAGATATTACAGATAAAATTTAAAAAAAATTGTCAAAGCTTAGAACATTTACTATTAACTCTTTCTGCCTGCATGATTCCAATTGGAATCACTGACTTCCTTGGCTTTCACAGGCCATATTACGGAGCGAATGATTTTAATTGGCATCATAGTTCCATTTTTTGCCCATACATCACAGATGTGTGTGTGTGTGCTGTTTTGTTTTCTTACAACTTAAAGAAAAAAATTGTTCTACTTGCAAAAAAAAAAAAAAAAAAAGATTCGGGGCAGAAAGGATTAAGAATAGCTATTAGCCTAATCAATTCTCTTTACATATATACGTAGCATTCTCATTAGTTAGACTGTTATTGCAATGCTTACTTTAAAATGAAGGCGGTGTTTAGAATTACTTTTTGCTGCTGGGGAAATACGTTACTAGCATCCAAAAGTTTGAGATTTTTTGTGATTATTAAATAATTTAATTATATTTTCTATAACGGTCGTAATTGTCCCACTAAAGAAAAATAATCTGCTGTGTTACTTTATAGCACAGAACATTAAAAATAAACCTCATAAATAATAAAGGAATTTTATTACTAAAAATATAGGCACTGTAGGAGAAATATGAGACTATCTTGATGAGTTTTGAATGAAACAAAATATTTGAAAAATATTTTATTTAGAAATACGTAATAATTAAAATAAAAATAATACGATACAAGAAAATAATGGAAGCATCAGGCCACTAAATGTCTACTTGTTCTGTTCCCTAAATTTATTATGTCTAATTTTCTAACTTCAATGACAAGAGACATTCAATATATTATTGTGAGATGTGTATACCAAAAAAAATCATTCAACCACTGCATTACTTACTAAGAAATATATATTTCCACTATACGAACTTAGAGAAAAACTTACAAAAAATCAGAAAAAAATATTTTGTGCTATTCACATGTATATCTATCCATAAAATGAAATTGATTAAAAACTATAATGAGCCGGCAGGAGGCCTAGGTTATTTCACACGGAATGACCCTATTTTGAGCAACCTTTGTTAATTTAATCGATTTAAGCCCAGTTTCACCAACTTGATTTTAAAATGTAACAAGATTTTACAAAAAAATTACTGGCTTGTAACGTATTTTTGCATTTCACTATATATTTTGCAATGTTTAGAGGCTAGATAACGACAAAGATTTAGGTAAACAGTTTATAAAAGGGATGTTTAAACCGTGAGAGAAGTTTAAAGCCAGCCATGTTATTTAAATACGCTCAATAAAATTAACCAATTTGGCATGCAACTTCTTACCATACTGACGTTCTAAAAGTAACGTTTGTATAAATAAAAATGAACAATTTGCGTTTTCTGGGTAGGCAATATTGCAAACATAGAAGATACAAAATAACATGCAAATTTCTTGTGATGCATTATCTGCTTCCATCAAAATTGAGCCTTCTCCACAAATATAAATTTCATTTGACTTTAAAGGATCTCCAACAAACACTATAATGGGCGATGATGTACCTAAAGGAATATCACCCATAGTGTTGCTGGAATCTAAAATTTTATACACAAAATCAGAATCTTCGTTTAGGCTTATCGGTAGAAGTAAAAATGCAGTAGCCAGTGTTTGTTCTTTTTCAGGAGGCAAACAGTCATGAAAGGATTTCAAAACTTTTTCCCTAATTTGGCTTGAATTCATCCTCATTTTTTGCAATTCACTTAGTGACCGTTCTTGTGTAGGATACTCAAGAAAAGACTTTTTATTCGCCAGGGTAATAATTTTCTCAGCACAATTATGCAGATTAACTATCAAATCAAATGGTTCTTTTACTTGCATGCAATTGAATTCGTCCCGTAATCCTAGGTCTGTAAAAAGAAGTGGGTAGCTTTGATCATCTCAAATAAGCTGAGTGGAGGTTCCTTCTGAAGCTCGATACGATGACTAGAAAATGTAATCTCTAAGCGCCTCTTAATTTCTGCTTCATTCCCATCCTTTGAGAGCTTTTGTGCTTCTTTTAACATCCAAATTTGGGTGGTTTCAATTGCTGTAACGTCATGGGAAACACATGGAGCCTAATTGGCCTCACCTCTTCATGGGATTTTGATATTCTTAGAGTTCTTTTTCGGTTTTAGTTTTGTTTTTGACCCGAAATTATTCACTTTTATGCGTACATTTTTCATTTCATCATAGATACTTTAGGCCCACCCACTGGCACAACCCGAAAGACCTGTAAATCGGAGAGATGGAAATTTCTGAAACAGGCAATCAACAACTTGTTTCATTCTGTTCCACATTTGGATTTATCGTATATATTAAAATAATTTCTGACAATATATTTAACAATTCATGTCTTGCTTGCCAAGTCATGTGAACTATACCTTTCATGGCTCTCATGTTCAAATCTGTAGAAAAACGTCCAAAACTAATTTTGAACTCTTTCGGCCAAGGTCGTTTCAATAAATCCATAGACTCAGCTGAAAAAAGAAAAGTTTTGATTTAAAACCTATATACACAGATTAATCTCATTCAGATAAATATGTTTACTTTTGATTACCACGGGAGTGTACGAGTTGGATCTCACAGACCCATAAGATTGTAGTTTTATAAATATTGGAGCAATGACAACTAAGGGAATACTGATCTCAGTAACTTCAAAAAGATTTATGAGTAAATAATCTGCATTGAAACAACGTTAATATAAGTTGTTCTCCGTCCAGATCACTTCAAAACTTTCGAAGATTACGGGAAACAGAACGGGGCGCATACGTGATTTTTCGTTGTTGCAAACTGATTTTTAGTAATGGCTAAACGGTATACCCAGTTCTGCAACTGTACGAAACCGGGCAAAGAGGGGAGGGGAGAGGCACCACACAGCGCCCCCTTTTTTTTGTCTAATTTTTGAAATGAAGGTAAAAATTATTTTGCGTTTGAATTATAACACATTTTGGTAACAGTGCAGAACACGTCCCCCAGATTTTCTATCCTTTTGAAATGAATCGAGTGCTCGCTAGATTTAATGCCTAGGGTTGTGACTTCACACATACGGGCATTTGGACGTGTCAGGACATTTGCATGTGTGAATTGTATTTTGCATTAACGGTTGTCGATATTTTTTTCAGTGGAATTGCGGTGGGAAGGGAAAAGGAAAGTGCGTGAGGTTATGGAAGGGGAAAGAAATGCGTGTGAGTAGGTTATGTAAGGAGGATTAATTTCGTCAGGATATGATTGTGAGATGAGATCATGAGCTAGGACTCGTTTGAATGATTTCAGTGCCGTTTTCCGAAAGTGGTTATGTGCTTGATAGGGGAAGCGGTTCGGGTGAGCGGGGAGGGAGGAGACGTTGGAAGGAGAACTGGACAGAAAGAGACGAGGAGGTGAGGTAGGTAGGGTTAGAGTGGCGGAGAAGGAAGGGTGGAGGAAAGAAGAGGAGGCGGATGATAGAAAGGAGGTACTAAGGGAAAACAGTAGTTGCGATTGAGAGACTGTTCGACTCGTAATATGGCATCGCCGGCCCAAAAATAGTCCAGTAAATTTGTTTCTCGCGTTTTTAAACGGCACACATGTGACAAAAAAGACCAATAAAGGTTAGTACTTCCGTATTTTAACTTCGCTCAATCGAATCGAGACATCCATGTTGTTAACATGACGTAAACAACATGGTGGCAAGTCAGTGTCACAATTGCCATGCATGTTGGAAACACTTCCCACTAAAAATCGCTAGGGGATGTGTTGTGTACTATAGCCCAAATGGTAAAATAAAATTTAGGATAAAACATTAAAAAGCATTTCATAATCACTATTTATATTTTCATTATTAGGTCAAATTTAAATTAGAATCCTATCCATTCTGTACATACAGTGAGTCAAAGTGAAGCTTGTACATCTGTGAAATTACGCATATACCAAGATGCATCTAAAAATAATACACGACAAAATTTTATTTCTTTGGATAAAATTGTAAGAGCTTCTGTTCGTTATAAAAATAATGTATTTCACTTGAATATAATTTGTCCCTTAAGTTGTTTTTTTGTTATCAACTACAATTGAGACTATAATCGAATAAAATAATTTCAAAAATTTCAGTAGTGTTTTATTGAGACTAGAATCAATTTCGTTTGGGTATACGAGTTTCCCTTTGACTCACTGTATATATACGGCCATGATAATAGGTCTAGTTTATTTAGCACTCTGCAGTATAGATAGAAATCGCCAGCTCATTCAAATAATATCACAACAATTACGGTTATGATGCGGCGACAATATAAATCTACGCTACATACATTTAAAAAACAGTTCACACAGTAATTTAATGAATACTCTGAAGTATAATAGTAAAAAAAAATGTACATTTATAAATAGATATGACAAAACAAACTTACCATTTCTGCGAAAGCACGTTGAAAACTGGTAGAATTGAAACAACCACAGACAAAATTCCGCCAAATCGCAGGTCAGTTCAGTTCAGTTTGCAGGTTAAGGCAAAGGGAAATGCCAAGGTAAAGTGTCTCACTCCCTTTGTTGATGATGATGATCGCGCATATGAATTTGTTGACTTTCTCAAACGAAGAAAAGTTTCCAGTCAAAACAGTACTTAATTTCAAATTTAAGAAAAGTTTCTTATTACGATCTGATACTTTCCTGGCAAGAAAAGTTCCTTTATTAATAACGAAGATTTTCTTTTTAAAACCAGAAACTTTTCCAGATGGTTAATTTTCTGAATGTATTAAGAAACGCTTCTTTTTAAATACAGGAAAGTTTCTAACATTTTTGATAGTGAAGGTTGTAAGTTCCATTCTATTTATAATTGCGAAGTAATAGAGAGAATAAGAGTACATTTTGTGATTTCTCGCTATGCTGAATACAATTTATGTGAGTGAAAAAAATTATGTAGACATCAAATTATTGTATACACGCATACACTTACGCGTATGACTGTTTCGTAAAGGGAAATTAGGGCTCAAGCGTTTTTAGCGTGACTTTCTGGCGTGCCACTTTCTACACAACGTTTGACAAAAACGTAATAAGGTATTTTAATGTTTCATTGTAAGTTTCACTTGTTTATTTATATCGATCATTTTCTCATTTATTATGTTCTAAAGTGATGGGAATCATGGCATGTTGATTTCCGAATGTTGAAATTGACATTATAGTGAGTTCTGAATCGCGAAGAACTACAAAATCTGTGACTTTTTTGTTATCGGTTTCAATGTAGATATCTCAATTTTCAGTTGCCTGTTTCGTCAATGCAAATTTATGAAATATTGGATTATGGCATTATAATTATTCCTATTGCTCAATACACGAACGAAAAATGTTTTTATGTAAATACCATTGCTGCTTCTAGTAAAAGAAAATAGCCGTCTGCATCAGAATTTAAGATTCCCGATGAATAAATTTTATTAATTGCAAGATCTTATGAATTTCCGGTTGCTTGATCGATTTCATTAGCTCTTGTGCAGACTTCAGGTGTAAAGCAGCTAATGTTTACGTCGACCATTTGTTCAAACTTTAATGCCGCCTTCTTCAAACTCATTTTATCGCCGATCCGTAAATCTAAAAGAAACCCAATTAATCAAGGAATTACGAAGAACAGATAATGGTTACGGGTTGAAAACAAAAGTAATAAAAGCCCTGCATTATTTTGGACATATCTGGTACGGTAATTTTAGGATTTTTGAGCAGATGATGAAGCTTCTTTGCTGCTAGCCATATGCGTGCGAGAAAACACCGCAGTGGAATGTTCACCCTAGTTAATTATACTTTCCCTCTCTCGTGTTTGCTTGCTTTTACTTGCACTTTTACTTCTTATGCGTTTTTTTTACTTGTTTGCTCATCAACTTTTTAAACGCCCTTCTCTCTTAAATTGCTCCTTCTGCAAGTCTGTTTCGATTTACGGGTAATTTCGGGTGATGCCTTTGTGCTTGGTATGGCTAATGAAGTATTTTTCTTGTTGTTCGTTTCTGGAAAGAAAGAGGCTTGTCGTATAATTGAAGCAAAATTTCAACGCAGTTTCTACGGTTTTTAATTCCCTTTTTCTTCGTTTGGAAGATGGAGTTTTGATATTTTGGGAAAGAGGTTTAGGACATCCATTTCAGCTAATGAAAGGACTGATGAAAGTTCTTGGTTGTATGTCGTGCCTCTTTTTTTTTTTCGCTGTCCAGCGTGGCTGATGATTGTCAAGAGAACGAAGGTGGGAGTGTCCTCATCATTTCAAGAAAAAGGATCTCCCGGTAAAAGAAAGCGATCTTGGACTCTTTGTTTCCTGCCTCTCGGAGCTTTTTCTTTTACAATTTGGGTCCCATCATTGTCTCTCGCTCTTGTCCCAACAGTGGTGCTGCTTCGCTCTTTGTTTTGTTCGGTCGTTATTGATGGTTTTGTTTTAATAATATTTCTCTCCTCCGACCGAGAGCGCAAGAGGACGGTCGGGTACTGTCGAAGGAAGGGCTGCAGAGGACAAAGGAGGGGAAGAGAAAAAACGGGCAAACTGCACCGCCTTCTCCTGATGATAGTAACATCGCTCGATCGATGAATATATGTAGGCGAGCGTAGACTTCAAATTGCGTTGCATTTTTAAAATTGTGCGCTCGGCTATGCATGCGTGCACTGCTGTTTAAATGCATGTGGCGCACACTAACCAGAGCGGTCTGCCGTGTATTTTAGCGTTTCTTTTTCTTCACTCTCTCTTCCTCTGTCCCGGGTCTTTTGCAAAGGAACGAATATGAGGTCAGAGCGACGGTTATCATGCGATGGCGTTAAGTTACGGGCAACTGCTTGCCTAATTTGCATATTCTTCATCAGTTTTACTTGGCTTTTCCACCTGTTTTCTTTAACTTCATCTTTTCCCACCTTCAACAACGTTGAACATTTTGGGGTGCTGGCTTTGACGGTATATCTTGTAGATTGCTATTGAGGTTTTCAAAACGGAGCACGCTAGGAGAAACGACTCAGTCATTTTCTGCTTCTATAAGTAGTGGTAGTAATTGACCAGGCTAGAAAAATCCAGAAAAATCAAACGGACCGTGGTAATGGTATAAGAAAGTGGAAAAGAAATATTCGCGAATTTCCATTGCCTGTTTCAAGGAGGCTGTGTGGGTGTGTGACCAACAGTTTACCCCCCATTTAAGTAATTGATAAGTTGCAAATATTAGAAACTTAATAACCACGGTAAATGAGCAGTTTTATAAATGTAGTCTATTCCCGGTGCAGCAGGATCCTTCGCTACCTTGCGCCATGAAACTAACAAACAAAGTTAGTCCTTTTACAAGGAAACGCGTTAAAGCATTTCCCGTCGCATCGAAAGTGACCTTTTCAAGTCGAGTGTTCTTCATTAAAGGAAATTTGATAAATATATAAAAACAAACGTTTTTTAATTTCAAAGCATGACGCCATGCCAACTTTTCAAGTGGTGTAGAAAAAAATGCATTCATTACTTTCCAATGCCGACTCCCAAAACTCTACTGCTGATCCCCATCCATAAATGAAATAATTAACAGACAATAATTATGTTAAAATTATAATAAATATAGGAAGTAAGAAGTTTTTTACGTATATTAACAGCGTCGACAATCGCTGAATTTATGATTTTAAAATTTTGAGTTTTGCGACTCTATAAAGATGTCAAAATATGCCGAAATGCGGATTTCAGCACTTCCTTGAAAGACTTCGTAATAATAATAATTTTGTAATAATAAGAATTAAAAATTATTATTATTTTTATTGTTAACTATCTACAAATATTCTTCATAATTTTAAATGCAATATTTTAATTAGTTTTTTAATAAAATGGTATAAAAGTAATTGACTTGGGATAATTAGTGAAACTGTCATTGATCAGGAAGTGAAAGGCAGATAAAGGAAGAGGAAAGAATACGTACAAAAAAAAAGCAAAATTAATAAAACAAGGAATTAACAGAGAAAGAAGAGTTAAGAGAAAATAAAATATGAGAGAAGTAATTGACAAAGGGTAAAAAATAAAATAAAGAAAAATAAGAACAAAATAAAATAAAGGTCATCAAAATAATGATTACTAAAATTTCTTTATGAAAGTGTCCAAAATTTTAAAATTTATTGTCCTTGAAATGCTATTAAGAGAAGATGAAGCATCGCTCGATAAAGATACCAGTAATTTCCAAAACGCTGTGTTCTTTATGATTTGATAAACATTACTTTCTCTTTTCTTCCTAACTCTATTTTGCTGTCTTTCTATTTTCTTCTTTACTTTATTTGTTTCACCATTTTTCCAATTCCATTCCTTTTTAATTTTACCCTCTTTTAAACATTTCCATTTTATTTCTCGAATTTCATTAATTTTCTTAGCTTTATTCTTGTTTTTTACTTTTTTAATATTTTTTTCCTTTTTCTTACCCTTTACAATCTAAACAGTGAAACGATTTGTTTTAAGTTTATTTTTTTTTATTTGCATTCGTCAATTTTCCAATGAAGAGGACTTGGTTAACGTCTTCATATAATGATTTTGTTTAAAGTTTTTGTAATCAGCAAAATTTTATACTTTGTTGTCATGTAACACGGTTGTGAACGTTTATCGAATATATTGGTTTCAGAAACCATTATTAAAATCAGTACCGTAGTTCGAATCCATACAGTTGAGTTACAGACTATCGACTTCCGCTTTAAACATCAATAATTCAATTGAATCGATTCATTCTTTGTGTTTAAATGTCTTTTAAAGATGCATATTTTATGTAAAAGGCCTTGTGAAACAGTAGGTTGGTTTTGATGGTGCTCATGTTCCTAATGCAGTGGTTTCCAACCTGTGGGTCGCGAACAGATCTTTGAGGTGGGGGGGGGTCGCCGCAACTATTTTTAATTGCGATTATTTTTATAAGAAATTTCAAACCAAATGTTTCCAGCGCTTCTGTATTTCAACAAGGCTACACGCATTGCAATATTCTAATGGTTAACTTTATACCTGCAATACACGTTAATATATATAATTAATATAATTATAATATAAATTAATGTAGTTGTAATGTAATTATAATATATAATTAATGTAGTTGTAATATAATTATAATATATAATTAATGTAGTTGTAATATAATTTATAATATATAACTAACGTAGTTGTAATATAATTATAATATATAATTAATGTAGTTGTAATATAATTATATTATATATAATTAATATAATTTTGTATTTAATGTGTTTTCTTTACTCTGTTAAAAATGCTTTTATTATGCAAATGCGGAGGCGAAGGACGGAGGGGGGTCGCAGATCTTTCGTTACTATAAAATTGGGTCGCGGCTTTAAAATGGTTGGGAACCACTGTCCTAATATTTATATATAGTATATTTTATTTTTGAATGCGAGTATTTTCTTTTTACATTTATTTTATATTTTTCCAAATTTGTTTCTTATGTAATTTATTATATTTTATTTAATTTTATCATTATTTGTGGCGCTTGTGGGCCTTGTGTATCTTGTTGGATATACAATTTGTTTATTGCGGATTATATGTTCGATAGCATGCCTCCAGTAAAAAAGCGCCATGTATGTGGTTTTAGTTAAAGCTCTCGACGAAAATTCTAAAATAACATGCATATACTTTTATTTATTTAATTAAATTTTATTCGTGTCTAAGAAATAGTTTTATGCATACTTTTTAATATTTTTTGGTATTGTTTTTTTATTGTTCTGTTACATTATTATTATTATAACTACGCACTAATTTCCATAGTGTTTAATAATGGTTTGCGCAGTTAGTGCGTGTGGACAAGTAGCATCCTTGTAAAATGCTGCTGTTGTGGTTATTTTACCGAATGTATACCGACTTTGAATGTTACCAGTATATTACAGGAAAAATTCACATTTTTACATTGTGCTATTTTTAATTACATTAATGTTCATTGGCTATTTTTTATTCCGCTGTGGTTACCTGAGTTTTCAAACATTTCGCATTTATTCCATTGGTAACCGAATAATTAATCCCTAAACAATATGTCAATAGCTAAATGGTCCCCAATAACTTGGAAACAAGCTTGAATTTATTAGTGTAATCAGTGCAGGAAAGATCAAAGACCAAGAAAGATGTCTAAATGCATATTGTGCAGGAAAAAGTTAACATTTTTCCATCCACTGTCGACTTATTTGTTTAAATTTGCTCGACAAGCAAATAGGAGTTAGTTGCTAATTGATAACATGAAGCGAGGGGGTTCAGCTTGTGAGTAAAATTAACGCTCTGTTTAGTTCAACGAGGCATTACGGATCTTTGATGCGTATGATGCTTTCTGCAAGTCTTAAGTAGTAATGTTTGAGGCTTTTATTATTTTTTTTCCACGGAGCTCAATTCCCCTTTCGCTATTACTGATACCTATTAACGCATTTCGTATTGTATACGCTAATTCCTAAGTATAGTCGAACTTTTTTCGCTTGAAAGGGGAGCTACTGTGTGGAAGAGGGCCGCAGAACTGTCTGTGATAAGCACTGACCATCGACAGGGCGGGAGAAACCTCCTCTCTGTTTTTGGCCGGTGGCATTTTCCCTGTGAATTACTTGCAATTCCCCCCTCCGTTGGAACGAAGAACTGTCGCTCATTTTCTCTTTCGATGAGTGAGTAAAGGAGGGAGGGAAGAGGACACATAGGGTTAAAAGGGCCAAGGAATGCGATGGAAGAGAGGCGTCGTTAAGTGAAAATTCCAGGTCTTAAGAGCTTTCTGCGTACTCCTTCCTTACGAATCCTCCTTACCTGATACCTTTCTCCCTCCCCTTCCTTGACGTCGAATGAAACGAAGGAGTTAGAGGGTGAGAGGAGAAAAGCTTGGGTGTTGAAAGTGTTACGTTGTTTGACGCATCTCGGGTTCTGGTGCGCGGGCGAAGGCTGTCACGGGACCATCCTCATTAGCAACTGGCAACTGGATAGCTCCTGTTATTGTTGGAGTTCCGATTGGTAATTTGGGAAATGCGGCTTTACCTGCTGGAATACTCATTGCAAAGTTGAGGTTTTGGCGGTTTCGATATCAGGACAGGTGTACACTAAACTGACTCGCATTCTCGAAGGGGATTGAAAGGTTATTCAATAAACACAATATATTATTTTTTATAGGAAAAAAATACGCTTTAGAAGTGATAAAAAGCCTTGTAAAAACATGTGATAATTGGGGTAAGAAGAAGAAGTTCCAGCATGCCAAGCAAATGTTTGCAGGAACTATAAATGAACAAGTATTTCCAACTAGTTTTAAATTTGCAAACGTCCACTTAAACACAATAATAACAATTAATACATATTTGCAAAGTTAACATAGGCAAACCAATAGGAATTAATGTTCATTCTAGAAATTCACTCTTGAAAAACATCCTTTTGTGGAATATTAAGAGGATTTTAACAAAACGAAATGTCGATCAAGAAACTAAAAATATAATTTTAATAGTAAAATATGTAAAAAATAAAGTGAAAACAAAAATTTAATTTGTCTGCTAGCTGGGAATATAGATCGTAAAATTATTTAGTTAAAGGAAAGGACGCCAGCTAACTTCTTATTTCTCAAGGATTATATATTTCTCTTCCTATAGTTCTTTTTCTTTAAATCACTTCTACAACCAGCATTGTATTTTACGAAACAAATAGTCTTGAATATATCAAAAGCAGCACTTCACAATCGTTATAAAATTTGAATATTCTCGAAAATCAATTCCAGAATATCGTTAACAAGGTACCTGAAAATTCATTTCATGAGCTTCTAACGAATAAAATTTCTTATTGATATAGTTGGTTTTCACTCAAAGTTCCCCTTTAATATTCTTTCTCCATTAAACACAGAGAAGTATTTCTTACATTAATTGCAATAAATACAATAATATTGAATATGACATAAATAATGAAATGTAATAAAGCATAATAATACATGCAATCAATGGATTTATGCACTTTATCTTATCTGTAGACTTTTAACTCAAAATATAAACTTGGTTCTGAAATTAGTAGGTTTACATGATCGATTTTTTAATAATGATATTTATATTTAGAAACTTGCAAATAAAAGTTTACATCTGTAACCTTATATTATTAGTTCCCTTTGTAAACTTTCACTTCAAGTTTCTTCTTGTAAGTTTACTCGTAAATAGTTATTTGTATCGCTTGTGAAATTTTACTTGTATATTGGTTTCACCTGTTGGCAGTTATTCTTGGCGGTGACCATTTTTCCATGAACTATCTACCACCAACGGAGGGATAATTTCCGTCTAAACATGTCCAAAAAACTTATATATTTAAGCATGTTTATTGCATTAGTTAACTTGAAAACGAATTTTCCTCTTTTACGTATCTACATTTCATATTTCGATTTCTGTGTCTTAGATTTTAGTCTGTCGTTTAATTTTTGTTCAAATATTTATATGCATTGAAGAAATAGCTAACACTCAAAACTAGAAAAATATAAATGCAAATACAGGAAAACCCCGGTTATTTCGGTTTCGATTACTGCGGATTTCGATTTATTATTTGAAGTTTCCAAAGAATGACAAATGGAAAAAAAAATGTTTTTAGATATATTTTATAGTTTTTAATTTTTAAATTAAAATTTTAATACTATGAAATTATATAATATATTATATATATAATATATAATATAATATATAATTAGTATACAATAATTAGCATCTATTTGGTAGATCGAGTTTACGTCAACAAACATGGGAGCTAATGCCTGATGTTAGTACGATCTGTAGTCAAAAACGTCTCCAACGAGAGTGTCACAGCATTTAAATTTCAGATTTAAATGTACGAATGATTAAATGTACGATTTAAATGTAAAAATGCTGAGGAAAATGAAGAAGTGGAAATGATAACAAAAAAATTCACTTTAAAAGAATTAGAAGAAATGTTTCATATTGAGGGAACTTTTTAAGCAGAGCATTATGGATGGGAATCCTAAATTTGAACGTTCTTCGAAGGTGCTTAGATAAATATACAATTCAATTCGTTGTTACAAAATTAGGTATTAAGAAAGAAGATAAATGTACAACAAACAAATATCTTGAGGTATTTTATTAAATAATAAGCATTAGTATGTACAGTACAATATATACGTATGTATACAGTAACAGCACTGTACATACCGGGTTTGTTTTGTTTATACAGAACATCGTGTAACATTACTTAGTAACTTTATAAACATAATCATTAAACAACGTAGTGGCATCATTGCATTTATTTTTTTTCATTTAAAAACTTTATAATTTCCGACGCTTCGGCTGTTTCGATCACTGCGGTGTTTTTATTGGCAGAATTATCCGAATTAATTTGGGTTTCCTGTATATTCTTATACCAACTCTCGTTGTAAAACATTTATACACTCGAAATTTAAAAGCTTTCAAAACTATTATAAAAGATTTTCTGTGTTTTTTTTTATTAAAGAAGCGTTTAAAAAATTATACCGAACGCTGTTTCAGGAAGTACTTATATGTTATAAGAAAAAGAGTGCAAAAAGGAAATTTTATTTTTCTGCTAGATCCTGTAAAATATTGGTATACGTAACTCACTAGACCAGAATAGAACATTTTTATGGCTTACAATGTATTATAAGTGTGCAAATAAATCGAAAAGTTCAGGCCAAAATATGCAAAAACATAGGACATTTACATATTGAATTTTATCCCCTCTATAATTTCCTTTTACAAAATCAAGAGCCTTGACAAGTAAGCACATGAAGAGGCTGCGACGTTAAAGACATGGGTGCGATGCAATGAAGACGTTCGTTCAAATCAGTATTCACAATTTCTTTTGCTGATGAACAGAGCCGCCTCTAGGTGTTTTGCTGCCCCTATCCTTTTACTACCATTACTCTTTCGACTAGATCTCCCTCTCTACCACCACCAACACCCAGCGGTACAACAATGTAAATTTTCTGTTATACTTTTAATCATTAAACCCGTTAATTATATTTATATTTTAGACTTATATTAGTTATTTTGTAACATTAGGGTATTGTGAATAGTAAAACAATTGCTACATGTTATAATTGTTTAATTTCAACATTTTATATTTTTGAAAACTGAGACATTAAAGGAGTAATATTTCAAAACACAACGTTGTATTATCAGAGCTAGAAGGCTTAAATGTATTAGATATAGAAAAAAAACTTGTGTGCAAAATTAAACAATGAAACACATCAAACATTTTTACATTCGTCAAAGTAAAGACTTATTAAGTAATTGTTTCGTATGCTTTTGAAAACAATTTGATGCTTTAATTTTTCCTATTTTTCATTTTTTCTCCTCATTTGCTCAATTTTTTATTCGTTTGACTTAAAATTAATTTTTTACGCCATTTTGCCGCCCTAGGCGGTCGCCTACCCGGCCTAATGGTAGAAACGGCCCTGCTGATGAAGTATATCCACAAAAAAGCTTTAGGTCAACTAAAAAATCATAGGTGAAAAATTGCAATTAAATATTAGCAATATTAAGAGGTTCATTTTAGAACCATTCATTATTGCGACCTACTTGGAAAATCTACGATTCCACAAGTAGGTCGTGACCTGACGTTTAAGTGTGCATCGCTGCTTCATAGCACAAACTTGTAGAACCATGAATAATGATGTCGCGTATGTAAATTAGCAGCTAAAAATAAATAAACTTCTACATTACTAAAGGGTTAATGCATGGTAGTAAAACAATGCACTTATTTATTAATGCAGTTTGGAATATAATGACCAATAATCAGCGATTTATACTTTCCTTTCAATATTTCAAATGGACGTTTCGAAGTACCGCTTGGTCATTTTAAAACTTCAGATGTAAATAAGCCCGTTTGAGCGAAGATACACTGCGGTCCTTTCCACGGGCATTTTTTCTTTTCTGCTGTGAAATGGTGTCGTTTATATGATAACTAATTATTCGTGAGATGCCAGCATGTTAACAAATCTCAGTTTTGCGGTCACTTAATATTACAGAGTTGCAGCTCCTTTGTTCTAGATTATGGTAAACAAATACTGCGCTTCCTCTGTGAGTTTGTCGGCCGTGGTCAAGAGAGGTGTTGCTATGAAAGGGTGGAGAGGGATCAAAGGGGTTGGATAATGTAGTTATTCCCGCATGGTATAGTTGAATCAAACTGCGTATAACTTAGAGTAACGCATCCATGCCTTGAAGATACCTACTACCTCGTCCACTCGAGAGAGATGCGAGGCCGTAACTTGGGCGTTTTGGCCACACGTCGCTTTCTAACGCCCGCGTCTCGAGCACTCGTGGTACATATTAATGAAGAGCCCTGCAGCGTTAGAAATTTCCTCACTTTAGCAGTCGGCCTCTTCCTTCTCAACTCTATCATCCTTCGCTTACCGGTGAAATCCTTCCCGCCGATTCTGGGCTTCAGATTGACGAGGAAAATAAATGTTAAGATTGAGCCTCTCCGATTAATCTTGAAAGGCCTTCTTTAATCGGTTCAATTCCACTGAATTTGCATTGTTCGCTAAATCATCGCTCGATCTATCGTTTGCTCTCTGGTTTATTGATTATTGTAGAAAATCGTATTTAAAAACAAGGATTTTAATAAGCTATTTAAGGGGAAGAGGGTTCATTACAACATCTATAATACACACACAGTCAGATCTTGATATACTACTTCATACGCAGTTCACCCGCTTTTAAGACGAACCCGTATATAAGGTCACTTTTTAAAAGTCTGAACTGAATTCTTTTTAATACCGCATTTTTGATCACCCTGTTTATTAAGTCAGTTTTGTCAAGTCAGCTGTGGTGATCTTATATTAAGGTCAAACTATATATATTAATATTAGACAAATACCATGCACATTTTCTTGGAAAACAAAATCAAACATCAGTCTACAGCTTCTGATAGAGTGAGCAATCCTCGGATCGCCTATATAAAAAATTGCAAGACCACTACTTTCTAAAATCTGAAGGACGAAACAAAATTGCTAACAAATGATATAATTCCTATTGCAACCTATGGATTTGCGTTCTTAGATCGTGCAGGCAATAATATCTTGAGGTATGATAGAGGGCAGGCACGTCTTCATAATGGAAATCCTTTTGAGCGTAATTCCCAGTCGTTTAGACAATTTTTGATTGTTGATATAGGGTTCTTGTCATTCTTTTAATTTTTTTAGTACACAGCGGCTGCAATTATATATATATATATATTAACTATAAATATGTATATCGTAAATAACATTAATTATTTGACGTAATAACCAGTTATTGAAACAGGGATGGGATGATAGGCATACGTAGAAAGTTCATAAAGGGGTTATAGGCTTAATGGGGGGAGGGAGGTTACAACCCACATCACAACCCCTACGTACGCCAGTGGACAGGGGCGGACTGGGCCGTTGACAGTGGCCAGGGCGTTTTTGTATTTCGACGGCCCAATGCAAGAACAACGATAATTAATTAATTTATTTAATTACATTATTTAATTACATTATTTAATTTAATTACATTTATTAATTACATTATTTCATTTATTTAATTACATTATTTCATTTATTTAATTACATTATTTCATTTATTTAATTACATTATTTCATTTATTTAATTACATTATTTCATTTATTTAATTACATTATTTCATTTATTTAATTACATTATTTCATTTATTTAATTACATTATTTCATTTATTTTTTATTTCATAATTACATTATTTCATTTATTTAATTACACATTATTTTTCATTATTTATTTAATTACTTTGATTAATTAACTTACTTCAATTACTTTAGTTGATTAATTTGTTTTAATTAATTGATTACGCAACGTATCATAACGCTCAACATGAAATGTCAACAATAAGTAGTTATTTGATACTTTTATTCAGAACGAAATATACTTATTTGTATCCGTGAGAACTCGTTGTCGAATTATGGACTTTTATAACATACTTCAAACTGAAGGTATATTATTATGAAATATATGATGCAGTATCTTGACCTTCGAACTTTTTTATGAATTCATATCTTTTGTTTAGAAAATTTGAAAACTGCATATTAGCAATAAAGTTATAAATTTTAACATGCATCAGATATGTAAAAAAAACCAAAAAACTTCAATGTTATTGAATATTAGAACGTTGAAAATGTATTCAATAACATTGAAGACTTTTTTCTTTGCAGCTTTTATTGTTTTTATAAAGATCTTTTCATTGGTGTGGATAAAGTATAACATTCAAATTTAAGCGGAATAGTCACTGGGATTACAGCGCCGGCTCCGGTGGCCACTCTTCCCAACTCCCCCCACCCCCTGCCCATTTAAGTAAATAAGTAAGCGGAGTAGTCCTGTCTGGGATTACAAGCCCGCCTCCGGCGGCCACCTTTTCTGATTCCCCACTATCGAAATTAAGTCAAGTAAGCGGAATAGAAAAACTACGTGCGTACCCGTCAAAACTTGAATGAATACTAATAAACAAAAGAGAAAAAGCGCCCTCTGGCATTTCGTGCCTTTCGGGTTACCATGATAACCAAAATTAAAAAGTAAAGAATTAATCACAACTAACATTTCTTCATGCAGCTATTATTGATTCCACCAGAATATAGTGGCAACAATCATTTTTTATTGGTTTTAACACAAACAAGCAAGTGAAAGAAAATTGCCTAAGGTCGATATTTAAATTTAGCGGGGTTCAATTAACATTAATTCGCAACTCTCTAATTGGCGACTCTCTAATTCGCGACCCTCTAATTCGCGACCCTCTAATTCGCGGATATTATTAATTCGTTCAATATCTATTGAAACCCGCTAATAATTATATTATTGATACAACTACAATAAAGTGGCAACAACAGCCTCCTACCTTTATTAAAAAATAACGAAAAATGTGACGCTTTTTTTCTAATTGACCTCCGTAAAAACGTTTTCAACTTTAAAAAAAAAAGAATCGGCATTTGTTCAAGTTGCCAAAATTTTTTAACCCGCTTCTACGTGGGCTCTATGACTCTCTTATTTATATGGTGCACATTTTTTAGGTTTTACATAAGGGTGAAAATTATTTTGCATTCTTTATTCCAGTTTATCAGTCAATAAAAAGTTATTACTGTGGACCATAACATTTAATTGATAACTATGCTAAATTGATCTCATAATTGCATATATTTAATTGGAGCCCCTCAATATGCATTTTTTGAAAAGACTTAAAATTCATTTAAAAGGCCAAAATCTTTTTATAACTTTTAAAAATATTTCGGCCCATTACGGCCCGTTGAATATTATATCAATATATGACCAATCTGCCCCTGCCAGTGGATGGGATTTAATATCACAAAACTACATGTTGATAAACTAAGCTGTTAATAAACAGTAGAAAGGTCATGGAATTCGAAAATATATATTTTTTGTACCGACTTTTATTTTTTTTCATGGTTTTTTCCCTTCTAAAAGAGCATTACCAATACCTTCATTTCATTTTTCCTTCCTCATTTTCATGGGCGTAACTAGGGATAACAAAGGGTATCTGGCGCACATTTTCCAAGGAATCTTTAATTTTTCACAACTTCACATTTTCACGGAATCTTCAAGAAGCAGAGGACCCAACGAAATGCCGATTTAGCATATATTTATGATATTTTTAAAGTATCACGCGGTTAAATAATGGTCTGACGTGTATTCTGCAGAAAAAGAAATACTAAATCTCAATTCATATCTAATCCTTACTTAAATTTCAATTTCTCTTTTTTAAAATGTTTCTTAGTTTAAATTTCACTAGAACATAATAGTATTTAAATATCGTTTGAAGTGGGGGGGGGGGGGGGGAAGGAATGAAAGGAAGAAAGTTTTTCGTGCCCCTTATTACAGACAGATGGCGCCACACATTCCGATTCTGAAAATTTATTAAACATCCTTTTCCGGACAGCAATTAGGCAGGCATTTCAAAATATTAAGTGTTTAAACTAATAACAGCAATCATATGAATAAAGAATAATAACAGAAAATAGTAAAATAGCAAAAATAAACCTATCTTTACACGATTTAGGAAATAGCTCAACTTGAAGCTCAGTCAGTTGAAATTTTTATATAGATTAAGAATTGGAGTTATATCATGACCACTTAGATTTTACATTTAAAATTCGCCTACTTTCCCGGTTTCCCAATTCTGCAATGGGATTTATAAGAGCATGTATCATTATTCAGTATCCAGGTTCCTCATTACATTTTGACACGTTTGTAAGCGACGTTGAGTTTTCAAAGCCATTTCAAACATATAGGTATATATTTTTACCTTACAATACATGTAAAATTGCGAGTTATTTAAAATTTTAATGGGTTTTAGGCCCATGGACCCATTTAACTTTATTCCTATGACCAAGGTCTTAGCCAAGATTTAATTTCGGGAGTGGTTCAAAAATTTTTACAGCATGTATTGATACAATCACAGCATGCAAGGCCGTAGCCAAGTCCCATTAAAAATTTAATTTCGGGGGGGGTCTGCCCCTAAGATTCCCCCCTGTATATACGGGCATACCTATGAAGTTGGTAGAGATAAAAAATCTGTGTCATGAATTTATAATTATGTTAACAACCTTGAAATCAGTATGAAAAGAGAAGAAAAGTATATACGAAACGTAAACACAAAACATAAGCAATTTAAAATTCTTAATGGTAATAGATAGGAAGAATTTTCTAAAGTTAAAATTAGTTTAACAAATATTTACGGCAAAAATGTTCGTGTTGTGTAACAAACATTTACCATAAATATTTTGTATTTTCTTACTTGAACGTAAGTTTGAATTTTCTCTATAAACCTTTGTTTTACTAATTTTCTGAAGAAAACTTGCATGGAATCAAACTGAAACGTCAAGAAAATGCAAATATGAACAAGGTAAACCCCAACATTTGATCTTAATATTTAAATTGATTTAAGCAACTCTAATTTTGTATACATCGAATAGAAGCAAAAAATAATTCATTTTGAAATTTATTTTCCATAGTTTTTATTAAGCAATTTTAAAATTTGATTGTTTCTCAGTCATATAACAATTCTTTTTTCACTAAAAGGCAAAAATGTCATTAAGCACAATTTCACCTATAAAGATAAAGAAGAGTTCAAGTATTACGTAAGCAATATTTTGGCCATTTCATACCCCTCCCCCACCTCAAATAAGCAAAAATTAACATTGGTTAACATAGGAAAACAAAGCACAACAGCAATCCCCGCAAGGTGCTTACGTAATACCTGAAATCTCCCTAACGTATGCTTTTATATAATATTTTAGTATATGCTTATTAAACGCAACATCTTCATTTTAATACTGTAGTTTAACACTAAGAAATTATCTCAATTTTTACATAATTGGATCCACACACGTATGCGCCCCTTTTTCTCATTTTTAGGCATATATTTCGTTGCTCTTCGAACCTTGCATAAAGGGGAATTGATAAATAAACAGAGTCAAATTATGGTTAAGTAATAACAGTAAAATGAAACTGTTCTAGGTAGATAAATGTTTACGTTGAATATTCAAACGAGTAACTAAGTTCTGTTTGTATCCGAAAGCCAGTTTGCATTTCCTTACTAAAAATCTTATTGCTAAAAATGATATAAACCTATTAATAAAACTTGAAACCATTAACGTCTAGCTTAAAGTAATCGTCAACAAATCCTGAAATTGACAAGGGCGAGGATAGCAATTCAAAAACAATTGGTGGGGGGCGGGGGGAGCAATGGCGGATCCAGAAATCTTTCAAGGGGGCCCGATTTGTTCCCGATTCCTATTTGTAGCCAAGCGTCCAGCACTTTTCATTTTCCATGATATAATCCGGGCTCAGGGAGGGGCGATCACCCCATTGCCCCCCCTTGGATCCACCAGTTGTGGGGGGAGACATGGGTAGCGTTGGAAATAGATCATATGATTCGACGTAAAATTAAAAATGTTGTGTTGATATATTTTGTGTTAATGGTGTTTCTAAAGTAAACATTTGGAGATTACTGACATCCATTTATTTGGTCTTCTAGATATTAGCCCAATATGTCATCATACTAAATATTTATTAATCACATGAGAGTGAATGCCACTCCCAGCATACCAGTTTTGAGTTCTTCTGTATTCATTATTCAAGCCTGCTTCCTTACTTTACTATTCCACCTTCTTTTACCTTTTTCTTGCACTTTATACTTTTACATAGCAAGATATGTAAAAGCCTTAAAGAGAAGGTATTCGACGTTGTTCTATAAGTATAAAAAATATAAAATTATATAAAATTAAATTTTTCTCAAGGTAAAGCAAATATCATGATCAGAAAGATGTAAATATCATCCTTATCATTCTTGCGTCATAACTCTCTTAACCAAATAAAGAATTGTAAATAATTATGAAAACCTTTAGTAAAAATGCGTTTTTCTCTCAGACATTGCAAGTATTACAAATATATTGGAAGTAATTTTGATTATTTTACACCTCGTCTTAGTAGCTTCTAAAGCATATATAATTATATAATAAAATACCATTAAGAAATAAATCGATATGAGTTGTAAATGCCAAAAAACATCTTTCTTAAGTAAGGCCTCTCTTTCCATCACACCATTTTGCCGTTTCTTTCATAAATGAACACAAATTGAAAAAAATACATAATTACATTTTTAAACAAAAGGGTTATCTGTGAGCGCGCAATAATTACTTAACAAATAGATTTTAAATTTGTATTTTATAAAGAATATAAATAATTTTATATGGAAAACGAGATATTTATTTTATTGTAGCGAGACAACATAAAACTTCATATCCTGTTCTTTATTACTGCACAGAAGAAAATACGAAGTATGCTTTATCGTTAGTTTCTTTATTTCAGGTTACTGATTATTCATAAATTTATTTTACTTTAATACATGGTGGGCTATTTAAATAGCTAATAATAAAAACAACGTTTTATATTTGTTTTCAGAGGGGATAAACTTCTTGACTTCGATATGTTATTACACATGTTGATTAAGATATTTGTACTCCTGTGAGGTTTATTGAAATTAACTGTGTAATGTGTTATTTTCGGATAATATTTCCATGATATTTCCGATGAAAAATTTCCATGATATTTGTAGCCATGATATTTATTAACTATGTCAGTTGTAACAGTGCTTTTCGTTATTGGCAATATTATTCTATGTCGATTGGTCTATTTCTGTTTGATAATTACAATATTCGCTCAGGGGCAGTTGTCACTCCGTCACACAATGTCTGATGATGAGCCATGTATGATATGTAGACTTTAGTCTTTATCCCTGTAAAACAATAAATAAATAAATAAATAAATAAATAAATAAATAAATAAATAAATTTAATTATTTTATATTTGGGGGAGCGACTTCTAAAATTAATTCATTTAATTTTATTATTTTTGTTAATTACTTTAATATAAGATGGAATTTATTTTATAAATCTAATAGAATTTTTTTACAATTATTTTAATTTTTTTCAAATGAAATTGCTCATTCCTCCTGTGAAGTATATACAAATTTTCTTTCAAATGTAGAATTTATGGCCTTTTGGTAAAGTAACCTCCATCGCAAATTGATTACCCCTTGCGGGTGCAACAGTTTAGACGACAAGTAAAAACATGTTGCACTTCATTGGTAACGCGCTTCTGTGTGGAACACATTTTGCCATAAAACTTACATAATAGTTCCCCTTACATATTTAATAAAAATATGATACAAAATTAAATTTCGAAATTTTAAAGGATGAAATCGATCTGGAATTTGTGTGTTTGCTCGAACTCTCTCTAAATAGAAAAGGAGATTTAATATCTATGTTCATTATTGTACATTGGCTGAACTAATTGATTTAGTTGCATTCAGACTGAATAATGTTTAGGTACAATGAGTGGTTAAAGAAGAAAATGTTTAGTCTATCACTTCGTTTAATGTAAACGGATCGCTGTTCTATTTCTGATGTGAATTTCAAATTTTGTAGCATTCGAAATATAAATTTTAACCAAATACATTAACAAACTCGTCCGACACAGACAGAGAGAGAGAGAGAGAGAGAGAGAGAGAGAGAGAGAGAGGGGGGGGATTGATGATTTTAACTAACCTATCTATTTATAATAAACTGGAAAAAAAAATAACGAGTTCGAAGTCCAAATATATTTTTGATTATGTTTTATAGATTTTTTATATTTATGAACTAAATTTCGTGTTTCTGACGTTTCAAGGTTCGATAGTTTCATTGCAAAAGTATGTTTCCCCTTCCTGTTTAGAAACACGTTGCGGAAAAAAAGCTCAAACTTGTCATTTTCTGCATTAACTTTATTGCAATGGACAACTTGATGTTAGTTTCTCTAACCTGTCTATTAATTCAGAGTCTTAAAATTTAATGGAGTACACAAAAAGATTCCGCCAAAAAAAAAAAAAAAAAAATACAAGTTCGATATTGTTCGCAGGTAGAAGATATTTTTTCAACTAAAGTTTCCCTTCGCTGAATTATTTGCTGCCATTTTATAATGGCACGAAACGCCTTATAGACACATGTGATAAAAAATCCCCGTATTATTTAAAACAAGAGTAGATGTCTTTATTTATATAAATCGAACACTACGCAGATTAAATCAAACAACAATATCAATCAACGTTTATTGGCGTAGTGATACCAGCGCCGATGTTATGACGTGTCTAGATGGTGAAACGTTTATACGTGGGACCTGAACCCACGACCTTCCACTCAGTGGGTAGAGCCTCCGCCCGGCAAGTGGAAGGTCGTGGGTTCAGGTCCCACCGAAGGCAGAAATATTTATTTTCTTTCGAACGTTTCACCATCTAATCACGCCATACCATCGGCGTTGGTATCACTACGCCAATAAACGTTGATTGATATTGTTGTTTGAAGAGTAGACGTCTTCTGATGTTGACATCAGCTATTATCCCTGTGAAGGGTAATAATATCTTACATCCTCATATACGGAGAAAAAGAGCGTTTGTTCTTGTCCTCATTCGTCTAGTAGGTCAAGACACCGCGGGCTCAACGTGGGGACCCTGGTTCGAATCCAAGATGAGGACGGCGTCTCTTTTTCTCCAAAAACAATAAAGCTCTAGTTTGAGCTAAATATACGTGGGTGGCAAAAATTATTGTATAATCGCTATTTTATTTTGTTATGCAATTCTTTATAGACAGGTTTACAGACATCACCAGGTGGTATAACATTTCCTTCTTTCTATTTACATTTTCGCAGCTGGTTTTTCATCGTCAGTTGCTTCATCTTTATAAACGAACTGCGAAACTATTACACAAGATGATACATTGAAAAAATTCGAAGGCAACTGTTGGTGCGGCCGTTTGGTACCTATTGGGTCGAAGTCTATGAAAATAAATACTTTTTAAGCAGAAATTGATTCGGATAAAGTAATGAACCTTGATTCTTGCAGTTGTCTCTTTCATCGTACACACACTTTTCCAAATGGTCAGGAAGACTTGAACTCGATGTTTAGACAAACTAAATTTAAATTTACAGTTAAACTAATGTGGAAGAAATTGATTTACATGTCCGTTCCACAATCATGGAAAAAAAACCGAGCCAAAATCATGATGCGACAAAGATTATTCTGTCTGTATTTGGGTTGTAAGTATTTGGTTATGGAATTTCAAGTTACAGCTCTTAACATAGAGCTGCTAAGAAGAGAGCGTAGAATTATGTGAAATTTTCTAAATAAAGGGATTTAAATGAAAAAAGGAAGGAAAAATGAAAATAACAGAATTATTGCATTTCATTTTAAGGGTTCTAGAGATGACTTTCCTTGTTCTCACATTTATATAGATTTTAGGGTAAGGTACTGTCAGGTTTTATTTGGGGTGAGGATTCCTTTTTCTGTATGTCTGTCAGGTAGCTTTCATGTGTTAATAATGAAGAATATAAGGCAGATGGGGGAAGGCGCTTGATTCATACCTTACTGGCACCTATATTTAAATAATGAATAAAGAATAGATTATTAATATGGAACAATTTTAAATATGACATTAACCAAATTTACATAGTAGTTCTAACCAACAGTAATTGACATTCATCTGTTCTAATTCTGCGCTTGCATATTAAAGAGATGATGCTATCTGACTGACATTTTATAACATTTTTCAACTCATAAAAACATTTTATTTTTGACGAAATTTTGTACAAAGTCCTTAAAAAAATAAAAACGCATGAAACTTTCCATATTGTTTTTGAAGTTGTAAAGCCGTTGCATTTATTTTTGAATACGAAAATACTTAATATGCATATGTATATTGAACTTCTGCATATTAAGTACAGTAACGTATGTTAATAGCTTGATTTATGAGTATGGATTTTGTTGGCTACGTGGTCTGCTTATGAAAACGACGAAGGATTTCATTTTCGTCTACCGACTTTTATGGCAGACATCACGTGCATGTGACATGTACACTTAATGACACGACAATTATAAAAAATAGAGATAAGAAGCCACGCGCTTTCTTATCTTTTCTTATATAGATGCGTATATCACTAAAAATGCAGCACTCCCAATACTTATCAATAAGACTTGTATGATAACCAGTAATGTCGATACGTGATTCAAGCTTCCCTCGCGATTTCATATTATTGGCCAATTATGAACGTTTGGGTCCCCCCCGCTTCGCCGAGTTTATGGGTGGGTTTTATATGACACTAGTTATGAAATAAAATATTTTTATTGGTTGTTTTAGAGACATGGAATGAAGTAACGTTAAATTTGCGTTTTTGATTAGACCTTATTTTATATGATTAGACCCTATATTATGTGATTAGATCCTATTTAACTCCTTATTAGACAAAATGCGAATTATTTCCTTATTGTTGTATTCAGATTTTTCTTCTTCTTAAAGGAATCTGAATTTAAATCAGAAGTGTAGCCAGGGGTCGGTTTGGGGTGTTGTAACCCCCATCGCAATGAAATTTTGTATATTTAACACAGGAATACATAAGTTGTAGCTCTGTAACCCCTCCCATTAAGCCTGTAACCCTCCCCTTATGAACTTTCTGCCTACGCCACTGATTTAAATAATCCATTTTTTATTCTACTCCCGCCATTCTAACCATATTGATGCCTGCAAGTTCTTTACTGCCAGCTAAAAACTGTATTTTATTAGTCGTTTTCCCATAGGGGCAACATGCAGACAACTGGCATCACCACACAATACATATGTTCAAGCTTGCTTGGGGCTCGGACCCAACTTCAACCTGTCAGAAGACGTTCAGTTGAACTACTAGCTTGCATTTAAGAAGTCTAAAGTATATATTAAAACTGAATTATGTTCTGAATTTTAATTTTAACTGGTAAAAATTCAAAGATAATCATTGATTTTTATTTTAAAATAAAAATTTTACTTGGTTTCGTTTATTGAAACAAAAAACAAAAAAACAAAAGATTCAATGGCCAATGAGCAATACCTTATTACTGAGAGTATAGCTGCACCAAGTCGTTCACTAAACGAATGATTTCTCCCATCTGTTATAAATGAGAAGAATCATTGGGTGTATCGTTCTTCGAACGATCTGACACACTGTTACTTTGCAGTGTAAATAGGCACTTTACCGGATCTTAATTTGTGGAGATTATTAGGCAGCAATAAAGCAGAATAGCTTGGAAGCACGACCTGCTGTAATTTGCTATTTTTGGTGCATAGATCTACATGCACAGATCCATCGAAAACCAGGCACATTATGGCTGTACTAACCTAATTTTAGAGCCATGTTTCAACGATCTTCTCTTTAACAAGTTGCAACGATTTGTGTTTAATTCGCACGTCTCCAGTTTATGGCTCAAATCTTTCGATGAATACAATCGCGACTTTAATGTCTCGTGAAATCTGACGGCGAAAAGTGGAAGGTGGAATGGTCCGGGTTACGACCTCACCTGCTATCCTTCCCTTTAAATCTAAATAATCGCGGGGAAAGAATGGCAGAGAAATGCGAGTCCCGCTCATTGCATTCGTTCCTTCCTTTGTCGGAATAATCGTCCTCCTGCGAATGAAACCTCGTAAGGCGGCGACTGGACACACAGACCATCTGATCAATTGTAAATGGTCTGCTTTTCGTATTAATGGGACGGTTAATTGCCCCTTTAGCTACTGGAAATTGGCTTTCCTGTATTGCTCTTCGAACAGCTTCGTCTAGGGATAGAGGAACGGCTGCGATTTAACTTTGGAAAAATTAGCTTACCCCTGTTTCTGTCAGTCGGACGTTTCTGCTTCGTAGTACAGTGAAGGTGTCATTTTATTAGCCTAAAGTTGGCAGTTACTGATGCATTTTTCAATAATTAATTTTTAGAAAATAGCTATCTCTTCTTGAATAAAACTTGACTTTTATATTTGAAAGTTGCGAATATTTTAAAGATATAATTGGGGGAGGGGGGTTATATGTCATAACTGCTTATTGATGGCGTATTACCATTAATATTACATAATTGTTTAATAACAATTAAACTATGTAACTACCGGCATATGTTTATTTAGTGACGTATTTTTATTATGCTTATTGTATATGATTTGCAACATGCAGAGAGAGAGAGGGGGGGAGGGGAAGAGAGAGAATGTAATAAAAGTAAATAGAAACAAGTAATAAAATCCATATTGGTGTGTATGGGATAAATGTTATAGTATTAGGTAATACAATTAGTAAAAGGGATGATGTAAGCTAAATATATATAATTACAGTTACATAATTAATTTTATATAACATGCTCATTTAAATTTATATAATATTTACGTTATTATAATAATTAAAATGCGATAGACATTTCATCAGTACTAGATGTGCTTTCATTGAAGCATAAAACGAAGTTGGTCATGGCCGACAGTAAGCGAAATAATTTTTGCAGGATTTTTCTGAACTAGTTGTGGAAGCTAGAAGATAGGTTGTATTTTCATAGTGAAAAATTGTTTCCAAGCATTGCGAAGAAACGGCATTGCAGAATTGTCCTTGACAAAATAGTAAATGTTTGCCTAATGCAAAAGTTTCGAAGGAAAATTTCAGCTTAGAAATGAGCAAGCTTCAAAGGCAATTTAAACATTGGAAAAAAAAATAATCCATTGTTGAATTGATAGCACCGATATTCACCAGGTTCTATTTCATTCAATGCAATTAATTTTAAAACACGATTATTCATATTTTCAAAATTTTCCAGCGAACAAATGCTTTTGTAGACGAATACGTAATACTCTTTCTTATTGAAGCAAGCGAGAAATGAGATTTTCTCAATTATAATTAATTTTGGCTATATGTAAAAATCGACAAAATTTTTCCAAAATAAAAGTCTAGCGCATTTTCATATTATATTGTATGCGTAAGTTAGGTGGTGGTCATATTTGTTTAGGCTTTAAACTTGCTATGATATTTATGCAATTATATATTTGTACCAATTTTAATAGGACATTACGTATTAAACGATTTAATTATATATAAAGATTTTTGAGTAATTATTAATACTAAATCACATATAGCAAAATTCGGTTTCTGAACGATCTATTAAACTTAATAAAACATATTTAACTGAACTGGAGTTAACTAACCGAAATTAAAAGCATATAAACCTGCATTATACTACACATAAAATGACATTTTATGTTTGTAGTAATTTATGAAAATTTATGAAGCTTATTTGAACTTTGAAGATATTGAGCCGTGAGTAATTTCTCAGACGAAATGACTAATTCAATTTATTTTACGTATTTGCGCCATTGAATGATGGAAGTTTTGGATGATTTGTTCGTTTGAGACACAGTTAATATTTTTAACTACACTTTAAAGTGATAAAAGACTTTAATGTGGTCTAAAATGTTACAAATTACAACATGCATATTTAGTAAGCTTATTTTCTATTTTTATATAGTAGAGAGTCAAAAATTCTTTCATGTTCTTTATCCTCCTTCGCTTTCTTTTTTTTTTCTTTTTGCAGCTGCTACGAAATAATGTGTACATGCGGTCACATGGAATCGTTTTAGAGTAACATGTCTTTGGAGTTTTAGTCGTGTTTTAGCGTCTTTTTATTTTTTCAAAACCCATTTGTTTCCCGATAAAGTTGAAAATTTATGAAAAAACAATTTACTTTTTCTATAATGAAATTTAATTTTAATGAACGCCATACATCGAACTCGTATAAATCTAGCGTATTTTCCAATAATGAATATCATTTACAGTAGCTGGAAGTTCTCTCTTGCGAAGTTAGTGAGTTAATCGTTATTATTTTAAGATTTAATTCTGCAGTTCAATTCAAGTGTTATTAATGCGCTTGCTTAATTAAGACGCATTTATTAACTCCAAGTTTTGAGAATTAATCTGATTCGATAACAAGTATTTGTTTATGCATAAATTGGAACAGTACAAAACAGAAATAATTTCCTACCGGGTCTTAAATTTTTTAGACCGCCCATCATGTCAGTCATCATACTAGTTTACTTCTTATAACTGTAAGGTAAGAAGGAACTGAAACTGATGTAAAGGACTAGAGCATTGTCTATTGCTCCAAGTACGGATTCATTTACAAAGTGACTTCTTAACATTTGCAACTTGTGAGCGTCAATTGCCAACTCTTAATTGCTTTATTCGAGTGGGCTAAAAGGAGGAGCATGATTTAAACCACTTCTCATTTAACCCATTCTTAAAGTGGAGTGTTGTTACTACAGGTACATTGCGTACAACGTTAGGATTAATGCATCGTCGCAGGACAGCAGGAATGTAACGTTGGGAAATTAATGAGCGCTGGTGGAGTACATATTCCATTTATGTTCTCATTAATAATAAGACCGATTTCATGAAGAATTTAGTCGCTGGAAAAATAAATCACGCATATGTGTTTCTTCTTGATATTGACACAAGTTTACTAAAAGGATGAATCCGTTTACTTGTGTTAGTTTCATGATTTGGGTTTAGTAAACTAGTGTTGATTTAGTACTGGGGTATCTAGCTCGATATTAATCATTTTATGATATTTAATAAAGAGAGATTTACTTTTTTGCACTTATATATATATATATATAGGGTTCCTAGTCTCCAAAGTCCAAAGTCCGAATGCGGCCAATAACTTTTGAACCAAGACAGATATTGCAACCAAAGTTAGGTATTGGTATAGTAAAATGACTATGCACTATCAGATGAGATGAACAGCAGCGCCCCTGGTGGCGAATCGATGAAGTTAAATTTTTTTTTCTCGAAAAATAATAAAGATAGAGAAATATTTTCAATTAGGAAGTTGTCGATCATCTTTCTGTTAGTAAGAAAAGATACACGGCTCATGTGCAGTATGTACACATACTGCCACAAAGTGAGGTGTTCCGGAAGTACAAAACGAGGAGCTTTGCTTTGGACCAACGGAAAGGCTCGCCAAATTCACTTTGTAAAATTTAAAATTTCAAACTTTGTAATCCGTAATTTAAATTTTTAAACTTTGGAAATAGTGTCTGTATAGGTAATATATATGTAATGTACATAGAATAATATTCGACTTTGAATTCGTTTAAAATTGAAAGAACAACGACCTATTATTAATAGGCTGTGGGTATTCACCACCTTCCTTACAGTTCTCCAACGGATGTTGGTTAAGGACATTCCTGGTTTAGGCAAGACAAATTGTATACACATAGTAAAAGTTGCTCTGTGTATGGGAGCGTATTTTTGTCGTCTGTTCTTTATGACGCAAAAGAAACTCTTGCAAAATTTGTGCGATAAGCAGATTATTGTTTTCTTTTAGACATCATGCTAATTGTCTATTTTTCATCGTTCAATCCGGGAAGAGCAAACGTCTTGCTCGCTCAAAGCGACCACTGTACATTGCACTTTAACATCATACCAAATAAAATCTATATTTCCTCGTTTGATTCGTCAACTCATTATATGCAGGCTCATTGTCAGTGGGTCCAACTGTATGAATTTATTATGAATTTCTAGTAAAAGTTTGCAAGCAGTTACAGGTCGCTTGTCTGTAAAGATATCCAGCTCTTCAAAAATAGACGATTTGATATATTATGCACCTGTCTATGAGAAACCGTAAATATGTTCCGAACTCGGGCATGTAACCATCTTGGAGAATGTTGTAGGATGACCGGGAGCAGTTTCCTGTATTTCTTGCAGTGCCTCAAATATCCTTTTTCCTTCGTGTGCAATTGTCTTCAAAGTGTAATTGATGTACGCACTATAACTGTTGTTAAATGGAGTTTATAATCTGTGTTTCTGGTCTAATCTTCAGATACTGCGTCTTTAGCTTTGACTAAAAAGGTATTGATGCGGGTTCATATACACTCTTTTATACAAAATTTTAAAACAAATTTCCAGATGCCTTGTGCAAGATATATAGCTCCTGGGAACTAATGGTGTTACGTTTGATTCTCTTATTTTTTTTTTATTTTTTTTTAATACTTCACCTTTTGCGACCAGTATTTGGGGATTTTTTTAATTTACGTAGTTCTTCAAAATAATAATATTTTATACCTCAGGGATACAGATTATTCAATTCTTTACATGTGCATGTAACAGTATCTGTGATGCTTGTTTAACAAACGCTATATGCTCAAATTACTACATAAGAATTTGAACGAAATTATTATAAAAGGACTGATAAAAAAAGCTAGCTGCTTATGGTTTATATGCATGCATAACGACCCACGGGACATTTGGATGTAAATAATAGGATGTGATACTACTCAGTGGCGTGGGAAAGGGAGGGACCTAGGAGAATTAAAGCCCCCCTTTGGATAAGCAAGTACACTTTTCCCCTCTTTACGCCGAATTACTTTGCCTTTTCAAAAGCTGCTTGAAAGCCCTCATAATTTTGGAACTGCTGCACTCCTGATATTTCTGATAACACTCTATGTTTTCATTGTTTTCATATGTTTTCATATGTTTTCATTGGAAAATTTGTGAACAAAACAAGCACAAATATTTCAATCCGACATTTAAGAAGTTGAATATAGATTTTCTCTTCTCGTTATTAAGAAAATATATTCCTATTTATGGGGTTTGCAATTTGTGGGTATTATTTTGTTCCTTTTAAGGGCAAGTTAATCAGTGTAGATAGGTAAATCAAAATTAAAAATAGATCATAATTATTTCTTACTATTTTAAAATTCCTATATTTTCAGTTATCATAGTGATTAATGTTTAGTATTAGGGGGACCGGAAAGTAATGTCGTTTTTCTACATTAAATTCAAACAGATAAATTTTTACCAAGTTTTTATTTTTAATCAATAATGTAATCACCCTCGTTATCAACAACCTTTTGCCATCTAGTGTGCAATGTTTGATAATGACACAATGAGTTGATAAATGAAAAATAAATACTGACATGCGCAGAAACGACATTACTTTCCAGTCCCCCTAATACCTGGGGTGGTTTGTAAATTTGAATAGCGTTTTATTGCTAATATTCACAAGAAAGATGTAAATATGATAAAATTACGCCTAGGTCTTGCGTCACGAATTCCATTAGTAATGACAGATTTTAAAATTACAAAAATATTAAATAAATTCCATAAAATAAATATATTAATTATACGCTAGATGCTGTGATTCATGTCTCTCGTTAAAGTGTAGGTCGTTTTGTCGTGAGTTTTTTTATACAAGTATAGCCAAGTTACAAATAGTATTTAAATAAACCCGTGCTATTTATTACGATATTGAGACATAGTTCAATATAAAGCGACATTATGAAGTTTTCAAATATGTCTGATTATTTTTTTTTTGTACTATTTTGTAAAAATTGTATATAATTTGGTTTCTTTAAAGAATTCTTTCTTATTTACATCATTGCGTCTTGAAGAAAATTATTTATTTTTTAAAATTTGTTTGTCTTAGTATTTTCCAATTATTTTTCTTTTTACACATATAATTAAGAATTATTGTCCAAATTAGTATAAATAAATCATATGTATATACGATTATTTATAAATTACATTATTTTTTCCGCATAAGCTCTCTCTCTCTCTCTCTTTCTAATATTGATTAATTCACGGAGGAAATTTTCTTATAAATAACATGTAGCATTTTTGTAATGAGTGAAAAAATTGCATAAATACCCTTGCCTAAATAAAACTTTATATCACATTACTAATAATATAATTACATTGATATAATAGTATACCATGAATCTAATAATATCGTTAAAATCTGATAACATATTGTTGTTATTATGGAGAAAATGTCACAGTTCACGTTGCATTTGGTTATTTTCTTCGCTTTAATTATCAAGTCCTTTTCACGGGACTTAGATAAATAAAGACATTTTCGAATAAAGTAAATTGTCCCAATATCTATGTATTGTCCCATGTCAAGAAATATAAGTCCCCATGGGAAAATTTTCCCCAAGGTAGATTTTTTGAATTTGGTGGAAAAATGTATCGTTTGTTGTTTAAGTGCGTTGAGGGGGTGCTCCAGATATTTTAGTAAATACGCTTTAAATAAATAAAATAATAAATAATAACAATAAAAAACCAAAAACCAAATAATGATAAAAATAAAATAGTAATAAAATAATAAAACAAAATAATAATAAAATAATAACAATAAAATGGTAATAATTGCAATTATTTTTTATTGTTATTTATAGTTTCTCTCATGTCTTTCTAGGGTTCAGGTATGATTTTTAGTTAGTACACGGAACTTTCGATTTTGAAATTTCTTTTGAGTTCAACGCTCTTTTCCAATAGCAAATACCCCCCCTTCTCCCTCTTCTTGCACCTAACGCGGCAGTGCTTTCTAAGAAAAGAATAGCAAAGAGGTGTTTTTTTTTTAGAATCATATTTTCGAACATAAAAGGACTTGATGTATGGAAATAAGGCGGAAGCGTCATCTTCAATATGGTTTCCGGTTAACACGATGTTCCTGGTTTCCCCAATTTTCTCAGGAGTTTTTCTAAGAATGGGGAAATGAACACACACACACAAGGTAGCATCGAACTTTCACCTTCTTATTGCCGTCTTGATTTACGGCCTCGCTATATACGGGACTGGCGGGGATAAAGGATTATATGTTTTGGCGTCTTTCCTCCACTTTCTCTCCTATAATTCTACCTATAATTTTATAAAAGCCTTTGTCAATTCTTAAACAGATTATTCAGATACGATTTTACATTTCGTTCTTGTTCTTACAGTTGAAAAGCTCTTCGAGAAATCTTATCTCATATTAAAGCTGATTATATTCTACACATCGAAAGGGGTGTTTTTAAAAAATTACCCGTCATTGCAACTGTCGCCGAATTAAGCAGTTAAGAAGGGGGTGCGAGTCCCGATTTCTCCATAGCAACTGA
>QLNU02015360.1:258462029-258482264 GCA_006491805.2 Dysdera silvatica | reverse complement strand
GGATTTTTAAGCATAAAATTTAGCTCAAATAATATGCAAATATGCACGAAATTATTACAAAATATGCAAAAATATGCAAGTGCATAGAAATCTGGACCCTACTCATAAGCGATGTTTCGAAATGTATAAAATGACAATTTATTGAAACAGTGCAAATGTTCTTGAAATCATTACATAATATGCACTGAAATGCATAAAAAATATCACCTTGTTACGTCCTTGAATATGAGTATGCACAAAATTAATACAAAATACACACCACAATGTATGAAATATGCACGGAAATATGTTTTTAAATATGGCATCATAAGAATTGTCTTGGACCTAAGGACGCCGGCAGGTTGAAATTTAGTGGGGAGGCAAAAGCCTTAAAAAATGGAAATTTTTACCTCACCTTTTTAATTTTACCTTTTTTTTTAAAAGAAAATCGAAATATGGGGGAGGGGAAAATGGCCCTCCCTTGCCCATACCTGCCGGCGCCCATGGCTTGGTCTGGAAGATATTATACTTGGTTTCGACTTTGAAAGTATTACGCATATTGAGAAACATCATCACAGAAATGTGAAGACTCATAAAATTATTTTTTTCTAACTTTAATATTATCTAATTATATCATTTACACTTGAAACATATTCTGTACCATTTTTTTTATTCTTATTTAAAATTTAAAAAAGAAAAGCCTTTTTTTAAAAAGAACATCGAATTAATCTAATTGATTGAATTACAAGCGGATTAGAAAAATACACACTTTTTGAAAGTTTTATGAAAATTTTGAAAGAATTATGCCGGAAATATTCAAATATTTTAAATATGAAAAATATACGCACAAAGGCAAATATGCTAAAACACGTACAGGGTGCATGAAATCTGGGCCCCTATATATATATATATATATGTTTTAGTAACAGGACTGATCAATCATATACAAACATTTATTGAATGTGCCAATAAATAAGTTATAAAATATTATTCGGCTGGTCAAACATGTTTTTAATTCATTTAAGCACGCAAGACAAAAAGAAAAGTAATCAGATCATTTTCAATTTTCAGTTATAGAATGAAAATAAGTTATGAAATTGAGTACTGTTTCCGATGTATTTTCACTATTTTTTTCCAATAAATAAATTTAGTCGCACAAACATATGTTCATAAATAATCAATTTTAAATTAATTTTTTTAATGTACTTTTGAAATAATTGCTATAAATTTGTTTATTTAAAATAGAGATATACGGTTCAGAAAAGGAGTAAAACTGAAATTATATAAAGTTCTCACAGCACTACTTTATATTTAAACATGCTTATAATGCTGTGTTAAAATATGTATTATGAACATGACGAAACAGTTACGAAACGACACGAGGTAATATTAGCTTGTATGTACTCTTCTTGAAAAAAAAAATTGTTTCGCTTCTTACGAATTACTAATTGCACGTGCAACAGTTTTTTGATTGAGCTAAATAAGCAGAAACTATAAATAAATTACAGATCGTTATATTCACAAAATAAGGTGGTCAATATTCTGAGATGTCGACATCCATGCATTATTTTTAATTGATTTGTTTCATTAGTATTATTTTTAAAATAAATTGAAAAAAATTTCCTACCATCCAAATACTATTCAAATAAAATGAGCCAATTTTATAAAAAAATGCCTTTTCATATTTTGCAATTTAATGGTGAAAGAAAGAAATGAATATGAATGAAACTGAGACATAGATATGTATCAATATTGATGTGTGACATTATCAAATATATTTAAAAAAAAATAGTAAATTCTGCTGTTAGATTTACGATAAACATCGTAAGATTTAGTACACTCAATATACGCCGAAAATTTATGTCATTTTCAGGCAATAGAGAATAAATTGAGTTAGAGCGGATAGACAATTTGACAGGTCCAGTTATAGTAAACAAACAAGCTAATATTGTGAGTTACAGAAATTTAATAGTCAAGAAATGGATAAAAAATTGAAAATTGCAACTCTAGCTGAATTCTGCTACTGTTTTTTCCCTTGTTTTTATTAAAACTGTATGTAGTTTGAAGTCAAATAACTTTGTCCAAAGAATCTTGACTAAACATTGTCAGTGACAAATTATTAGTACTTTTGAAATCGTTAATATTTAAATAGTCATGTGCTAATCGAATCAAAAGTTAGAAGGCGCTGGATAAATTTTTGTTTTGTTTCAAATATGTAGTAATCGGTTTTAGTGCATTATTCATTTTTCCTTCCATAAACGGTGTTTATTTTTAACTTGAATGTGTTTTGGTTAGAACAAAAGACTTACAATTCATATCTTCGTATGATATTTTTTAGAATTTTTAAAGCCGCTAAATAAAATGAATTTAAAATTCTGGATATTGATTAGCTAGATTTCCCACTGCTGCCATTTTTTTTTATAATTATGACTAATTTTGTGTGATTATGCAACTTAAACAATTACTTCGACGACTTGCCTTCGGAACCATTTCAACTTTTATGATCGTACGTTATAAAAACATCACATTAAAAATATAATACTCCTTAAAAACAATAAAAATTGATTCCCTTTTGAGTTTTCACCAAAACTGTCATCAATAAATCTGGCATCGATGAAAATGTCATCGAAACTATCATCAATGAAAAATGTCATCGAAACTGGCATTAATGAGTAATCCAATTCTACATCCTATTAAAGTTCATATTTGTAATATGTGGAAAGAGGGTGGGGTCGTTGGCTCTCGAGTTTGAGAAACTCGCCAAAGGATGACGAACCCGCCAAGTTGACGCTTCTCTCCGATGAGGGAATTCAATTAAAAATTTCCGACGGAGGAAGAGGAGGAGGAAAAGAGGTTGTTTTTTACTCGAGAGCTTTGGTTTCTATGGAAACACTGGAACACGAAGACGGCGGAAAAATGCTCTTCTTTCGTCCCATTTCTAGGGGGGAAGGGGGTAAGGATAAGGAGCGGAATAGAATAAGAGAGGTTTAGGAGAAAACAACTCTAGTGGTTAATCGCGCCCCTTATCTGGCCGGCTTTAATTACGAAGGCTTGTTTGCCAGTCTTAAAATTATCCAATCTCCCCTTCTCAGCATTTTGAGTGTCCTCACCGTATCGTTACAGCTACAGACCCTATCTCAACATCCTTGTTTGCCCTCTTTAAAGAATTTTTGTTTATTGCATCAGCCTTCGCCTGGTTTCATCTTGTTTGATTTTTTGAAATCCCCGGGAAAATATTTGTTGGCAATCGATGACAGATGATGGTCATGGTAATGGAGTTCCGTTATCAAGAAAAGCCAGTCCAGAAAGATGACGTGGATGAATGTTGTTCATAACCATCGATATGCCAGGCAGGCCCTTTTTATTAAAGATCGGGGAATATATTTTTCGATTTTATCACTTTTCACCAATAAATAATGGCCGTTTACAATCCTCGTAATGCTTGAATCCGACGTCGAGGGCCGTGTGTTGGAAAGGTCCTCTGCAATAATTTCGTTACATTCATCAGGTTTTCTATTTGGAGCTCTTTCGCATCATTTGCTGATTTTTAAATGGGGTGTGGCACATGGGCTGGAAAATCTCGTTTGGCAAACCGTTTCGTCTTCAAAGATGTGTTTTTTTTTTTGTTGGGGGCATTAGGAATGGTTCGATGGTTAAAAGGGTTTTGCCCATTAACCGTAAGAGCTTAATGTTCGCGTTTCTTCTTCGAAACGCACTTCTCCCTTAAATTTAAATTGCAAGGGTGCTTTCTTTCGGTTCCTCTTTTCTGCTCTAATTCTTCGCCCTCCCTCTCTTCAGTACCTACCTTCCTACTAGGCCCGCAAACTGCTATGCAAATTCTTTACCGGTGCAAAAATATTTGCAGCGAGCCAATGTTTACCGACGCACTATTTAAGACGTAATTACTGCCTTCCCCTTCCCCCATCCCTTGGTCCTAATCTTCTTCTTCTTCTTCGACTGTCTTATCTGGGTTCTTCCCTTTTACGCATCCCTAAATACCGAACCCCCCAGAAAGAGCAAATGAGCGTGTTCTCACGCACTTTCTCTGACGCATGGAAATTCAAGAAAAAACCACCCCCGCCTAGGAGAGTTTGGGGAGAGATGTGGGTGAAGGATAAAGTCGGGACATAAGGGTGAAATTTATTACCTCCTGCTCTCCTTTTCTCTCGAATTTGTTCTCTCTATTTTTCATTACTTAGTAAGGTTGCTGCTGTTCGGTCTTGCACACAAACAAGAACTGCGTTGCGCTTGAAGAATTTCAGGCGTGGCGAAGACTATTTTAATGTCCGCCTATAGAGTTTTGAAGTTTGCTCGATTTGTCACTTTTCATCGGCGATAACTTGGAACGAAAAGGAGAGGGAGGACAAATAAACAAATAAATAAGGGGCCCCCTGCTCACAAAGTTCGAAAATTCGCGAAAATAGGAGCTAGTTGACAGAGTAATTTTTATCTTGCCCCTTTTTTCTTTCCGTGTAATGACAGTCATAAAATGAATAATCGTAATGGATGACTTTTGACAAGCCACGAAGGTTCGAAAACGACTAATGACCAAAGGGGTTGGCTTACAAATCCTAAGAGGGCCACGTTTTTCAAAATAATTTTTCTGAAAATACCGAAGAGTCGTTTGTGGTGCAGCATTGGAAAGTACATAGTCGCTTGTGGTGTAGTATTGGAGCATCAATAATACGTATAGTTTTCTAAACCTACCACGTACGTTTGCAATATTGTAATTGTGCCTCGTAACAGATATTACTTATATGTAATTTCAATTCTGTGTGGTGGTTTGGAGTGGTACCCATTTCAAGGGGTCCACTAGGGCGGCTGCAACGGTATGTTCAAAATTGTGACTTAGCAGCTGCTACAGAGAATTTGTAGTTTAACGCAAGGCAAACTCCAATAGTTAGTAAGCAATCACAATAACTCAACATCGTTAATCACCGTTGTAGAGACAGCAATGGATGACCAAATACACATCCTTTGGAAAACCATTCCAAACTATTTTAAAAAGTCTTTGAAAGTTCTGGATAGCATAAAATTAAATTTGAAGGTTCAGTAATCTATGACTCATGTAGCTTAGTTTCTTTAATTTTACACTCAAACACCTTTGTTTCAATTGTAAAGTTGACTCCACTTTTTGTTCGTTTGCATTTTATAACGCAAGCATGGCTGAGATCGTGTTGTCCCAGTACCTATAATTTCTCCAGGAACCTTCGCCTAGAGCATCAACCTTCGGACCACGGAGCTGTAGAAGAAACGGCAAACGCGGGACACCTATAGGAAACAAACTTGAGTTGTTCAACCGCTAGGCAGATATGTTACCACCACAGGGAAATCCGCCTACAACAAGATGGCCTCTAATGGTAAGTTCCGCGGCGCAGACAGATACAGAGCGTATTAGGTTAAACCTTTTGTCTATCAACGATAAACTGCGTATAACGATAGCCTTTCCTGGTACATAGAACATCGTTACAGACAGATTTCATGTATACTATTATTATTAATTTATCTTTCTCTTTCCTTCGAATATTAAGACCGTTCAAAATAAAGGAAAAAATTCTGACGTCTCAGGACTGATATGGTAGGCATGGGGACCGACGGCATAAAAATATTGGGGGGACAGTATACCAGTGAAAGGCAGCTTGTTGTTAATGAGGGCCGTAGCCAGCGGGTGGCCCCAAGGGCCTTCCCCCTTCTGAAACGTTTTAGCTACCAATATTTATTCATTAGAGAGGTTGTGAAATTTTTTTTCCTAACCTGAAAAAATTTCTGGTTAAAGCCTTGTTGTTAACCACTCTTTACAGCGATAACAGACATCAACAAAGCAGTGTTTAATTTAAATGTGCTTCTGCTTGATGACGTTCACTTTACCATAAAATTAATATTCCAGTCACATTTCCAGTTTCATTTTCACATGCAATGCTCCTTACTAAATTTCGTATTTATTACACTGATGATGATGATGCAGGCAATCAGTTTAATTTATGTCGTTGATAATGAGCTTAGAGGGCCAAAAATTTCCTTGAGCTTGCGAAATTAAAATAAAGAAACTATAGTTTTAGTTGTAACGTTATTAAAAACATTCCGTTTGAAAGTTGAAATAATAACACGTCAATAAAAACGCTGCCGTGCAGAAAAGAGAGCTATATAATACAATCCAACAAAAGGTATAATTACATCAAATAAATGACAAAGCGTATTTTTTTATTTTACACTAAATACACTACGCCGAAAAATATAACCACATTCCTTAGATTAAAAAAAAAAGAAAAGAAAGAGAAAATATTTTAAACTTTGAACGACGTTACCTATTATAAAATTTTTGTTTGAAATTGTGGGGGACCATGATACGGACATTTGGGGACGGGCCCTGCCACCCCACTAACGGCACCCGTGATGGTAGCTGACGGCTGTCCAATCTTTCCAATATTTTACAGTTTCTTTTCTGGCGCAGTATAGCCCAGATGCTCTTGCGCCATAAAAAAGCCAAACAAACGGTTTCTTTTCAAAATAAACGGTCTGGAAAATAAATACCATGTTATGTCATGTGATTGGCATGACGTTGAATGTGGACGTCGCAGAGTTGCGCGACGAGCTACGGGACCTAGAACAGTAGAGCTACCGGCGCTAAATTATACAGCAGAGCTACAGGCACCAAATTCCCAACAAACTGGATATTAAAATATGCTTGGCACATAGGCATCCATTTTCGAGGTTGCAGTTCAGTTGCGAAACAATACGGTTTATTCCGATATCCACGTATTTATGATTTACGATTAGTCAAACCTTTCCTATCGGCAACCCAAAATTCATCAATTAAAATAACAAACAGCAAAAAACGCATATATGACGCGTACATATATATTATTATATTTATATAAAATGCATATAAATTTTGGTGTAGGGTTCTTTTCAGCGGGTATAAATTTGTGAGCTTACAAATTTTGATTTTCTAACCTTTCAAAAAAAAAATATTGTTTCTGGTATAATTTTATTGAGTTCATAAAAATAATTTTTTTGCAAACGAACTCTCTAGGCATGTGTGCTTGGTCGTTTAGGTCTAAATGTGTTCCTAAATCAGAAGTTCTTAAACTTTTTTTTTGTTTTGGCTTGCTTCGCTTTCTTAAGCATGTAAAAATTTTCTGGCGCACACTGTATACAAATTTAAAAACTAGATTCATGTATTCAGAATTAGTAATGACGGTTTTTCGAGGGGCCAATTACTAATCGATCATGGAAGTAATAAATTTCTATAGAAATGGTATATGTTCTCATTCATAAAATAGAGTAGAACCCTTATTAGCCGAAATAAAGGGGCGAAATTATGTAAGCGAAATTTCGGATAACACGAAAATTAAAATTTCAGTGTAAAAATGCGAAGAAACTACAATATTTATCCAAAAACATGTTTATTTACATTTCACTAAACTACTATATTGACAGCGAAAACGTCACAAAATATATGTGTGTGTTAATTAAAACATCAACCGATTTGTAGAAATAGTCCTATACGAGCTTGTAGCCAAGATGAAGGGGCAACTGGGTCAAGATAAGGGGCACATGGGGCAGGAGTGTACCCGGGGGCTCACGAGTATATAATGCCAGAGGAGCGAGGTGCAGAATTAGGACATTATGCCACTATAAATCCAAATAAATTTGTCACTCTTCTGATGGCTTTTTTTTTATTAGTTTATTGCAACTACAAATACTGTAATATTAGCATATATCAAAGTTTGTATTTTAAATTTTATGGAGGGTATATTGGGTGAGTGAGGAATAATTATATAAAAACAGTTTTATATGTTAACTTTTAACAATTTTCGATATTTTAACATTTTGTTATTAATGTTCTATATATATATATAAATAGCTCAATGGGGTCACGCCTCTGCTGGCCTCGGATTGGCTGCAGACCTGGTCTTATACCTTTGGATATATGTCCAAAATCTGACAGTTGTTATAATAGAAATAAGATACAGAGTACCAGGGAGGAAATTTACATACAAAAGGTTAAACACTGGTAAAATAGCAATGAAAAAGATCACTCAAGCTTGGGTGATCTCTTTCATTTGCTATTTTACTTGTGTCTAATATTTTGTAAATAAAGTTGTTACACTAGTTTCTCTTCCAGCTCGAGCACACTAGAAAACAAACATAATTTAATAAAACATTTTTGACTAAAATGCTGAACACGTGTCTACTGAAAATAGTAATAAAAATAAATGTAGCATGTCATTTCGGTTAACTTGAAATTTGTAAAGTTCGGATAATCGGTTTTCCACTGAATACTCCCATGAAATTCTCGTGTTGACGTGAACAACTGTTCCCAATGAAAGGCATGATAGCAAACTTGTTATATTCTCAAATTTAATCGTGTAACTTCCATGTAGCATTATTTCGTTATCAGAGAATCAATGATAGATTGATGAATGATAGATTGATAGATGATGATGATGATGAATGATGATGATAGATGTAGTAGTGACTTGAATTTTTATTAATTCTCAAATATTGGGGTGTTTAGAGGGCAAAAATTGTAACATCGACATTTTTTGTTTAGTCACAGTTATTTTTTAGAACAAAGAGCACTGAGGTGAATATGTTACCTAGATTCCATCGAAATGGTCTATTTTTAAATTTCGTATTACCTCAATTTCTTATATAAAAAAAATTATATGAAAAAAGGGGGACATAAATTAGTTCGCTAAAAAAAATCTACAGTCCCTTATGTTTTAAATGGAATATTTTGAATGTACTACTTTTCAGAGCGTGAACTTTTGTTGCTATTGTTAAAACGCTGGACATAGAAGCAAATTATAAGAATTAAATTTCATCACAGTTAACGAGACGTTTAAAAATCTATTTCATGTATTCTGCATAAAAAGAAAATTATTTTATGGTGAAGAGATCGTTTTTTTTTTTGTTTGAATGAGTTTTAGAGAAAACTTGAGGGTAGCAGGTGTAACTTAGTTTCCAGCTTTATTTTTCGAAGGAAAAATCTTTAATTTATATTTTAAATAATTGTGTTTTCAAAATTTCTGCTCACGGAACTCTTTCGGTTTCATAAAGTATTCACGGATCCTTATATTCTTGCTCACATAAATATTGAATACCCATGTGATAGATATTCAAAATTCATTAAAACAAACAGTGAGATAGGTATCCGCAAACTATAAGTAAAATTCAAAGTAACCATTATAAAAGTTCACTCACAAACCCGCTTAGAATTCGCGGACCATAGTTTAAGAAACAAGATATTAGACAATTGTACTTTATTTAAAAAATTGCAGGTAAATTAGACAGATAAAATACACAAAATACTCGATAAGACATAAATAAAATGATGGCGCGTAGTCCATGCCAGATTTAGATATAGGCCAAGTAGGACCAAACCTACGGAACTGCGAGTTCGGGGATAAATTGATCTTAATTTTTCATAATCTTGACTAACTACAAGAATTCGCGTGCTCTGTCCTCACTGTGCCAATTTTATGAAAGTGACATTTTAATCTTCATACGTTTCTCCGCGCATCGCGGATTTGAATTCAAAATTGCAATAATTTCCATATGGCATTATTTATAAATGTAGAAATGAAAATAATCATACATATAATTAATATTTAAAAAGAGGAAGTTCCCTTTCTATTTCTTTATATTTTTTCTTGACTGATTTTAATGAGGGAGCATAAAACATTTTGTTTAACGGTCTGAAATATGCAACTACGGCCCTGCACGTGGGATGTCTATGGGCTCAGTTTTCCATGTAATTAATTTTGAAAACGCATTTTAGTTTTTGCAGCTATTAGTCCATATTCGTATGGTAATGCATAATTAGCGTAATTACTAAAAACTGGTTAAAGCGCTACGGAATATTCAAGTTAAAATTATGTGCGCCGTGTGTTAAAACTCTAGAAACTACGAATTTCATTAATTTTTCTTGTTACTCGGTGAGAGAACTCCATACTCGGAAACTTAACTTTTGCTGTGCTGAGCGCCACAAGCACAAATTAAGCATTAATCAATTTTACTAAGTAGAAATTAATGATTCTGAGTAAATGAATGTTAATTGGTGTCAATGAAATAAATGGAGTATTTAAAACATGCCTTTCGTCTTAATTTAAGAGCACATGTATCATAAATCATGTTTGTGGAACATCCTTTAAATGCATGCATGGCGTTTATTCAATTATACCATTGGAATTTATTTAAGTTTGCGTATAGGATATTATAAAATAAATTTGTTCTATGATTAAATATGCGTGCTATTGATTTCATAATTGATTTTGAGATTTCTTTTCCCGCATCGTGGATTTTAAATGATTAAACTGACTTGAAAAGAATTTATGAGTTTAGAGAACTTCAGTCGATTAATAGAATATTTAATATACCCGTTAAGTTTCTGCGACAGCAGACAAGTAATTGCTGTGGATGATAAAAAGGAATTGTGAAAGTAAGAGTAGGAAAAGGTAGTACAGAAAAACATTACAACGGTCTGCAGTAATACCATATAAACAAGAAAGTATTAACACAAAGAACCTTGCTACCCAAAACGGAAGACCTTATAGTTGCTACATAAGACCTGGCCAAAGGAAGGAAAACTTATAGAAATATTTCCCGATGAAAAGACGGCGATAAAAGTAGTAACGCTATTTAATCTCGGAAGCAAGATCACGCGAAGTTACAAAACACATACGCACACAGATGACAAGTAGAACCAGGAACAGATATCCAAAACAATCTAATAGAAGTTGGAAACTGAAGCTGATGTGATAAAACTGAAGCAAGTCCAGCAAACAAGATGTTACAAAAAAGTGACAAAATTAAAATACAGTAAACTTAAATTTCCATGACAATTTCTTGATCTATACGCGTAACTTTTACATATTTATGGCCCTGATAGAATTATGCAAAGAAAATACAATCCGAGGAGGATATAGAGGCTATACAGGGGCGGACTGCGCTGCCGGCCAACCGGCTCCCGCGTAGGTGCGCCCTCATGGGCCATAGGACTCGCGCCCTCTGATAATCTAATGTATGCACCCTTTGAGAGGACCCAGTCCGCCCCTGGGGCTATAAATGAATTGAATTGTTTTATAGTGTCAAATGTTTGGGGCATTCTCATTAAAAGTGGTTATTGTGGCCGCTTTATCAATTAAGGACCATTATGTAAGTCAGTGAAGTTGCTTGAAGTCAATATACTTTTTTACATGTCTTTTTGCCTGTTAAACAGGGTAGTAGCATTAATTTTTATCCGATCAGGACAAATAACTTTGTTGTCCAGAGCAATTACCCACCAAGAAGTTTATTTTCCTGATGTTATGGAGGTTTAGTTCCTGATCCTTATTAATAACTCTTGAATAGTGAGAATATCTACCTTTTCTCAATTTAAGCCTCGATGCAGGTCCTTCCGTGCCCGCCAGGCGGTGTTCTACGCGGCTGAAGTTAAGGCCCTCGTAACGTGTCACTCCTCTTTCCAAACCTAATATCCTTGCATTACCAGACTGTGGATCCATTCTATATGACATTACTTTAATCATAATTCTTGCTACTGATGGGCGACTTACACCTGTCATTGTTGTAATTTACTTCAAAGATAACTTTCGTTTAACAAGGTTACAACTCCATTTATAATTCCAGATAGAGGCTTAATTTTCGTTAATCTCGACCCCATCATTCCGCGCCTCATTTTTAATTATGCAATTACTAAACTCAATGTACGTCCTAAATTCATTAAATATGTATCTGCAAAAAACATATAAAATTCCTTGTGTGTGTATGCAATCTTTTGGGCTATCAATGAACTAACTGAATGCAAAATTGGAATATTTTTGTGAATTTTTTTCGTGAATGAAATTTTAAGTTTGCGGCTCGGCAAGTACATATAAATATGACGGAGGTTTTATAATTCAAAACTAAATACAAAACGCGTGTTTCGACGCACAGATATAGCTCATGTATAAACCTTTATTTTACATTTAATCTCATTGACAGAGAAAGATTAAGCATTTATTAACGTTGCATATTTTTACATAATATTTTATTGTAATCACATAATTGCTATGCACTCAACTGCGGAAGAAAAATGCTCATTTATAAATCAAAGAGAAAAATTAAACTCTTGGTTTAAGAAGTTTCTTTGCAAATAAAAAAATATTGCGTAGTTTCTCTTACGAAACTTAATTTGGTTACAAGTGCACTATCTGAAATATATATGTGCATTGGTAGTACTGTAAACATTCAATACTGAATACTTGGTATGTGACGTACTATATGAGAATTGGATAACCACAGACTTTGCACATCTGGACTTTATCGCCAAATGTGAAAGCTTCTCCAGTTCATATAAAACCTCATAGCTACGAGGTGAAAAATTATCATCACATTGAAACAGACATATTTTTTAAAGAGTGCGCTTATATTTTGAAGTATTTAAAAAAATTTAAAGCACATTTTATATAAATTACCAATTTTAAAAATATATTTTCCCAAAAATTTTGAGAACTAGTTGGCATATTTTTTTAAAGAAAAGTTCATCCATACCTTCTTATTTTGCCCTCGTATTTTGAATATATATACTCTTCACCTCTATCTATCTCTAAAAAAAGTTTGGATTATTGCGGATAGTAGCGTGAAAATTCAAAACTCATGGGGGCTCACGTGGCTATGGGGTCAGGGGCTTAAGTACCTTTAAAGAAGATTTTGTGATGCGGCCTATGGGAAAATAATGTGTTTTGACACCCAATGGGGAGGGTCTGTGACCCCGAGCTCCCCCTTTCCTTCGCCATTGATTACGGACATTCATTTCAATTGTAAATATAAATCATGAAACTAAATTACTCAATGATGTTTGCATCGCGATACTGTATCAACGATGTCTAAATATTATCAGTAAAATATATTCTGCAATTTTTATAAATGATTCTTAAAATATGTAAAGAAACTTTAGACATCTCATACCAAAATTTTCCACACGTCGTATTTGAAACTGAAATAAAAAATATATATTATATATGCCTAAAATATTGTTTGTTTGTTTTGTGGTTTTACGGCTCAAAGACTACAGTGGTCATGCTGCGCCGGGACCTACAGTTTTCCGAGGAATCCGAACCTCTTAAGGCCTGGGGAACCAAACCCCGGACTACAGTGAGCAGTGCGATCTTTTATGAGATCTCTGAGTAAGCGTTCTTTTTGCACTGCTGGGAGTCGAACCCGGATTAGCCGCGCAATAGGAGAACGCGTTACCACACTGCGCCACCGCAGGGCCTTATGCCTAAAATAAAAGCAGAAATAGTGCAGTTTCTTGGAAAATAATGATTTGACTTTTATGAATATTTTTAAAATGGCTAAGTACTATTTTTTATGTTCATTTATTATGAAATCTGTAAGGTTATGAATAAGTTTTCAAGTTGGTTTTTGTGCTAGGAAGACAATGCAAAAATAATAAGTGTGCGAATGGTTAATTTTTTTTAATTGCATGCACGGTTTTTGTGTGAAACGCTAGGAATATTTTCTTCCATTAAATTTTATTTTTATAGTTCAAGGATATGTGAATTAGTGTCAGTTATTTCAAAACAAAATACACGCAAACGCAGTTTCATATGAGTTGGAGCGACATTTTACAATTATTTCTTTGGAAAACAAACGCCCACCTTCGTCAGAAATTTGTTTAAAGAATGTTGCAATGTTGCGTTTGGAAAAATTTCTGATGAAGGTGGACGTTTGTTTCCACCGAAACAATTGCAAAATGTCACTCCAACTCACATTAAACCGTGTTTGTGTGTATTTCGTTTTCAAATATTTTACTGCGCAGTGCATTGCTCTTCTTTTCACATAGTTTCAGTTATTTTTATAATAAAAATCGTAGTTTTAAGAAACGATTTTAAAATAGTTGCAACTGAATAAAATATGAAATTATTGACCGATATTTATTAATAATGCCACGTCCTATTCTGTTGACGTATTGTTGACTTCGTATTTGCCTTGTACTTCAAAATAAAACATGCATACGACTACATATAAAGGTAATTGACGATGTTCATCACTTTCTTTCTGTACAGTTAACAATGTTTTCGTTTCTGGCGCATTTCAGGAAGACATAGTTCTTCATCCGACAACTGATTTATACAATTATTTCCGATTACGTTTTATAGTTGCAATGGTCAAAAATAACTTGCAATATGTTGATTTAAAAAAAAATAATTTGATTGAAATGGCGTTTTGCGTTTATGGAAAACGTTGATATTTGTTGTTCTAAATTTATTTTGACAGAACTGTACTTTGCGATCAGTTTCAAGGCTGTAGAAAGGGTAATTATCAATATGCACTTATCCGTATTTTTAAATAATAGCACCTATTCTTGTATGAATTAGGTTCTAATTAAAAATTATCCTGAATTAGATGTAATGATTTATTTAAAGACTGACATACTTTTCGCCGCCATGTTTATATTAACAACTAGTCTATAACTAGTTAAGGAAAGTGACTAATAGACTCACTGCTTTATATTTCATGCATATTCCTGTTTTCCGTAATATATTTTGTCAGTTTCAACTCACAAATTGCATATTAAACTATGAATAATTGTATTAAAATAATGTTACAGATATTTTCAAAAATTTTATTAAATACGGAGATTCCCTCTCACCCTGGGCATCGTGTAATTGATGGTAGCGTTATTTATTGTCATCGCAGCCATACAAAGTACTATTTAATAAAGGAGGCAAAATTACTTAGATGGCAAAATATTAGACTTACTTTATTGCCAAAGCTTTTAATAATAAAACCAGTAAATTTGAATTTTGAAATATTCTGATCAGTGTTGAAATTTTTGGTCGTAAAAATTTTTGGACATTTACTGCTATGGGTCGTAAAATTGTCTTACCTTACTAAGGTAGTAAAGTCGCTGATTATAATTAATTACCATTCTAATTAAATTTAAGAAAGTAATTAATACATTTCGTTATACAAGAAGGATAGAAACGAATAAACAGAACTGAAAACCAAACAACATTAGAAAATAAAAAAAAACATAAAAGAGACAATACAGAACCGAAAAATAAACAATATTAGTTTGCACAGGCATTTGTTTCGAATTACTGAATTGTGGTTAATTTTTTTAAAAATTTGATTTTCCGTTCTTTGATTATTTAAAATGTTTCGTTGTGAGCCATCTAGACTGAGAGATATTGATAGATATACCTACATATTGATACCTAGATATCGACTAGATATTGATACCTAGATATCGACTAGATATTGATACCTAGATATCGACTAGATATTGATACCTAGATATCGACTAGATATTGATACATATACCTAGATATCGACTAGATATTGATGCATATACGTAGATATCGACTAGATATTGAGATATATATATATATGATATATATATGCCTAGATATTGATAGATATGCCTAGATATCGATTAGATATTGATATATACCTAAATACCGACTAAATATTGATAGATATAACTAGATATCGACCAGATATTGCTAGATATACCTAGATATCGCTTTATGTATGTGATTCTACATCTAGATTCTACAAAGATAAAACCGGTGTTTTCTATTTAGAGATCCTTTCCTTTCATATGGGCAACATAATGATCAACGAAAGTGATTAACACACACGAGAGCTTCACAGGAATACATAAAATATAATAAGAATAGTTTATTCAACCTATGTAAAGTTTTTGGTGCTACATTTGTTTCGTAATATTTTGTTATATTATAATATATTATTGTTACATTGGTATGGTTGAGATTAAAAGGACGTTGGCTGGTGATTAAGTTAGAAATGGAGGAGAGTAGAAAGATATATAGCTTAAGATATAGAGAATATAGCTAAAGATATAGAGAATATAGCTAAAGATATAGAGAATATAGCTAAAGATATAGAGATTATTATAGAGATTAAGAGTTATAGCTGGTTAGAAGGCTCCCCTCCAGATAGATAAAATGAAATGAAATCAAAATTCCTTCATGTACATTAAAAACAAGACGTATAAATGATGCAAGATAAAATAAATGTTCAAAACCCTTTCAACCGAGGCGCGTTTAATTTCTTTGGTTCTCCAGAAGGAATTCTTTTAATTTATTTTTGAATTTGTTTTTAGGTTTAAGTTGTTTAAACAGCGTTGGAATATTATTCCATAAATCTATGCCGTAATGGCTAATAATATTTTTTCCTATATTAGTTCTTATTTTTAATTTGTTAAGTTCATTTTTATTTCTTGTGTTATGTGTGATTGTTTTTATTGATTAAGATAAAGTTTAATTATAATAAAATACTACATAATATTTTACAATTCGATTTCTTTGAATTTATATTTGGACAAATTTAATGATGAAGAAAACATTTGATTTTGATTTCTTTAGACCTCACGAAAAAAAAAATTTTTTTTATGTATTATGGCCTTATTATAGAAACTGCGGTATTGGACAGGATGAAGCTCGAGTTGACGCATGCATTTTGATTAAATAGAAGTCGTGAGTGAGTTTGGGCACCACATCTTTTTAAATTTTTTAATTAAATTGCGATATCTGGCATGTCTTTCAACTGGTTGTAAATTTTGCTATTCATACAAGGCAGAGTTTTGGTAATATTTTGTAAGGTGGCGATTAATATAATTTTTGATGCTTTTATATCCACGTTCCTTGGCTCAAACTGTAACACACTGGTGTACCATTGCAAATTTTGGTGAGTCACAAAGAAGAAAAGGGCATAGCCCCGTGTTGGCATCGAACTGGCGACCTCTTGGTACACAAGAGAACCTTTGGATTCCAATCAAAAGGACTAGCTCAAATTTGCGATGATGGGTCAGAGCCATCTAGTTTGAGCCATGGAACGTTGGTGCCAAAACATCAAAATTTTCATTAAAGAAAGTGGATGTAATTTTTCCAAAATGTATTTAAATAGATCAAGTTTTACCAATCTTGAATTGTGAAATAGTTTGACGATTAGTGCGAGTGAGAGATTATGATAATCATGACGGTTCTGAGTTCACAATTTAAGAGAATGAATAAAGTGAAATGAAAATATTCACTTGGCGTAAAGATTTTATTCTAAAATTTCAGCATTTTTTATTTTCACCTTAGAACTTTTTTAAACTGTCTGCTTTAGCAAAACCATTGATAAACTATATAATTGCACTAACTTTAAGATTTTCTCAAAACTTAAATGGAGAATTCATAATTTCATTTAATTTAAATATTTGTTATTAATTATTTTTATGGTAGTTTGCTAAACTAAGAAGTGACAATTCTGTTAATTTGTCAACCGAAGGAATTTAAGCTACACTCGACAAAGAGAACAGCTGGCTTTCAAAACATTGAATTGTTAAGGCTTAATTTCCAGTGTCCAAATAACAAATATTATAGATTTTCTGGTGAAATTTTATATTGTCTTGTTGGTAATTTTTAAGCGTTTCATTTTGATATATAATATGAACTGTTTTTAAAAAAATCTTGCAAGAAGGTCTGTAATTAATGAACCTGCCTTGATATTGCAAAATTATCGCGAAATTATATATATCAGCAGTTTTCAGCAACTTTCAACACCGGCATCAGTTTTAAAATACGACGTTTTAAGAGCCTTACTGCAGAATTGTGGAGGAAGAATTTTGTTCGTATTTGAAGGAGGGAGCAGTTGACTCTCGAAACGTCGTGTTTTAAACCTTACGCCAGTGTTGAAATAACTGTTGTTAAGGAATCTCCTGATGAAATTTTTTATTGTTTTGTTAAATGTATATAGTTTTTTTGGGACGTCAAATTGTGCAATACAATATTGTTCACACGCATGCATAAGTGAGTATAAAGGAGAAGTCATTACCACAGTGTCACAGTGTTTTCATCGCAAATTTACATTTATAGTGTTCATTACCGTCACAAATTACAGATATTGCCACGGTAATGAAACAATATTGTTTCAGATTCGTTAAAATTATTTGGGCTTTCATAAAAATATTGTATTTCATTTTAGCTTTTTGGTTCCTTGGTTTAAAAAAATAAACTTCGTTAACTAAACATGAACTAACAGAGGACATAATAGCTTGGACAAGCAGAAAGGATGGAAGAAGCTGTAGTTGAGAATATTATGAGGGCAAACCTAGAGGATAGGTAAAAGAGGGAAGCATTAAGAAAAGCTAGCAGGCTGAAATTGGGGAAGATCTAAGAACAATTTGAGTAAAAAACTAGTTAAGAAAAGCTTTGGACAAGAGGAGAGTGGACAGCGAATAAGGAATATAGCGCCATAGTAAAAAGAAGAACTAATATCCATATATGTGGAGTTAAATTAATGTTAAAAAGCATAATAGTCAGGATGAATCCGTGAATGCTTTAAAGGTAAAATAGTTTTCCCTTGATTATTCGGTCGTTTTTTGAATTTCAAAAGAAATACAGTAAAACCTCATTGAATGACCTTCACCATTAAACGACGACTACCTTTTATCCATGAGCGCCCCGAGGTGGTGCAAGGTGTGCACTTGCACCACCTTGGCTTGTGAGAAAAGAGGAAAAAAAAAAGGACTGAATCCACAAGAAATGGATATAGTCCAACAACATTAATTAATCGGAATTTCTGGGGACGTCCATGCTTTTATCGAAAACCTTTTTTCGCTACAGATCCTATAGTCCTCGCTATAGACCTTTGTTAAGACAATTAAGGCATTGACAAAATCCCTACGTAAAAATAATGCAAATTAGGGATGAGCGTCGATAACGTAACATCGATGTTTATTCGAGCTTGCATCAATATTTGAAAAACATCGTTTATGAACTGAAATAAAACGTTGTCGTTTTAATTTTAAAATCACAAAGATACTCAACATTTTTTCTTAGTAAAAAATAAGATGTATTAAAAATATTGGCCTCTAAACATTAGGGATGAACATCAACAGCAAAACATGGATGTTTAATATTAATATAACCATAGAGAAAGTGTCGTCGATCTTTAAAAAATATCGGTCTCTAATTATTGGTATTATTTCGATGATTGCAAAAAGTTTATAACTTAAAATCATCGTTGTTTTAATTTTAAAAACATCAATGGCGTTTATTATTTTTTCTTATTAAAAAAGGAGATTTAAAAAATATCGGTCTCTCAACATCGATGTTTCTAACGAAAAAAAATCGAATGTTTAAAAATTAATGAGGTAATGTAAACTCAATGTTATTAAATTAGTATAAAATATTAATTTATATCAGATAAAATGAGAGCTAAAACAGTTGTTCACTGACTTTTTGCATTTTAAAGGGATCTGGGGTCACCAATGGCCGAGTTTTTTAACCATTTTTTTAACCATTGCCCAAATAATGTTCCTTTTAAAAATTCTCTACATGTATTGCAACATCCTTCGCACACTAATCCTTCGGGAATTAAACATATTTAAATTTATAGACCTCGACCAATACCTTAAATTACAGGTAGTTCTTCCATGTATGCTGATAAGCACCCTATGCATACCTGGGCATTTCTGAAGTTGTGTTTGGGTACGGTCAGTGTTTCTCTTTGTGTCTTTTATTCACCGTTTCCGATACCCGGTACTGTACTTAATTAAACAAACTGAAGATGGATTATCGTGAATGAGTTATTCTGAATGGCTTTATTAAAACTGGGATTTTTATTATCGAAACCTTGTATTATTAAAAAAATCAGTATTACAACAAAAACATCGATGGTCTCAAAACATCGGCCATGCATCATCGGTGGTGGAAACAGAAAATATCGAAAGTAAAACATAGATGTTTTGAAAATATGGACCATAGTTGCTCATCCTTAATGCAAATGGTATAAACAAATATAATTTACATTATTTAATATGCAACATTCAAAAATATATGTCATGTAAACCTATGTAGTGAAGAATATTTAGAAAAATGAATTGATATTTAGAATTTCGGTTTTTGCTAGCATTAACATCGTATTTTTAGCTAGTGTTCTCTGATTAAAAGATGAAAAAATATTTTTTAAGTTTGCGGAATTTTTTTATTCAATAGCATAGCCTATGATATTGCTTCGCCTAATTAAATGAAGATGTTGGAGTAGCTTGTGTGTGTGTATATATATGCGAAAAATTATTTTCATAGTTTCAATTAGATTAACCGAAAATAATTTCGAGAATTTCTCTTGCGGGTGGGGGTGAAGAAATGCTAACCAAATCAATGTAATTTCCTTTTCTAAACAAATATTTCGGCTATAAATTTATTAGCAAGCACTTATAAGGCTCAGTAATGAGACTGTATGGAAATATGG
>QLNU02015360.1:258447106-258461929 GCA_006491805.2 Dysdera silvatica | reverse complement strand
TTAAATTTTGATAACTAACTTTAAATTTTAATAACTAACCCACGTGGTTCTGCTTTATGACTGTCAAGTCGCGTCGTTATATCCGATACGAATTTCCCTACTTAGAATCTACGTAGACTAAAATATCGCCGTCGTTATAGCAGGTTTCGTCGTTATATACGATGTCGTTATAACCGATATATTTAGTATGGAGTAGAATAGCAAACCAAACTTCTTGTAAAAATTCCGTCGTTATATGCGGTTGGTCATTATAACCAGCGTCGTAATAAACGATTTTTACTCTATATATCTACATGCACTTGAGCGCGAGAATACTAAAAGGTAATTGGAGGAGAAGAAAAAATCGTTGTGTTGTTTAAACAATATTTCCGCGCGAAAATCGGATCTTCTGGATAAACTTTCGTAGGAGAGAGGACATTCATGTCCTGCTACGATTGTATTAATTTTAAAATTCTCTTTGGACTATCATTATTATTTAAAGAAACAATTCGTATCACATAATAAATAAAACTTAAAAAAAAAAAAAGAAACTGTTTGCGTATTATTGGGCGCATATAATCAACAGGATTATTGCTGCATCATTATTATTGAAGTATTTATTAGTGAGTATATATCACTTGGATAAACATACCAGGACGTAAAGAGTTCAATCGAATTGTAAGTATTGTTTATTATACGAGGGCTATTTTTTAAGTAAGGTCCGTTTTACAATAAAAACGAAGTAAATATATTTTTTCAAAAAAGCATCCATTTTCTGCATTTACATACAATTGTCCATTTTTCTATATAATTTCCTTGTTCATTGAAACATTTATCGTAAGGATCTACCAGTTTTTGGATACCTTTATCATAGAACTCTGCCGCCTGTGATGATAGCCAATTACTCCTGCGTTTTCACTTCTTTATCAGTGTCTAAATAAACGCTTGCCACCCAGAATGGACTTCAGATGGCGGAAGAGGTGGTAGTCGCTAGGCGCAAGGTCTGAACTGTATGGCGGATGATCGAATATTTCCCAGCCAAAAGATTCAATCAGATCTTGAGTTTGAGCTGCAGCATATGGCCTTGCATTGTCATGAAGCAGTACGACACCGGCTGACAGCATTCCACGCCGTTTGTTTTGGATTGCTCGACGAAGCTTTCGTAGGGTCTCACAGCAGCAAGCTTAGTTAATTGTTTTTTCTTTGCGGCAAGAAGTCTACTAATAAAACACCCCGCCTATCCCAAAATACCGTTGCCATGATCTTGCGCTTGGAAAGTGTCTGTTTTGCTTTCGCTTTGACCGGCGATGATGTGTGTCGCCACATCATCGATTGTTGTTTTGATTCAGGAGTCACGTGGGACACTCATGTCTCATCTTTTGCGACGATATGGCTCAAAAAGTCATCACCTTCCTTGTTGTAGAGGGTCAAAAATGTTAGATCACTTGTCAGTCTGTTTTATTTTTTTTTTGTATTCCTCACTCAACAGTTTAGCAACCCATCGACCACAAAATTTCTTGCACTCTAAGTTCTCAGACACAATTTTAAACAAAATTGATCTTGAAATTCATAGGAATTCTTTCTAATGGCAACTTGGAAATTGTGAATCTTCCTTTCTGCGTTAATTAGGGCATCAATTGTCTGCACCAAATCGTCAGTGATTACAGATAGATATACGGATATTTTCCCGACCTCCCTTGAACAATCTTACCTATTTGCACACTTTAAAGTCACTCGTTGGGTTGTCACCTTAAACTTCGCACATCTGACGAAGAATATCCGCAATTTTCATGTTTCTTGCTGTTAAGAATCGGATGACTGACCGTACTTCAAAGTTGGAGAGGTGCTGCATTTTCTTAAACTTTTAACGAAGTGTACGAAGCATACAGACCGACGCACTGAGGGCTAGGAAGCCAATTTAGCGCGACACGATGGAAAAAGCCTACTTTCTAGGATTGCTTTAATTTCCTGGCAAACATTAATCAAATACCTATTAATGAGACAATGAATGTAGGTTACCTTTAATTGTAACCATAAAATGAGTTTTAATGGCTGAAAGTTGAATAAATAAATTTTCATGAATTTATTGCTTTCAGGTAATCCTGTTCATTTGTGAAATACGTAAGAACTATATTTTGTTTAAGGTTTAACGTTATATATTCATCATAGCTGACTTTAAAGAAGGTAAGATCATTATTTTTTCCTATGTCTAATTATCTAGAATTAGAGAAATAATCTAATGATAAATCTACTCCTTCACTAATAAAAATTTTTTGTTATTCAAAGCTCGCAAAAATTTTGCAGGTATTTACAGGTTTTAAATTGTTTTTGGTATATAGTTTAAAACACATGCTTTCATTTAAAAGTATAGAAAACTGCGTTTAGCTGCTATTTTAAATACTATTATTTTTTACAGGTCTCACCGACTATGTTACGAGAATGGACCTTCTCAGTGATTGGATGGAACTTAAAAATCTGACAAGGTCTGAAGGTTGTGATGAATTAAAAAATTCATAGTAAAAAATGTAGATTTCTATTGACCAAAATTGGACAAAGAAACAGTTAATTTCGTCAAAAACGTAAAATTACGCTGGAAGACTTGCTATAGAAGTAATTACAGCTTTAAATCCAAGAACATGTATTAGTTGCAGTCTACAATTATTATTTACATTCGTATCATAGTAGCTACGAGATCAACTCATCGTTGTTACACATGTGGAGCTAAATCTACTGGCATGAACAAGTTAGACAATTTAGAAAAAAAATAAATTCTCCAACAGCACTGTAGACTTCAATTTTAGATTATCAATTTTACATGTATGGATAAGGTTCTTTGAAGGTTGTCTTCACATTGTATATAGACTGGAAATCAAGTGCTGACAAGCAAGAGGAGAAAATAAGACCAAAATAAAAACTAAGAATAGAATCATCTATGACCTAAAGAAAGAAGTTCACATATTGGTCGATCAACCAAAGCCTGGTTATGGATCCACTAACACAGGCAATACAGCCAGAATTTTTCTTTAGAAATATGAAGAAATCGGCAGAGATCACAGGAGTTGATGAATAAATTATTACGAGATTTCATGTGATATTACAAACAATTTCTTGTGGCTATGAGATAGACATCGAAAAATTTAGGAATTATACTTTAGATACAACGAAAATGTTTATTGAAAAATACTCATGGTTTCATTTACCTACATCTGTTCACAAAGTCGTGGTTCACGGATCTAAAATTATAAAAAGCGCAATTTTGCCAATAGAACAACGTGGCGAGGAAGCGCAAGAAGCCAAAAATAAGGACTTAAAGTTTATTAGAGAGCAAAGGACAAGAAAAGACGCAGCGCAATACACCACTGAAGATTTGTTCAACTACTTCATGCTCTCTTTAGATCATGAACGCCCCGAGGGGGTGCAAATGCACCCCCTCGGGGTGTCCATTTGCTTATGAAAAAAGGGGGAAAAAGGACTGAATCCACAAGAAATTACAGTCCAACAACATTATTCAATTGGAATTTTTCCTGAATGTACCCTCTTGCATATAACACTGGGGGCGCTCATGCTTCAGATCTATGTATATCGTCATTGTTTTTAAGAGATAGGTATCACAAACGTAAGTTCAAACTCTTCTCAGAAATTGCAAATACGTTAATGAATCCTGAAGTATTTGTACATATTGAATCCGATGACAAATAAATGACGTCACTTCATGCATTTCGCTTTCCTTGCAAAAATTTAAAAAACTCATATGTTACGTCAGCAACACGTAATGACAATTAATTTGTCGTAAAATCATTTTAAGCTGCATACTACTTCCCCTGCGTACGGCTATGCATACAGGAAAAGTAGTTTGCGGGCGACTGTAAGTATTAATAATCACTAAAAACCGGATTTTTTGACTCCACATGATACTACTTCTATATACACAGCCGTACCAAGGGAAGTCACACGTAGGGGCTATACAAAATGACCGTCTTCAAGATGTCGCAACAACTGTGTCTTACAAATTATATGTAGTACATTGAAAAATTTGTGTTTTAATGTTATACTTCTTAAGTTCGAAAATGATTCATAGTCAAAAAATCAATATTTAGGGAATAATTAATTTTGTCGCGTCATATTGGCTACCTAGCTCACAGTGTGACGCCGTGAAGGCAAATTCGGTTAGATTCTGCTCAAAGTATGGCGGGAGACTATTCGAGCACTCATTTTCACGCGCACGTGGAATTTCAAACGATATTCAGAAACGGACCTTATTTAAAAAATAAACCTCGTATTTTTGTAAAAGTTATGAATAATAATAATTATGTAGATTAAAGAAGGAAAAAAGATTTTTGGAGGCGTGCTATTAAGTGATATTAAAAAGTTATAAATCATATAAAGGAAGTTTGTGCGAGAACATGTGCAAAGTATATTAATACCTATATGTTGTTAAAAAATGAGAAATAATAAGAACGTAAGAAACTTATAAATAAATAATCAGAAGTGTTGATAAATAAATAGTCAGAAGTGCTATTGAATAATAGTTCGAAGTGTATAAAGAGAGAGTGGAACTTTTCATAATGTAGAGATTATTTCGAAAATATTTTTAACAATATCGATATAAAATCCATCAGGTGAAAGATGTTTTTCAGTTTTAAAATGCGTTAAATGCTATTTAAGGAGTACGATAGGAGAAGACAGATTGAACAACATGGCCATATTACATATAGAACAAGAAATTTCTGATGAAATAGATGCTACAAAAATAAACGATGAATTTACTAAAGAGAAATCGAGACGCAAATTCATATATAGTTCGTTCACGAAAAGTAGTCCGATGGTACCGTTAGAAATAACGGGAGTTGACATCACAAACGGCCTAGCCGATTACAGCAGAGGGGAGGACGTCATTTCAGAACTGTTTTTTAGCAAACGTTTGCCTGTGTCAGAAACCAATTCTGAAATGAAGTACTCCCCTTTACTGCAATCGGCTAGGCCGTTTGTGACGTCAGCTCCCGTTATTTCTAACGGTACCATCGGACTACTTTTCGTGAACGAACTGTAGAAAACATTTTTTAAGTACTTAAGTAATTTAGTTATTGTTACATTTTTTTTTAAATAGTTTCTGTTTTTTCTTGAAACGTTGAGTTTATTATTAGTTACATATTGCCGGTTTAAGGAACTCACTAAAAATTTACTACTGAAATTCTTCTGAAAATACCACCAGTTGCTTACACAATTTCTTTGTTTTGGTCTAAGGGCCAGATAAGCCCACTGTAGAATTTTATTTTGGCGATAAAGGTCTTGATGCTGGCGCAAAATGTCAACAGTGTGACATCCTAATGCAAACTTTCCAGCTCATAACCGTTAGGGCACGTTATATATAATGTGTTAACGGGCGTTCTTCCTCCGGAACGGCTCACGCCCGGATCCCCGAAATTACTAATTTGCGGGTGCTCGGCCATTTTCATTTTTGGCGATTTTTGACGTGTAAACCTGTGTAAAGTTTCATACAGCTTTTTATTTATTTTCGTAAAGTCTCTTCGGCTTTGAGTTTTAATTGGAAGGCGTTCGTGCTCGGATAGCATCGCGTTTGCTCTGAATCCGAGCGATGTTTCAATTTAAGTATGGGAAGGACGGGTAAAGGTTAAGTTGTTGTAAAATGAGAACGTTCGTGAAGTCCAGTACGCATTTTTTTTTTTTTTTTTCTTTCAGTGCGGCACACGCTGTAATCCTACATGCCTCGTTGTGCCGCTTGTACATAACAGATTTTTATATTATCCTTTATCTTATAAAATAAGACAGTTTTAAGGCTGATTCATCGATTATTAAGACAACCAGCATCTTAATCGCTTTTAACATATATATATATATATATTCATAAGATTGTAGCATGTTTAAAAAGTCAGTATTTCATCAATAATGAGAAACAAATTCTCATTATCGTATTTAAAAAATGTTTCAAATATTTTTGTATTTTTCGTTCCCTGTTTTTATACAGTGTGTTTAAAAAGAACGGTATTTTATCTCTGTGACACTTTGCACACGCTATGAGCAAGTAAAACTAGAGAAATGTTTACAATATCATTGCAAAAAAATTTTTTTTTCATTATACAGCAGTGGTAACATGATAACAGCACATTAATATGCGGAAAATTCCTCTTTAGTGGCGATTGAAGTTGATATATGATGCAATGTGGGTTCAATTAACAGTCAAATATTCTGCTATGGAAGTGTCTGCTAGGTATTCCGCCATTGTTGGCCTAGTTTGTTCATACTTCGTGATCGCGGCAGCTGCTTTCCCAACATATCCCAGATACGCGCTCGATTGGCGAGAGGCTTGGCGATTTGGCTGACCATGGAAAAGAAACAGTGCCACATAGGTGTTTTCTGGCCGGGGGCGGTTTGCCATTAGAATGTTGATAAATAACCCCTAAAAGGTGTCAAAGGATAGGATTTATATAAAAGATATTTTTTCTTCGTTTTTATTCTTACAATTTTTTTAGTTCGTATGATTTGTGCAAAATAACAGCATTCCTTTAAATTTTAATAATAATATTAGAATTCAAGTTGAAAGTGTAATAACGCCGAAGTTAAAAATTTCCCTTTTATTATAAAATTCCATTAATTATATTGGAAATATTATTAATTTTAATATCCAAAAGAATTAATTTTATATTTTTTGCTGGCTTTTTCAGATTTAAAATATTTGGTTATAAACTTTCAAAATTATTTTCAAAATTCTTATTCTTAAAAACACTAATGTCCTTAATATACCTCTATGGCTTAATGCTATTTTTTCAATAGTTGTTTGTCCGTAATATAATAAAAACAAACTTGCAAACAAATTACGATGTAGCTGCATCCCATAGGAATACCATTATTTCGTTATTTGTGAACGAAATCATTTATACCATTAAAATAATATATTATTGAAAATACAATATTTATATAGATTAGTCCAATGAGTGTAAACAATGTTAATAATTTCCTTGCTTGAATTTTTAAAATAAAATTAAAATAGTTTAAAAATTAATATTTATAATAATTAATAATCTATTTATATATTTGTAATAATTAATAGTTTAAAAAATGAGGCGTATCTTTTATCAAATATTAGCGGTTAAATTTTCAAAATCAAAGTTTCAATTTCTAATCTTTTGTTATTATTTAAAACGTTGAAACTTTTTTATTAGTGTTTATAATGAAAATTTTTCCTGTTTTATTTCTTCTAAATTTTTAATTTTTTGGAATTGTAGGAAGCATTTCATTATATCTGTTATGCCCCAAGTTATGTAGCAATAGAATTTTTTTTATAAAATTCAGCCGTAATTAATAAATTTACAAACTCAAAATTTAAGTTTTGAATGTTCTTATAAGAAATAATTTTTATTTTAAACATATCAATTGATTATAAATTTTATTATTTGTTTCATATTGCTTAATAAAAAAATTTTTATTTAGTTTTTTAAGCACTATACAAAAATTATTTTTCTCTTTGTCAACAGTTTTAATGCTGAAATTACTCTCAACTGTTGAATTTCATTCCTTATTTCATAACCCAAATCAACAATATTTAATAACAAATTCATTTATGATATTATTAATTCGTAAGTTAAAACCTTTAAAAGATTTGTATTGTATGCTATTTTTAAAGCAAATGGCGATGTTGTTTGTTTATGTGATTTATCTTGAAATTCCGGTTCTTATATTATTTAATGTAGCAACGTGAGAGCAATCCGCTCCACCCCCTACTGAAAGAAGCTACCGGTTATGTGTTCTACCGTATTTCTTGAATGAGGCTTCGGTGAGAACAGCAGAAAGAGCTGAAAACTCTTCTCAAGGGCTGCATTTACCCAGCGCTCTTCATTTATTTTTATGCGATGCTTTTCCTGCCTTAAATATGCTTTTGGGTTTTGTTTCGCCCCATGGTGCATGTAAGTGGCTGATGTAATTAACCTATGATGCAAAAAAGCGGCGGGACTACTAATATCTAAGCCGAAAGTATGTTTTAAGTTACAGTAATGCGTTAAGTAAACTGGCTCTCAACTATGGCGCCACGAAAATATCAGCGTGGTTTTAGAATACAAAAGACGCTGTCGAAAAAATTCCGATACCTAACCTCTTACGGTTCACGAATGCCGTGTATCGACAGAGATATTGGGAACCACAGCGTTAAGCGATGTCATTTCAAGTGAAGTGAAAATGGCACTAAAAATTGTTGTCTATTTTTTAAATATACGCGTAATCCATTGCATAGCAATAATATGGCTTATACAATAACTTTTTTTTGCCACCCACGTATATATAGCTCAAACTAGAGCTTTTTGTTTTTGGAGAAAAAGAGATGCCGTCCTCATCCTGGATGGACTGTGTCTTTTTTTCTCCAAAATCAATAAGCTCTAGTTTGAGCTATATATACGTGGGTGGCAAAAATTATTGTATAATAAATTCCCCCACGAAAACTCACAAAAATCTCGCCCCGGAGGCTTTTCTGTGTTGACCATATTTGGCAATTGTGTTATCCCTGCGGAGGGTAATAATATCTTACATACAAATAATATGACTATTACTTCCCCTTGACTATACAATACTCGAATTATATTGTTAAGTAACCCATTATAGCTGACTACCTTGGAGGCAATACTATTTTTTATCGTTTTTATTATTTTGATTCTCTTCTGTTGTGAGGAAAATATTATTGGTGAAAAGATGTTATTTTGGTAAAGAATGGTGCTTGCTGAATTTAATTCTAGGTTACGTCACGAATTCTATGTCAGTTTTTTAATGTATTTTTATTATTAATATTAGATCGCAACAAAAATTATAAAATTGCAAAATATTGCACTTTTTAAACGCAAGAAAATTCCATTATCATTTTCAGCACAGTGGATCAAATTCACCTCCACTGACCCTAGTTTTTTTTTGTCAGGCTTATGGGTAGTGATATTTATTTCTTTTTTTTTATATTCTTTAAGGGGTTTATATTTTCCCCGACTGCTTCAGTAATTGATTAAAATTAGCTAGCAAATGATTTGTGACATTTGCTATGCAATGCAGATCCTTTGAATAGGGTTATTTTTGTTTTTAAAAAGTAAAAAATCAAAAGCACTGGTCGCTTCACATACAACGTAAACGACACGCAAGCGAGCTTCATAATGAGGTCAATTTCAGATGTCTATTACAACGGTAACCAAAAACAAATATCAGTATTCAGTTATTTAATGAAATTTGAATAAAATGTTGTATAATGTACAGAGGTATAAAAATCACATTTAACGTGTCATTAGTTCATTCCTGAATAAAAATTTCTAATTTTTTTTTTCACATATTCTCTCTTGTCCCCTCTATGTATCCTTTTTATCCAACTGTCTGGACGACCAGTGTTTAATGATGCATACTTCAATATTAGGCAAAGAGCAAAAGGAAAAACGTAAGCTATTTGTCAAATTTCCTCCGCATTTGAAAGTGACTGAAAAAAAAAAGAATCGCTTTCCTCACCGCACTGCTGTACAAGACCTACATATGCTATTATATTTGGTGGAAATGTGTTATCGGCTTTTGCGCTCTCATTGTCTTGGTAGAGTTTGCGGCGAAAGCTGATTCGTTCGGATGTAATTAGGTTGTTGTTTGTGTTCGGTTTTAACGAATCCGTTTGTACCCCAGCTTTCCTTCCCCTTCGAGAAAATTTTTCGCTTTGGCAAAGTTATTATTTTCCAATGGTTCTTCGTCCGTTCTTCCTCGTTCTCTCCACCCTGTCCCTTTCACCCCGATGCCTTTGTCTTTTGTAAATAAAGAGATAATGAAACGTGCTAATTGATAAGACTAATTATTTCTGGGCAATACTGTCGAAAGATTCTTTAGCGGCGATTATTAAATTGTGCATTTGTAAAACGGGTACGGGACATGTCACCTGGTTAGCACCAGTCTGGGATTGGAACGGCTAAAAAATAGACTAAACCCAAATATCAGAAAATGAATTTTGTCTATATTGCCATTCATGCTTTTACTTCATTTTCATTATGAAAATAGGATAAATGTCTAGAAGGATTTTAGAACTCGAAAAAATATGAAAAAGCTTTGTTAATATTAAAAAATTGTTAAAAAGCTTTTACAATTTATATAATAACCCTTTCTTTTGTTAATATTAAAAATGCTAAAACATGTTTGTTTAATATTAGTAGTACTTGTTTTATTAACATGTGTCATATACTCTTTTTTACTCAAAAACATGTTATTTTGTTTTGAGTTTAGTAATTTAGATTTGACTTCGAAGTCATTGGTTCGTTATTTAATTAACTATGGCATGTAGAAAAACTGCTAAAATCCAGAATATTAATAAACAGTTTAAAAGGACCAATTGACTGTTTGCATTTTGCACTGCATGGACAAATGAAGTGATGCCACTCCAGTACCTTCGGTTTTTTGAGTGATGCGAATCTCTGTCACCTAAACGATCAAACCCTTAGAGTACGGATCGGTAAAAAAAATACAGCAAATGTTTGAACAGCTATGGAATCGCAAGGCTTAGTTAAAACTGAAAATTGTCGTTTTCAAAGCTTTGAAGGACACACTGTATATTAAACTAAAATTGTTTTATGGTTACCTGTATGATTCGTAAATGAAAAATTAAGGCCATGTGCAATCTATTCTAATATATTGCTTATATATAATTTCGTTTGTGATTTAGTATAAGTGTTGATAATAATATCGCTAATGTAATCAAACTGTATGAATGGGGGTGCTGGATTATTGAAAATATAATAATTTTTGTTTTAGTGGATCGTTAATAACGCGGATCGAAAAACACACTCTAAAACTTTCAGCGTGGGCTTCCTAGCAGATATATCCAAGGAGAGAAGAGAGCTGGAGAAGAAGTGGGACTTAAGCCTAGACCAAAACAGCGTAATTTATACTGGGTACAATAATATTCCGATGGAGAACAAAAAATGTATCAAAGTTTACTCCCTCAAAAAAAAATTGCGGATACGCAACCACGTATATCGTATATATTGTACTTTTTCTTGTTAATTTGTTTTAATATTTGGTTTTGGCTATCCTGAATGTTTTAGTCTTTGGGATTGTAATCAACAGAACATGAAAAAAAAAATCCGCCCTTTTGCTTTTCAGCTGTTTTTGATTCACGATTCAAAATAATTTTATGCTTAATTTACAGCGACATTTTAAGATATTCGATAACAAACGATTTCGTGTCTATTGAAATTGACCATATTTTATTTTTTAATTACAATATGTCATTGCTTTAAACCATTGGAAATCAATTTTCGGTCAAGATATGTCACGTGGCAAAAAAATTTTGTTTCCCGCTTAATTGTTTACTGAATTTATCTTCTTTATCTATTTCCTCATTCAATAACGGAGACATTGCATCGGCGCATTCAGTGTTTCTAGACTATCACTGAGTGCTAGACCGAGGCCAGCCATACCTTTAAGATCCTTCACTTCTATTGTCGGCATTGGATTTTCTATTCCTCTCTCTTTCTGGTATTCTCTACCTTTCTTATTCTTTATAGTAGAGCAGAGGTGGGGAACCTGCGGCCTTTTAAGCCCGTAAGTGCGACCTTTTGGATAAATCCGAATTTTGCAAATCAAATCTTTTTATTTTATTTAATGCGATTTTGTCCATCTTATTTTTTATATATATACGTTCTTTTTGTTTTATGTAAATGAACATATTTAAAATACAATAGGTAAAAGAAGTATAGTAAGGATAATTTAAAAATTCAATTTTTAGATAAAGGTGCAAAGAAATTGAAATATTTATCCAAAAACATATCTAATTATTTATTACTAAATAACTAAATTGATAGTAAAGAATGTCATAATGTACATGTATGTATTAATTAAGATATCAACTGTTTTGTAAGTATTCCGATATCTTTGTATGCATATATATAAAATATACACACATCCTTTTATATGCCCAATATCTACCATTTGCAGTATTGGGTTTTCTCTTACGGCCGGAGTATATTAGAAAGCGAATACGAACATTTTTGCCGAAAACATTGAACAAGTCTCTACTAAAATAATAATAATACGTACGCATTATATTATATATTCATATATATTATATTTCATAAAAGAAGGAGTTCGAATAATCGGCGTTCTACTATATATCTAATCAGTTGACAGCCCGAAATGGAATCAAGGCCCTTCATTGGGTAGCAGAAATACATTGTTCGTTTAACGTCAAATCACCTTGATCTGTTGAAAATTGCCAGCCCCTTGTTTTGAATTGCTACGACCCTGTATCTCATTGAAATTTCTTGAATGCAGCCTTCTTTGATTATAACTAACTTAATGCGGCCTTCCCAACATGGAAAGTTTCCCAACCCTTGTGGTAGATGATCCTCTTCTTAGAATATCCCTACATCGTTCAAGTATTTTTTTGTAACTCCTCTTGAACTTCTCTTTTGCATTTATTGTTTTAATTTCGTCTCTAATGTTTATGTGGTGCTGCTTTCTGCCTCTTAGCCTTCCCTTCAAAATCCAATTCTAATATTTTAATTGTATTTTTTTTTTATTTTCTAATCTTCCTTTTAAATCTAAATAAATCACGATTCTAACGTTAGAATAATATCGAAAGAGATGTATTAATAATAACTGTATATAGATTGAATAAACTTGGGCCCTGCGGTGGCGCAGTGTGGTAACGCGTTCTCCTAGTGCGCCGCTAATCCGGGTTCGACTCCCAGCAGTGCAAAAAGAACGCTTACTCAGAGATCTCATAAAGATCGCACTGCTCACTGTAGTCCGGGGTTTGGTTCCCTAGGCCTTAAGAGGTTCGGATTCCTCGGAAAATAGTAGGTCCCGGCGCAGCATGACCACTGTAGTCTTTGAGCCGTAAAACCAAAAAGCGAAAAAAGAAAGTATCAAATCTCCAAGTAGTTTAATAAGTCTCTAAGAAATGTATTAGTAGTAAGTCTCTAATGTAGTAGCAAATCTCTAAGTAGTGTAGTAATAAGTCTCTAAGAAATGTAGTAGTAGTAAGTCTCTAAGTAGTGTAGTAGTAGTAAATCTCTAAGTAGTGTAGTAGTAGTAAATCTCTAAGTAGTGTAGTAGTATGTCTCTAAGTTGCGTAGTAGTAAGGCTCTAAGTCATGTAGTAGCAAGTCTCTAAGTAGTATAGCAGTAAATCTCTAAGTAGTGTAGTAGTAAGTCTCTATATGTAGTGTAGTAGTAAGTCTCGATATGTAGTGTAGTAATAAGTCTCTGTATATGTAGTGTAGTAGTATGTGTCTCAGTACTGTAGTAGCATGTCTCCCAGTACTGTAGTAGTATGTCTCTAAGTACTGTAGTAGTAAGTATTGATATGTAGTGCAGTAGTAAGTTTCTATATGTAGTGTAGTAGGAAGTATCGATATGTAGTATAGTAGTAAGTCTTTAAGTTGTGTATTAGTAAATCTTTAAGTTGTATAGTAGTAAGTCTCTTTAATTTGTGTAGTAGTAAATCTTTAAGTTGTATAGTAGTAAGTCTCTTTAATTTGTGTAGTAGTAATTCTCTAAATTGTTTAGTAATAACTTACGAGTATAGTAATAATCCAAAGGCGAGAAGTAATCTTAGTGAAAATGAAATTTTCGGTCCGTTTTAGAAATGTCAGCTCTCAATCGATATTCCCCGTCAACCGATGTTTCTGTCTTAACACATACCCCAAATTCACTGCTGTCTAGTTCCAAACACTCCTAATAAATAGTACAAAATAGTTTTTCCGACTATCGCTTATTCAAAAACTGGTCTCTGCTGATATTCAAATCGCAGTCACAGCACAGCTTATTGTTCCATGTATAACCAGTTCACAGTGAGAAGCTTAAATACGCTCGCAAGAAGAGGAATTATAGGTCACGCGTAGCTTACTGGTTAAAGTATTGCTCTGGCAAAGAAGAGACGTGGGATCGTACCCCACCAGGTTTCCTAAAATTTCTTTTCTTTCTGCGAGTCCTTGTATTATAATTTCCATATATACATTGTGAAAACTGGCAACAATATCGATAGCTCGAGACAAGTTGTCACGAGCTAGCGTAAGGAAAATTGTAGGAATAAAAGAATTCTAGTTAACCGTGGCGGTGGTTTATTGTTGTAGGATTGGATAGCGAATAGAGGGGAATTGTTTGCCTCTTTTACGATTTCCCTTTATTGTACCATATTTTTAAACAAATGTTAGTTGTTTCATAAAGTGGTCTCATCGGACTTTTCTGCACCGTCAACATCTCTCCAAGGCTGATTTGTTGAGAAGTCCCATATACCAAAAATACGATTAAGTAACAGTTGAGCGTTCTTAATCATCTGGGGCCTCTAAATTCATAGTTAGGATGAAAAAGCATAGTTCCTGAAAACCCTAATGAAGTTAGTATTGTTACTTGTTTGGTTTAGGGTGTATATGACAAGTTATGTTTACAGTCTACCGTAGTCTATTAATGATAATAATAGTGTTATTAATATTGTTATTTATATAATTACTAATTAGCACAGACACGAACTGGTTTGCATGCTTTTGGACCAGGGACGGCATAAGGTTTCGTGGGACCCTAGACAATTTCTTTCGAGGCCCCTTTTAGTATAAATGAAGTCTCTGTAATTACGATAGGACCCGTATATAACGAGGATTTTTGGACTATTGAAAATGCTCGCTATATCCAATGGCTTTCATTGGCAATCAGTTTGAGAATTTAAATTTTAAACTTTGAAAATAAAGCCGGTACAGGTAACATATTTGCATGCAACGTACATACAAAAAAAATTTAAACTCCAGGAAAACTTGACGGAAATTCGCATCACGTTAAAATTACTCTTCTAGTGATAAGGTCTGATTGACAATGAATTTTAAAATTTTAAGCA
>QLNU02015360.1:258379924-258437825 GCA_006491805.2 Dysdera silvatica | reverse complement strand
GAAACAATAGTTATAGAAGTTATAGAAAAATTATACTCCGTTTTTAATAGCTTTTGTTTAAAAAAATAAAAATTTATCTACTCTTCATAAACTGCAATTTTGGCTCATTCGATTATAATTAACGCTTCTAAAAATATATGATACCATTCCTCAGTAAAATTGTAAGTAAGTAACTTTTATATATTATTATTGAGTAGACATGTGCAGAAAAAATTAAAATTATTCGCGAAAATTGCATCGCAATGGATGTTTTGCGTAATGCAAAATTTCTCAAAAATCTCGTTTGAGAAAAATAAAATTAAAGTTAATCATTTAAACGTCCAAATCTGTGACTCGACTACGCTCGGAAGCATTTTTGGACATGATGACTTCATCGCATCGGAATAGCAAGACCATCTTTAGAAAGTTGAAGTTTTGCTTTATTTTCAGCATGTAAATCAAAAATTTGATAATTTTCCTAAATTCACTATTTTTCAGGTATAAGCTCTTAATATATAAAGGTGAAGAGGTAACTAAAATTAACTTTTATTCTACAGAATGGTCAGGTTTTAAAATAGTGTTTTGATAATTTAATACGATTGTTTTAAAAATTATTTTTTATCTTAAGACGAAATGTCCTATTTGATAGTAAAAATGACCAATTATACATTAATGTTGTCATCTGGAAGAGTGAGTCAATTTCATTTTTAAGCAGTGAAATTGGCATGTCTAATTAAGTGAAATATGCCTAAAGTTGCCTTATTTTTAAATTGTGATGCGAATGCTTGCATATACTTGAGCTAAAATTGTAGTCTATGCATGTTTAATGTTTTACAATTTATTTACGTTGAATATGATTCAAACAAAAGTTATTCCTGATGTCGGTCTGAATTATAAAAAATTAATAATTCTTAGTTGCATGATATTTTTTCGAGTCTTTTAAAGCAACTTGATAACACTTTGATAAGCAGTTTATTTGAAACATACAGTTAAACCTCTGTCTTATGAAATCGTAAGGTCCCACCAAAAAACTCCGTTAACGGAAAAATATTTTGATAGCAAACTTTTTCAAATATTTAAATTTTATTAGACACTTAGTTATGCAGCATCACATAATTGTAAATAGATTTTTTGTAAATATGAATGGAAATCTGTAACATGTGAATTGTATACATATGCATGAGCATCCATTCTACTATAAAAATACTGTATGCAATTTCTTAATATTATAATTATTTAATTTTTAAAATGTCTTAATTTCATTTGAACTGTCAGTTCGAAATACCTTTTTTTATACTATGTTCCATATCTTCGTTAGGCTTGGAAAACATATTATGGAAATACAGTTAGGAAAAGGGATAAAATTAGGATAAAATTTTCCCCAAAGATATAAAGAATAGGCATTGTTATATGGAGGTATTTTTATAAGAAAATTTGAAAATAGTTCAGTATCTCACTAAAACTTTCCTTAAATGGAGAAATTTGCAAAGTAGACGTTCGTTGTACTGATTTTACTCGATTTTCATTTAGAAGAGTGGCGAGTTGATTTTATTATACAATTAAAATCGATTTCTTCTTACCGACTTGCGTCCTGATGGTCAAGTGGCTATGATTATTGCTGTCAGGCTTATTGGGTTAAGATCGATTTCATGTAAGCTAGCTTGCTTGTAAATACAAGGACATCAAGTATCATTCTTCGCAAAACAAGGTTAAACCCGTCCTAAATGATCCGTGATTCACTTTTAAGATATATGAAATACAGGGAAAAACATTATTGATTCGACCTTTCTATGATTTTAATTCGATTTTAAAACGTAATTGAAAAAAGTAGCGTTTAAAAATAGATGGAATTTATATGTAGGTTGATTCAGAAATCACAAAAAGTCGTCGATTCCGCCTCGTGTGAATGTAATAACAGTTTTGGGATGGATAAACTGAGAATCTAGTTCGAATAACTCTCAGTGGTGAAACGCCTAATGTCCTATAATTATATATAATAATATTATATTTATAAGGCATTCTTTTAAGTGTCGCATTAAATGCTAGCGTACTTTTTAAGCTGAAATGATTTTAGCTTAATTTATTTAGGCTATCATGGATAAACCTTTTATTAAAAATCAGTATTTTTGGTTTCCTGTCTATAATTAGCTTTAATACAAAGTTTTTTAGGCGAAACCTATATAGTTAAATCAGAAATGTACTTTTTAATAGTCTATTTCTTTCCTAAACAATTTCGTGATTAAATTACAGGGTCACAAGTGAATCCGTTACGATTAGGGCAATTTGAATGTTTCCGTTGGCCGTCCGACGAAAATAACCCAGAGCTATTGGGAAACAGTTGTAAACTATTTAACTTATTATTAAACTGTGTTGATTTGTTGCTTTTTCGATATTTTTTATTATGGCAATGTTCATGCCGCATATTCACTTGTTGCGTTAAATATAGATGTTCATGATAGTACACAGTTAAATATATCTATAACTGTTTGCAAAGGACCAGGAAAAGGTGGTGTTATAGTCAAGGTTGGACATGATAAATGCTATATCGGTTAGGACAGGGAGAAAATAGCATTATAGACAAATTTTACTCCAAAAATGATACCCAACTGTTAATTCCAGAAAGTATGTTTATTTTATTAACCAAAGAATAAAACACTACTTATTCTATGGATGTTATTGAACGATTTTATTGCATATGCAGTCAAAGAAAGTGGCTATGGCCAATCACTTTCTGTTTTTTACCAGTGAGAATAAAAGTTTCTAGTAGTGAATGTATCGAAAAAAGAAATTGATCATATTTCCCCCTCCCTCGTTATCATCGTTTAATAAATGAGACCACTGTTTAATAAACACCAGTGAGAGGAAAAGCTTACCCATAAGTGACCTTGGTAGCCTGTTAGCCAGGAGTCCAGACGGTAATTCGTTGTATATTAGTTTATTTACGTCCAGCCAAGAGGCATTATAATTTCTTTTGACTCTTGTCAATTACGACTGAAGAAGAGATTTTAGTTTTGGACTTTCCGATCATTTGCAATTAAAAAACTAAAGTAAAACTATCTGAGTAAATATATATGTTCAAATACGTTTGACTGTGCATATATTTGCTGTAATAATGCACATATATATTTATATATATGCATTATATGAGTTATATGAGTGATAGAGTCAACGTTCGCGATTTATCTCATGGAATGGGAATTAAGTGAAGCTATAGGTTCGTTATCTTGGAAGAAAACTAAGATGTGAAAGCAAACAAAAGATAGAAATCAATACTTTCCGATACCATTGATATCTAAAACCTATTTACGGAATTCTATCCTGTTTAAAAAACAATTTAAAGAGGATAGAATTCTTATTATTTTGTTGACTGTTTTAGTTCATGTAAGCGCATTTAAAGAAATGCCGGTTTAATACATAATATATTACTTAAAATATAATATAAATATAATATCTAATCAGTCTTTTGCGAAATTTACTTTAAAAATAATTTAATTGTTTATCAAATACTGTAGCAATTAAAAGATGATTTAGGAAATTAAAGACCCTTAACTGATACTAATAACAAAAGTATTATATTAAATGGTACTCCTTAATATATTTATAATAGGTGAAGGGGGTGTTTAAACTTTCGAATACTATACCATTGATATTTAAATCGATATTATGATACTGTATCATAGTACTAGCATCCTCGATTATTCGACTTCCGGCTATACAGCCTTCTTATTATCGGACTTCCACTAATTATTACTTATAAATTCAAATTTCTACACCTGCTATAATAGCTGATGAAGATGGTCTTTTTAACGTCAGTGCTCAAGTAAACAAGATGAGTCTTTATCTTCGCCATTTTCCTTATTCGGAGTTAGCATCTTGACACCGATGCTTCCATTATTTCCTGTCTAAGGCATCACTGGGTGTCAAACCAAATTTAGACATATCATCATCAACAGCCTTCGTTTTTATCGTTAGTCTTGAGCTTTAAGTTCCTCATTTTCTCTTTCTTACTCTTTGTAGTAGATGCTTCTCTTCTCCCTTCAAAACATGCCACCACCATTCGAGTCATTCCTCCAATCTTTTCTATTACATTCGCTAATTAATAAATGAAATACGAATTGTATACACTATATACAACACAGTAAAGATTGTGTTTACTCCAAAAACGACAATGTTAAAATTAAAATAACGATAAAAATAATGAACTGTATGAATTTTCTCAGAACTATTCACATTTATAAAAATTCATCAAATATTCATGGAATAAATAATCCGAAAATAATATATATTATAGAGATAGTGCTATGATAAAAAAAACCTATTCATTGCCCTACGATGGCGACTTTCCGACTCCGTCGAAATACCACTGCAATTAATAATCATAAATACTTCTCATAAATGTTAGCTTTACATGTTATAAAGAGCAGTTGATGTGTTTGCTCATTTTACCGATACTTTTGTTCTTAAATACTTGTGAGCTGATAAAACTGAATGAAAGAAATTTTACGCCGTTGAGCTCAAATAAAACTTTCTTGCCATTAACTTTCCAAGTTGTTAAATGATTCTGTGTGTTTTTTTCCGCCTAGATGTGATCGTTTAGAAAAGATAATTATGATGATTTGACGTAAGGTGAATTAACGTCTAAGAAGACACCAGCGAGGGTCTTTAAGAATTATTAGGGGCTCCTCAGGTTACTGTGTAATTTGAAATGCATACGCGAATTGCAATGGTCCAGTAGGGGGTATTTAGCCCCTCTTCTGACCCATGACATCCTGAAACCCGTTTGATATATAAAGCAGGTCATCGATTTGTGAAGGTGCATGTCGCGATAAAATCAGATTGCTGAGTTCGTACAATATAACAAATTTTACTTTTACACGATAGTTATTCATTTATGAGTACTTATTATTTGTGAGCTATTTATTTTATGATTTATTTATATATATTAATTATATTTATGATTAATTATATTTTATGATTGATTTATATTTTATGATTGATTTATATTTATGATTGATTTATATTTTGGCGATTAATTTTATATTTTATGATTGATTTATATTTGCGATTTATTTATATTTTATGATTTATTTATATTTTATGATTTATTTATATTTTATGATTTATTTATATTTCATGAATTTATTTTGAATTATTTATTTTGCGAGCTATTTATTTTTCATGAATTTATTTTGAAGTATTTATTTTGTGAGCTACTTATTTTTCATGAATTTATTTTGAATTCTTTATTTTGCGAACTATTTATTTTTCATGAATTTATTTTGAATTCTTTATTTTGCGAGCTATTTATTTTACGAGTCATTTATTTTTCATGAATTTATTTTGAATTATTTATTCAATCAGCTCTCCTTGAGTGGCAAATCTCAAAAATATTTATAAGGTAGCCGAGACATATTCCTACCTTTGATGAACATTAAACAATGCTACTTTTGGTTATGTGCGGACTTGGAAACGATTAAATTTGGTTTATATGATTACTATTACCATAGTAGGATTATAATCACGATTACGAGTACCTTAGTAGGATTATAATCATGATTACGAATATCATAGTAAGACTATGATTACAATTACCTAAGTACCAAATTTAGATTACAGTTTTAATTACGATTACAATCAATTTTCATTTTTCGATTCTGACTAGGATTATGCATACACATAGAAAACATGATTGCAATTACAGATTTTAATCACGATTACCTGCGCGCAATCAGAAATAATCAGTTCGATTACGATTATAGATGTAATTATGCGGAAATATAAAGGATTATAATCACTTGGTTACGATTATTCATTATCTGGTTATGTATAAGTAGACGCATATAGCATATCGTCGTTGTCGATGAAAGCCGAATTTTTGTTTCTTACATGTAAAAATGCACAGAAAAACAGAAAAATAAGAGCATCCAACTAGAGAAACCAATTAACTTTGGATCGATTGTTGAAATATTTTGGAATTTGTTTTCATTCACGCAGTTATTCCAGTTGAATACACTTCATTTTTTTGCACATTTTCGTACATGAGAAAAAAAATTTTTGACTCACGTGATTTCACATTTTCGACGGAGACATTTCTTTCATTTGTATAAAGTAGAGGTGGGGAGAATCATTCATTGACGGGATTAATGAATGATTTGACACTTCATATATATATTGATGCTTTAATTAGTGAACGATTCTCTTCACTTCTAGTGTAACAACGTCTGTTGTGTATCATAGATGAAATTGAAATCTTCTGTAGGAAATGTAAAAAACTCAATATTTTTCTAAAAATATTACATTACAGGAGATGTTTTCGAAAATACATTTTTTATCAATGCCCACAAAATTATAAAAACACTGATTCACTGACTTTCTTTGCTAACCATTTGGTAATTGTGTTATCCTGGTGAGAGAGAGAGAGGGAAAATAGCATGCTGAAGGATGAGAATATTGAAATTGATTTATATTGTCAAGATTTGATTTCAAAAAGGTTTAATTTTTGTTCTTATGTTTTCAGATTTGGCGTGAAATGACCAGGATGGTGAAATTGGCAAAGAATGAAAACAACACACAGAAGACGAAATTGACACCAGTCATAAAAAATTCATTTATAGGTTGTGTTATTAATTATCAATTAATTATATTAAACAACAATATAAATCGGTCTGTGCCTATTTTAGATACTCATGTTGATATTGAGGAGCAGGATAGATGGTGAAACGTTCGAAGAAAGCAAATATTTCTAGCTTCGATGGGACCTGAACCTACCACTTTCCACCCCCACGGTCCCACCGAACGCAGAAATATTTATTTTCTTTCGAACGTTTCACCATCTAATCACGCCATAACATCGGCGCTGGTATCACTACGCCAATAAACGTTGATTTATATTGTTGTTTAATTTAATCTGCGTAGTGTTCGATTTATTTGAATTAATTATATGTTTTTTATCAAAAATTGTTTAAGAACGTTTTATTATTTCATCAAGAATTATAAAATCTATGCATAACCATATTTTTATTTTAAAGCTGTGAAAAAGAATAAAAAACGTAAGCTATTCAGTTTTTCAGCGACATATTTCGAAGTATTTTAGCGTCATATTTAATGTTTTTCTTTTTCTTTAGGACTCCAGAAATTTGAGCCAATGAAAGAGTGGGGAATTTTTATTATGAATATTTGCAGATATAGCGAAAAGTAACTACCAATCGCGTTCTATTTCCTTTTCAAATTTTTCGAAAACACACCATGTTTGTAATTGTTAATTTGTGGATAAATGAATGCTAGCCAAGCTAAAAGTATAATTAAATAAACAATAATGATCCAAATGATGTACGACTGGTTATAAGTTTAATTTTCATGTTTTTTTTGTCCGCTTAATTATATTAAGTTTTGGATATTTCAAATTATAACAATAATGTATTCACATTTGGTGTTAGATTCTGGCTTAGCGTTCTTGCTTTGGCTTTTGCTTTATGGAAGGGCTCTGTGGAATTTAAAACGATACCCGATCTTTAATCAAACCCTTCGTCGAAACTCATCGAGGAAATAATTAATACGTGCAGAAATTAGCAATGCCTTATCTCCCGTGGGCAGGAATTAAATTTTCATAATAACAGATTTTTCAGCACTCCAGTAATGCAAATAATAAATTGAATAAGACTTTGCCGGAATGAACATCGAAATTTGAATTTTCCTCTCTGTCCTCATTTCGGAGCTGAATTAAAACATTCAGCTGTTGTGTCGGATTCGAAAATTGGGGAAAAATGAAAAAGCCAATAATCAAATATTAAAATAGGAAAGAACTTTAAGGCAAAGGCAATTTTTATTTTTAATTTAAGAAATGAATAGCATTCTTTTCATCCTATTGTATAATATATAATGGAAAAAAAAAGAATCAATATCAATTGCACAAGCAAATGATCTGACTGATATTATAAAAATTAAAAAATTGGTTTTCCTTTTCCAACTTAATAATAGTTTCGTTACGAAGTGTAAAGAATTTTTTAAAACTTAGAAAAAATGTATTTTTATAAGCTTTCTCAATTATGGGTGTCGAAAATTATTAAGTATAATAAATCCCCCCCCCTGAATATTCGCCCCGGTGGCTTTGTGTATTGACCATCATTTGGCAGATATGTAATCCCTGAGCAGGGTAATGACATTTTACATTCTTCTATGCGAAGAAATGTAGCGTTGTTCTTGTCCTCGTTCGTCTAGCGGTCAAGACATTTCGGGCTCAACGGAGGGACCCTGGTTCGACTCCAGGATGGCGACGGCGTCTCTTTTTCTCCTAAACAAAAAAAGCTCTAGCTTGAGCTTCCACGTGGGTCTCGAAAATTATTAAGTATTTCTCAATTATGTCGAACATAATTGTATTTATCCCTAAAAAAGAGAATACGTTTGATTAATCTTATTTTATAAGCACCAAACTAACCCAATAGTGTAGGACTAAATTCATTGAAATATTTTTTTGTGGACGCAATTCTATTAAAAACATTATATTTGGGAAAATATAAATTTTAACATAGTTATCACAGGTACATCGCGAATTCGAAACACAAATATCGCGTAGGAATAAAGCCCCGAGCTCCGAGGAACACGCTCCATCTGCATATTTGGCGAAAGTGATGCTCTCTCTCTCTCTCCCTCTCCCTCTCTCTCTCCCCTCTTCTTTCTTTTGTTGGTTTCTTCTCCCTCCTCAGCCTCCCGCTCTCTTTTGCTCTCCCTCTCGCTCTTACTGTTTCTCTTTCCGCGCGCTCTTTCCTTCTCCCGCGTTTCGTGAAATGTTAATGTGATGCGATGCAGCGGCTCCGCATCTCACTGGCCCTGGTTAGAACGGTTTTTTCCTCCCACCTTTATCATCATTTTCTCCTTCTCTTCATTATCGATTGGGCCCGTCCTCCAATCGCAAGCTCCAAGTATACACAACCTTTCTCTCTCCCCCGCTTGAAGCCCCACCTACTCTCTCGTTTTTCATCTCGAAAGAGTAATTTATTTCATTAAATATGCTACATCCTAGGGCTAGGGAGGGGCTCGCCGAGCCTTTGAGATCATAATTTCCCTGGGCCACATAAATTTTCGGATAAAAAGTAGAATTCCATTAGTATTGAACAGGACTGCAGTTTTTTATTTGCACTCTTAAGAATGCTGTAGCTGCATCACCCATTGAGCATACACATTTTTGACAAACTTCAAGTCTTTATTATTGTTTTGACAAATAATTGTCGTATTATAGAATTGTAAACGTAAAACTTACATTAGCAAATAAATGTATATGCTCTTTCAATGGAACTGGGTAAAAACTGCAAAGTCCTTGGTAAATTTTACCGTAATTTAAAAAAGTATTACCGTTGCTTTTAGTTCGTTAGAATCAGGTATGATACACAGGGCCGTTTCTATCATTAAGCCAAAGTAGGCGACTGCCTAAGGTGGCGAAATTTTAGGGGCGGCAAAATGGCGTAAAAAATTAATTTTAAATCAAACAAAGAAAAAATTGAGCAAATGAGGAGAAAAAATGAAAAAGAAGAAAAATTAAAACATATAATTGTTTTCAAAAGCATACGGGACAATTACTTAGTAAGTCTTTACTTTGACGAATGTGAAAATGTTTGATGTGTTTCATTGTTTAATTTTGCACACAAGTTCTTTTATATCTAATACATTTAAGCCTTCTAGCTCTGATAATACAACGTTGTGTTTTGAAATATTACTCCTTTAATATCTCAGTTTTCAAAAATATAAAATGTTGAAATTAAACAATTATAACATGTAGCAATTGTTTTACTATTCACAATATTCTAATATTACAAAATAACTAATATAAGTTTAAAATATAAATATAATTAACGGGTTTAATGATTAAAAGTATAATAGAAGATTTACATTGTTGTACCGCTGGATGTTGGTTGGGGCAGAGAGGGAGATCTAGTCGAAAGAGATAGTAAAGGGTGGGCGGCATTTTTCAATTCTCACCTAGGGCGAAAAAACATATAGAAACGTCTCTGATGATACAAAGTACTGCACTGTACACAATATTCTTTATCAGAGGCTATTGTAATTTTGCAAAATATTGTATTCATATTATGAAATATAAATCATACCTTCTTAAGTATATTGAACGTTGACATATTTAAAAAACATTATTTCATATACATTATTTGTTACTATGCAAAGCTTTTACTAAAATATATATTTTAAAAGTAGAGAATAAAATAATAACTTTACTCCTAAAAACGTACAGTATAACACTTTTGATTCTAAGCTTTTTTATGAAAATATGAGTAGCAAACCATACGAATTTTATATGGATATTTACTAGTATTTTGCATGATATTTTACATGCATACGAGTATCCTTTAGGCTGCATTTGTAATTGTAAATGGATACTTTTTTGTTGTCGCAAAAATATGTTTTTATCATTTTGTTTTTAGCAACACATAAAAATAAAAATTTGAAAGCACGATAATAATTTAAAAATTAATTTAGATTTTTTTTGCGAATATAAATGCGGTTTTAAATTACGACAAACGGGTGTTTAGAGAGAATATGTTAAATTATTTTAGATACACTCTATTTCGTATTGCAATTAGTACTATGTTTTATTTATTTAGTTGCGTTTTAGTAAATAAACTTTTTAAGGTTAATGCGCCGTGTTTTTTTTAATATTTTGAGTATATAACGTTTTTTTAATGAAACTCAACTACATTATGAAGAGACGACCGAGAGAAAATAATTTAGTTTGACCATTTATATTCTTACTAATATTTGGGTCTAATGCTAGGTGGGCTTATAATGAGCCTAATCTTTTCTTTGAAATGATCGTTTATCGAGAAACCTGTTTCAGATGTAAGTTTGATTGTGCTAAATTGTTACATACAATAGAAGATAATATACTGGTTTCACTGATATTGTATGAAACATGGCAAGGTCACCAACTTAAAGCAATTATAGGGATGGGGCTTGAATGGAAGATTTACAGCCAAATGAGTCAACCAGAGATGTAGGTTAAACATGAACAATAACAATTAATATATCAATGCATAATAATTAATTTATTAATTTAAGAATTACTTTATTAATTTTAGAATTACTTTATTAAATTAAGAATTACTTTATTAATTTAAGAATTACATTATTAATTTTAGAATTACTTTATTAATTTTAGAATTACTTTATTAATTTAAGAACAATTTATTAACTTAAGAATTAATTTGGTAATTTAATTTAGTAATTTGAAATAATTCATTAATTTTAAAATTACTTTATTAATTTAGAATTACTTTATTAATTTAAGAACTAATTTATTATTAACTTAAGAAATTAATTCATTAATTTAAGAATTAATTTATTAATTTAAGAACTAATTTATTAATTTTTTATTAATTTAAGAATTAATTTATTAATTTAAGAAATAATTTATTAAATTAAGAAATAATTTATTAAATTAGAAATAATTTATTAAATTAGAAATAATTTATTAATTGAAATAATTTTAATTTGAGAAATAATTTATACATTTATGAATTAATTTATTAATGTAAAATTAATTTATGAATTTAAAAATTTATTTATGAATTTAAAAATTTATTTATTAACAATTAATTTAATAATGCAATGCACTTCGTCATCAAATATATTCTGCATATCTTTATTTATGGACCTTCGATTTTGGGAGGTCCCAACTATCCCTATAAAGATTTAGGGGGCAAAGTGTCCTGGGTCCCTTAGAGTTAGCGCCCCTCAAATATGGAGGGTATGGTGGTTTTTAAATTTTTTTTAGCTTCATCATTGTACAGTTATATATTTGAGTTCCTGGCTTTTTGTAATAATGTACGTTTAATTTGAGTATCATTTTGTATATAAAAGTGTATCCATATTTTTTTCTAAACGGCAACTTGCAGTTATTAAATTACGAGTTAGTTCAGCGAAAACAAGAAAAATCCTGGTAAATGAGTTACCTTACCTTAAAGTCATTAGATTATATTTTGTTAGTTTCGATGACTAGGAGAATTCCGATGTTTTTAAGCATCGTCTGGCTATTCAGAATAAAATTTGTGTTCCTATGTATATTTAGTTTTTACGTTTACAATTTTATAAATCCAAATTAGAGACTTCTAAGTTTCTTACTTATTTAAAAAAATATTGGCATTGCGCTTATACTGGGTTGGGATCAAACTAACGATTTTTAGATTACCATAACCACTGTGTGCTTTCCTTTATGCATGGTCGTTACTAATAATAATGGAGCGCATCAACGTAGAGTTTTCAAAATTATTGGGGGGCAAGCACATATTTTGTACATTTATACATTACAATATATGTAAAATTGCAATTTATTTATAGATATTGAGGGGGAGTGGGCTTGGGCCCATATAACTGTACGCCTATGTTGGAGCATGAATTTTAGGAAATTTCAATGCGGGATTTTCTCTTTTTCTCGAGGAAAGATCGTGTGTGTGTGTGGGGGAATTTGAATGTCATGTGTTCTCCGAGCCAACTTTTTTTAATCTCTATCAGGTGTCTTTTATGACAATTAACATACTACAAAACAATTCTGAATTCTTCTTTGAAACCATATATATCGTTTACATGATTAACATTAAGGTGATTCAATTTTTCTCTAAATCTTTATTAAAAGAGGGAGGGAGAGGAACTCTCTTCACTACGTTGTTTTAAAACACTATTGTTTCGAAGTTGTGTGTAGAAATAAGTATATTTTTCTTTCAAAATGTGTATAGTTTCGTAAACATTTCTACTATTTATCGGGGAACTATTATTCTATCCTACTAATTATGTAAATAAATATTAATCAAGTAAGTATGTATGAAGTGTCCAACACCAGAGAAGAAATGACAGTATTTATAATTATGAAAGGTAAGAAATGTTAAGTTACGTGTGAAAAAAGAAATAGAAATATTCAAATTATAGGTAGAACTATATAGATTTGGAAAGTTTAAGTAAGTATTTCCGTAATACTCTTGTAATAGAAGAAATTTGAACTAGAGTATATAAGAATAATAGAAATATAAAATGCCTTCCGTATTTTAAATAGTAATACTAATTATACACTGGTATATTTCGAAAAAAAATGTAGCCTACACTGTAAGTAAAGATTGGTGAAATCGCAACATTGAAACTGCTATCGAAAACAAACATTCCAAAATTTTATGGTATTTTCAAATTCAGCGTGTTAAATATCTATCACAGAATTCACTGGATAATTCAGTGCTTAAAAAAAACGTATCTAGCTTATAGACGCTGAAGTATTCGGAGAGAGGAAAGTAGACGAGAAAAAGATGGAAAACGTTAAAAATAGGAGTAAAAAGATCTACAAATCAAGATGAAAAGGCTCTAAAAATTACAGTTATCATAATTCTAATGGGTGAGTTCAGTATAATTCTAAAAACTATAGAACGCCCCCCCCCCCCTCAACACACTTGTAATAGAAAAAAGTTTTATCATTAAATACAAAAAATTTCACTCATGGAGTAGCTCACATTATATGAAGTTGTCTTTGAGGCGCTTAAAATGGATTGATAAAATGTAAGAAACCCGCTTACACGATATAGATTATAAATTTGTGCAGTAATAATAATAATGGTTTTAAGGGGAGGGTTATTAATTATTTAATGCTCCGTTCTCCGAAGGCTTCCTTAATCTTAATTAGAATAGTTGGTGCTAACGTTTAAAAATATAGCACTAGCTATACTTCAATTTGGGAAAGATCAACCAAGTTCGAGTTCAAAATTTTCCGTACTTCGTTTCGTCATTTTTCCGGCGAGTTGGATTCCAGGAAAAATAAACCGACTATAAATTGTCAATGCGATTGTGTTGTACTTCTGGTTTATGTTAATTAAACCCGGTTTGCCGCATCCAACTGTTTCTGCCTTTTCTCCAAATTCGCATTCGATTAATAATTGGCCCGATTTTAACTCTAAATATCCTCCTTCTCCTCCTCCTCTTCCGCTGTTCTTCTTCTCTTGCCCTCCAAAATGGTGTGAGTGAAACCAGATTTTCCCCGCACAGGCTATAATGTTGTGAGAAGAAGACATAATCGGTACGTTTGTCAATAATTATTTCAATTATAAATTGTTTTCAGATTTCAGTAAGAAATTTTAAATAGATCGTAGAGATCGTTCTCAAAAGTAGTTTAACAAAATGCTTAATCTTTACGTCGTTTAATGTCAGTGCCAAAGGCGGGTCATAAAGAGGATTTAAGGAAATCTATATGTACCTTTTTTTGCCGCACGCCTTCCAGAAAAGAATATTCAGAGCAGTTTCATAAACATCATTTGGTTTTCCAGTAGTATTTCTATTCCATAACCGCTCATTACGTAACACAATAGTTTTTAAAGTTCATATCTTATCATCATTATTATCATCATTCAATATGGGTTACCAGAAGTATGAAATTATGGTTATGATGAACTGTTGATTATAATGAAAGTATATATTTTCTTAGTTCTTCATGAGTAACCTTTAATTTTAGTAATATCTAGTAATTAAATTACGATATTTATTATATTATTAATCATATAAATTTATAATTTATCAAAAATGTCTTTATTTGCTTGTTGTTGCTTTTATGTTTCCTCATTTTAAAGCTTCGATTTTTCTTCTTTTTTTTTTTTTGCATCCAAGTGGGAGCCTTTTCATTCATATAGTCGTTTTGTAAATTACAATCTTTGTAAGCATTTAAGAGACATGTTTGCATCTGTCTTTACACTTTTTCTTTATTTTTCTGGTTTAGAAAAAAAAGTCGTTGATAGCTCTGGAACCATGGTTCGTGAAAAGTCACGAATTTACGAACAGCATGGCAGATTTTTCCATACTAATCGTATGAAACTGACATCTAAAACATTTGAGGCACCACGAGCAGAGCTCTCATTGGATCCTGAAACAAATAATAAATCAATTTCATATTTTCATAATTAATTTTACGAAACAAAATGCAATGAAACGAAAAATATACTACTGATATTATGAAAGAAAATGTAGAAAATATAACTTCAGAGGGTATGTTTTCCTATAAGGAAATTATCTCACGTCAGTGATCAAAAAGGGAGCATTTTAGAAGTATTTACAGATATTGTGTATTTCCTGATTCATGTATGCTTAATAAAATATATCTTACTTTGCTTTCTGATTTTCTAAAAAATGTTTAAAATTGTTGTTTTTATTCCATTTCTTTCATTATTTATTTATTACAGTTTTCATCATGTATTTATCCTAGCTTTTCATGTATTTATTTCAGTTTTTTATTATATACTTATTTCAGATTTTCATCATACATTCATTTCAGTTTCTTCTGTACTAATTAATACTGTAATTACAGATAGTGTGTTTTTATTAAAAAACACATATTCCAAGGATGAGAATGTCGAATAGTAAATTAAATATTTAGCAAAAATCTTTCTAGGTTTAATTTATTTGCTGACGTTTGTTAATTTTCAATTAACTTAAAAAATCACTTACATTGAAAGCGTCATAACTCTCCTCGTCTAGCGTTCTTTTTTAAAGCAAAATCGAAAATTTGAGAATTTAAATCTAAAATTAAAAATAGACGAGACTGCAGAAACTGACCAGATGGTTTCTAAAGATCAATTTCCTGTAGAAGTTTCGAACTTAATGCAATATCCATAATAAGGACACTGATGTGTTTGTGGATAAAAGATGATGATACAGGAAAAAAATAACAAAAGACTGAAAAGCTGCTACAAAATACACGAATCAACTGATTAAGGGAGAACAAGTAGAATCAAATAGAGGAATTTATACTCACACATAGGAAAATACGTTTGGAAGAAACGGGAGACGACCTTTGCATCCGACCATGTAGTGATGGTTGAAAATAATGATGATATTTTATAATATTTTTTGATCATATATTATAGTTCATGGCACGAAAACTATAGTGAGAAATCTCAGTGGATTGTTTTAAATGACTATTTTTGTAAAGTCTAGGATTTGTATATGACATTGGATTTTTGAGAATAAACTGATTATGTTCCTGGGTCTTAAGTTCTTTTTTGCAGAATATACACAGAAGATAAATGGACGGTAGATATTTATACAAATTACAGTATTTGTCAACCTACATACATACAATTCTGTGTTTTATCTTAACAATAACAACCGTGATAAATGATGGTAAGAAACCAAATAAGCCAGGTTTATGAAAACTTGACATACATTTGCCGTCACAATATATATATATATATATATATCATAATTAATATTCACAAAACGATTTGATGAAACAAAGCATATAGTCCTCGTGTGAGATTTCATTTTCGTTGTTCCTCACTGATCTATTTCAATCTCGTCAAATTTTGTAGTCAATTTCAATCTCGTCAAATTTTGTAGTCAATTAGTTCAATTCGGCAGGCAATTTTCATCACGTAAAAGGAGTAAATTTATTACCTGTAGAACATATTGTTATTCGTTGTAAGTTCTACCGTGCCGGGACAGCAATAGTCATGCTGCGTCAAGACCTACAATTTTTCGAGGAATTCGAACCTCTTAAGGCTTAGATTACCAACTCTTGGACCTACTGTGAATCAGTTAGTCGGTAAGATTTAATTTTTTAATTTTTTTTTTTTCACGGTTGGATACTGTAAAACGTAATATGCAATTATTGAACAGTTGAAGAAGTTTTATTAAAGTTTTATGTAAGAAATTTAATATATTTATATAAGAAATACGAAGAATATCAAAATAAATATCAATTCAATATCTACTCATTCTAATATATGTTTCGAATCCGATATACTATGTTTATTTAATATTTATACGTACGTATAAATATAATACATTGGGCTAAATATATTGCAAAAAGCTGAATTTAGTATTGCGATTATATCACAGAGCTGAATAAATCTTCTGATAATCATTACGTATTTCAATAATAAATAGATTTTGGATCCAAAAGCATTCTACTGCTGTTGGTGATTTGCTTTGATGAAGTGTTACGCTTCAAGACTGTTTAACTTAATTAAGACGGGACCGGTAGCTTTACGTGAACAAGAACTATAACAGTATTTTCATCGCACCCATGATTACAAAATAGTGTCATTAAATCACTATGGTGAGGCTTCTTCATGTTGCGACATGGATAAGGGTGTACACGAGCAGAAATATCGAAGTCCAAATATCTAATGGTAGCTCTTACAGTTTTGTGGGAAAAGCTTGCAAAAATTGGATATATTTAATTTTGGGAACAAGTTAATTGCATTAGCCGCAATTTTGGACATCAGTTTTAGGGTTGAAGTAAAATTTTAATCATAATAATTTTTTGTACGACAAAAATAAAAGGGGAAAAAATTAAATTGAAGAAGTACTACTTGCACGAAATTTCAAGAAATACAACCCAACAATCAGCATTTTTTTAGCAAGTAAAACGTAAGATATTGCACATTCATATATTAAGATTTTAAACTTACTGCAACGTGATCATGTGAGTTCTATGATACAAGCACAGTAAGGGTAACGTTGCGTCTGGACAGATACTATTCCTAGGAATTCGAACCACTAGACCCCAGTGGACGGTTAGTTAGTAGGCTTTCTTTTGTTTTTTTTTTGAGCAGCGTTGGGAGCTGAACTCGGGAAAACGATGCGTTAGGTGGACGCCTTACCATTGCACCAATGACGTACAAAAGGGGGGGGGCTAAATCCCCCCTTTTGGATATCAAAACACATCATTTTCTCATAGGCCGCATCACAAAATCTTCTTTAAAGGCGCTTGAGCCCCCCCTCCACGAGTTTTAAATTGTTAAGCTATTGTACTGCACCACTGACGGACCACGTGACTATGGTGCAGAGCTAAACATGAAGGATTCAATTTCACTTGACGAAAAAATATTAAGAACTCAGTAAATTTACACAGAATTCTGTATCTAAATGAATTATTAATGCTAGTCGAACAATATTAAAGGACTTAGAATATGCGTAAGAAAAATCAAGGAACTGAAAGATAGTAACTGATCACAAAACTTACAAAACGCAATATTAACATGCATATAATATTAATGAAATTACATATTCAGTAAAGCATGTGTATATATATAAATCAATATAAAACAAACACTCATCACCTAATTTACTATTATAATATTAACTGACTTAATGAAGAATTTCTTAAATAGATGTTGTTTTGAAAATTGCAGCAGCAATAGCTCAAATTACATTATCACACGCCATTATATATATATATATATATATATATATATATATATATATATATATATATATATATATATATATATATATATATATATATATATATATATTTGTTACGAATAATAATTCATAATTGATTAATGTAAAAATATAATTTATGTAATATAATATATATATATATATATTCTGACGGATCCGAGATGGGAGATATCACGAATTGATACCCCAGTGGGATATCGAATTTGATATCAGAAACTTCCGTAAATTCTAAGCGTAATTAGCACTATTATTTTGAATGATAAATTTCTATATTTTGACTAAACAACAGATTTTAACACGGTGGTTTTTCCATTTAGTAAACAAGAAAATATAGATAAAAAAGGGGATGGGGAGAGAGTGCGCTTAGTTTAGATATTTGAAACCGTTAGAGAGTATTTTGTGAGAAAAATTTGTTTGTTTTAGACATCTCCACCTCATAGTTATTAAAATTCATCACCTTGCTTCTAACTCTATATATAAAGTATAAAACATTTTAGTACACTAAAAAATGCGCATCCATATACCTACAGCCTGTGTGAGTGAAAAATATTCCATTACATATATGTAATTAAATTATCTCAATGCTAAAGAGTATCTTTACACACGCACACACATACACACACACACACATATATGTATATAAATATACATGTATCATATTTTAATAAGGGGGTTATTTAATAGGTTATATACAATACTTATAAGACCTTTTGGTCTTATGTCGCCGTTGCGGTCCAAACTAACCATTAATTAAAAGTAAATAAATGTATAGTAGAAGGTCAATTTAAAAGTTTTGAATTTTAATCATTCTAAAAGTATCAAACTCTTAAAGGTATAATCATGACAGAAAAGTTAAAAACATACAAGTTATAGCACACAAAACATTACATTTCAATACATACAACATAATATCAATGTTGTTCGTGATCCTGATAAAAAACAGAATTCCGGAAATTGAAAATATTAAAATTAATTTTATATTTAGATAAAAGACTTGTATTATTTCATAACGTGCTTATTGTTGGCCATTGCTGTGAGTATACCTTTTAAGGTTGGTGAAGTACCTGTATGTTGTATGCAGCTTTTAGAAAGTTCGTAAGGGGGGTTATAGGCTCAACAAGGAGGGGGTTACAGAGCTGCAACTCGTATATTCCTATGTTAAATATACAAAATTTCATTGCAATGGGGGTTACAACCCCCAAACCCCCCTGGCTACGCCTACCAACAAAAATGCTCACTATATCCGGCCGCATGCTAAATCTATTTTTAAATTTTAAATTCCAAACTTTAAAAATAAAATCTGTGTAGGCAACATACATGCATGCATGCAGCACGTATACAATAATACTCAGCTTTGAATTTTCTTAAAATTTAATGAAGGAAGTATTATATTACCATTCGAATTTCAAGATATTATGCTAAATAAAGAAAAGATATAAATCCGCTTATATTAGTAAACATCCCCAAAATAAACATTATTTGGAGATGCTCAAAAATGTTGCTTTGTTTTCAATATCAATATTCATTAAATCTTCATCGTAAAATATTTAGGGCATTAAATACCTTATGATCAGTGCAATCCATTGGCTAAAAAAGGCATTTATTGTGAAGTCCTTGTTACGTATTCTGAAAGGGATGAAGGTTCACAGAAGTTCTCCAGTTCCAAGTGCCGGAAAGTTTATTAATAATAATAATGATATTTATTCAACTTGAAATACATATTTTCTGATACCTAACATGAGCAGTATAAGAGCTACAGCAGCGCAAGGGTGTACAGATGGTTATACTATTTCAAGCTTAGGGTAGAATTGGAAGAGTATAATAAATGGGTCTTTCTGGGTGCTTTAATTTGTTCAGAACACTGAAAATTGTATAAATTACCATTTACTTCACAATCTATTTCTTTAACTATTCATTTTTATGTATATAATAACGTTTCATTTATTGTTTACTCCAACACATTTCTATTAAAAAAAATATAATAAAACGTTATTATATACGTTAAATAAATAATACGTCAATTTACCATTTTTAGTAGTCTATATCTTCTAGTTTTTTGTAGACCATTTTAAAAAACGTAATTTTCTTAAAATGTAAAAAAATATTTACACCATTTTGGCTTTACATATATAACCCTCTTACATTTAACAATTCCTTACTATATCCTTGAATGCACAATCTAAGAAAACAGTATTTAATACATAAATACATTTAGAAAACCTGTTTCAAAATATACATGATTAATATTACTTGAATCGTACTGTATACTTGATTAAGAACTAAAGTTTAGAATCTGTGAATAAAATACGTTTTTTAGAGTAGTGTTTATTACAATGCATCAAGAGGTGTATTCAGGTCAGGGATGTATAATTTTCCATGAAAGAATATAAGCAAACAAAATAGATATCAAAATATAAATGAAATTTAAATAAGGTTTGATGGCGCAAAACATGATTACTAATATACATTTTCATAATTTGAGCTATGTTACTTATCACATACGCCACAATCCAGGTCTTTTACTAATATAATATTTATATGTGATCATATAGTAGTATAATATTTATATGTGATCATATAGTAGTATAATATCTAAACTAGTAATTCTGTCTTTTAACGGCAGTGATACAAAGTAAACGACAATCGTAGGTTATACTGTTCTAAAACCCTTTTTAAATTATAAAATTTAACAGATAAAACATTCACATACTTTTTATAAGCAAGAGATTTTTAAATACATTAATTTGATTAACAGTTGTAAATGCTTCCCTTTCAAGTATTTGGCATAGGGAGATCAAAACCTTTTGAAAATTTAAACATTACCTTGAAGAATATTTTCCGTTATAAGCAAATTTTAATAATGCTTCTATACTTCCAGCCAAAATCACGCATTGTATTGCTGCATTTTTTAAATATTAACCAACTGAAACGTGTTCGTGTTGTTGGTAATTTTTTAGATGTTGTGAAAATGGTGCACTACAATATCATCCATTTTGATGTATATTTCATTTACTTCATCTCATGAGCAGATCAGTACGAAACAATTTTATGGTATGGGTATATTATTCTCCTTCACAAAGCACGAAAGGCAAGATATAAAATTATAAAATTACTGGAATTAAAACATTAATAAAATTAATGTTCAATCCAATTAAATTTATTTTCTCAGCATAGTAAATGGAGAAGTAATTATAAATATCAATGACTGGGTATTACGAACTGTTCCAAGAGGGAGATAGGGAGGGGGAAAAGGGGCTCAAAGGCCTAACGAATTCTCAACACCCTCCGAAAGACAATACAAGACAAGGGGCAATGCAATAAATAACACATAACATCATTTCCTTATACAGATATTAATAATATTTTAAATAAATACAAATGTATATGTATACATAACAGACTATGCTCAATAAGGAATAATAATACATTTAAAGCATCGCCAAAAACAAATGCTATTATTAATTATTATATTAATTGCGCTGAGTTGATTAATTACTAATTATTAATCTAGAATGTTTTAAAGACTTTGCACTATTTTTATCTGAAATTTCTTCAAAGAAATAAGAATTAAATTTTTATTTATACTCTATGAACCTTTTTCGTGTCATGAAGTAAATAATTAGCTTGTATTACATCAAATCTTTATGCAATTCCTATCACGCTGAGTTCATTACTGAAAATTGGTAGAATATTTAGATATTAAGGTATTTCAGGAAAATTTCTAGTGAAAAAACTAATACAAAGATGCACATATCCGTGCAAAAGGAACGAAAACTATAAAATTCAAAGAAAACTATTTTTTTTAAAAATGCAATGTTAATTGGACACAGCGTTTTCCCTAAGCAAAATAACATTAATAATTGGCAAAATAAGAAATATATTTAGATAATGCTTAAGGTGTTCTTATATTATAGGAAATAAAAAGAAATTGCAGTAAAGCATTGAACAAAAAGTTTACTAGATTTTATTTATTTTGTTAACAGCAATTATAATACAGTATTGTAAGTAATAGTATATTTTGAGCTTTCTAGTAACCAAGGTTACAGAAAGGCTGCTCTTATTTTTTCTGTAGAACAATTCTAAGCAAGCAACATAATTTAATAAAAATTTTAAAACGCTTCATTCTTTTCATAGCCAAACATATTTTTTTTTATTTACCATACCTTAAATATATCTTACGTACTTCATATAACTGTTTTTAATACTTATATTGGCAGAAAACAGCATATGAAGTTAATTTAATAGAAATAATAAACAATATTTTAATCTGTATGGGCTAACAAACCAAATATATAATTTTATTTATTTATTTCACCATTCAGTTGCATTTTATGGCATGTAAAATTCATAGTTCATACCGAATAATAATGCCAACGCAAAAATGTGTAAGTAATAAGAAATAACAGAATAATAAATCCATAATTAGCTTGTTTTGATGATGATGATTAATAAAATTCAAGAAGATTAACCATCGCTTATAACACTAGTAAATTTTTTGTCACTGGCTGATATAGGAAAGGAAACGGAAATTAGAACAATAAAATTAGTAAAATTAGCAAACTAGACAACAAAGAAAGATAGGAAAGTGTCAAGGAAGAACAAACTTAGGGAGGAAGAAGCGGAAGTGTTTACATATAAAATGAGTAGAAAACAGAAGATGTATAAAGTAAAAATAAAAAAGTACTTACCAATAGCAATAAGAATTAATGACTAATGTTTAAACTTAGGAAGGAAGGTATGCATTCGCTTTTATTTACCTTTTTTTTTTTGCTTTTATTCCATCCTCTTTATATTTTACAAAAGAATACAATGGTTTACTTATATTTTCTCATTGTTTCATTTTGTCCTTCTCTCTTATTTCTTTATCGATTTAATTTTATTCTGTTTTAACCTTCACACACGTTATTTTCTTTTTGCCAATTCTAGTATTTCTATTCTTACTGTCTGATTTCCCTAATTTCCTTTTTTTTCTTGTTGCATGTGTGATTAATGTCAATCGAACTCTATAACAAAAATAGTCAATTTCAATTTTATGGTCAGTTTACAATTTTTATTTAGAATTTCTGAACTGGCCATTTAATAATGATTTTTTTGAATATTTCACTATTTTTGGATGTAATTGATCTTTTAAGCTGAATAAATAAATAATGTAAAACGAATAGCATATTTCAGTTTAAAAAACGTAATGAATGACATCACAGTTTATAATATTCAAAACGAAAGCAAATTTAAATAACGCGAAAACAATATAATTTAACTTCTAATTGCATTAGTTGGTGAGTTGATGTGTTCATAATTTATTACAGGATGGAAATTAATTTTCATTTAATTACTTCTATGATTTTAGAGCATATAATGAAAATAGTAATATTGTACATTGTTGATTTATGCCTATATTTTTAATAGCTTTTAGTACTGTACAGAAAGGTGTAAGGTAGCAAATTCTTATTCATAAGCGTACAGCACAATTCCTTTTATTAAATTCCACATGCCACTTTTTGTAATATTGTGTAAATTTTAATAAATCCGGTTTTACCAAAGTTTATTAAGTTTGCATGAATTAACTTTTATATAAATTTATATAAATTGAAATATATTTTATAATATAATAATAATAATAATAATAATAATATATATTAATTATAAATGCACGATTAATTGCGAAATAAATGATAACATTCACTATTGATTAAATAGATATTGTCTTTTAACGGTTTTGTTACACACAGTAAATATGTATTTTGAGCTTTTAAATTCATTCATTAATATTATTATTATTATTATTATTATTATTTTTGCTATTTATCAAATAAAAAATAAAACAAAAACCAAAATTCGAAAAAGCAAGGTAGTGACGTCCATATTATTATTTAAATGTCGTATATCAGGTAATCTGATCGAAATAAATGTTCATGAGATGAAAATTATTTTTAAATATTTAATTTATGATTTAAAACGACGTATTATTATTTAATGGAGAAAGAGAGAGAAAAAAAAAGAAGAGGGCGGGGTGGGGGAGAGCTGAAAATTATTTCCTCCAAAACGCAATAGATGGCGCGCGTGCATTGATTGTGGCTCTTTTCTGAAAGTATACGCTCCCAAAGTAAAGTGCATTTGAGGCGTTACTACCCGTAGTAATATAAAAGGTATAAATAATAATAAATAATGAAATCTCAGGCCCTTCGGATGGGCCCAATATTAAAGAATATATCCAGTCTTCAAATTCAAGATGGGCTGTGCAAATGTAGCATAATAATAACGATGGGTAAAAGGGTTACTTGTAAACTACGATCTTATCAATAGTTTTATTGAAGCTTCGAAGGATAGCTTTTACGTATTAAAAGGCAGCATTCAGGAATATAGAAGATAGGTGACAACGTATTATATGTATCATCGACGTATATATTATGTTCGTAATGTCTTTTTATCATTATATGAGAAATTATTATTAGTTATTTTAATCGAATGACTTTATAGATTTCCGAAGTTAATTTCGAAAGTAGCCTTCTAACATCATGACTAATAAAATTTTATAATCAACCTCTAACCTGGGAGTCTATATGGGGACAGGGGCTCGAGCCCTCCCCTTCCTAATCGTTCAAAAATTTGATTTCCCCGATTCTGCTATGCATTTACTTTCAAAAGTTTTACAGTCACATTTTAAAATAAGGTACTTTTTAGCTCATTACTAAATCATTACTAAAAGTCAAGCAGTAACAACTATTTTTATGGCATTTTAGTACCTTGCACATTCACTAAATGTTTGACAGCTTTGAAGAAGAAAGTAATTTTTCTCAGCAACCCCCTTCCCCCACATCCTAGAAGTATTCATATAGACGCCCATGACCTCTAATCGAAAATTTTAAAACAGACATTTAAAAGTTCAATTAAGCATGCACTGACGTATGCAGGGGGTGTTGTAACCCCCCATTGAGATGAAATGTTGTATATATACCTATAAATGTATAGAGTTGTAGTTCTGTACCCCTCAGTGGCCTATCCAGAATATTTCCAAGGGGGACCCAGTGGTGCAAGGAATTTTTGGTGGAAATAAAGGGCCAGACGCCATATCAATTACGGTTGTCTTTTTGTGTACTTTTATCATTATTGAATTACTAATAATTCTATAATGCAATATACTTAAATAATTAGAAGTAGTAGATTATGTTTATACAATTTTACAATGGCCAGCACTCTTGTCTTATCTCCATCAGTGAGGTTAGATTTCTTGACATAATTAGAAATATCTGCAGTCAGAATTTCTATTTCAACCGTTTTTGATATCGTGTTTTGGTCTACCTTTACTTCCCAGAAAGCGTTTGAAGACAGTCCCAGGCTTCTGCTGATATTGCTTGCCTCAACAGCAGTTTCATGAATGTCACTGGAGTTGAGGGAAATGTTGGGACCTTCACTACTTTCATCTTACATCTTTTAATAAAATAATTTACCAGTGTCTGTTGGCGTAATAATTTTTCGTTTTGTTAGCCTAAGGGAAGGGCCCGGGCTCCCTCGGCCCCCTACTTGAGTGCGCCACTGTTACCCCTATTATAATCCTGAAACCCTCTCTTATGAACTTCCTGCGTACGTTGATGTAAGTATATATATACTCGTCTATGTGGTTATAGTTTAGTATACACAAAACGAAACCACTTAGAATTTTGGTCAAATATAGAATTATCTGTGCATTAGAATCACAGGTACCATTAAAGTTATTAACGGCAATATTCACGAATTGTTGATTTTATATATTTATTTTCATATTTACAATCTACAACTTGTTTACTCTAAACTGTGAGTAAACTATTCAATATGTGATATCACAAAAGGGCGTCAACTTTAAAAGCTTGTGGGGAGAGCCCAGATACGTCCCGATCCTATTAACTTTCACAGTCTCAAGCGGGGGTCATTATCTAACCCCATAAAGTTTTGAAAAACACCCCCCCCCAAAGACTTGGATAAAAAATTATTTATTTCAATAGTTTGATAATTATTGCAACACCCCAGGTCTGTGTAAGCGTAATAAAATATAGGCTCATTTCCTCCCACACAAGATGCAGTTTTATCTACAAAACAACAGGAAAAATATGAAGAATAACAATTAATATATTCTATATGTTAAGTTTTTTACTCTTAACTAAGTATTGTGCATTGCTTGATTCATTTATTGCCAGTGAAGTTTGGGAGGACCTGTCCCCCCCCCCTCCCCCCACGCAAATAGTTTTTTTGGGGGGGATGAAGGGACTTAGGCCCCTTGAAGTTGGCGCTCTTTATATTGAGTAGCCATATCGAAGTTCTTATTGTATTTAAGTAAGTTCATTGCTAAATTTCAGAATAGATGTTCACTTATCTTAACGGCACATTATTATTACTTTTTTTGGAGGGATATAATTAACCACTAGCGCTATTACTTTCTAGGAAATAATGTATATTGTACCTACTCTTTGCAATGCCATCGTCGAAGTAGCGACAGTTTTCAATATACTGCAGAACCTGCCATTAGACCCAGCATTCACTCCCTATAAGACGATGTAGTAAGCCACGTGCTATGTACCATTGTACACCTGTTGTTACAAAAATACCAACAAGGGTAAAATGCTCCTTATGCATTAAAAAAAGAAACCAATTCAGTGATTTTTAAGCATTTTATCTTACGAAATATTTTTTTTACCACAGACCTGGCCACAGAACCCCTTCCATAAATATTATGTAAGGAAACATAATTAGCTATTATTTATCGCTGTCTGTAAATAAACATAAAAATAAGCAACAAATCATTATAAAAAGGGGTAGATAAAGCTTTTCTACCTTTGCGGGATATTGGTTATGGTTAGGTAACTGTACTTAAGGGTTTATCATGCGAGAAAATTATAACGTTTACAGATTTTCTTGAAATTTTCGGTGATGTTTTACAATCTGCTTGAGGAACCCTAGGAAGGTCTTTGTGGAACCAATTTTAAGAAGCACATGCACTACACCATAAAACTAAGCGTCAGAAGTTAGATTTTACTGTGAGCAAGAACCGGTACTTCCTCACTTGGTTTCTGGTTTTCGTTTTTAAATGGCTCTATTTGATGACATTGTGACAAGGTGAATAAGGTATAATTTTAGAATCAAGTTTTAAAAATATTTTTATTGATATTCGATGATCCTATAACCATTAAACATAGATTCCGATTGATGCAGGTAAAGTAGACATAATTCTATTTTACATCGATCTGTCTATTTTTTCTATAGCTTCAATTATTGAATTCATAATGCTTTTCTCATTTGTTTCTCCGCTAAGTGGTTATCGGTCTAACGGATATTGCTAAATATGTAAAGAATTTGCTTATTTATAAGAAAAATATTTCTTTTCGCTATCGTGTAATTGTGTTTTTTAATTAAGTTGCAATTGCATATATAATTCACTAAAAGGAGAAAAAGAGGATATATGCTTTAGATATCTTGGACACAGCCCCAGTTTCTTGATGCAACATTTGCATATATTTGTGCATTGTCCATTTTAATTCGTAAATAATTTAAGGTAAGAAAGCAGCTTGAAAACTTAAATACACACACATCACACATACATACATAAACATATATATACTCGTATATATGCATACACACAAGATATTAGTACACTGCAATATAAAAATAAACGAACATTCCTATCATGTGATGCATGACAACTTCACTAAACATATTAATTTCTACACGTCAATTGTATAATGAAGAACATGTTTGTTTCATGTTTTCTCAAATTAAAATCTATCTAAATATATTGTTTGAACATTTGCCGCTTAATTGTCAGTTTCTGTGTGGTTGAATTTAAATGACAGAAATTGTGCATCAGAATTCTTATTAACTACGAAATGGAACATTCAAAACTACTTTCCAAAAACATTGCCATAACTCGAGAGCTTTAATTACTTGAAATACCTGATTCATTGCAATATTTCAATTGAGGAATATAGTTTAAAATATAGTATACCGCTAATATATAGTTTGTGCCCAGAGAAGGTACAAGACCATAATACCATTTGCTTAAGGTCAAATATTACAATATTTTACATTTTACATATCATTAAGCCAAATTAAAGATGAAATTGACTAGACATGTCTAGTTTGAAATTGGCATTTCATATGGTTTGACCTATTCTACCATTAGTAAATATGGTTTCAAGTTAAATTCCGTTAATATTGGTTTGAAACTGTATAATGAATTTTTGGGATTATGAAAATTGCTCTTGCACTATTTTGAAACTAATATGCACTGGTTCAGCATTTCCAGATGAACTTCTTTACCTCAAGGACGTGTATAGTGGAATAATAATGTACTATGCCACAATTCCACCAGTGATAGTCCTTTTCATCCTATAAACAGCGCTATTCATGAGCTACAATGAATTTCTATAAGCAGTACTGCCTGTGATATTACTGTGGGTACTACTACAGTACTACCTGTGGTGGGCCAACTAGGCTAGAGCTTACAAATTGGCAAAATTTGCCCATTCCTGCCATTTTTTGTGCCATTGAAGGTTTGATTTTATGAACAGATTTTGTGTCTGTTGAAGCAACATAATTTTCTTCACTCCTGTTGAAGAAAAGATGCTGACATGTCCAAAAGCTTGGACGATCTTTCTTTGCTATTTTACCAATGTTTAAGCTTTGTATGTAAATAATTTTCTTTATTGCAAAAATTTGGAGACTTAAAGGTTAGTATAAAGCATCTCCAAAATGACCGAGCTAAGAGCCCCCATGCGTTAAGACGGTCCTAGAAACGCAGGTAATTTAAGCTTAATGCGACTGTTAGATAGAAATCGTTGTGCGTTTTTGATTTGACTCTTCCTTTGAGATAGGATAAGCAAATTCGATAACTTAGTTGCCATCTTGAATTGAAATTTTCATGTGAAATAACACATTAATGTGTGTCGTATATGAATGTGTGTATCATCACTTGCGCAATCAAGGGTTGTTGATTGGGGTTGCAACACCTCACTGCGATGAAACTTTGTATATATACATACATATAGGGAGTTGTAGTTCTGTAACCCTCTATATAAACCTGCATCCCCATTTGCAATCCCACAAAATTTATAACCTGTCAACACCCCCTGCGTACGCCAGTGGATCACTACCTATGTCAAAATTTTAAAACAATGAGAAAACATTGACAAGTCACCATGGTTCGTGGAATATTAGATGATATTAAAACAACTGACGAGACATGTTTGTTAGAGATGTTAATATAATTAAAAAATACATTAATTTTAACATTAATAATACTTGTGTACTCATATTTGTAAAATGAAGCAAGGCTAAACAAGATACAAATCCGAATAGCTATTAAAACTATAATACAATACATAAAAGAAAAATGTGTAAAACCACCGTGAGACATACAATAATTGTGCATAACCTAAGAAAAATGGAAATGGTTTTGAGATCAAAAAAGGAAAAGAAGAGAGAACTGACGCAAAACATAAACAGTAAATGACATCTCCATTTAGAAAGAGACAAGCTCTCTTATGTGAATATATCTGTGTAATTTACAATAAAACTTATATCAGTTTTATGTACAAGAAGCAAAATGAACACATTTAAATCACAATATTATTATAGAAAAAACTGGCAAGTAGCAGGTTACTTAAAAGAGCGTGTAGTGTGCTGCCTTTGGTGGCAGAGGAGCGAACTAGAATTGTAACTCCGTAACGTTAGTGAAAGATTATGCATTATAAAGCTTTATTTTAAGACCTAAAAACACTGTTTAAATTTGAATAATGATCATTATATTTGTTATTTTAGTATTTCACTTTCAAATTTTGAGCTCAAGATGTGGTGGAAATCATTTAAGGGATTTTAAATATATTATAAAATGAGAACATATTTGGCAAATTTAAAATTTCACGATACTGTACGATTGTTTTTAATCAATTTACGGAAATTGCATGAAAATGTTTTAAGAAGAAAAATTGTGAGGAAAAATGGGGATATATTTTGAAACGTTGCATTCCTTGCCAAGGGAAATAGGGGAAAAAAGGGGGAAAGAAAGAGTAACAAGCGGTTAAGTTACCTTTAACATTTTTTATATTTGTAGGTCACGGCGAGCTTGGCGTTTTGTCAAGTTTTTAACTGTATTCCATTCATTGGTAAGTATCGTTAATGTCTACTTTGCGTTCACCTTAGAGTTATTGACACACAGAGTTACACGAATTGACTTTAAATAAAAATCATGGCAGTGTGTGGCTAGTGAAAATTTTATTAATTAATTTTACATTGAAAATGAACTGATAGCTTGTAACCTATTGACAAATTTCTTTGGACAATTCGAAAATATTGTTTGCTTTTTTTTTTAAATTAGTGGAAATTGTCTTGTCTTTGATATCAAATATATGTTGAATTGAAATAGTATTTGAAATATAAAAATATTTTAATTTTTTAGTTGATATTTTATTCATTTTTTTTTTCGAAATCGAAAAGTATTTTACCTTTTCATTTGCCATTTTACCAGTGTTTAAGCTATTTGTATATAGAAGAAAACTATTACCAGTTACCAAGACTTAAACTACATTTATGGACTAAAGAATGCTTTACAAACTATTGTTTTCAATTAATTAAGGGAAAATTAAATGAAATCAGCGCGTTTTTCTAAAATCTTTCACAATAAATCGCGAAACCTGGTCAATTTCACCATATCAGGGAAACGCACAATTATACTAAAGGTATAGAAATTTATCAGCATGATGTTAAATGTTACGTTACCATGATCGTTTTATCAACTTTGTTGGAATACTATTCAGTTTCCTTTAAGATTACCTAAACCAAGATTTGGTAGAAATATTTGTCGAGCTTGAAATTTTTAGGATTATGGAGAAATCTAATTTTTTTCTCATGTCAGATAAGAAATGAACATGCTTATGTATATTGAAAATTTCTATTTGGCAAAGATTGTCATTGATATTTAGAATTGGAAAAAATTGGTATCAGGGTTTTAAAATATTGTGGATGATGATATAAATGACGTTTATATCTCTTATTCATTACAGTAATTATGTAAAGCATATTTTTCTTCATAATTTTTATATATAGAAGTGGTAGATTTTTCTACTTCTGAACTAAAGATGCAATTCAATAAATGAACATTCATAGCCTATGTAAACTAATCACTCGATATGCACTTCAAGATTCGAAATTATTTAGGTTTGAAAATCATGACAATAATCTTAGGTTTTACAATAGCTTTCATTTTATATACGCTACTCGTTATTGAAATTGCCCCATCCAGAGGGTTTTTTCAATGTCGAGAGATCGAAACTGCCCCCATCACACAATGAAATTGCTCTTCTGGGTGCGGCGATTTCGATGACAAGCAGTGTATTTATCTTTCAGGAATTTAAATTTTGTCTATATTTCTAAGAAATTAACATTTCATTTATATTTTTTAGTAATTCATATTTTGTTTACATTTTTAAGGAATTCGCAAACATTTTGATTATATTTCTAGTCACATTACATATTATCTATACAATTGGAGTAGTAAGTATAATTTTGTAAACTAATATTGCAAATTTTATTGCCCATACATTAGGTGACAGAAACCTATTTGCTATATTGAGCTGTATATAGTTGATTTACGTTGATTTACATAAAGAAAGGTAGACATATAATTTTTGTACATAAAGGGAGAGAAGGGGAGAAAGAAAGGATGGGGATCTACAGTTGATTTGTATTTACCACATTGATCTGATGAGATCTATAATCTAATATCTTACTTAAATTGTCTAACCTTTTAGCGTTCTTGCTATGCTATTGTCTAAATTCCAACATTACATCATATATAAATAATATTTGTCCTTTATTAAAGATGTTAATTAATGAATTCGTATTAGATTCGGTCTGAATATTTACTTAAATTTGAAAAATACATTCTTATCTTCAATTCACCAAAAAGCTACAGTAATTCTATTGCATAAAACAAAATTAAAGACTTAAATAATTATCAACCCATCAGTTTACTGTGCTTGCTATTCATAAAATTTTTACTAATGTGCTCATACATCTTCAGCAGAAAGAATTAGATATAATTCAGCCAAAACAACAACCTGGATTTCAAAGTGAATACAATACAATGAACTATATTAGATAATTAAAAGAACTCGTTTTGAAGGACTAAATAAAAATGCAATTGAACTCTGTGTGTGGCTTTCATTCACTATAAAAAATCTTCTGGTTATACAAGCACCAGTAGTCATAATTCTTTGAAATTGACGGACATTGAAAAAAAGTACATTGATAGGGTTAAAGATGTATGTAAACACGCAAAGTGCTAAATTTTGGCTACATGCGGGTATCAAAGATACCAAGATTGGTAAAAGAACAAGGTAGGGAGATACCGTGCCTTCAAAACTTTTTACCTCAGCCCTGAAGAAGAGTTTTCAGTTAGTTATTTGGTATAACAAAGAACAAAAATGGGGAATCCTTCACGTTTTGTAAATACGATTGTTATTTTTCCAACGGACCCATTAGAATTCTAAGATAAGGACAGAGGAGCCCCTTTCCATCTAGAAGTAGAGAAGTTGAGTACAAAATGGACCTAAGGAAAGCTAAAATTATGTTCAACAATCTCACAGAGAAAGCAAAAATACAGGTTGATGACATTGAGCTGGAGATTTCTGATTTGTTGATTTACTTTAGCTAATTGATAGCGATGGAAAGTCATATTATGACTACTTGTTTAGAGGGCATTTAAAAAAACGATTTTTATCTAAAGGAGCAATTAACCTTGTGTCTAAAAAGAAAGGCTTTTAACAAATGTGCATTTTAAAAAAATATAATGTCTAACGTAATAGCTTTTGTATCGAAGGATCTTATTCCGACTGGATAGATAAGTTTTTAATTGGAAAGAAGAAGCATTGGTAGCCAAAGATTTCGGTTTTATTTCTTGAATATGCCTCTAAAAATTTAGTTTCAGATCCAAAATTATTCCAAGGTATTTAATTTCATTGATCCATGGTAAACTTGTGGCAGTTGACATCAATTTTTATGCCCTAATAAGTGATTCTGTCTATATGTTTTGGATAGAAATCATTCATTGGATTATAAAATGATTCAAGTTCTCCATATCGCCATTCCATCAACTTTTCTATTTTGCAAGTATGTAAATTTCGAGGTGTAATAAATCTCATTACATATATACACATTTTTCAATTTGCGTTTATTTTTTACATTTTCTGACACGAAGGACATTTATTAAAAATGGACGAACTTCTACGTTAATATATAAAATATTATAAATTTTATACATTTAGGAAACTACTCATCAATTTGTATATTTTATTATTATTAATAATAACGAATATTTCAGAAAATTCTCCAAACATTCATTAATATTGACAAAGAAATACCGTTTCAAGCATCTATCTATGGCCAAAATAAGTATGTATGCATCCTGTATGTAATCTGTGCATGTAATATCTATATATGTATATTATTATATGTAATATATATATATGTAATAATATAATATCTATATATGTAATAATATATGTAATACATCTATATATGTTAATATGCGTAATATAACTATGTATATACATCTATATATGTAATAATGTATGTAATACCGTATATGTGTAATATATGTATGTAACCTGCATGTAATTTACATGTATGTAAACCTGTATGTAATTTATGCATGGCTAAGTATATATGTATCTATGTATGTTTTTTAAGTATATATGTATCTACGTATGTTTTTTTAAGTATATATGTATCTACGTATGTTTTTTTAAGTATATATGTATCTATGTTTTACTTTTTTTAAGTATCTATGTATGATATTGTTCTCTTCGGTTAATATAATTAAGCATGCCTGTTACAAAGTTAATTAATAGATAATTATTGTATAAATTAGCAAAAAACGAGATTTCAAAAATTAGTCCCTTAGGACAGATTTAAGCATTTCATTATATATTTCCCATAGACTTGGATAGAAAGGCATAAAAGAATAAAACTGCAATATCACAATTAAAACCCATTGAATAATGCCACTTAAAAGGACTGACTTTTTAACAGTGGAAGAAAATTGAAAATTTTTATGGCATATAAAAATTATACAGTTAAGAAACTAAACTGAAATTGAAAGCTATCAAATGAACCAAGCAATATATCAGCTCAAAACTGTATATGTGATAGACAAGTTAAAGGTTTTAAAGCATTTATATACAGTATCAGTCTTCTAAAGTAATATACAAGGCAATAGCACAACTTACTATAGCTATCATAACTGGAGTCTATATTATAATACAAATATGTTACGAACTTCAGTTTACAAACAATATAATAAGAGAGAGAAAAAAGTGCAAACTGATAAAAAATTACACAAGAAAATATTTTTTAGAGATGTGCATGTGGAAAAGGGGAAGAAATACGGAAAACAAACATACTTATGTGCCTCGGATAAGATTGGAAATCTGTTCCTAGTTTAGATCTTGTGGAATAACCGGAAATTCACCAAGTAAAATTGTCAATTTCTGGCGCATGATTTCCGGACTTTTGCGGCGGTATTAGAACACGATCGGTGCCTGCAAAAAATATATCGGGAGAACCCCATCTACTGACGTACTGACAGCCCCATGACGGGTGGTAGGTAGGTCGGGAAGTCCCCTAAACTTGGCACGAGGTTAAAAGAGGCTTCCTTGTGCAGATGCAAACTGGGTCAGGAACAGCACACTTTTTTTTTTTTTTGTGGGAAAGGGGTACCACATAAGCAGTTATATATGCATAGCAGCAACTATTATCAGTGAAGACGGGCTCAACATTTCTGCCAATTTTTTAATTAATTGCTAGGTCAGCCAGTCCCTGTCATCTAAGCGCATTTTTTTACAGGACACTCTCTTTCAGTGCACCAATTTTTCTTCGTAGTGCATTTTTATCAATGTAAAAGATACAGGTATATTTGCAACAGCCTTAATAACTTTACGTTTGCAAACATTTAACTCTTTTTTTTTTATGAGAGTGAAACGTTTTACTGAATTTTAGTACTTAAAAAATAGGTAAAAATTGTAACAATCAGAACAAAGATTTGATTTTGTAAATATACCCCAACGGCAATCAGCTTTTATTTAAAAGTTTGTTATTTTTAGGAAGAAAGTCATTCAAATACAAAGTTGCTTAGTTATTTATGCTTCATTTTGTTCTCGTGAATGCAATTCACTATTCACCATTGAAAATCCCTTACCCAGAGGACAATTGCCATGTGAAGTTTTGGCAATGGTCGTGTTAGTGCACCATGTGTTGTGCACAGTTGCCTAAAACAAGTAACTTTCTATCTTAAAGTAACTAACATGCCTAATATGTATCCAGGCATGTAGATTCTTTTATTTTACGTTCATACTCGATTTTATACAATTTTACTTCCCTTCATACAAAAAGTATATGACAAAAACAAAATGATTTTTTTACTTTAACATATGAAATACTATGAATTACATATAATAAGGAAAATTATTTGTCTTGGCCAGGGTTTCCAGATTGGTGTATCCCCAGAGGGGTGGGATAAATAGTAGCTTGGTTTCTTGAATAATGAGTCACAGATAATCACTCAGTTTACTGTTTAAAAAATTTTCTGACTGAATTAAAACCGAATTGCTTAATTTATACTCGCATTTTATGTACTTGGTTAAAAGCTCATTTTTTAATGAGTTCAACTTGTTTGCTAGCAATATTGCATGTGCTTTAGACATCGGTTTTAGAAATCAGATTCCTTCACCTTCAAATGCGATATTTTGTTGGGGGGTTTCGATCACTAATCTAACATTTCCTAGGGTTGCGAGGCATAGAAAAGTCCGGAAACCCCTAGTCTTAGCTGTGTTCAGTTGAGTAGTTGTTAAAGGACTGGACAGGTTATACAACGACGGCTAGTTCGAATCCAGTCTGAGTGCGTGGTTAATTTGCTTTTTCCTTCTCATTATTGTGAGCCAAAAAAATTCTCCTTTGAACCTTAACCATGGACTACATGACTTAAAATGACCGCGGACTACAAGACTTGAAGTTAAAACTACAAGACTTGAAGTTAAGACTACAAGACTTGAAGTTAAGACTACAAGACTTGAAGTTAAGGCTACAAGACTTGAAGTTAAGACTACAAGACTTGAAGTTAAGACCACAAGACTTTAAAGGACCATGAATTACAATCCTAAAGCTTAAGACTACTTGGCCTTAACCTTAATACTGAAGTTAATACAGTAGAACTTTTATACATCGAAGAATCCATAAAAAAGATTCGATATATATAAAAATAGTTTTTTATGTAATGAACAGGCGCTTTAAAAATCACACGAAATTCACCAAAACGTCAGTGCACAGGTAATTTCAATATATGGACGTCCGTTATATTGTAGTTACTCTGTATTTCTTTTATTTTATTCTAGTACATTCTTGATAAACAATTTTTGATATATTTTGTCCTATTGCATTTTAATTCAGTTGTTACCCCATTCAAGTTTTGCAAGTACTTAAAATATTTTCAGCGTTCCAAAACCTCTTATTTTGCCTTTTGAGTTTGCATTTCTATGAAAATATTTGTTCCGACTTTTTAATAATCACCTTGTTTAATGGATAACTACGTTAATAATTAATGGCTAATTGCATCACTGAATGTATAATTACATTATTTAATAAATGGTTGTTTTATTTTTATATGAACTTTTTAATAAGACCACTGCTTTTTGTCATTCTCTACGTTTCTTTTTTCTCTTATTAAGTTCTCACTAAATCATCACGATAGAAAGAAAAAGAGAGATGTATGTGTTTTTACAGGTGTGCATTTAAGAATCTAATAAAAACAATGTATACGTGTTTCCGCAAGTATAAAGTCCACAAGTAATGTTTTAATTGACATATTTAGTGAATACACACTACAATGGAGAGTTCAAGTATGTGTATACAATATATGTAGTAAGTATGAATACAACAGCAATATTTTGCCATTTCAAGCACCCTCTCCTCGAAGCAAAATTAACAATGGCCAAATATATAGGAAAAATGCAACACAACAGCAACACTTCTACACACACACACAAAAGTGCTTACGTAATACTTGTACGCTACCCAATATTAAATAGGAGGTAATTTCTGTCCTGATCTTGCACTTCATAACTGACGTGTAACACAGCATTCGCGAAAAAGTTTCTCTCTTTTTATTTTCTTTAAATTTTGACTTGCCATGCGCAGCTAGTATTATTCAACAAAACTGTGGAACAATGCTCAGAATTATTTGTTTGTTTTTTGGTTTTACGGCTCAAAGACTACAGTGGTCATGCTGCGCCGGGACCTACTGTTTTCCGAGGAATCCGAACCTCTTATGGCCTGGGGAACCAAACCCCGGACTACAGTGAGCAGTGCGATCTTTATGAGATCTCTGAGTAAGCGTTCTTTTTTACACTGCTGGGAGTCGAACCCGGATTAGCGGCGCACTAGGAGAACGCGTTACCACACTGCGCCACCGCAGGGCCGCTCAGAATTATATATTCTGTATTTTACGCAAATCATCGCTTTAAGTATAAGCTGCACGTAAACATAAACAAATATAAGCATACGGGAAGTACATAGATATGACGCATAAATACACGCGTAACCGTCTGCCATTCGTTCGTTATGGTGACTGGATCGCACCAATAAAATAAAAGACCTTCCAACGGAATAGTTTCAACGATAACTATAGATTTTTGCTTCCTTGTACACGTACCCAGAAATTCAAAATGCAGAACATTAATGCAGGAAGGCCATTTTAAAAAATTGAGGAAGTGAATAAGCAATTTGAGTGTCACATTTGCATCAGTACAGGTACAAAACTACATTAGAACTGAAAACAAATTTCACCATAGTATATACCGTGTTATGTGAAGTAGTCATTTCCATTAACGACCCTTAAAGGACGGGGGAAAATGTGAAAAACAGATGTTTGAACAAAATGTGTGAAGCAGAAAAGGCATTAATTCGAACTATGTTATCGAGGGAAATTATAATAATATATTACAGTACACCATACTATTATACGTTATGACGCAGGATCCAATCACAAAATATGTTACGTTAAAATATTATATAACACAATACATGTTACGTTAAAATATTATATTATAATATATGTTATGTTACAGTGTTATGTCACAATATAGGTTAGGTTGCAGTGTTACAGGACAAAATTCTATATTGCATTATGGTGTTTCTACAGATGACGTAGGCTTATGATCATCATTTAATTAAGATACTTTAAAGAATGTATCAGCAAATCGAGGATATTATTTTTAATGTTAATACAGAATTGTTTATATTAGATAATATGGCTATATGTTATAATTATATGCTATTAACAATGTAAATAAGCACTTTTACCTTAAGATAGAGATGTAAAGGCCAAAGGGATCGATATAAGTCTAGAATATTGAAATGGGATGATATTTATGCATTGAATAATTAGTTAATGGTTCATCAGGATATAAATAACATCATATAAAAATGTTGGAAATAAATTTACATTCCTTCATTTCAATACTTTGTGTTGAATTATAAAAAAGGCTTCAACAAAAACAATATCTTGCACAAAACAAATTTTAAAAACACCCTCAAAAAGGTATAAAAATTTCCTCATGAAATGAATTATTTTTTTTCTTTAGAGTAAGTTAAGCATTCTATAAAGATTTTGAAAACTATTTCTCGCTCAGATCTTGTTTTGCATGCAATATTTGGATTTTTTATGTTTTTTTTAGAGACTCTTATCCAATGAAGCTTAATTTTGAACTAGAAATCACTGGCCCATTCTTTATTCCATATAAAATTTAAAATATATTCGAGTCAGTTTAATATTCGCGAAATATTATGAACATTATACTGTTATGAAAAATTATAAATTTTTAGTGCAGAAGCGAAATTTTTATAATAAATAAAATAATCTAAAATGACGTAATAAAATATGTATATGGGTAATGGATTATCGGCGTAGTACTACCTCTCATATCTCTATATATTTGCTGCTACTAGTTCCAGCTTCGTTGATGTCCTGATATCCGTTAGTAATTCAACTTATCTAACTCCATTCTTAATAAGCATTAGTGATTCATTAACGAAATCAAAATAATAATTTTAAAACATATTAAACGAAGAACATAACAACTTCAGACAAAATAATACTTCTGAACAGCGTGACACTGCGTTTGCGGTTACGCTTGCGCCATACACATTGAATCCACAAGCTTTATACATTCGCATTGCCACTTACGCCTGCGCTCTGATATAGTTCGTTCGTAATATGCTAATTAATACTGTGTCCATCTGCGACATGTAATTGCATTAGTGTACGCAAAAAATACATGGGGGATAGGTTATGGTGCTAAAATTCTATATACTTATATGTGTATATACAAAATTGTATCGCAATGGGCGAGGGTCATGACCCACCACCCCCCCACTGAATACGCCAATGCATAGTTGAGTACGGAAAGGAAATGCAAGTACTTTCCTCAAACCGACCGCCCCGCAATTTGTGACACATTCTAATGTTTTCTTGCAAACTATAGCAGAACAAAGTAGACATTACAGAAAAGTATGATACAAGGGACTTCGCTTGATAAAGAGAACAATAGTTCTCGAAACGTTGTTAAATCTTTTTTTATACGTTGGTTCAGTAACGACATTTTACAAATTATGTTGTATGATGGGTCTAATGTGATATAGACGATTAGGCATAACACAGAATATTAATGAAATGAAATTATATAATAACCTATGTGGTATGAGAGAATTTTCAAAATGGAATAAATAATGATCGATATTACATAAATAGTTGGGGAAGTGGAAAGCAAAATCATCGATATTTTGTGAAAACGCACAAAACGTACTTGAAAAACTAGGTAAATAAATGGAAAAGAAGTAAAATAATTGTATAATGAAATAAATAGATATCGGTAGCAGTAAACTAATACTAATTCTAACAATAAATGCTAGTATAGGCAATTTATACTAATAATAAATACTAGTATAAAAGCTAGTAATAAATACTTATTCTATTTGTACTATCTCTAGAAGGGCAACAATATTCTAATTTGGGATATATAGGTTAAAATTCTCTAGTTTTTGAGGCAAAAAACATGGGTGCTGAATTTTAATTTTATTGATCAATTTCCCACGAAACTCATCTTTAAAAAACGCCATATCTAAATTTATATTTTCTTATCTCAAAACCGTGTGTTCTATTTTCTTCAATCGTCAGTTTCATCAGAGAAATTAATTTATATATAAAAATCTTATACTGTGTGTGTGCAGAATTTTGGAGTTGAGAATATAAAAAATGTTGTCATTTTCATTAATCTCGAGGAAGATTAATCTTACGTTAAAACCCATAATATAATTTATTACTTTATTTATTAATTTCACATTTGGCCATACTTAGGGTGTCAACGATTTCAATCATTTGATTTAATTCAATGATTAAAATTATGATTTTATTCATGCGATTTTTTTAAAAAAATCACGTGATCAAAATCAAAAATTGTTATGACCTTTCTTAAAATCCAATCCTTTAAATTGAATTTTCCAATTTCTTTTTTAAAATGAGTTAAAACTAATTTTTTACAAATAAAACAATGGTTTAAATCTTATTTAAGGAACAACGATGATTTAACTTGATGTTTCGATGCTCAGAAAAAATAATTTAAAATAAAAATGACTTTCTTTTTATCATTTTCTAAAATATAGTATAGGCAAAAACAACTTTTCTGATGGGGTTACATGCAGTTCATGATCAACTATTTCTAAAAGTCAAAGTAGTGTGTATTTATTAGGTATTTTCTTAATCTAACGTAACAGAAAATATTATTCAAATCACCAAATATTTTCAGAACCATCATTTTGCTAGGGCCAGAAACAATGAACTAAGTGGCATAGGATTGAATTTACCAAGAAAAGTGGGTTGGAATTCTATGTGCGATTGTTTATAATAATAATATTGTTTATTTTTCATTGTTACAAATAGCAAACAGCCATGAATTACAAAAAAATAGTATGCCATATAAGAAATAAATCGTAAGTACATAAGTGTAGATGCTCAATCAAACAAATGACAGGTCCCAAGTAAAATTGGAGAGTTATATTAAATACCGCCCATTTTTCATGCAGATAGTTGAAGAAAATGGAGATGTAATAGATGCAAAAATAAACTCTAAAGTTATGAATATGGATATAAAGAGGAATATTGAAAATCTTCTCTTTCATTTGAAACTGATTTCTGTTCCTTTATTTAAAAAAAAAAATAGTTGCAGTATTTCTAAGGTAACAGAAGTTTGGAAAAATCTTGAGGACAGTATAAAAGACTTAGCTCGTGTTACACCTTAGTACGTTAAAATGTTTAAAATACGTTATGAGAAATTTATATCTCCAGCTCACTATTTGGTACATTTATTATCACCAAATTTTAAAGAAAAATGCTCGTCTAGGAGTGAAAAAGAGCAAGAAATAGACCTTTTAAAAAAGAAATACAAGGATACCTCATTATTAGGTATCGTTCTTGCATTTGTTGTCTATACACTTCTCAATGGTGTTTTATTTGAAGAAGAGACAATGAAAATGATTTCCACTCTTCGGTGGTGGAAATCACTGGCTCCTATAACAGAATGCTTTGGCCAAAAGGAATTCGATGATGGTGAGGAACTATGCACAGCTTAGGGAACCTCTACTGGAGTTGAAAGGATGTTTTCCATATTTGGACTTGCGCATATCAAGTTACGAAATCAATTAGAGGTGTTGAGAAGGCAGCAAAATTGGCACTTTTATTTAAATCCTTAAATGTTGGTTTTTAATAATATCATAATTGAAATCTTTAATGCATATTGTAGTGTCTAAACAAACAAGAAATCAAGATTTTGAACATTTTTTTTATTAAATACGCTATTTAGATATTCATCCAGAAGAGTAACTTGAATTGTTAAATCTTATATAAATGAAGCTGAATAAAAAATTCAATTTAAGTAAAAAATCCGGTTTAAATAAAAAATCTGATTGTAATACAAAATCTGATTGTAACAAAAAAATCTGATTGCAATAAAAGCTCTGATTCTAATAAAAAAATCAGATGCTTTTATTTTTTTTAAATTATGATTTTTTTACACTCTAGCCATACCTTATTTTAAAATGTTATTATTTCAATCTTTCAAGATTACTGTCTTACGTCCGTTTTAAAATCGAGCTACTGCTTTCCTTGTTCTTGTACAAAATTTGAGAAAAAATATATTTATAATTGTATACATGTATATTTATTATTAAAACGATTATATTATAATAAGTATCCAAGATTGACCGATTCATGTTTTTAAACACCATTGTTTGGCTATAAAATGAGAAATGTAACAAAACTTTAAAAGTTAAATTTGATAACAACATAGTCAAGAAAATAAATGAAATTTAAAAGCTTTAGCTTATTTTTATGTCATAAATAAATGTGCGCTACACCTTGAAATCGGTACAACATGTCCAAATAAATCGTTAAAAGTTTTTGCTACTGAATATTTACGACAACGGTGAAGTGCAAATCGGTACCGAACGGCTTTTATTTTACATCGATGGACCTTGTTTTTATTTTACGGTAACAAATGTGTATATTGTTGACCAAGCAGATCGATATCTAAATTTTAAAATTTTCTTCCAAGCATTATTCTTGTAAGTTTCCTAAAATCACTGTCAGTTATGGCAACGTGTTATCTTTTAATTTTAATTGAGAATTAAACGCAGTTTTCAAACTTAATTTGTGGATTTTTGGATTTTGTTTGTTTTACGGCTCAAAGACTACAGTGGTCATGCTGCGCCGGGACCTACAGTTTTCCGAGGAATCCGAACCTCTTAAGGCCTAGGGAACCAAACCCCGGACTACAGTGAGCAGTGCGATCTTTTATGACAAACTTAATTTGTAGTCGTCTTTACTGATGGTAAATTTTGAATTGTATACCATCCGTGGTTTGTTGGGGTCCCTTCATGTGATTTCTTAGGTTAAAATTGAGATATGTTTGACAAAACGTCTCAAACACTCGCTGTCAGAATCTCACATACCTATACTCATGTTTGTAAAAATTGCAACACCATGAAGGACTCGTCCGAATTGAATGAAATTTAATGTACAAACGACCTGTGTTGATACAAATAAACGATTAAAATTACAAAGCAAAAAACAATATTACATGTCGGAAATCAGTATTTGGTGAAGCCACCACGCGCTGCAATAAGTGATGCTATACGACGTGGCATGGAATCAAACAGATGTTGAATGTGTGCCTGAGGAAGAGCATTCCAGATTGCTTGTATGCGACCCCAAAATTCATCTGTAGTAGCTATGGGACGAGGATCACGAGCGAGACGCCGACCAACGAAATCCCACACATGTTCAATCGGCGACATATCCGGCGAATAGGCAGGCCAAGGAAGAAGCTGCATCTATTGTGATGAAAAGAAGTCTTGAACATTCCTGGCAATATGTGGGCGGGCATTGTCCTGTTGTAATACAGCTTCGGGAATGCCTTGAAGGAAAGGAAAGACTTCGAGCTCCAGAATTTCATTGATGTACCGGTGGCTGTTAAGGTTACCAACAATTCGTAGCAGCTGAGATCGTCTATGGTACGCAATCGCATCCCAGACCATAAAGCTGGGAGTTCGTCCACTATGACGTTGGATAATGCACTCCGGAAGGTGGCGTTCACCGGTATAGCGTCTAACACAGATGCGGCCATCATTGTACCCCAAATTAAAGTGGGATTCATCAGAAAACACCACTTGTTGCCAATCAACGCCAGTCTCTATGTCCATGAGCCCATTGTAGCCGCAGGTGCGGATGGTTTTGCGTCAGAGGGATCCTGTATAAAGGAACACTTGCACGCAGTCTACGGTGTAATAGACGCCGACGAATGGATGAAGCACAGAATAATATACCTGTTGCAGTGCACCAACGTTCTGACAAGTGTCCAGATGAAGCAAAACAGTCCGTCACTGCCATGCATATCAGGTGTCTATCATCCCGTGCTGACGTTACCTTTCTGCGTCCACTCCCGGATTTCCGAGTTGTCTGGTTCTCTTGAACCCACTGCTTCTAGACTCGTATCACTGTGCTGCTGTTACTCCCCATACGAGCTGCTATTGCAGGATAAGAAAACCCTCCTTCACGAAAGCCGATCATTCGTCACCCTTCAAACTCCGTAACTTGCTGAAATTTCGCCCTTTTCGTCGTAGAGGCATAGTGACGTCTCATGTAACGTTTACCACTAGCAGATAACCATACACGCCCCGCTACAGCCCTCTATTTATACGGATCCATCAGCAGTTCAGAGGGCGCTGCTCAGCCCACGCATGCGCGATGACTCTGAAATTCTAATCATTTGAATAGCATACCCTAATTTGCATTTCCTGAAAGTTTCAGCTCAATCACATGATTCCTTCATGGTGTTGCAATTTTTACAGACGTGAGGTCAGTTTAGATATGGGAAATGGCGTATCGAATCACTCTATTGATGAGGTTGAACTACCGATCACGATAAAGCTTCCTTTTTAATATTATATGCTACTATTGGAAGCTACTTATTTGTATTTTCGAGGTTCATACTTACTTGTGAAATTTTGGCAAGCACCGTATAACAGACTTAATCCCACCTTGAGCTATCCTGGACAGCATCGTATGTGCTGCAATAGCTGTGGATGTGATCCAAAAGTGCAGAAGAACCTTCAATTATTCTATCTGTATTACTAAGAGGAACACATCCATGCGATGAGAGAATATTTGCTAGCGAACAGGAGAAATCAGCCTATTATCAGGTAAGTTAATATTAAAGCCTTGCTGAAATACCAAAGGGGATTTTGAAAGTTCTGAAAAAGCAGTTTTCAAGCGCTAGAAGCTGAAGTCGTTTGCACGGTTTATAGATAAAAGATATATAACTTTAGTATAGTTCGTCATATACAAGGGAGCACCCGGCTATGCCAATGAATAGTGATCTACAATTATAAAATAGACAATAATAAAATAGCGACATATTTATCTCATAACGAACATTATTATGAATGGAAGAGTAATGGCACAATTTGGTGCAGTTCCATTGAGAAAAAGGCTGCTAATAGCTGATTTGATGGCCATGTGCCATTTGTATCTGACCATGATGATTTCTGTTTTTGTCAGTGATATTATTCGGACTTGACATTGCGTCGATTAAAAATTCGTTTGGGCTGGCGAGAAATTCTGCTTTACCAATTCTCCCTGGCTGACACAAGAAGTTTTCTGCGTCAAATAAATTTTGTGTAATTCTTCTTCTATTGAATTAATACAGTGTGTTGCCAATAAATTGAGTACCATGAATGTAAATATCTGCATCGCTGCTACAAATCTGATCCAGATACATATTATAAGATAAAATTATTTAATTTTTTGTTTTTGTCGACGTTCAAAAACAGTCGTATTTATGCTAGCGTAACTGCTTTGAAAAATGAGCCAGAGATAATTAATAGCTTTAGAATTAAATTTTAGCTATTCGAGAAAGTGTTTAAATATTTGCATGCGGTATGCACAAATCATTTACATACCTATCTGCAGCAATTTAAAAATCGTTTTAGCACAGTAATGTTCACAGTGAACTGTTAGAGAAAATAAGACATTTTTATAAGCCATAATGAAAATAAAAAGAAATTAAATAATGAGAGAATGAACGCGAGGAAAAACAAAAAGCATGCGCATGCAAATAGAGTAAGCGTCAAAAACATAAAAACACTTAAATTCCAACATAAATTTACGACATCTATGGAGAAAGAGAGAGGGCTTAGTAATTTACTCAATATTTTATAGAGGTGGGTTCCAATAATATGTAAACAATGGTCTAACAATAGATTTTAGACTAATGCAGTTGGTATCATTAACATTAGAGTATTCTTATGTAACCGATATACCTCGTGTGCATATACTATCAAAATGTTTAGATACCTTTTTACGTGGGTTATTAATTACACTATTTTATTTTCACGTCGTCGGTCATATAGCTTGAGTTAGAAATAAATGAATTTTACGGGCATTTTATGAAGAAATGAAAAAGAATTATTGTCTTTAAATAAAGTAATTTTTCATACAGCTACAACTCAATTGTTTTACAACTTTATTATATTAATTTTCAGTTTTTAACCTGATATTATGACTGAAATTAACTCACGAATTGGTTCGTAATTGAATTATAGTCGGTTTTGTATTGAGCAGTGACGGATTAAAGGCGGTTTTGACCGGTGCTGTCACACTGAGCGTCAAGCCAAGGAAAGCGCCAAAATAGCCTAACGACCCCAAAATGAAGACAAGGCCAAATTCAATTTAATCTCCCAAGAACTTTTCTTTAGATAAGTTTCAATAAATCAAATTGATGTTTCATAAGTTTTTTGAATGTAATATGTAATTATGTCTATTTCCACATGTTTTCTGAAATCGATGAGAATAAATTCAGGCTAATAAGTAAAACTACATCAAAATAGATGAACTTACTTGACCCTGCAGAAGATATTCCAGATTATTGAACTCATCTAAGGCTTTGATTTTTATAATAAAAAAATTGAATTTTCGGCTTATCAAAAAAGGTATTTGTAGTTTAGTTACACGGTGTTCGTTTTCAGGAGATTTTAGTCGTTATCGTGGCTTTTCGTCTTGTAATAATGTGTAGTATTTTTTATAGTAAGACTCATTAGCCTATTGAGGAGATACTTAGAAAAAAAGAATGCGCCACAAAAAGAATTATTTTGAAAATATATCATGCATAGCAAGTGGGAAAGGGGGGCGCCAAGGTCTGAGCTCACACCCGTCGCCATATAACTTAAACCCTTCTCTGATACTGAGTGAAACGACATGTCAAAACGTAAATTGAGTTCGTTGTTACAATTAATCATTTCGTTTGTTCGCAGGCCAAGATTAAATCATGCATTAAATTTTTTAACAAAAAAGATAGATAACAAATGAGCATACGAATGAATAAATTAGTAAATAAATAAACAAATATCTGTTAAGGAAATATGCAATATCGCGAGATCAAATGTTATTTAATCTGTTAGATTAAAACGACGAAATTCTCTCTCTGCCAGAAAATTTTAATTAATACAGTAAACACAAACAAAGAGTTTGTTGTTCATTGTTACAGAAACAAACAAGGCTCGCACCTTTCCCAATTTAGGCTAAAGTTTGAATTCTTAAGTAAACATCTAACTTAGCCAAACTTACGCAATCTATTCTGCAAGAAATACTTGTCCTCCACTCTATGGAAAATAACACTAAAACGCATTTTACATTCGTTATTTGGAATTCTGGAAACACAAAAATACTTATTGATGACATTCAATTTTCATTTATGTCAAACAGAAAAATAGGTACGAAAGAAGGAATATCTCTTAATGAAAACAAAGTAATTGATATGCGAATTATTTAATGATACCCATCTGCAAATTTTTATCATAGAAGCAAACATAGTATCTAATACGTTTTAATGTAATATGATCACATAATAAATAAAGAACAAAAATAGATATGCTCAACTATATCAAGAAAATATTTTTAATGATGACGATATAATTAAATTATATGTATATTCTTTTTTGAAGTGATTAAGAAGATAACAAAACCTATTGAGAAAAATTAAACAATAGTGATTTCAAAGCGCAATTACGCAAAACGACATAAAACTAAATTAAGATTATATTAGAAAAAGATAAATGAACACTATTTGTGTCGGAAAACTATTGTCCTCAACCCTGTGAGTAGAGTAAGGTGCTTGTTTGTTTGTTTGTTTTGTGGTTTTACGGCTCAAAGACTACAATGGTCATGCTGCGCCGGGACCTACTGTTTTCCGAGGAATCCGAACCTCTTATGGCCTAGGGAACCAAACCCCGGACTACAGTGAGCAGTGCGATCTTTTTATGAGATCTCTGAGTAAGCGTTCTTTGTACACTGTTGGGAGTCGAACCCGGATTAACGGCGAGAGTAAGGTGCAAAGAGTTAAAAATTATTGCATACATAGTGCGCGTCCGTGTGTCTCTTCCTTTCTCGTTGACTTAACAGTTTTTTTGCAAAAAGTATTTCGGATAGTAATTATTGGAAGTTAGTTAATTCATTGTAGAATGTAGTAGTTATTGCAATTAGCATATCCTTTTATCAAAAACATTATTTTTCAAATGCAGTCTAACCCTCATCAATTCAAAGAGTGCATCTGCACACACTGCAAAAGTGCATTAAATATAATTCCTAAAAGAATGTCCAATCTTTTTAATGTTATCTAAATCTGCTAAACTGCACATTTATATCTGCACAAACCACATAAGTGCATAAAATGTTAAGCCTAAAAATTTTCGATCTTTTTAATACTATATAAACCCGCTTAACTGCATTTATTTTTTAAGTCAGACTGATGTTTCATTATGGAATTTCAATCTAATAAACAAACAAACAAGACATCGTTAAAGGAATGCCCAAGACATCGTTAAGGTAATGCCCAAGACATCGTTAAAAGAATGCCCAAGACATCGTTAAAGGAATGTCCAAGACATCGTTAAAGGAATGTCCAAGACATAATTCTTATGCTTCCACAAACGTGCTGTGGCACATTTACCTTGAAAGTCGGAGTATTCCATAAGGAGGTGAGTCATGTGATTCTTCTGTGTCATCCTGTCCCACAATTTCGATCATTTTCAAGGAATTATTGAACCGGATACGTCGTTGCTTGTTAAATATTTTTAAGTTTATGCCTATAGCGCGTTTACTTCACGTATGGCAACTAGAAAATAGAAGCTCTTGCCTGTTTAAAGAATTATCGAAAGTTGGAGAATTAAATTATTTAAAATCGAATTTATGTATTCCTGTTTATTTCTTCTTGTGTTTATGAATAAGGTGATAGTACTATACAATTAAAATAAATACTATAATTGGCCTATAACGATGGAAATAGGTATATATATATATATATATGTGTGATTTAATAACAAAGCAATGTATAAATTTATCGAAAAATACTTTACATGTAGTATTTTCAAAAATCCTCTCAAGCGCACAAACCGCTTAACGGCACAAAATTTCGCTGCCGCGTCGGTGTGTGCTTATGCGGTCAGGACTGCCTGCAATAAAAAGTATTATAATACCTAAAAAGGAGTTGATGTTTTAAATTTATATGTATTTTTTAATTTTAAAATTACAAGTAATTGCAAAACTGGTATCAGAAAACATACTCGTGCTAAAAGAGTGTATTTTTTAACGTAAATTAAATAAATTAATCATCTTGTTAATTAAAAATACAAGATGATGCAAAAGTATGTCAAGATGTAAATTAACAAATAAGAAATAGCTATTTTTCACTCTGACTGTATTATACACTGGCCTGTATGCCGAAGATCGGAAGAAGAAAACAGGAAAAAGTAAAAAAATAATGAAACTTGAAAAAAAAAAAAGAAGAAATTTGAGAAAGAAATTAAGCGGAATAAATCTCGGAAAAAAAGAATAAAATCAAAAGTTCCAAAGAAGCAATAGTAAAATTCTGAGAATATATAATAACATTAAAAAGAGAGAGAGAGAGAGAAGGTGATGCTTGCAAATACAACAAACTGTCGTGACGTTTCGGAACTAGATAAAAGAAACGGTATAAACCGATGATGATATTTCTTTTTAAGATATTAATTGGAAATACAAGGTCTTTATCATCACTTTCTGTTATACATTACCTAACAATAGGCTAAAAATAAGCACAAGAAGATTTTGGGTACTTGAACACTCAGCGATTAAAGAAGCATTGTGACGGTTCTCTGAAGCTTAGTTGTTCGAGTCCAGACAGCGTGTATATTTATTTTTTTTTACTCCTGAAAACTCTCATGAATCGGAACTAAAGTTCTAGTTCCAACTTTAAATTCGATAAATAAATTCAATAATTTAGAATAAATAAATTTAATAAATAAAGTAAATATTAAATTTACTAGCGTAAATACTTTCAATTTTTTTAAAGGTGATACTGTCATAGGTATGAATAATTAATTATGGCATAATCATGAAAAGTATCAGTACACTAGTACTAATACACACTTTTCTGGTACACTTCCTTCCTGACTGGCGCAGTATAGCCCAGATGCTCTTGCGCCATAAAAAATCCAAACGAACATGCAATCCTTCCTGACTGGTCACTGCCATTTGTAACACAGGTGTTATTTCGTTTCGTTTTACAAACAGAGGATGCACCGCATATTATTGCAATCGACTTGCAGGCACTTTTTACGCTGGGTCATAACGATCGGTATAAGCCTTTTCGAATGCTAAAAGATTTAGATAACTGAAAATTCTCCATCATTCATGAAGTCTCACATATTTAAAAATACGCAGTTTTTTTCATTGTCAATTGCTGCACAGATGTTATTTAAGCTTTTTTAGTCTGATCTTTTCGACGCATTCGCGACTATTATTCTCCTCACAACAGTTCTACGATAAAATATTTATTCATAAAATGCGTTTAGAAAATTAAAATGACAAATTCCAGGAAATCCAGTATAATAGATGCCGGGGCCCGGTACTGAGCCACAGCCCCGCCGGTAAGAAACACTAATTTATAGAATTATATAAATTTCGAGTATGTAATGTTACATTAAATATACGTTTATATTAAATATATGTAAATTACAATAATTTGACTTTGAATTAAGCAGCTCATTAAACATCAATTGCATTTTTAGAATTTATTTTGAAAAAATACTGACATTTTCTATTCGACAGTTTAACATTAAAAAAAAATTGTAATATGATAACGATGTTTTCAATTTGAATATATTATATAAATAGATACTTATTGTTGGCTGGTAATTATATTCAAATGAAAGCAACATTTTAGCTTCGCAGAATGACATCATACTGTTAAAAATAACAGTTCAGGGTTGAACCAAAATGTGGTGATTTTCCAGCTTCATCCATTGTTAAGAACTACGTTTCACCACATTTTTGCTCCAGCTATGTTACCAATACTTGGCCGGAGGTTGAACCAAAATATGGATATACTTTCAATAACGAATAAGGCAACACTGAACCAAATTCATGGTTCCAGCTTGAACCAAATATACTGTTGTAGGTTAAACCAAATATGGCCAAAATTTCCCGGACACTGTATAACAATATAAAAACCTGCCTTTCACATGCTACCTATCAGGAGCGTATCGAAGGGTTCCGGAGCCCCCATTACTTATCTCGGCTGCTATTGAAGCCACATCTACCCCATTTCATATACAGAGAGTACACATAATTTTTATTAATTACAGAACGATAGCAACCAAGTGAAATTGCAAAGGTTTTGTATTATGCCTAATATAAGCGTGTTAGCTATTAGTGAGATAAAACATCAACAAGTCATAGACATAGAAATTATCACATATATCATTGTAATTCATCAAAAATAAAGGATATACATAGCATAAACCAATAAATTGGAATGATCTTAGTTTGTTGGATGATTGGAGAAATCTTGACACGTAAAAAAACTTGTGAATATCAGTGAAAAATCGCAATGAATAGAGCTGTTTGCCACACGTGACTTCTCTCGCCTCAAGTGATTGGCTAGGAGGTGGAACGAAAATGTGGTTCGGTGTTTAACCATCTTTTAAAAAATACCATACTTTCACCAATAAGTGGTACTTTTGAATTTTCAAGTGTACCAAATTTTGGTGAAATTCCGGCATTTTCACCATGTTTTGGTTAAAGCAAATGCTGGAATTTTTAATAGTGTAGACCTGACAATAGTTGATTATATAAATAACTATATTTTTTCCATAATCAACAATATTTGCCTCCTCCATTTCTTCAAAACGCAATCTAGTGTACTGCGTTTGTCGAAAATACGAGACGCAACCGAATCGTATACGGGTGACAAATTACCACGTTAAAAATGCAAAAGAAATAACTCTTTTCCGAAGCCGACAGCCCCTCGAGCGTAAAGATCCAACTTCTGAAGTTTACAGAAATTAGTTTCCTAATTTTAGTGACGCACAAAACAGGAACACTTGAAGCGTACCTGCGAGAGTAAATTTTTCCCCTAAATTGCTTCTCTGTGAACAGGGAACTCAGTTAATGAGATACTTTATATTGTGTTTCCAAAACAAGTACTTCTTAAAATGACTGCTTGCGATGACTTGAAAAATGAAAAAAGAACCCCATTCCTTGATGTCCCCCATAACAAGAGGCGGATGTACCCAGACACAATGATATTAAACAGCCAGTTTTACATTGATCACGTGTACGTGAGGGAATCAAAATATTACAAGTACGTTTCACCGAATTACATATTAATAGGCATCGCACAGACACTTCCTTGTAAATATTTTACCTCGTAGATTGTAGCGAAATGTTCTCGACAAAGAATGCTAAATAAGCTCGGTTTTTGCTTCAATCTTATAACGAACGAGGTTACGCAAATATTTGTTTCTAGAAAATTAATATCTCTGCTTTTCTAAACTAAGCATGTTAAGAAACAACACGAGTCCGTGAAAACAAATCTTCGGAGCTCTTTATTTTTATATTAAATTCCAAGTTCCCAGAAGTGCTTGAGAAGTTCTAAATAATGCGGTAAACGCAAATTTATTCCACATTTTATTTTAGAATAAATTTATGTTTACACAGCAGGATCCCGATTATTCGCAATAAAGGAGGCGGACCAAATGTTGGATTAACGAAATTTTTTACAATCCGAAAATTGGATTTTCAGCATGAAGCTGCGAATAAATTGTGCTTATCTAAAAACACGTTTAATTATACTAAACTGCTATACAAGGGACACGGGGTCACAGGGGTCATGACCCCCTCAAATATATTTTTTCACTGTAAAAAATTCCAACTTTCATGAAAAATGAAGGGTGTTATTCCAAGACCATGGCAAATTCTGTCCTTGACTCCCCCCAAAATGAAAATCTGTGTCTGACCCTGCTGCTATCCAGATAGTGGAAAATTTCATAAAGTATGTGTATGTGCTAATTAGGTATGGTCGGGGACAGGACTTATGGGTCCCAAGGCAGTTTGGCAGATCGGAGCCCAACACCAAATATGTTTAATAACAAATTACGTTTGTGACAATACTAAAGCCCAAGTAATGGCCATAAGAATAGCTCTTCTTTAACTGCAGTGCCATCTCAATTAATTTTCAAGAGCAGTCGTTCTCTCTGACTCAAAGGCTGCTTTAATGTCTATCGACACTATCAATGTCTTTCAGCACTCAAATATTAGGGAACAACGGTTTCTCCTATACCTTTTCTCTAGTAACAACAAAGAGGCTATCTTACAGTGGATCCCTGGCCATTGCGGGATAGATGGCAAAGAAAAAGCTGATTCTCTGGCCAAAAGAGGTGCAACGAATCTTCAAGCTTGAAATCACGAAGTTTCTTTCAATACCATAAGATCAACAGTTTGAAGAAATTTTAAAGACTATTTTTCTGGAGAAATATCTCCAAAAAATTCAAATAAACCGAGGTTTCCTATTATAGATAATATTCCTGATTGGCCGAGAAACAGGGCAATCGCTGAATTCCGTCTAGCCACAGGCCATGACTGCCTTGCAAAGCACCTCCATTGCATTGGCATTAACTCCGACCCTTTTTGTGTACTATGCTATCTGCATAAAGAAATGGAGTTAGCCCACTTACTCCAATGCCCTACGCTCATTTCAGTTCCATCGTGGGAACGGTATTGGGAAGCAAAGAATTGAATGGACGCATAGACATCTTCTGTAGCCACCTCCGCTTGGCTTCAGATGTCTTCTACCACCCATTAGAAAAAAAAAAATTACTAAAGTTTCGTGCTGGCCCTCTGAGGGTCCGGGGCCCCTAGGCATTTGCCCCTTTACCCCTTTGTTCCCGGCCTCGTAATAACTTTATTTTCTTTCATTTTGTTGCTGTTCCCTTTCATAAATTTAAACACACCGTTTTTTGGCATTCTGACACGGGATAATACCTTATTAATTTGTTGACGAAATACAAGCTCTATATCGTAGATAATTTAATTACTTTTAGTTTAAAATAATAGAAAGAGCTTAATTTTATAGACTTAAAGAGATAAGTCTCTCATTTCTTTAAACCCATTATCCCACTTCGAGTTTTTAAAAAACAGTTTACAACTCTCTTTACACAGAAATCCCTAACGTCTACATCAAAACTTCACAAGGTTAAAAATGGGCGTAGTCGTATGAAGAATGACTCATTAAATTATTGCGTCTGGCTTAAAAGTGAAGACCTCAATCAAACAGGTAGTGGTGCAGAGATATGCTGAAAAGCAAATTTTACACAGACAACAACATCAATAACTGTCTATTCTGGTATTTCCTCCTGTACACTTATGTACCAAAATCAGTGTAAAATTCATTTTATAAATGATATCTGAGAGCTACATGTACAGTTTGACGATTATGCTCGCTTATTATCGTCTGTTGAGATGCAAGTATCTGCAATTTTATAAGGAATAGCATTGATTTCTTTCGGATTTAAGTGATTGCATTCATTTAATGATAACCATGTTTTTAGATTACAATCCTTCTTATGGCGTTTACCGACATTCGTGTTTTTCTGACGATGTTATTCTAGATTTTATATAATTTGCAATTCCCTCATCTATTGTAATATCGAAAATTTGCTTTTAATGAGGTACAAGTAAATTTTTCGTACTATGTACTAAGGCACGTAAAAGTTTACATGATATTTAAATCCAAGAAAAATCTGGAAATATCTTTAAATATATTTTCCATTTCTAACTTAATTGGAAAGACAGGCCAAGAATTTTTTGATTTCTCATTAAACACAATTCAGATATAACGTTGATGACGATGACAATCATTTAAAAAGTCTACGAACTACCACTATGATTGTAGCATTTCTATTTAATGTATTTTTAACGCTACAAGGATATACACTATTGGAAAGAAACGTTCTGCATTCTATTACTTAGAGAGAGAATATAGTTGATAGCCCTAGTTTTTATTAACATGGGTAATAGTATTCATACGACAAAAGAGAGGCGCGTAGTTATTCGTTGGTACCTCAGAAGACATTCTATCATTATGCATCATTCTACGTACGGTCTCACGCAGATTGGCATAGAATAACCTCTGTTGTCCTTGCGCCATAAAAATACAATCAACCAATCAGCTACGCATCATTCTGCCGATCTTGCAGACCTGTTTCTTGGTGTTGTAAATTTTATGCCCAACAATAGACATCCGGTATTAGGAAAAGTTTTAGAGAAAATGCCTATATTCATGTTTTGTCTGTCAGTGGTATAATAGATACCATTCCTATGAAAAATTTTACGAAAAAATGAAGATTTCAAATGATCGTTATAAAATTATTTCAATTTTAAATTATCACAAACGACCAAAATTTAGCTAAAGGAAAGGGGAGATTAATTTGGATACTTTCAAAATAATTTGAAAGGATTTTGTGATTGTTCTAGAAATATAATTATTAGGGGACATTAATATTATTGGTTTGTTTGAAAATAAAATTGGAATATTACTATTTGGGGGCAACTAACGGATTAATAGATAAAGTAAGCACATGAAAAACTTAGTTTTAGGCTAGTTAAACCTCTGCTTTTTTCCGAGGACAAGTCACACTGGTTTTACACATGTAATAGTACTTATATATGGTAAAAATTGGAATTCTTCATCTTGCTAAATTCATTTAAGGATAAAATGTGCATATCAATAATATATAGTTTATGGAAAAAAATGTTAGATTATTATGTAGACTGTATTGCGTAATTTTTGTGCATACAGACTGTGATAAAAAAATAAATTCATTCATTCCAATCGACAAAAGGCTAATATATGGCTACGGGCGCCTATATGAGTAGGTACATTTAGTGGGGACAAGAAAAATCATTACCTCCTTCAAGGCTGACAAACGTTTTAGTGAATGTACAAGACACTAAAATACCACAAGAATTAATACTGTTTGATAATTAGTAATGAGCTAAAAAGTATCTTATTTTCAAATGCGAAAGGTCTATTAATAGTTCGCGTGATTTTTTTCCCTTTCGGTCCATTATATTTTTTTATGAAGTGATAATAAAAACCAAACAAATAAATTTTTTAGCTGATTTTAAAAAGTGATGGCACGTAATTATTTTATTACTTTTAAACATGCTTTGCTTTTAAAAAATTTTCAATTATTTCAGTTTTTTAAATTTATCAAAAATTTGGCAACATCAACAGCTAGGGGTTCTGGCCCCCTGCTCTTTTATGGATGCCCATGAGAGAGAGCCCCTTAGAGAGAGTGAGAGAGAAAGATGGTAAGATCTTAACTCGTTAGGTTTTGTAGAACTCGTAGGATTTCGACGAAAATAGCTTATCACTGTCTTGGACCGCCTTAAAATTTTAGCAATAGCTACGTCACTCACTAAATTCAAGAATTTTAGCTTACTCAACATCGGACAACTACTGCTTCCTGAACATTGCTATAAATAACACTAACAAATATACAAAGAGTGGCATTTGTTTTACACTTCTAGTTACCAATACATGCATTAATTAATATAACTTGCATATGCCTCAGAAAATATGCTTGCGCCAATATACTTTTGTTCAAAAAAGACTTAAAGACAATTGCATTTTCAAATTTTGTCCTTTTTTTGAAACATTTCTAGCAAAATACGCTGTATAAAAAAAATCAACCGCTGATTTTCATTAAATTGGCATTTTTCAACGCTATAACAAAAAATAACATGTTATATAGTAGAATATTGTATACCATAAAACACGTCGTACCTGTGGTTCTTAGAAACCATTTAAACCGTGACTCACCTGTCCTTAATAAATACAAGAGATGAGGTAGTTTTTAATTCAATACTTTTCACTTTTGAATATGATACTACATAGGTATTCTAAGTATGTATACAAATATATGTGAATAATTTATTATATATGTACACAATTTTTTAAATCAATACAAAATTTGAACTTTTTAAAAGGTTTTGGCAACCTACTAAAAATCGGCACGGTATCATCAGCATGCTGCGACTCAAGGTTTGGAAATTACTGCTATATAATATTCTACTTGTTTTCTGCCGACCATGCGCTCCTTTTTTGTGGCCTTAGCAGGATTAGGACTGGAGTCGTCCCATGAAAGAGGACCTACTTCTACATTAGGATCTATTGTCGTATACGCTTTTTATATTTTATTATTAGTTCGGTTTTTGTACTAATTTTCTTATCTAGAAATTTTTTTAGTAACATCTAATTTATAATTTAATAATATTTTAAATTTTTATTCGTAGTTACATAAAACTACATAAACATGTGGGAATATACATCGTTAAAAACTAACATGCACAATAGAATATTAAATATAATGAAAACGTAATTGGTTTAGCATAATAATAACACAATACAGAGCATGAACAACTTGTTTTCAAAACCTATTAAAATTCAGTTTAATAAGCATTCATTACGATGACTTTAAAAGCCTTTGTCAAGGCTCTTCTTTACAATTATATGCTAGTCCTTTTTTAGAGGTATGTCACTAAACATACGTACATCCCTAAGTGCAACAACACGCTTAAAGCTCAAAACCTCCGGAGAATGAAAGCTAAAATAATAAGAAATGTAAAATAAAATAAAAACCTTTACCAAAATATGTCATCGGTGCACATAGATAATCACATTAAATATGTTAGAATTGAAAA